>AP028915.1:12694441-13894441 GCA_036186465.1 Nesidiocoris tenuis | reverse complement strand
TGAATTCGAATTAGCCTCCCAGCTCCGAAATAAAGCTCTTATACGCGGAATAATACGACAATAAGCCCTCGGGGGAATGGCTGGCGATTCTCGTCGGCGGTCTTTTCGGTCGCTTATATTCGTTCGTAGCTACCGGTGTGCGGTTGAAATTATGCGACGGTGTTTATCAGATGAGAAACGAGTAGCCGCAATAATCTGCCTCCTATTATTAAACGACCCCCCACCCCTCCCATCGCTGGACCGACTTTTATTTTAATCAACCTAATCCAATACGGCTGCCTACAACTCATCCTGCCCCCTTAATCCATAAACGAGGGCACTTCTATCCCAAAACCAGTCAACAGGTCTTTCAACTGGCTCTATCCCAGCATTGAAGCTATAATGGGGTTAAATTAATTTCGGAGGCTCGCATGAAGGCTGCCAGGGCTTCATCACTGAGTTTGTTTAATTCCAGTTTTCAGCCCGGCGAGAGATACAACAGCCGGGCTTAGTATTAGTTGAGATGCATTATTCCACACAAATAATCCTCATTTTCGGTTCATTCTTCTTGAAAAATAAACCTATGTAATCGGCCGGGAGAAAAAAAATTGAACTGAACTTGAAAATTTGTTGGTTTACGTTTCAAGGGGTGTAGAATTCGAATAAAACTTTCTGTCCGTTCTGGCCGATTACAAACGTTTATTATTGAACAATGTCGAGTGTTTTATTCAGCTCTTTTTTTAGCTGCAACTCGACAGTTTTACTTTTTTGACGGTGAATTTTTAGGTGACTATCTACTTGAACCACAACAATATATCGCTTGAATATATTCAAACAGCAGCATTAAGTGGCGGGAAAGATTGACAGCTTCACAATGCGCAGGTCGTTCGCGCACCCCTTAAGAAGAAAAGTCTTAAGAATCGGCCTTCAAAGCATTCGAAGTTGGGGGACGCCTCTTTTGTAGCCGCGGAATTTATAAGCGACTTTATTCCAAGTTTCAGGAATCGGGAAAATTCGTTCGACAATTTTCGTCAATCCGAGAGCCCAGGAATCCGAGGATTGGAACGGCCGAGAAGAAAACTTCGGAAAAATGCCGCAGACAGCGAAAACGGGGTCGGTTCTGATAAACTGATAACACTTTTATAACTTCTTCCCCGCCCGGCGACGACAAGCTTTTCCATTTCCCCAACCTGCGCAGACCCCAGGCTCCATGAGGAAACTTTCCTATACCAGTTCCGGAGTCGACGTCGTCTTCTTTTCTCGTCTTGTTTTCGTCGTCGTTGGGGTTTTAAGGGTTGAGCCGGTGTGCGAGGGTGAGAATGGTCTTCCGGGGTAAGGGATGAGCTCGGCGAGGGGGGTGGCGAACGCACAGCCTTTTTCCACCAGAAAATGTCGTTTTGAACGGAGGCTTCGCGCAATATATTTCAAGTAATGAAGTTTTCGGGCGTACGTGGGCTGAAGAAAGAGAAAGATGCTTGGGCGAGGGGGTGTCGGGGAAGATGTTCCTTGATGACATCCTCGCTCAACGTTACCCGAGCCAGTGAGTTCACTTTATTCCATTCCCGCATGATCATCATTCCAACACCGTGTTTACATAATCAGACTTGGCTTTTCCAAGTCGTGGGAAAGGAGCTTTGAAAAGAAAAACATAATATGTTGTCAGGCTCGTCAGTTTATAAACTTGAGGGGAAAAACCATTATGTTGTATTTTCATTCCTGCGCGGTTCCCATAGACGCGACAAAATGATAAATCACGGGTGCGTAAATGATACCGAGTAATTTGATATTTCGATAGAATGCTTCAGCTATTCAATCCTAAAAATATCAAATTTATCGGTTTGAAATCTATATAAATAAGCAGGCATAGGTGTATTGTTCAAAACAAATTAGCAGTTTTCAAAAAATTGAGTTTATCAAACTCTTCCACTGTTGTATTGGTTTGTGTGGATCTTATTTCACCATCGGATAGCCTTCTGGATCCGATTTTTATTGTACCCGGGCATGGAGTACTAACAGAAATCATAGAAACCCGACCGTGTTCTTTATACTGATTGGCTCGAACAGCGGGGGGTCTAGAATCTGTTTTTCCACCGCTTAGATGTCCCCGGGCCATTTGTAATCCCATGATCCACCGCAGACGAAACAACGGCCGTCATTTCCTCCACATGTTCTAGGGTTTCTATTTTCCCCCGAACCTTCTCTTCTTTTCGTTTTCCCCGTCGTCGCCAACTTTTTAGTCCCCTCTCTCAGTGAAAAAGTTGGTAAAAAGTGCTCGGGCGTGGAATGCCTTCCCTTGGGAATATCCAGAGCCTGGAAGGTCACCAGGGACCAGCGCTTCGATTTGGTCGGGATGCCTGTGCGTGGCTACGAGTTCTGTTCGATGTACATGCGACACGAATGACAGTGAATGTATTCGTGCGAGAGTATGAAAGCCAAGCATTGACCTTTTTTCCGAAACCCAACATGTCCCGAGTGCCTTTTCATGCGGTGAAACGAAGAATATACGATCCTTCGGGAATATACCTACTGTTGAATTCTTCGGCCAAAATAACGCAGCTGCGATATATACTTCTATTATAGTTGGTCTTGACCCCCGCGAGTTCATTAAAAATTAAGATGTAGGTATGTGGATTTAAGGTTTTTTTCTTCGTAAAATGTGGTATGTAGTCGAAAAAGTCAGAATTCCATCCAGCTTCAATAGGTATTATAATGCTTAATTATTTATTGGGGTTTACTACTGCAAAGAAAAAATTTAATAAAATAATAATACCGATTCTCCAAAGACGCATGAGAAACTAATAAGTGAATAATTAAAAATATATTCGTTAGTAAAGAATACGAATTTAAAAGAATATTAAAAGGATCCTACAATCTCTAGTTTCTTTATCATATCAAGAATTGCTGCCATGAAAGTTTTTGTTTATTCTTTGCTGGTTTATTTGTTACATACTTCTGAATTTTTCAAGCGTTTTTTCAAAATCGTTTTTTTCATTTATTAAGTACCTACTTAAATATCTATTGTTTAGTTGTGTCAAAACACACCCAAAAAAAAAACACAAGCTCTCATTCGCAAATCATATAAAAATTGTCTATTTTTAAAAAATTTTTGTCATTCCTAAAAGAACAAAACAGATTATGGCACCAAATTCAGACAATGGTACCAGATTTCAGTGAAAGAATTTGGCGAATATCATCAAAACTAGCTGCGGGAGAGAAAAACAAACCTACAAAAAACCTTACTAGTCTACTTGAGTCCTACTACGCTTCGGCTAATATTTTCAGGAGGTGAATTTTCCTAATATTTGCGTCATAGATCGGTAATATAGGTTTATTATATCTAATTAACCTGTCCTGCCTCGCTCTAATTTCCTTTCTCCGTCATAATTCGCTTCACTTCACTGGAAAATTATGCGTCACATATTCACGTCAATCCCCGAGGCCGAGTTACATTAATTGATTCAGATTCACGTGACGATGTTACGAAACGAAGGCAAAGCAACAAGCACTTGCTGATAGCATCACCTCAACACCTCGGCAGTCCAACAAACAACCTAATTGAAATCCCTGGTCGGGTCATTGTTTCCGTGTCAAGGTCTTTTCAAATTGTTCGGTAAATGAGTAGTGAGCAGGAAGAGGATTCGCTGGATGGCGTGAGGATCGCTGATGGTGAACGGGATTGGTGCGGGTGAAAGGAGGGCAGGCACCAACCTGAAAGGGGCTGCTATCTTTCGCCATACTCACCCCCTATTTGTCTATAGCCAACTAATGCGGTGGATTTACCCATCTCATTCTCACCATTCACTCCCCTTTATCCGTCCGCTCCTTGTTTCCATTTTACAACGCCGTTATTCTCCTTTCATGTCACGTTTTAATCAAGCTTCTCGCAAGAACAGGGAAGTTTGTGGGTTATGGTGTAAAGGCGAGGATATTGAATAAAGTGGGTCTTTCGCCCATCATAGCCAGTGACTGAGTTTGGTTCTTATATTATAGGAGAACGGTAATTTTCCTCAGGCATCCAGAACGTGGAAAATCTTCTTTCTTTCGGTCACAAGCGACACTAAAATTATTCATAAAACATGGACATGTAATGGAGTTTTAGCAGGAACGTTTCTCGATCATGCAAATTGTTAAAAATTACGCAACTGCCTAAGATGAGAAGCTGATAACACCAACTTCAGGCAAATAGAGCGTACAGATTTCCGAAATACGAGAAGCTGTGAAACCCTGTGAACGGGCCTACGAGGACAAACTCACGATGAAACAGAAACTCAAACTCATACCCAATCGAAATCGAAGTCAAACTCACAATCGAACAGAAACTCAAACTTATAATCAATCTCCAAGTCAAACTCACAATGAAACTGATACTCGAACTCACAATCGAAATCAAAGTCAAACTCACTATGAAGGAGAAACTCAAACTCATAATCGAAATCGAAGTCAAAATCACAATGGAACAGAAACACAAGCTCACCATCGAAATCGAAGTCAAACTCACAATGAAACAAAACCTCAAACTCATAATCGAAATCGAAGTCAAACTCACAATGAAACGAAACTCAAACTCATAATCGAAATCGAAGTCACACTCACAATGAAACAAAAACTCAAACTCATAATCGAAATCGAAGTCATACACATAATGAAACAAAACTCAAACTCATAATCGAAATCGAAGTCAAACTCACAATGAAACAGAAACTCAAAATCATTGTCAAACTCAAAGGCACCCTCACAATGACAAAAAATCTCAAACTCGAAGTCAAACTCACAATGAAACAGAAACTCAAACTCATCATCGAAATCGAAGTCAAACTCACAATGAAACAAAAACTCAAACTCATAATCGAAATCGAAGTCAAACTCACAATGAAACAAAAACTCAAACTCATAATCGAAATCGAAGTCAAACTCACAATGAAACAGAAACTCGAAATCATAGTCAAACTCAAAGTCACCCTCACAATGACAAAAAATCTCAAACTCGAAGTCAAACTCACAATGAAACAGAAACTCAAACTCATCATCGAAATCGAAGTCAAACTCACAATGAAACAGAAACTCAAACTCATAATCGAAATCGAAGTCAAAATCACATTGAAACAGAAACTCAAACTCATAATCGAAATCGAAGTCAAACTCACAATGAAACAGAAACTCAAACTCATAATCGAAATCGAAGTCAAACTCACAATGAAACAGAAACTCAAACTCATAATCGAAATCGAAGTCAAACTCACAATGAAACATAAACCCAAACTCATAATCGAAATCGAAATCATACACATAATGAAACAAAACTCAAACTCATAATCGAAATCGAAGTCAAAATCACATTGAAACAAAAACTCAAACTCATAATCGAAATCGAAGTCGAACTCACTATGAAACGAAACTCGAACTCTCAATCGAAATCGAAGTCAAACTCACAATGAAACAGAAACTCAAACTCATCATCGAAATCGAAGTCGAACTCACAATGAAACAGAAACTCAAACTCATCATCGAAATCGAAGTCAAACTCACTATGAAACAGAAACACAAACTCACAATCGAAATCGAAGTCAAACTCACAATGAAACAAAAACTCAAACTCATAATCGAAATCGAAGTCAAACTCACAATGAAACAGAAACACAAACTCACAATCGAAATCGAAGTCATACTCACAATGAAACAGAAACACAAACTCATCATCGAAATCGAAGTCAAACTCACTATGAAATAGAAACTCGAACTCTCAATCGAAGTCGAAGTCACACTCACAATGAAACGATACGGTGGGATTTATTATGAGTGAGTTTCTGTTTCATTGTGAGTTTGACTGCGAGATTGACAATGAGTTTGAGTTTTTGTTTGATTGTGAGTGTGACTTCGATTCCGATTTAGAGTTCGAGTTTCGTTTCATAGTGAGTTCGACTTCGATTTCGATGATGAGTTTGAGTTTCTGTTTCATTGTGAGTTTGACTTCGATTTCGATTGAGAGTTCGAGTTTCGTTTCATAGTGAGTTCGACTTCGATTTCGATTGTGAGTTTGTGTTTCTGTTTCATAGTGAGTTTGACTTCGATTTCGATTGAGAGTTCGAGTTTCGTTTCATAGTGAGTTCGACTTCGATTTCGATTATGAGTTTGAGTTTCGTTTCATTATGTGTATGACTTCGATTTCGATTATGAGTTTGGGTTTCTGTTTCATTGTGAGTTTGACTTCGATTTCGATTATGAGTTTGAGTTTCGTTTCATTATGTGTAGGTATGACTTCGATTTCGATTATGAGTTTGGGTTTCTGTTTCATTGTGAGTTTGACTTCGATTTCGATTATGAGTTTGACTTTCTGTTTCATTGTGAGTTTGACTTCGATTTCGATTATGAGTTTGACTTTCTGTTTCATTGTGAGTTTGACTTCGATTCCGATTATGAGTTTGACTTTCTGTTTCATTGTGAGTTTGACTTCGATTTCGATTATGAGTTTGAGTTTCTGTTTCAATGTGATTTTGACTTCGATTTCGATTATGAGTTTGAGTTTCTGTTAATGCATTTTTGACTTCGATTTCGATTATGAGTTTGAGTTTTTGTTTCATTGTGAATTTGACTTCGATTTCGATTATGAGTTTGAGTTTTTATTTCATTGTGAGTTTGACTTCGATTTCGATTGTGAGTTTGTGTTTCTGTTTCATAGTGAGTTTGACTTCGATTTCGATTGAGAGTTCGAGTTTCGTTTCATTGGCGACTCAGATTAACGATGAGCGCTCTAGCGGCCGAGCGGCGGAACTAGTATTGGTTGGACAACCCCGGCTCCAGTCCCTTGGAAAGCATAGCGATTGACCAGTTTTTTGATGAATTTTCTTTGATAACTCCAGAATGTTCTAGCTCGAGTGATTTTGTACTTTTCCGTATGGATATTGGTATTGTTAACGCGAAAGAAAAATGAAATAGGCCCACTGACTTATACTAAAACATTGTTATAATAAGTCTAAGTAGGATATCTGGGTCTCAATAGGTCTCAGATCATGTCATCACGCTGGTTTTGTTCATTTTGGTGACGAAAATTTCCAATTTTCTCGCACGTTGCCATTCATTAGACTAATCATACATGAGTATAAAACCAGTGATGCGTAGATAACACACAATACTTCCATATTTTGATACGTAGGTACCTACATTTCTGACGCAATTGAATTATGTTTTGACTGCTTTTGAGGCAAATAAAAGCATCTATCTATTGATCAAAATGTTAATCGCAGGTTTCCTACGAAATTTTTACTTCCATATTTACGGAGGAAATGGAAGTACCTATTGGAATCGTCCTAAAATCAAAAATCGGAACGAAGCTTCATAAAAAACTATCACTTATACACATTTACTCAGAATCACTTCCCGAACAAGTGTCTGTGTGCCCGTCTGTGGTCATTTACAACCAGTGGTGCTTAACACACAATGCTTCCATATTTTGAAACGTACATATTTGACAAAATTCGATCATATTTTGACTGTTTTCAAGGGTGTTTAGGTCAAAAATATCAAAAAGTTCACTATTAAATTTTAAAATTCGCAACAAAAAAAATCGCTCCATTTTTGGAATATAAAAAATATCCACATATTCTGCAAGGTAAAACGAAGATTTTGAGACCAAGAACGGTCAAATCGGTCCATTTTTGTCGCCGGAAAAAAATAAAATAGAAAACACTAAAAATGCAAATATGTCGGAAGTACTGTGAGTTATTCAAATTCCGATTAAACAGGGTGTTAGGTCTTGCCGAGACAAACATTTCAGTTCAAGAAATTTGAAAAAAGGTTGAGAATTGAGGGAGTTACGGTCATATTAGTAAATGGATGAGAGACTGTCCAACCAATAGCCGCCATTGTAGAGGCGACCGCAGCGCACTCAACGGTAATCTGAGTCGCCAATAGTGAGTTCGACTTCGATTTCGATTATGAGTTTGAGTTTCGTTTCATTATGCGTATGACTTCGATTTCGATTATGAGTTTGGGTTTATGTTTCATTGTGAGTTTGACTTCGATTTCGATCATGAGTTTGAGTTTCTGTTTCATTGTAAGTTTGACTTCGATTTCGATTATGAGTTTGAGTTTCTGTTTCATTGTGAGTTTGACTTCGAGATTGATTATGAGTTTGAGTTTCTGTTTGATTGTGATTTTGACTTCGGGATTGTTTATGATTTTGAGTTTCTGGTTCATTGTGAGTATGACTTCGATTTCTCGCTACTTCTCTGCAAGTATGAAAGCAAAACTACAGAATGAGATACCTAGTTCCTATCATCGAATCTTCTCGTGTGCGCATCTCATGTTAGCAGCAGGAGAACAATCATGTGCTGAGCGATTCATGTAGGAGGCATGTCGGCTAAATATCTGAGGGTTAATAGAGCGAAACGGTACTGGATGCCCTGGGTTAGGTCCCATACCAGGGGTAGTCTGTTAGCCGAAACGGCTGCCGGGTATCGACTACCTGTTAAGACAGGTCTGCTCATGAAGTGTTCCATCCCCTTCTCGCCTACCCTTACTACCACCGTAAAACCTTGAACAAGTAAGACGCGACCACTGACACAGAATCGCTGCTGCCGTAAGAGATAAAACCCAGTTTACGCGAAAACGGTTACAAGGGGAAACCGGTTCGAGACGCCATAGCCAGTTGCACACCAACCGCTCTTGCTTTTCACAAGTCGCTTACCTCCCACCCCCCCACAACCCACGTTTTGAGCGGAAGCGACGTGACGCTGAATAACGAGGTCTCCGGTGTACTGCAGGAGTAAACCCTCGGCAGAGCTGCTAGGGGTCGAAATCATGGCCATGCTATACTTAAGTCAAAGGCTTGTTTTATGATGCCCTTTGATGTATATTCTGTTTTGCAACCTTCCTTTCGAAGACAACCTTGGGCGATCGAACGTAACGCTAGCGATGAGGATTGAATTTCAATGGTTGATAACATTGGTGACAAATTCACATTCGAAGAAATAATCGTCAGAAACGACCTACGAACCAATTCGAATAGAAATTCAAATTGAGAGAATGGAAGCAGTCTGTTCCATGAGAAATTACGAGGTTGAACTTGTTTCGGCGGTCAAGCCACTGTCAGTACAAAACCAACACTGAGCACCACAACCGCGACAACCATTTTATGCAGGGGTCCCCAAAAGAGCAAGGATCCTCTAGATTGATCCTCACCAGGAGCAAGTTCACCAAAAGAGGAAGGATCCTCTATTGAACCTATCAACTTTCTCATGCGGAACTCATGACTTGCGGAAGAGTATAAATTAAATAATTTTGGAATCCCATTATTAGGGGTTCCACAACTTTTTCCCAAATGATTTAATTCGTACGAACCAGTTCCACTTTTGGTTTGCTTTTCTGTTTACAGTTGGGCTCATCTGGTCTTACTAGCAAACCTTCTACCCTACGGAGGTGGAATGCTAGCAATATTTTTAAGGTGCAATGCCAAAGTGGCCTATTCTGGTGGAACCTGGAAGGGATCTTCTGGTCTTTCTTTTCCACCATAAATCTTTGGCCACGTCGTCCCCGTTCCTCAAAAATGCTACTTTGAAAATGCGGCTAATGAGTTTTATCTTGGAAGATGTCTTCCACAGCTTCCTTTTAGGCATTTTATCATTCGATCATCGTTGCCAGATGGCAGGTTCTGAAGGAAATTGAGATTTCTGCTCTTTATGATAGCAGAATGTGCTCGTTGTTAATTCGTGCGACTATCCATACGTTTTCGTGTTTTTAAGTTTTTTAAGTATGTATATTATATTACGTATACGTACATGTGTGTACACATACATGTGTACTTACTTGAAATAGAAAACTGAAATCATTCAAAACATTGAAATAGGTATCTGATTTAGGCATTTTCAATTTTTTTTTAACTCTCGAACGTTTAAAATTTTTAATATATGACACAAATTTCGTGTGCACTGCCATGTAGCAAAATATGGAGCCGATGCTCATCATCATGGCACTCAAGTTTTCCATGGCACTCAGATTACTCTCGCTAGACTGTAGATTGATGAATGATGAGCAGTCGCTCATATCTGAGTGAGCGCCTACGGTTTACCGTTCAAGAAGATCAGTTTTGAGCGAGAATCGTGTTGCATGCCGGGTCATTTTCATGAAACTGTTCCTGGCATAGGGATACTGTTCACGGGGAAGGTAATATTAGGCCGAGATGAGGTTATCGAGTCGTGGGTTGTAAGCCAAACCGCCTACCAAACACTGTGGGTATCGAGTTTCTGAGAGAACTTTACGAGCTTAGGGGGGTTTGAAGCAAAAACCGCTCGATGAAGCTTATCGGCGCATCAGAATTACCGTTCTGTACAATGCGATCGTTGTGGATGCGATTATGGAATTATTTCGATTACCTATTCAATTAGCGTGATCAGTTTTCAATCATGAAATAATTAATCTTCTACCTCCTCTAATCTCCGAGCATTATACCGGTATAGGTATAATTATTCCATATAGGCACCATAATTCCCACGAAGATTTTTATCATGTAACATAATATCGATATTTCAATCAAGTGCTAATTATTGCCAAGATATCGCTACATGAGGATATTTAATAAAAAAATTTTACAAAAATTCTGTCAAAATCATAATTTACCACTTGAACGTGCATTGGTAGGGTTCCTAATAATCAATCGGTGATATACCTATTAATCAATAATAAGGGTCGAATCACTAATCACTCCCGCAGGAAAACGCAGTTCTAATCAGAAAAGAGAAAAATAGTTCAATTTTTGAAGCAGTTATACGACCGATATTTTTCGGTAATGGGGGTGGGACACTATTCTCACTATTACCGAGACTATTCTCACTATTACAGAGGAAGGGAAAGTACCTAGTTTTGTTCCTAAAGCAGATATATATTTAAACGCTAAAATCGCTAGAATAATTCACGGTCTGGTCATTACCCTTGGCTGAACTGGCTGTGGTAACGAGCTAGGTCTCCCATGAGGTTAAAGATAGGAGTTTCCACCGACCCTGTAATAGCTCGCCATCCCGGTACCAGATAAGAATAACAAGGAATTCGAATTTGTGTGCTTCTCACACGCTCCAATACAGCTAAAGCCAATTATTCGAACCAATGATATTCTTCTTTCCTGCAAAAAATTCCTGACGTGGATAATTTTTTTTTTAATATTAAATTTTTTTTCTTACATTATTTCCAAAATGTTTTCCATTATACTGATCTCAAGTAATTAGTGCGAATGTTATTTGTCTTAAAAAAACGTCTCTAGTCAATAGTTAGCACTCTGATTCATGTACGCAAATCAGATTATTCGATATTCCCAGAATTCGATCGTGATTTATGTACCTACTCAGGTAATTTATCTGCTCGCTTGTTTTCAGTTCCATCCTGTACAACCAGGGTTTTGGCTTTCCTGCAAAGTTACCAAAATGACGTTAGAGGGTGTTGACATCGTCGATTTACTCGTATGAAACCGTCAACAAAATCATTTTCAGCAGCTGATAATTCATTGTATTCAAGCTCTTACTTGACTGATAATTTACCAATATTATCTCGGGCTGCATGAACCTCAATTTAACTTAGGCCGATTTCTGAGAATCGGAAGGAGAATAAGACGAGTTGGCACAACTGAGTTAGCATCGTCTGAGTGAATAACTGAGTTGAGAAGCTGCCAGACAACTGAGGGCAGAGTAAGGACAACAGGAGCAGCATTTCCGAATGATTAATGGCGCATCAAATTGAAAACAAATCGCTCAGCTGAACGTGGAGGGCGCACCGTGGAATTCTCCCTGAGGGGGTCGTATTTCATTCTGCAGCCCAGACACGATCGTTTTCTACGTTTCTGCTCAAGCATGATTCGATCGCTGATCATTGCCCAATTCAGACATTGACCAACGATGATTGATGGCAGCTGGTCTGTGTCCGGTATAAAAAAACGAAAATCGCTTTGATTCTTAAAAATCCACTGGGCCAAAGAATGTTAAAATCTGATCACCAAAAAAAATTTTTCTCAGAATTCCTAAGAATGTTTTACTTAGGTGGGGTCTTATCTAGTTTTTATTCTTATGCTTAGGTGGGGTCTTAGCATAATGAGGGAGAGTGCTGAGAAAAATTCAGAAAAAATTCAAAATCAAAACATGACCTTGAGGACCTGCTTTTTACTTCCATATTTACGAAGTAAATGGGAGTAGGTATACCTAGTAATCGTTCTATTATGATATTTTGATTTTAGGCGAGTTTTGAAATTTGCATTGTGAGTTTCTTGACATTTTTATTGAAACAGCCTCTAAAGTAGTCAATATTTGATATAATTGTGTTAAAACTATATGGAATATTAAAACTATATAAAAATATGGAAGTATTGTGTGTTATCTGCGCAGAGCTGGTTATATTCTCGGTACGATCAAAATTTAAAAGAAGAATTTTTATTTTGTTTCTAAATACCTATTTTACTTTTTGATTTATTTCTTTTGCTATACCTACCTCCTAGGCCCAGTTGTACAAATATACTACAGTATTTTAGAGTTGATTCACTCAATGCGACATTGCCCCGTGGGACAGTCAGAACATAACTTCCGCAACTACTTTCGGCTTGAACGAATTCTGTCCGTCAGGTGACCAAATCGATATTTTACCAGGTGGCATGTCACTCTGCAGTATGACACTATTTCATTATGTCCACCTTAGCTCTACTACCTATTAGATGGAACCAATATTTTGCATAATATCGTGAACACAATTTCGGGCCTCTACCGTTCCGTTCGCATGCACTCTACAATTTACATCTCGTGTCTACATTTAACTAATATTAAATTATACGAATCGGCTTGTCGCGAATTTCATATTTTTCTCATCATTACAGGCCTCCGTGGTATAGCAGGGCATTAAAGCTCTTTTCCTAGTATACATGGTAGTCGGTACCTGGAAGATTATAAGCCGTCCACTGCGTTTACCTTCGTGAATAATTCAACGAGACTCGCCTTCCTTTGAATCAAAACTTCTTGCTTTAGCTCACGAATTAGAGTCAACGTTTATCGCTGAGCAATTTTAGTAGCTCCCGTGAAGTTTTCCGTGTCTTGGAAGAATGTGAACAAATTGCCGAGCAACATTTCGACACCCTAATCAAAATATCGGGATCGCTGATAGATAACTGAGAAATGGAAGTATCCGCCTTTTTCAAAATGGGTGAAAAATTATTTATTATTCTTTGATGTCCAGGAAGATGAATTCAGGAAAACTAACTATTCATGCAGAACATCACGTTTCTTGGTGCGTTTATCAAGTTAATTTCACTAACTGTTACCTACCATTTCAATTGGCATAATTATATTTTCCTATCGATGAATATTCTGTTACGCAATTTATGTACGTTTGCCGGCCGGATTGTCATGGAAGGATAAGGTACGGTCAAAGCTGCTGAGAGGTACCCACCTACGTCATAAGATTGGCCCGAAGCCAAAATCCCCTGTTATAGATACCCAACTCCAGGGGTGTGAGAGTGGTAACTGACGATCCAGGGTGGTCGGCCGGGTAGCAGTCACTCGCAGGTGTTGGCCATTACCTTCTGCTTGTTGCTCGCACTAGAAAAGGGATATCGTCGGGCTAACAGGAGCATAACATTCTGCGGCATCGTCCAAGTTTGTCCAGATATCGACCTGGTAATCGGGAAAGAAAAAGGATTTGCACGAGTCCGACCCATGCTCGGGCTCACGGTAGAAAATGCCAGACAGACGGTATTGCAGAGAGGGGGGAAAAAGTTGAAACGCCATATTTTTATTCCTCCGATATCCAGCAAAGAACCCTAAGCCGTAGGCTCTGGAACTGAGAGGTTCTCCGGAATTCTTTTCCGTTCTTTTACCTTCGGCCTGCGTATACAGAAGTATAGCATAAAAATTCAGTTCAATATTGAACGGTTTGCAATTTTCGAACAAAATCGTGCAATGGCTAGACCACGAACAGAGCATCCTGATGCGTTATAACATGTCATTTTAAATTTTTGGCGAATAAAATGGGCACGCTTTGCGAGGGAAAAGGATGACTATATGGTGGAAAAAGGATGGAGAAACTGGCCACCTCGTCAACTGCAGGACTCGCCTCAGGCACATACGAAACTTTCAGGGTCTATCCCCTCAGCCACACACACCGGTATTGTTCAACTAAAATTCGAGCACCACTCGCAGAGGGGAGCGCTGACTCAACTGCGTGTTATCATATCACACGAAGTTTTCTCATTAATTCGCCGAGTTCCAAGATTAGAGAATGTTTCAATCTACCGCGTTACGAAAACACGTTTCCCAAATGGCAAGAACAAAATGTGTTTCCACCGAGAAATAACGTGGCAATTAGCCATGTCAATGCGCGAATGATTTCTTGATTGAATCATGTCAACGCGGGATACCCATATTAGTCCTCAGCCTGTCGATAGTGAAACTGGAGAACCTCGTATGTCTCAAAACCCAGAATTTTATGGTATGTGAAAAAAGCATCCAATTGCTGGCTGCACAAAATGGGACAAAATTTATCTCTGAAAACACCTCGACCAATTAAATAAGTAAATTGTAAAATCGATGCTAAGGAGATTAGTGACATGAGCACACTGTTTTTTCTGGGTATCACAGAAAATGAAGTCAAAATAATAGAATCAGGCGTACCTACCTATCATAAGTATAGTGCCTGGTCGAAGTTCGTACATAAATTGTTATATTTCATCGGAATCACGAGATTGAAAATTTGACCGAAAGGTACTGCACTACCTGCCATACGCCCCTGTCTACCCAAATACACTGGCGTTTACACAAAACGTCCACTGTCGCAGTTTTGCAGTTCCAAGCCTAAAAGTAGACCCACTCGTGTGAACAGTCTATGATTACGATTTCGCAGGGAATTCATCTGATGGGAAATTTAACGCCCGATATTTTCTTCTCCATCAAGTTTTCGCCTAAAACCCATACTTCGCCCGTAAAACCACGAAAACTGCGAAAAAACGCGATTCAAGAGCGCGTCAGCGCTGGAAAAGAATTTGCATCCATGCACAAACTCTGTACACATTTCATGAATAATAAACGAAGAAAATTCTCTATGACAAATTGGCAGGGCTGGTCGATCCTGTCCACTACATCGTCCGAAAAGGTGACCACTTGAAGCTCAACAGTTGAGCAACGAGACGGTAATCGATAGCAATAATAATTTCCAGCGATTTACCTATTCGAACCACTCAGCCGGCCCTTTCGAATACGCAGGATATTCTCTCGACGGCAAATGAGTTTGGTATGCCTATACAGAATTCTATTCACGGAAGAGCTTTTTCATGAAATCGATCGCTATTTATTCGCAATACATACAAAAGTAAAGGCCGATGTATTTCGGTGTGTGAATGACATTTCGCTCTTCTAGCTGAAGTGAGCCCTGGTCGCCGACGTTAATGCAATTGGACATGAATCGATGTTTGAATAGAGGATTCCTACATTTCAAGTGCCATTAAAGAGCTTTCTATGCCTGGTCCTACATACGCGGGATTGGTATATGATTCAAGGCTCAATTCTGTAGGTAGGTACCGACGAAGGATGGATGGCTGTCCATTGCAATGACCCACATTCAGGAGGAAAATTGTGTTGTGCAGGAGGATAGGAGTGCCTAGAAAAAGTAAATTAATCCGCCGTTCCAGGAATTGCCTTTTCGCCCGATAACCGATGTTGTCCCGGGCGTGCCCTGCCACCCCCAAGGAGACGGTCGGAACTATAGGAGTGCCTAACACTCAGCCTCAAGTGCCTAAGTCTCAATTTGGGTTGACAAATTCTCAATTTTATTCGGAAAATTCTCAATTTGGGTTGAAAATTTTCAATTCGACTTGGAAATGCTACCTACATTTATTTGAAATCTACTCATAATTGAGTATTTTCCAAACCAAAATGAGAATTGAAAAGTTTATTACAAAAACAACCAATCTCAAAAAGGCTGACTTTTCAGGGGTGATTCAATTAGTGCTGCCGAGAGCTACCAGAATGCGCTCGATTCACATCGGTGGCATGGAAAATTTGGCCCATAGCCTTTATGATTCATGTCATCCCTGGTATTTGGGGTCTCTGGAAATAATCAAAATTGGAGAACTAAACCTTGTGATACCTTATGGGTTAAGACCAATCAAATTATCATTTAATGATCGTAGATTTTACAATTACATTTTTCACTGGTACAATGATAGAGAAGTGGGTGTTATTCGCACTCACCTCTCGCCCAAAGTCATGGTGGTTGTATGTAAACGTTTCCTTTCTAATCGAACGGATTTCTTCGTCCGAATGACGTTAACGTTTCATCCGGCCATTTCGACAGCAATCACTTTGCCTTAAGGCTACCGGAGAAACTTGGAAAACAAGAAAAGACATGGAAGCTATTGGGGCATCATTTTCTTTGAACCACTTTTGCTTGAGGAAACCTTCTACCGACCTTTTCATCGTCTCCTGTCCAATCCGAACCTTCCGTACTCAGCCATCGCTCCGGCGTTCCCTCTGAGTTTGTGCGGGATCATCGAGGCGTACCACCCTAACTGGGTAGTTTGTTAATAAGGCGAAACTTTGTTGTCCTGCCGGTACTCGGCCAAATGGAAAGTCAGGCGAGCAAGGGAGGAAGGAGAGAGAAAGCGAGAGGCCTCCCTCCTTTACTTGAATCAATTTGGTTTCACCACCAAACGGCCCACGGGGACCCAGCTCACAACAATGGGCCCTGGCTTTTGCCCTTAGAAAACTGAATATTAATAACGAGCAGATTATCCGACCGTCGCAAGGGTCTTAGGAAGGACGAGGTTCACATTGTCACGTCTTGCGTGCTAAGAATTAAGGGAACATTGTGCATAATGACAACATCCGCACGCTCACAATTTCATCTCTCGCAAAATCCTAGCGAAGGTTTCTTCGGCGGCTCTTCGGAGCGAAGCTCGACCTACTATGCGTTAATTTTGATGCCAGCAAAATCGATTTTCCCTTCAGCTAAATTTTGTTTGGAGGCATAGGGCGAGTTGAGTTTGTCAGAAGTGTTGGTGAGTTGAATACGCGAGAGTTGAATTCGTAAGTCGAGGTTGTGGGCAGAGTTTGTAAGTCGAATTTGAGAGTTACGTGTGGGTGGTGCGCTTGTGGGTTGAGTTAGTAAGTTGAGTTATGTCCGGTTTATTGACAAAATTTATCCATCCGATATCCAAGGAAGCTTTAGATAAACTTCACCACGGTGGCATTTAAATGAAATTTTAATGTAAAAATCTCATTGGAAATGTTTATCTATAGCTTCCTTGGATATCGGATAGATAAATTTTGTCAATAAACCGGCCCTTAGAGAGTTAAGTGTGGGTGTTGAGTTTGAGTTTGTAAGTCGCGTTTGTGGGTTCGGTCAGTTTGCGTTACCTATTGAGTTGAGGTAAGTTGCAGTAACTGCAACTGTTGCGATTCATAAGTTGAGTTTGCGAGTTGAGTTTGATACCGTGAAAGTCTGACATCGCTGATTCAGTAGGCACTGCAGGTCACCCAAGATAAGATAAGCCATACTTAGGACAAACGAAGCTCACGTGGTACGAAATCAGAAATTATAAGAAATATTTTCAATTAAGTACCTACAATTTTAATCGCATGTAGGTAAACTCTATAAGAACACAAATAATAGCAGTTGTTAACCATAAGAATAGACGATTCGTGACAGCGTTACCTTGAGTATGTTCAAGTAACGTTGATAACCTTCCGTTCAAGTTTTAACCTCCCATCTTTGGTTTGTGACAAATCGTCTTTACAAATGTAATTAAAGGTATTGTTATTACGACAGTAATGGCCGCACTTGTGATTACGATTGAATTCTGATCATAATCATAACTTAAGACCCTATGAATATAATAGTACCAATCTCAACTTTAATGCCTATAATCGTATTCATAATAATGATTACGCCAGACTCTGGCCTCAGCCTTCATCTGATGAAGTTCATCAGCACGTTACACGAGACAAACGAAGATGAAACAGTGTATAACGAAACGTGTCAAAAAACGTCAAAAATGATGGGAAACAAACGTGATGAATGTTGAAGGATGAACTTGAACATTAAATGTTCGAAATTTTAGCATTTTGCTAACAGATTCGGTGTGTTCAATACAGCACCCAATAGCACCGCTAGCGCCAACTCAAGGCATTCAAAATTTGTGAGTTGATACACAGTGAGTTTGATACAGTTAACTTCGACAAATGAGTTGCATTGCGCAGTTCCAAGCATAGTCAAAGTTGTTAAATTCATTTCAGTTGAACGGGTATTGGACAAAGATAGGAAGTTGTAGGCACTTTTTCTTTTCATAGGGCAAGGAAAGAGGTAGCAAGGCCTTGAGGCGAATGGAAGGCTCACTACACCGACTTTAGATCATATAGCTGAAGGTTAAATCGGATAAGCAGTTTCCCGCTTTCTGAGGTTCAACACGGGCGAAATGGGTCGGGAAGGGATAAGACGAGTCAAGGGTTGAGCCGGAGTCTGAAAAAACTCCAAGCTCACTCCGCTCATCTTCCACCGGTGCAGCAGCCATTCAGCAACCTCCTGCTGTAAGTTTTAATAACAAAACCAGTTTTATCGAGTAAGTAAAACAGTTTTCTTCCTTCCGCGATTCTTTTTTCTTTCCTTTCCCCGGCATGACGAAAGGGGTGCGTTCGCATCTAGTTTACGTTGAGGCTGGAGCGTAATAAAGAATTTTCTAGGGAAACGAGGCGAGGGAAATTGAATTTTCGGTAATCCACGGTGGTACTTTCCGGTTTGATTAAAAGCAGCAGCAGGCTCTAACAGTGTTAGTTACTTGCCTGCGGTAGCAGCCGTTTGTTTCTCATGAACTCCACGGAGACGAAATGAATCGTTATGAAACAAGCAAAATATTAGCTACTGATTTAGCTGGAAGTGCTTAGAAATAATTAGTTGAACAAACCGCCTTTCAGTGGTAGAATTACAGCTTAAGCACATAGTAAGCTTGATATAATGATAAGTAGAAATTGCTTGATATGATTGAAGTAGGAAAATAACTTTGGGGTCTGTGGAGGGCACCTGGGTCAAATGGATCCTAATTGGGTCCAAATCATGTCGCTAATGAAGTTCTACGAGAGTGAGAAGGGATTCTTATCAGCTCGCTGGGCAATATGGGTATATTGCCCTTCTAGAAGCTAATAAGGCAAAATGAAAAATTCTCTATTTTTCCAAGATTTTATAGCGTTGTCCGCTGAAAATTCTTCATTAAAAAATAATTTTTTAAAAGAGAGTAGCATAATCTTAAAAACTATTTTAGCTTGGAACATGCTTAAGCCTTGACCCAATCATCAAATCGTATTCAATCGAATGGGAGCTCTCCGAAGAAAATTCCGCACCGTCTTCCGGGCGCATTATTTAGTCATGCAGCTCCAATTGGCTTTTAAAAAGTTCATCCCCGCTTTGTACGTTTGATATTCAACTGGCGTTCGAAAGTTTCTAAAGCACGTCATTCGCCGACTATAAGATGGAGTTAATTCCGCAACAAAAGGCGCAAATGTGCTCTTGGAGAAAATTAAATTGTAGGAAACTCTCCTTCGGGGAGGGTGTGGGAAATCAGAAGAACGGCAGCCTCCGGAGCCACGAGGCGTAGGAGATAGTGCGGAGTCGGGAGCCAGTAAAGCTGTCTTCCAGGCCAGCAACGGTCGGCAATGTTGACCGTTTGGAAGGGTTCATTTACTTTTACGATTCCAGCCTCCGCCGAACCTCATCTTGGCCAGTTTTTCAGGCGCTGCAATTGCAAGGGGGTCGTGAAAGGAACTAAAAATAGAGCAACAGGAAGGAATGAATGAAACGGCAAGGTTTAAGGAATGACGTGGGCGATGCTAAGGAAAATCTTAACGGTGCGAAACTACGCGACGGGCGACTTTAGCGCGATTTGCAACGGCAGTAATGACTGGAAGTTGGAAGGAGTTGTACTCGGAAGCACGAAACATGTAAGGGTGAGGTGTTGAGGGAAATTCCACGAACGACCTTTACACAGTTTCATCCTTTCTATCTCTCCTTGGGCTGCAACTGGGATTAAGAATAAACCAGAGATGAAAATTCATTCTTTTCTTTTTCGAGGTCTTTAGTCGTCTCATGCATATCCTGAAGGTTCACTTTGATGAAGACGGAGTTCACATGGTGACTCAACACTTCAGAAAGAACGTCGCATTAATTTGGATTCATGTGCAACCAGAATGATCTCCCTGGGGTGTCTGAATGTCACACTTTCAATATTCATCCTCGAATTCTGCATTCGAGATCAGAACTTAAATTGTTTGAGGTAGTACTCGATTTCCTAAATTCTTTATTGTTTCTATAATCATATTATGATGACAATGCTCATACCTCGTCCGCTTTTCCCTCTAGGATTGTTTGGAGGCTTGAACAATTTCAGGCTAGGAAAATAAGGAAATCTTTCTTAGCTCATTTTCAATATTGACCTCGTCAATCTCTTCAATCTCAAACCTTACCAACGATGAATTTTTTGAATTTTAACTTTCAGAAACCCATCGTTAGAATTCTAGAACCTTAAGGTCCGCGGACAATTGAAAGACCTTTGAATTCGGCACTAAAAAACCGAGATTTCAGAGAGAGAGAGAGAGAGAGAAAAAAATGTTTTTTGCATTCAAACTTTGATTTTTCCTCCAATCAGCTACGTAAATTAAAACAAGATTATACCGTTAAAAAGCGTATTTCTTGGAACTTTTTTCCTAGTCTGAAACTCACGTTAAAAATATAGTGATTTTTAAAGTTCGAGTAATTCTCGATTTTGGCCTACTTTTCTATTCATTCAGCTTGATGTCAGATGCTGTAAATACCGTAAATCAATTGGAAATTGAAAGCGCTTTCCAATGGTATCCTCATTTTTGTGATTGCTTCAAAATTAAAGTGACTTATGGTCGTTTAACTGAAACAAAGACAAAATACGAAAAATGTTAAATTAGAATGAATGTACTTTTCCTCGGATTGCAATGGATTTATGAAACAAAAAGAAACATTTATGGTTACAAAACAAAAATTAACATGTATAGGTACCACAAATATTTGCTCATTTCTAACTGATTGATCGATCTTAACCAACCTAATTTTCATCTGAATGAAAAGACGCATAAAACTCAAAACTAATGAGGGTAAAGAACGTATAACGATTTTTGAGTCCTTTTCGCGCGGTGAATTTTACTGGCAGGCGAGAGAGAAAAACAAGGACCGGCTGTATAAGAGTCTACTTTGGCAACATTCCACCAATTCTCTCGCAAAGCTTTGTGCGAGTCGCTGTAGAGTTGAAACAAATGCGACCAAATGAACCAAACACACTGTCCTAGGTGGGTCCTTTCTTCGGAGGATAATAATCACACGTTGAAAATAAACACCCCTGAAAAGTCAAGCGGGGGATTATCATTTCTACGGATCCAGCAACGGTGGCGTATTTTGTTCTGTATATTTGCGACCGTCGGGGGATAAAAGAAAACGGCGAACCTTTTCCGTAGACAAAGCCACGTTCGTTTTAATTCCGCTTAAGGGCTTTCGAGAACTGAACGCAATTAAGTATTCGAAAAATGGGGTTACTGAAGAAATATTATGTTTTGCGAATGTGAATATTCCTTTGGGCAAGGGCCCTCTATATACCTGAGCTATCCATTTATATTTGTTATTAGTAAGTTATATCATGTAATACAATGATTATATGCTCGAAAAAACAAAACATGATTATGTTCAATATTGATATACTGTTGCCCTAATATCCAAACCGTAATAAGCTGTTGTCAAAATCGTAGTGAAAATTTGTTATTCATTTCCGTGCGGATTTTCTAAGCGTTTTGGTTTAATTACGGTCACAAGGTAAGTTTACGTTCATGATACGTAATAGGTAGTGAATCTACAACTAATTCTGTTCTTCAAAAACGAGAACAATAAGATGAGGATGAACAACTAACAACGTTTACATTCAATTATCTCTGTTGCTTTTGAATACTTTGCGCGCGATGGCCATAAATTTAGATCTCTCTTTTATCTCGCATTTATCCAGCAAGCGCTAGAGGTTCGTTTTAATTTTCTCTATCCTCTGCATAATTTATCAAGTTAGTTTCAATTTGGAGCATCTCGCTGAAAAAGGCCTCGGGCGAGGAAAACGAGAGGAGCTCGCAGAGACAGAAGACGCGAATTGTAGCCGTAGGAGGCGCAGACGTGGAACCAGAACGTGACAAGTCAGCTCAGCCGTGGCTCCGTAGCTTAACATGCAAATTAATGACATTAGTTCTCCTCTAATGTCTTGGAGTCAAATGGCGACTCATTGCCTTGAACATGGTGCCGCATCATACGTCTCCGTCCATGAGCCGGGGGTGTCAATCGTCGCAAGTTCTTGCCAAGATGGCGGTTTTCTCCCCGAATTTGGGGGTTTTTATTGCCTGAGGGGGATTTTGGGAAGATTTTGAGGGGGTTTTTAGGGTTTTTTCTTAAGGGTTTTGACGGAAAGGGGACTTTTCAGGGGCGTTCACAAGAGCGCGTCTTCGCGTGTTTCGGAAAGGTTCGGATAACACCATTTGAACGCCATTTTTACAACGATTGAATATTAGCAACCCTCAAACACACAATCTGCCTTGGCATGGACACTTCAATACAAAAACGTTCTGTATTCTTGATTTTTCTAGCTTGGTGTACTATTTTTGTAATCATGTGTCTATGAGAAGGCATATGATTTTGTGTTTGGGGGAGATGGTGGCTAATATTCAATCGAAATCATGGTAAAAATTGTGTTCAAATGGTGTTTTCCGGGCCTTTCCGCAACGCATGAAGACGCGCACTTGTGAGTCGGTCTTCCACTGTCCGATTGGTGGAGGGGTAAGAAAATTCATTGCTGTGATTGGTCGAGGTGGCGCCGGCGTTGGAGCCAATAAACTTGATTGAGATTTCCAAGCCACGTTATCATGTTCATCCCCCAACCGACAGCCAGAAAGTGGCTGACTTTAAAATAGATTGCAACTCATCTATAAGTCTATCATCTATGATCTATAGATCAAAATCAGTGGCGAGGTCTCATAGGGAAACCAGTGACTTGACAATCGTTACTCAAGAACTAGCATGTCATAACTCATGTCTATGGTTCTTACGATTATCCTTGACACTACCTGCCCTGTGTCTAACTGAGAATTCGCCACTGCATATAATGGTCCATACATTTGGAGAGCAGAAATCCAATCGACATCCCTTTATGGAATCTCCACCAACTGAGATTCGTTAGGAATCCATAGAGTTGAAATGGTCACAGCATACGCGTATCACAGGTAAGATATCATGGTACGTATGCAGTTGAAGTTGCGTGTCCAAAATGTTGGTGCATTTACCGTCCCAAAACTCTCGTATTACCTATCTAGAAAAAATTCGGAGATTAAGCAATATTGATTTTGAGTAAAAATTAATTCTTTCTGGATTGGGATTCAACACGGCTCCAGAACCTCCCCTCCGAAGTGAATTTTCGTTGATTTCCACTACCTCTATTAATTGCCGAAGGGTCCTTTATTTTTCCAGAGTGAAATCAACGCCTCTCGGTGACGGTTATTTAACACTGCCAGCTGATCATGAATATACAACAACCGCTCTAATAGGCTCGGCGTAATTAATTCTACCCGTAGGAGAACAGCTCACCTAATCATATAATGCTTTAATCAGAGGGTGACTGGGAAATGGGATAGGGGTAAATTCGATGAAGCCATCCCCACCACCTCGGTTATGGGGAGAGTTTCAAAGTAAATGGGATTCGACCCCCGGGCCCGGCATCATCGACACACGGCCACTTGTTGACGAAGCCAAGAGACGCCGTCAGACACTGGCACACAGACTATGGTACGACAGAGAGCAATAGGATGTGGTCGGTAACTATTGCAACAACCGGAGCCGACGAGAGGAACGTATATTACTCTGATTACTCCCATATCTGCGAGGGCCAATATCGGACGAGCTCGACTGGGGCTTCATCTGGCGTCCAACTTCGGTGCATCCAATTAATCAATCCTGCTTGATGTGGTCTTTAAGGTACATACGCCGTGTACCTATAATATCGTCTTGAAGGGATCTTGTCGAAGCCTCGAGCGATAAAAACGTGAATTGCAAAATTTTGAGGTAATTTTATTTGTGGGAAGTTAGATTTGATTTTAGCGGTGAGATTTGGAAAGATTGTGGAAAGTGTACTGAAGATTTTAAATTGTGGAAATTTTCGTTTCATTTAAAAATTGAATTCTCAAATAAAAAAAAATGTTCTTGAGCTGGTGCGTGAACGAAAAAACTATCAATTATCTTGATGAAGAAATTGGCAAAGAATGAACGCCCTCTTCCCCTTTCCACCAAAGAAAAATCCTACGAAAAAAGTTCAAAAATCATTGAATCTCACTTGGCCAACAGATTTTTACATTCGACAAAACTTTTAGGTATCTTTTGCAACGAAGTTTTGCAAATTTTTGGCTTGAAAATAATTCAGAGAAACCCAATTGAAATCGATTGATTTTTTGAAAACTGGTTTGAATACAAGCTTTTGAAGTTCCTGAATACTGGTTTTTTGCGATTTAAATTGAATTCTAAACTTTTGAAAAGAAAAATTTGAACAGCCTTCAAGAGGACGCATCGTAGAAAAAAATTATCAATTCCCACCTCCCTTGATATTGAAGAAAACTGTTTACAACTGTTCCCCTGCATGAAAAATGCAAACAACACAAACATTTTTGGAATCTTTGGGTCTCATTTTCTTGCTATGCATACGTTTTTTCGAATGAAAGTTTATTTCTGTTGAGATCTGATGACTAAATATTCAAAAAAGACTTGATTTGCGCATTGAAATCTGATGGCAACGGGTGTAAAACACCAGATCCTTCCAGCCAGATATACGAAAACAGCCTTATATCTTCAGATTTACCTTGAAAGTTAGAGGGAAATAAGTCTAATGGCAAAACGGAGTGAAGAGGTATCACACGACGGCGGTCACTCTCCTGTCCGAATGTTGGCACGGCATCTCGCCATTCTTCTACATCACCTTGTCGACCAGTCAGTCAGGCAGACTGATGTTCGGAAACAATTAGCCGTATAATATATCAAGAAAATTATTTC
Organism: Nesidiocoris tenuis; assembly: GCA_036186465.1. Classification (NCBI taxonomy): domain Eukaryota; kingdom Metazoa; phylum Arthropoda; class Insecta; order Hemiptera; family Miridae; genus Nesidiocoris; species Nesidiocoris tenuis. The sequence goes on along the minus strand of AP028915.1, from coordinate 13,869,373 downwards.
CACTTGCATATTCGGAGTGAAATGGAGTTTCCTATAGGTACCTAGTAGTTAAGTAGATTTATAAAATCGCGAATTGACGAATAATTGAAACTGAGGGTGCCTTTATAGTACACAATACTTCCAAAATTCAGATGCATACATTTTTGACACTATTTGATGATACTTCGACTACTTTGGAGGCTGTTTGGATAAAAAATGTCAAGTAACTATGCAATTGTAAAACTCGCCTAAAATCAAAATACGCTTCTACCCTTTTTTTACGAAACTGACACCCCTCGAATCTTTACCAGCCATAAAAAAAATATGTTCGCAGCAAGGAGCGATGGGACAGCTAGTATCTCGCAATAACATTATCGGCAATTATCGGCATAATTATCGGCAATGTTTGCCGGATTCTGATGCTCATTTTCGTGCTTCCATTTTTAAATATCCGTACTGTAAGCACATCAACGTAAATCATACCCTGTCTGATGGCGAAGCTTTTTCGCTCTCGGGAGCGTTCGCCGATTATTGAACTTGACCGTTCCTATGTCCGAACTGAACTTCACTCCCACTTTGATTTTTCCACCAGGGTTTTCAACGAACGGCAAAAACACCACTTAGACCTTGGACCGTCTTGATGGAAACTCGCTGATTGCAAAAAGGTATCCCGGCCCGTTTGTTGCTCTCCAAACAGCGACGTCCTATGTGACGTTTCACCTATCGAAATCGCCTTTTGACTTATTCATTGGCAGAATCATTGATCAAAGGGTGGAAACACGCGAGTAGAGACAGTTCGGTGGCGCGTCTTGCGCGAACAGCTACAGCGCAAACATTGACATTCATTCGCAAAACACTCTCCTCCGCGAGGGGATACGACCTCTACACTTTCCCACACATGCTACAGTCGTCGGGCGAATGTATGCGCGCACATGAGCCAACTACGATCAACCGGAGCTCCAGACAGACGAACTTGCTATACAAAATAAACAAACCCTCCTGCCAACTAACTCTTTGACTCCACGAACGCCCTTAATTCGACGCATACTCAACCAGTTTGCACTTGAAATATGGACAGAATGCGGCCAAGTCGCGGTTATTTACCTGGTTTTCGCGCCAATGGTGCTGCATGTTGGGCCATGAATAAATTATTAGTATGCAGCTCCACCAAGTCCATCCATTCCACCTACCAGTGCACGAAACTTGATTGTTTCCAGCCTAATTACGAAAATAAACACCCTAATTTGGAAAATCCATACTTTCGGGATGTTATCCCGATATATGTTGTACGTTCAGGGGTAGTTACTAGACTGGGGATTACCTAATCGCCGAAATATCAAGCCATTATGCAGGGCTTTTTCTAAGCTGTAGATATTTTTAGAGCTTAATTTTAAATTCGCATAAGCTGTAGCTCTAGAGCTCCAAGCTTTAGGCCCAAATCCAAAAAATTGTGAAAAACTTGCATAACTTTGTTTGCATTGGCACCCCCGAGTCGATCATGCTGATCGAAGTTTAGCAGAAACGTTGAATTTCAAGTTTTTGAGCCAATATAGCTAAAAATTCATAAAAATAAAAATAGAGGGAAAATTCTTTCTTTTTGTTTGTTTATTTTGATGTTATTTTTTATATTAATGTTTTGAATTAGGAAATGCTTTAAGATTTTCGCGGGGAGTCAGTTTTTTTTGCATTTTTCTCCGTCCCAGTGAGTCTAAAAATCCTTATTTTGTTCTGCGATAAACCTAACCAAAAGTACCTGCTCTAAGTTTTTCTATTATTGAATTCTTTCAAAGGGCCAAAAATAATAGTATTTCATTTTGTCAAAAATTTTGTTTTTGTCCCTAAATTAACACAAGGGTTAGGGGTGAGAAAAATGTGCAAAAACATTCAAGGAGTCCAAAAGGCAACAAATTAAAACAACAATTAAAACAAAAATTAAAATCGGTTTAGTAGAACCCCCTCAAATTGGAATAAACGTGAAAAATGTTAGGTAATCAACAAATGTAAGGCCAAATTACATTTTCCGATCGCCCTATCAGACAATCAGACCCCCCGATATGGGAAATCAGACGAAAAATCCTTTTCTTGTGTTCTCAACCATACCACCCACCAAATCAGTCCGAATACGATCATTGTTGTGCAAAACTCCAACAACCGACATTGAATGATCGGTAAATTGGTACAAATTTTGTATATCTACTGTTTAATCGGTGCTGACATTTCGTCCAATATTGTACACTGAAACTCCGATCCTTTATACGATATATCCGACAAATTTTCGCGACCGTCATAGGGGAAAACGTTATTTACAGAAGTTGCGACCCGCAGAATGACAGGAGCGAGTAGATGGTGACACATTCTCCACTCTTCCGCCCACTCAAGCGATGGGATCCCCATCTGAACATTGATTGATCGCCGATACATCAATTCTCATTTTTCTTGTCGAAAAAGAAGCGAAACCCTTTGGCCCGGGGAGAAGAATTCAACGACCTCTGCTGCCGTAGCGATGATGGGATGGGACATTGTAGGCGGTGGATGCTCGGTGAAGAGATTCCTACGCTATACCGCCGATGTCGTGGACCATTTCTTCCTGGTGGTCTTTTCTTATTGGACGAATCCGAGAGAAGAACGTCCGCGTCTTCCATCGCAGCCACTTTTCCCGCCCCTCAACCATTGATTTGTGGGCCAACTGTGGGCTGAGGGCTGAATCGATGCAGGAAGTTTTCACTCTGAAACCCTTAGATAATGATCGGCGAACTGAAAAAAGTGACACTGCTAAGGCGCCTCGGGCCTTTCAAAATATTGGGCTGCTGGGGTGCGAATGGTCCGATTAGATTCGAGAATTCCTAGATATTACCAACATTAGTTGAGTTGTAGTTTCTGTCTAGAGTGAAGTCTATTCATTCAATATTGTATTGACAATATTTGATTTTTCCTAATTTTTTTAAAGGTATATTGATTTGTATCAAGCCTGGGATAGTATCGATAGTTTTTCGAGAGTATCGATTGCCGAAGATATCGATGGACTGTCGATAGTTTGTCCCAAAAAGGGGAAGGTTCGTCAATTTAGTTAATTAATTGAATAGCAATAATTGATCATTGTTATTCCCCGAATGAAATTTTCCATGTGCAAGATGTTGACACGGAAATTCACATTTCTAAGATAGGTACTACTTATTCGGAGAATAATGTTCATTTGACGAACGAACTGATGAAACTAATTGCCAAAACTTATCCATCCGATATCCAAGGAAAATATAGATAGACATTTCTAATGAGATTTTTACATTGCAATTTGATGGAAATTTTGGTGAAGTTTATCTTAAGCTTCCTTGGATATCGGACACAATCCAATATCCTGTAGGCCTAAAACTATCGATAATAGTTATCTATCGATCTAAAACTATCGATAACAGTTGTCTATCTATCTAAAGCTATCGATAACAGTTACCTATTGATCTAAAACTATCGATAACAGTTATCTATAGATCTAAAACTATCGATAATAGTTATGTATCGATCTAAAATTATCGATAACAGTTACCCATCGATCTAAAACTATCGATAACAGTTATCTATCGATCTAAAACTATCGATAACAGTTATCTATCGATCTAAAACTATCGATAACAGTTATCTATCGATCTAAAACTATCGATAACAGTTATCTATCGATCTAAAACTATCGATAACAGTTATCTATCGATCTAAAACTATCGATAACAGTTATCTATCGATCTAAAACTATCAATAGCAGTTATCTATCAGTCTAAAACTATCGATAGTCGCTATCGACGACAGTATCGAAACAGTATCGATATTCAGAGGGCACCAAGTTATATTTCTAATTTAATTGATTATTGTAGTAGGCGGTGTGGGAGGTGCGCAAATACGTCCTTTCTGTTCGGCACATACGGAAACACGACTCGCTTTCATGGAAACACCTACAACTTGACCGCGGTCGCTCCGACAGTCGGCTCGTATTCCTTCGATGTATTCGATAAATTCGAGCACGCGCAGCGCACATTTTACGCTCGTTACGTGAAACAATCAAGAGGAAACCTTCAGCGTTAAAACCGCCACTGTTCAGTCGAGATTTATCTACGGCCATAGCTGAAGCTGCGGTCGAAATGTGGTGGAAGCAGCTGCTGACCGCAGGCCACCTCCGGTACGGCGTCCACCGATTCGAAATCGCCCGAAGGAAGGCTTTCTATTGGCTCGCTCATGCGAAATTGTTCCTGAACCCGCAGCTTTAGTATATACTGATGTCGGTACCTTTGGTTCTTCAGTATTCTATATTCATCAACGTATTGTGTTTCGAGCGAATGCGAGCAAATTAATCCGTCCACGTCCGACAGCCTACAAACGAACGGATCCTATTAACCGGCCATCAATATAAATTCATGGTTGAATTGTATTATGTAGGTAACTACAATTAATATTGAGCTGACGTTGAATCCCACTCTAGCGCAAATGCACGAAGACGCTTATATCATTCATTTTCGAGAACTTGAACTCAAACTCGAACTGAAACTTCAACACAAACCGAAAAAACCTCACCCTGAAAGATAAAAAAAGGTGAACTCAAACTGAGACTGATACTGAAACTCAAACTGAAACCTTTGAAGACCTTTGAGTTTGAGGTTACCTTTCTCGACATTTGAGTCTGAGAATCAGTTTGTGTTTGCGTTTAATTAAGGTATTAAGGTATAATTAAGGTATTAAGGTATAATTACGGTATTAAGGTATAATTAAGGTATTAAGGTATAATTAAGGTATTAAGGTATAATTAAGGTACTAAGGTATAATTAAGGTATAATTAAGGTACAATTAAGATATAATTAAGGTATAAAAGGTATAATTAATGTATAAATTAATGTATATAATTAGGTATCAATATATAATTAGGTATCAATCAAGGTTTAATTGACGGAAATGCGAAGAGAATCAAATTTCTTCGATTTTTCCCGTGCTAGCGATTGCGGCAATGTGTAATCGGATTCGGAAAAATCAATTTTCTCAATCCCAGCCACAACTCTTTGATTTTCTGATCCTTAGAGCACCTGCGCGTATTATTGTTATTAATTATCTGCATTTGGATGATTCGTTGACATTTTTAGCATTGAGCAAATTTAGCTAGCATACCTATATCCCTGGACGGACAACACACAATTGTGGAGGGGGAGGATTTCGGCTGCTTGTGAATTATTATGACGTAGCGGCGGCAGCGGCGGCGAAGTCCCATGCAAATTAAGCCCCCGCCGCCCCCTGTCATGTGCTCCTCGTCCGAGCGATATTTCATAAGCCGCCCGCACCCCTCCTATCCGTGCCGGGGCCGGCCGCGCGATAACCGCCGGAGCCTGCGGTCCGCAGGGAGCTCGGAGCCGAAGACAATGCGTAGAGCGCCGCGGCCATCACCGCCAGAACCGCTAGAATCCCGACCGCTAGGCGAACTCTCGGCTGTCTTTCTCCTTGTTATGCATGCTATTCCCCGTTCGTCGCGATGCCAACAGACGTTCGTTACACGTATGCGCTTCGGATTTTCGGCGAATCGAACCGCTGACGATAAATTGATGAGCCGAACGTCGCGCCCGTTTCGGATTCCCAGCGGATCCCGAGCCGATCCGAAGCGCGGGGGTTATAGCCGCGCGCTATTTCCGAATCGGTCGCCCGTCGGGAATGCGAGGACCCGCTCGAAATTAAAAATCATTTTCGAAATTAATTCTTATCAGGTATCGGGGCTAGGATTCATGTGTGATACGAATCCTCCAATATGTACACTCAATATGTACTTATTTCCCCAAATGCATGGGTTTAATTTTTCAAAATATTGATTTTATTTTGCAAAATAGGTAAGTAGGCAAAATAGGTATAAATACCTACATAAATTTCATGTTTCCGAAATTTCGAAAAATGTGACTAAAAATATGCAAAATAGAATGGAAATTCCATTATGGAATGACTATGTAAAAAAATTTAATTTAGGTCAAATATGTGAAAATATTATACTTCAAATAATTCAGCAAGTCCTGTGTACTTGAATGTTTTAACTATCTTCAATCCCTACAAATATGTAAAAATCTTATCTCTACTTATTTTCGATCTATTATATTGATTTTGAATGAGAATATTATTTTAATGACTGCAATAATAATTATAATCAGTGGAACAGCCTGTAAAGATTTTGTTTCCCCGAATTACACATTCTCACGCTTTATTTTTTTCGAATGATTTGCATTTGTAGGTACAGATTTTTGGACCTGGTCGGAAAATATAATTTAATTATCGGAGGAAAAAGCCCAATTTGCCACTACTGAGAATTCCACCGCTGAAAAGTAGGACGAGACGAATTTCCAGGCAAAAATAGCCTTCCACATCGGAAAACTCGACTGCACTCGTGTTGAATAAATTAATAAGAATTATTACGTGGAAAACTAATTCTGTCGCGTGTCTTTCAATTTTTGCCCATTTCACATCCCGCGTGATCCGGGACAATATTCGTCAGTCACACGAACAGCTCGAGGCGTTTTGATGTTGTTTCAGAAGAGTGGCGTGTTATTTTTCTGAGATACATTCCCGATCCTATTAGCAGGCCGGTGCCTTTTATTATACGAAATTCTAAAAAGGTCGAATAGGATGGGGGCGAAAATAATTCTATTCTTCAAAATTTCCATACGAGCTGGAATTACAATAAAATGTAATAGGTACCTACAGTCGAGTGAATAAAATGATTTTATAGTCCGTGGTGGAAAATCTGAATTATTTCTTGGCATCGTCGACCAGTAAACGCCTACACCGATATTTACTTCAGCAATGTGTTAGGGTATTTTTGGACACGAATTTAATATTACAGATTGTAGGTAAAAATACCAAAACTCCCCCGCCTTAGAATTGGAGTCAAAGAGAGGGGGGAGGGGATAAAACTGCATACATTTTAACCTTTTTTTTAGTTTTTTGCCTACAACGTGAGAACCAAGTTTCCCAAGAATGAATTTTACACAGTAAACAGAAAGCTGATGAAAACGAACTATTTTTCAGATCAGTTTTACTTTAACCTGATCATAACTGACGGAATTTCGAAAAATGGCGACTTTTGGAACTTGGATTGACTTGACTTGACATCGGGAGGTTCAACATCGATGGTGAATTATCGAACATCGAAGCCAAAACATCGATGTTTCGATAGTATCGATGGTCATCCCTAATGCTCATCCCTATTCAATATTGGTTACCTGAGCTGCAGCAGGTTTTTTTTTTTTTTTTTTTTGAGCTACGTACTATCGATAGTCGACCTACGATGTATATCGACATCGATATTCCACCACCAATACTATCGAACATCGATATATCGATATATTAGGTATAGATGGCCATCAATAGCTCAAATACCGAGTGATAATGGTAAAGGGAAGATTCGATACTATCACGTTGAAGTAGGTAATCGATAGTTGTGAAACATCGGTTCTAAATGGTAAAAACATCGACTATCGGGAGCAAAACATCGATAGTTCGATAGTATCGACCATCCGTGCTCATCCTTATTCAATATTGGTTACCTGAGCTGCAGCAGGTATAGTTCGGTTATACAAGCTTGAAAGTCCTCACCGGCGGGTCTGAGGTGGAGGAGCCTATTATTGGAAAGCCCAGGTTGTGTGCATTTGGAAAAGTTGTTCAAACTTGAGCGGTCGGCGACTTCTCCCTTCTTCTGCTTCGCTGTTGGTTCTCCCTTAGTTGAGCGAAGCCCTCCGACGTTCGTTCCGGTTAATTGGAGAGGTAGTAATCACCGCTCAGCCATCGGCTTGCGGCTCCAGCGGCGGGCCCTCCGGCCAACTGGTCCTCCATTCCAGAGACTGCCGTCTCGTTGCGGTCGGGTTTCCCTTAACTACTTCGTACTCGCCACGAACAAGGTGGAACGAGCCGTGGCAGACGTGGGGAAACAGATGTATTTCACGTGTGATGACTCCGAGCGACGGACATGCCGAGTTTATCCTCCAGCGGGCCTTTCAGGAACTTCATCAAACGAACGTGATCCCGAGTTTTCAACTTAGATTAAGGAACCCGAAGATTCGTCAAGAAATCCGAGCCGAATCGCTCCTGTGCGAGATCGGAAAAGTTTCGAGGCCCGAGGCGAATTACCGACCTCGTTGGCGTTTTCTCATGTCTACAAAGCTGCATGTAATTCGAACTTGTCATTTAATTAACGACCTATAACGCGTTTCGGTTTCCACTTCCATATTTACGGAGCAGATGGAAGTTTTGTAACCTTCCTAAAATCAGTGCTCTTGAACGTTCTTGAATACTTGTGATTGACCTAAAAAATGTTCATGAACGGCCATCAACTTTCTTGAATGTTCCAAAAGTCATGGAACATAATGTGCTAATATTATAATATAATAATATTATTATCCTCTACATCGTCGCTTAAGAAGCAACAGGTGCTAACGCAATGTTTGGCCAAATTGAGATTGTCTTACCGTTGGATTCGTGTTTTCAATCCCGATCGAGAACTCGGCGGGTCTGAACTCAACTTCGAGATCAAAGTCAACTTCGACATCAAAGTGAACTTCGAAATCAAACTCAACCTCGAGATCAAAGTCAACTTCGAGTTCGAACTGAACTTCGATATCAAATTCGACTTAGAGATCAAAATCAACTTCGAGATCAAACTCAACTTCGAGATCAAACTCAACTTCGAGATCAAAATCAACTTCGAATTCAAACTCAACTTCGATATCAAATTCAACTTCGAGATCAAAATCAACTTCGAGATCAAAATCAACTTCGAGATCAAACTCAACTTCGAGTTCGAACTGAACTTCGATACCAAATTCAACTTGTAGATCAAAATCAACTTCTAGATCAAAGTCAACTTCGAGATCAAAGTCAACTTCGAGATCAAAGTCAACTTCGAGTTCAAAGTCAACTTCGAGATAGAACTCAACTTCGAGATCAAAGTCAACTTCTAGATCAAAATCAACATCGAGATCAAAGTCAACTTCGAGATCAAAGTCAACTTCGAGATCAAAATCAACATCGAGATCAAAGTCAACATCGAGATCAAAATCAACTTCGAGTTCAAAGTCAACCTCGAGATCAAAATCAACTTCGAGATCAAAGTCAACTTCTTGTTCTCGAAGTTGACATTGAGCTCGAAGTTGACTTTGATCTCGAAGTTGAGTTTGATCTCGAAGTTGACATTGAGCTCGAAGTTGATTTTGATCTCGATGTTGACTTTGATCTCAATGTTGATTTTCATCTCGAAGTTGATTTTGATCTCGAAGTTTACTTTGATCTCGAAGTTGAGTTTTATCTCGAAGTTGACTTTGAACTTGAAGTTGACTTTGATCTCGAAGTTGAGTTTGATCTCGAAGTTGACTTTGATCTCGAAGTTGATTGTGATCTCGAAGTTGACTTTGATCTCGAAGTTGAGTTTTATCTCGAAGTTGACATTGAGCTCGAAGTTGATTTTGATCTCGATGTTGATTTTGATCTCGAAGTTTACTTTGATCTCGAAGTTGAGTTTTATCTCGAAGTTGACTTTGAACTTGAAGTTGACTTTGATCTCGAAGTTGAGTTTGATCTCGAAGTTGATTTTGATCTCGATGTTGATTTTGATCTCGAAGTTGACTTTGATCTCGAAGTTGATTTTGATCTCGAAGTTGATTTTGATCTCGATGTTGACTTTGATCTCAATGTTGATTTTCATCTCGATGTTGATTTTGATCTGGCAGTTGAGTTTTATCTCGAAGTTGACTTTGAACTCGAAGTTGACTTTGATCTCGATGTTGATTTTGATCTGGAAGTTGACTTTGATCTCGAAGTTGAGTTTTATCTCGAAGTTGACTTTGATCTCGAAGTTTACTTTGATCTCGAAGTTGAATTTGACTCGAAGTTGACATTGAGCTCGAAGTTGATTTTGATCTCGAAGTTGATTTTGATCTCGAAGTTGACTTTGATCTCGAAGTTGATTGTGATCTCGAAGTTGACTTTGATCTCGAAGTTGATTTTGATCTCGAAGTTGACTTTGATCTCGAAGTTGATTTTGATCTCGAAGTTGACTTTGATCTCGATGTTGATTTTGATCTGGAAGTTGAGTTTTATCTCGAAGTTGACTTTGAACTCGAAGTTGACTTTGATCTCGATGTTGATTTTGATCTGGAAGTTGACTTTGATCTCGAAGTTGAGTTTTATCTCGAAGTTGACTTTGATCTCGAAGTTGACTTTGATCTCGAAGTTGAATTTGACTCGAAGTTGACATTGAGCTCGAAGTTGATTTTGATCTCGAAGTTGACTTTGATCTCGATGTTGATTTTGATCTCGAAGTTGACTTTGATCTCGAAGTTGATTTTGATCTCGAAGTTGACTTTGATCTTGAAGTTGAGTTTGATCTCGAAGTTGATTTTGATCTCGATGTTGATTTTGATCTCGAAGTTGACTTTGATCTCGAAGTTGATTTTGATCTCGAAGTTGACTTTGATCTCGAAGTTGAGTTTGATCTCGAAGTTGATTTTGATCTCGAAGTTGAGTTTTATCTCGAAGTTGATTTTGATCTGGAAGTTGATTTTGATCTCGAAGTTGATTTCGATCTCGAAGTTGATTTTGATCTCGAAGTTTACTTTGATCTCGAAGTTGATTTTGATCTCGAAGTTTAGTTTGATCTCGAAGTTGAATTCGACTCGAAGTTGACGTTGATCTCGAAGTTGACTTTGATCTCGATGTTGATTTTGATCTCGAAGTTGACATTGATCTCGAAGTTGACATTGATCTCGAAGTTGATTTTGATCTCGAAGTTGACTTTGATCTCGATGTTGATTTTGATCTCTAAGTTGAATCTGATATCGAAGTTCAGTTCGAACTCGAAGTTGACTTTGATATCGATCGAATCTTAGCCTATTCTTCCATTTTTGAAGACAAATGTACCCATCCCGGAAAAAATTAAGAAAAGAACCTCTTCTTAAGCAATATTAATGCTATATTATTGAATAATAAACTAATAAAAGGGAGGAACGGAAAATGGAAATGAACACGGTACTGAAAACTCTTCATTTCATAAAACTCCCCCGAGTGTCACCCTGCTCTAGCCGAAGGTTCCCTGGGTGACTTTTTTTCTTCAACGACGCTCCTCGCATTATTTTAGTTACTGCCCTTGTGGGAAATGCCCCACCCCCAGCCACGAGTCTAGGATTACGGCTACAATCGAGCATTCCTTACGCCTGAACTTCAACGGCATCATCTCGACTTTTTATTTCCCCGTACGAAGATGACGAATGCAAAAAGCGTAAGGCGAATGTGGACGAAATTTAATTTTTCCCTCGGAATGAATTTCATTTGCGACGACGCGACGCTTCTCGGAAATTATGGCTCCGCTGTGTAAGGGCTCGAGGGAGACGAGATTAAAGCGGAAGTTGAATTGGATGCGATCCCTCAAACGGTTGGGTGGAAAGTAGCTGGAAAAACTCTTCAGTTATTCTAATATTGCCTTATTACGACATTTGGTAACACCCAATAACATTCGAGAACGTCTGGAACAGCCGAAAATGTTCGGGCAACTACGAGGACATGCTAGAACGCCCAAAACATTCGTCTGTCCGTCTGTGGCCATTTACAAAAATGGCCATTGCTCCCTCAATTCTCAACCTTTTTCAAATTTCTTGAACTGAAATGTTTGTCTCAGCGAGACCTAGCCCCCTGTTTAGTTGGAATATGAATAACTCACTGTACTTCCGTAATATTTGCATTTTTAACGTTTTCTATTTTATTTTTTCCCTGCCACAAAAATGAGCCGATACGTGCGTTCTTGGTCTTAAAATCTTTTTTTTACCTTGTAGAATATGCGGATATTTTTTATACTCCGATAACTTGGCGTATTTTCATTTTAGGCGAGTTTTAAAATTTGCATAGTGAGTCATCTCGATTCATTGGAATAATTATAATGTTTAATTAATCATAGGTTTTGTTGGTGACATATCATTGAGAGTTTTTTCTATTTTTGACCTCAACACCCCCAAAAGCGGTCAAAATATGATCAAATTGTGTCACACTTTTACGCTTCATAATATGGAAGTATTGTGTGTTATCTATGCACCACTGGTCTATATTGTGTTATTATCGTTTTGAGTAATTGTCGGCCGTGGGTTCTTCTGATGAAAATAGTCGGGATTCGGCCAAACCCCTTGAAAACCTCCTTCACTATTAACTTCATCAGGAGGTTTTCAATTTTTCGAATCCCGACTATTTCCATCAGAAGAATAAATTAGTTCCATAAAATTGGAGAATACTGATCACATTATGCATTATCATTCAAAGCCGTAGGTACCAGATCGTCGTACCAATGGCGTTTAAGAACATACCAGAACAATCAACACCATAATATGATTTTGTGTTCAGAAGATTTTGGGAAATCTTGGTAAAAATGGTATTAAAATTTATGGTATTTATTATGGTAAAATGGTATTCAAAAGGTGTTTTCCGGAAGACACGCAGTTGTAAATCCGGCTTAATAATGATGTTTCCAAAATTCTAATTAGGTATAACTCCTCTTATCGATTTTCAGTTTAATCTTCTTTCCTATTGGCCGCAGCTCGCAGTTCTCGCAAAATGTGACTGTTGGACAATCAGTTACAAGAGGTTTCGGGTCTTGTGGTGAAGTTCAGGACAAACTTCCGGGTTCCGGTACCTCAGGTGGAAGGATAGAGGGGTAGATTGGGTGGAGGGTCAGATGAGACGGTCAGGATAGGAGTCTGTGCCGATACTTCACTGATTCCACCCCCAGTTCGGCCTGTTCGAGCGTCAGCTGCCTCGCAGAACCGACACGAACCCAAAAGGAACAGAAAGGGGTGGGGGATGAGGATTTAGGGGTGGGCCGGAGTTGGGTCACTCGTCCGATGGTTGGCCTTGGAGAGCCAGCCGTGTCACGCTTCATTACGCTCCACTGTCCCAGAACTGAAAGGCCCAGACCGCACCTGGAAGTCCCATCCTGACTATAGCCTGAATTTCACTGGAATATTTCACGTCGCTGTGTTTGAAATAAATTTCGCCGAAAATGATTTATTAAAATTCTAAAAAAGAGAGGAAATGGCAGAATGTTTATCATAGGCACGTCCTGAGTGCACGTCCTAGACTATCTGATCGCAGGCTCTCCGTAGTCCAGGTCCGTTACCGGGGGGCCAAGGGGGCCATGGCCCCTACTACGAACATGATAATATCTTATATATCGATACCTTAAAGCACAATGGGCATATGTCCAAAAATGGCATAATGAGAAAAATGCAAAATAAGTTTTTGATCAATTCACAAAAATAAAGATTTCTCCCAACGTTTTCAATTTCATAAAAAAATTCGCTAAATAAAAAATGTTTATCTAGCCAAGATCTACAACCTCGTTTAACCAGAACTTCGGTAGCACTTGACGCTTCCAGGATAAACGCTTTAAATATTTGTCGTTTTTCTATTTTATCGTTTTTTGGCCCCAAAAATAGATGGAAGGATCATGATTCTTGGAGCGATCGATAGGTCCTGATGAGTAGTTCTTCCGGTACCGAAACCTCGAAATCGATATTTTGGGACATGAATGAATGAATGAATGAATGAATGAATGAAAATTAAATTTATTCCTCTATAAATTACAATATAGATTTAGAAACATATTACAGGTTATGGCAAGGTCGGAATTTACCCCAAAACCAAGGACGTTGGTCCTGTGCGGTTTTGGGGGTAGTCATGGTCTGAGAACAATCTATTGTACAATGCTTGTAGAAAATTAAATTAGGTAGCCTCTCTCATTGATTATATTTTTTTGTTTTTTTATTTATTTTATTTGTTGACTTTTTTTTTTTTTTTTTAATTGCATTTTAAGGGGCGTACATGCTCCTTAGAGCCTCCCCAGCACCCACCGAGCCCCTCGAGATGAGCCAGGAGAAAATTCTTTTTTTGTAAACGGAGCGTGAGAAGCCAGAGGGGGAGTGCAATTCCTCGGGGAGGTGACGAAGGAGGTGGGGGAGGCTGTTGTATATATGTCTATTGGAAGACCATAATCGGGTGTGGGGTGCGGGAATAACGGCTAGGGAGGTGAGGCGGACAGGGTATCGCGAGTTTCGGGGATAATTAAATAAGTCGGAGTGTTTATGATAAAATAGTAAGGCGGATTTTAGATACAACTGTTGTAAAGAGAAAACGGGAATTGATTGAAAAAGCTGCTCGGTGGAGTATCTTTTGGGAAATTTTTTTGCCGATGATTTTTTGCCGATGATCTTTAGAATTGTCTTCTGGCACACCACGAGGGGCTCAAGTATCGAGGGGGCGGCGCCGCCCCATACTAGGATTCCAAAACTTATGATGCTCTGTACCAGTGCTTTGTATATCAATACGACGATATCCCGTGAGAGGCATCTCCTCAGTTTGTAGAATATATAAGCGAATTTTCTTAGTCTCGATGCAGTCTGGTGAATGTGCTTATCCCACTTAATATCCTCGTCGATCCATACGCCCAGATATCGAATGTGTGGTAAAACATATCCCCTTTGTTCTTTAAGGTATCGATATTATGTAGAGAAAATACCGCCTCTGATCCTCATTTAATTTTCGAGTGGCAAAACAACTTTTCAATTCTAACGCGGTAAAGAAACCAACACTTCGCATGCATAATTTAAAACAAATGTACCGAGGGTTTGCGGCAAGGAACCGCACTGGACGACTATTTCGAAAATTCATAAGTAAGCTCCTAACCGCAATACCACGATGTCGGGAAGGACGGGTATAACGGACAATCGAACATCCTGCTGATCAAAATGTCCTGCAATCAAGTTTCCTGCTGATAGTGATTGACAACACGCAAGACACGACCGCTGCGGTTTCCAACATACAGATGTATGTAGCGCGTTCCTGGCAAAAAACAAATCGAGATGACGGTTTTCAATGTGTGACTGTTCGCCATAATGAAATAATATTTCATATTATGCCATATTATAATAATATTTCATATTATGCCATATTATAATAATATTTCATATTATGTCATACTATGTCGGAACCAGCAGTATTTTTATCGTAGGATTCATCAAAAATTAAGCCATACTATTTGAGGGCCGAGTAATAACACTAGGGGAACAAAGAATTTTTAAAATGAGAGATGAATCCTAAAATCGTATTGGTACAGTGTAGAGAACTTGTGAAAAGAAAATTCGGGCAAATCTAGGCCGAAATTGACTTAAAACAATGTAAACCGCATTTTTCTATCTTAACTCATTTCCGAGATACGCATTTTAGAAGATTTTTTTTTCTAGAAAACCACAAGTTGCTGTATAAATTCAAATTCTGTATAAATTCAAATTTACCAGTTCAAAACAACGTGTGTGATTTTTGAGGGCATTTTTAGATTCATGGTTAAATTTCCTCTACGCCTAGTGTCCACTCGTATTCAAAAACCAACTCTGATGTACCGCAATTGCCATTCAAACTTCAAAAATCGCAAAAATAATTTCCGCGAAAAAACTAGTAGGTTAACTGCATTTCGAGCAAAATGAGCTCAAGGTTGTCAAATTTCAGAAAAACTTGCCCATCCAACCAGCTTACAAATGATATGGCGAAGAAAATATTTGTTTCAATTTTTTGTGTTTGAACTGAAATTTTGGTACACAAATATTGGTTTTTGATTACGAAAGTACACTAGACGTATAAGAAATTTATCGCTAAATCCAAAAACGCCCTCCAAATTTGAAAAACGTTGTTTTGAAAAATGGAAACAAGGGTTTTATGAAGTATGAAGTTTTCCCGAAAAAAATTTTAAAAACCCGTACCTTATAAACGAGTTGTGAGAGAAAAATGCGGTTGGTGGTGTTTTCTTCAATTTCCGTTCCAATTTCACCCAATTTTTGTTCACACCAAACTCGGAATGTTCCGTATACAGTGCTATATTATGAAATGAATAGCTACCCGAGTTTCCACAAACTGCAACCTAAATTTTTCAGTGTTTGAATAAATTTGTAGAGCGGGGCCCGATAAAATTGTTAAATTTATAACATGACTAAACCCTGAGAATTTAACGTTTGACGAGAACGCATATCGCGGGGCCCTTAGGGAGCGGGATCGGCCTGAGGGTTGCTGATAAAGTCGATTACTGCACCACCTACCGATTACCTCGCCGATGAAATATTTTATCATTCGGGCAGGTAGAAAAAATGGCGTTTTACGATTCATTAATTTCATCGAGGCGTATGCGACCCGGTTTCGCTGGCACTCGGTGAAAATCCCGCTCGATACTTCATTGCAGTGCTATCCATATCGAAGGCGAAAATACAGAACTGGAGAGAAATGAGAGATTATATGCGGGAGGATACGAATATAAATTTAACAACGAAATGACGCTAACGGCTAGGGGAATGGTGTTGAAAATTGAAACTGTGTCAGAGGATTAAAGAATCACCTTTTTTCGCGGATTTATGTTTTTCGCTGAGAACTGATGTGCTCGGAAAATCCTTTAATTCTACCGGAGCCAAGATGTAAGCGCCGCGCTTATCTGAATGCTCATGAAGCAGCGATGACCAATTTTCTAAAAATAACCGAGCATTGGAAAAACTAGTTGCATCGGCGAATTTTCAAAAAATGTCATCCTAGCTTGACATTTTTCAAGCGGCTCTACATACATAACTAATAAATATTTGGGTCACTGGGTTATCGTGGAAGAACGCTTTTTAATTTATATCCCAAGATCGCAGAACAGATTTCGCTCGTGAAATTCCCTCTGTTGGAACACGGAAATGCAATAAGGGCCCACGGATTCACTTCCAATTCAAATCCATCCGCTACCCCAACAGCTAAAAAGCATTTAGAATCTTTCATTCGAGCGGGCATTAGAGGAAAATTAAAATTTAATCGTGCCGAATAAAAAGAGGATGAAGGTCAGCGAGAGAGGCTATCTTGAATTGCTTTTATATTTCCTGCTACAATACGACGAATTTCAATTAGGTATCCGGGATAGCTTTAGCATGAAGGTTCGAGAGCACAATTAATTGTAATGCGTATAGTTTTATTTATTTAATTGATTTTTATTTATCTATAATTAACTCAAATCTCTTATTTATGTTTGTCTGATCCTTTAGCAAGGCAGAAGGTATGGGGGCATACGCTTATATTTTAGTACGGACATTTTTTTAACAAATTGATTGCATTTTGACGAGTTTGGAGGCTTCATTGTTCAAAAATGTATAAACGCACAATGGCAATTTTAAAACCCACCTAAAATCAAGTTTTATCAAGTTCCTGGAATAAAAAAGAAATATCCTCGTATTCTGCAGGGTTAATCCAAAATTTTAAGACCCTAGACGCTCAAGACATTTTTGTAGCCAGAAAAAATATAAAACACTAAAAGTGCTGAATATCGGAGGTAATGTGAGTAATTGAAATCCAAACAAAGCGATAAATCCTACCGTGACGACCATTTCAGTTAAAAAAAAGTTTTGAAAAAATGCTGAGAATAGCGATACCTAGATAGGGCCTCGTTTTTGTAAATGTTAACCGACAGATTAAAGGGCACACGGACACAGTATATAACAAAATAAAATTTCTTCTAGAAGAGCCAGGTTGATCATTTCAAAATCGGATCCCACCCTTTCGCGCATCAATTTTGAAGCAGCAGAAATACGGATTTTCGATTTTTTTCTAGTTCTTCGGTTGACCCAGTGGCTCAGAAGGGATTGGAAGCTATAAAACTACAGGACTCGATACTCCTGTTCAAAATGGCGGATAAGAAGGGCAAAGAAACACGTCGGATTAGGGACGGGCGAAGGGGGAGTTGAAGGAAACCAATTCATATTAAATGACCCAATCAGAAAACGGAAACGCAGCAGTGCACACATTATCCGAAGGGCAAAAATCCAGATAAACCCTCGTAAATTATTCTTTCCCATGTGAGAGGGAAGTGTATTGCATAAATGATAAACCGAACCCCACGTCACATCGAGTCATACGCTATCAATCCGCTCCATAAATTATCGCTTTCTGCCAAGGAAAAGTATTGCGTTTGAACCTCGCGGGCCCTTACTCACTTTCAGATGTCACACTTTTCTTATTCCACACTTGGTCCTGAAATTGACAGATTTTCGCTTGCCGGTAATAAATTATTACCGTGGCGGACATGGGTAGTGTTCTCGTCGTTCGAGGATGTATTGATTTAGTAGGACTAGAATATTCGTTTACCGTTTTTGAAGGTTTGGGGTTTGGACTACTGGTATGTAGTTTTTGTGGTTCCGGTGGAATCAGGGTACCAAAGGCAAATAAATATTAAATATTTATTGAAAATTTATTTTGAAAAATTTTTATTTGCAGGCCAGGAAGTCTATTCATTGGAATTATTTTGAAATAAAGTATCTAATATTGAGTAGGTGTATTTTGGCGGTTGAACACTATCAGCTCCTATCAGTGACGTAATCTTCACCCCTCCCGCCTCGTCACAGCGACTCACACGTGACGCCATGGTCCATTAACGGGGGAGGGGGGAATCAAGCCCTGACTTGTTAAGAGGAGTTGTTGTCAGAGGATCTGAATTTGTCCCAGCATGGTTCCTATGGAAGACACAATGGCTGGAATGGGGAGGGGTGGTCCAGGAGGTGCCACCCACAGCTGGTTCTCGTGAGGAAGGGGGGGTTAAAGGTACGTGACGTCACGCGTGGGTATCCGGGTCGTCTACGCAAGAGGGGGGATGCTGTCGCTGATAAGAGCTGATAGTGTTCAACCGCCTAAAGATACCTACTACATTGGTTGAGGATTTCGACCTCGTTTTACTACCTAATATCCTAGGTGAAATGGGGGAATGGTTTATAGAACCCAGAAAAATGTCACCACTCAGTTATCGTAATGCTTAACATCCAAATTTCTTTTGTCCCTTATCAATAGTTCATTATCCGCTCCCCAGGTCGTACTATAGGCTCAGTATTATAATCTCGCCAACATTCCGTCTACGGATTCTCTTTGTTTTCAGCAGAAAGACGCAGAACAAGCCTAACCGCCGTGATGGCGTAGGCCTGCCGTAAATTTAATAAGCCATGATGTAACAAGAAAGGCTCAACTAATAAATGTCTCCAACATCGTCGTAAGTGGGGAAGTGAAAAGCTCTGAAACACTTCCTTCACCACACACCTTTTGCAATTCCCCCCTCGTTTCCCGCAGTTCTGTCCTACGAGGGAAGAATGATTGCTGGGAACTGGCATACTGAGAACGGAATACTCTCATGTACAGAGCTACACACATGCTTCATGACACCAACTTGGGGCCGCTCTGCAGCCTCTAAATTCCACCCGAGAAATTCGGTGTAGAAGTTTTGAAACAAGTTTGAAATGCCAGTTAGAGAACTTTAAAGTGTCCCTAGTTTGCCTGAGTAAGTAGAGCTTTCGGTTGGGTGCAAGTAACTTTTGAATTTGAAAACACTGGAAATAGGACAATCTGTTTTCTCGTGAGAGGCCCGGTTTTCCCTCCTTGGGAGTTTTCACTCTTGATTTTTATGATTCAAGCATGAATTTTAATCGATTAACTTCTTTTTGTTGCAGGTGAGTTAAGTTTTGAAGAAAATACGACCGAAACTAAAGTGAGGCACAATTTTTATCAAATAATTACAATAGGTGAGGATTGTGGATGCTCCTTTTGCTGGTCATCCATTCTCCGTGATTATTCAAAAAAAGAAAAAAAAAACATGGTACCGTCGGACCGGGAGCGGTTTGTAAATGGAATTTCGAGAGAAATTCAAAAAGCAATCAAAGCAAGTGTTTTGCTGTTGTTTTTCATGTTTTTCGCAAAAAAGGATTTTAAGCACGCTCGCGTCGATTCACCATGGAGTCAGCAAGGCATCAATAAGCAACTCTGAAGCTTTTTTACCGTAAGACTATAATTTTACGGCGATACGTCAAAATACGACAGCGATGATAGCGATTCGATACGGATCCCTTACAGGAGCTTCCCTCCAGTAATGAAGCCTTTGCTGAATTCGAGGCATCGAATTTCGGGTACGTGAAAGATTCGAAATGAAAACCCGCTCTCTAGGTACCCAGAAAGCGGCGTAAAGCATGCTGTGCAAAATGCCGAGATATTGCCCGAGCCGTTGACACTCCGACGCATAAAATAATTGTGCCACGGTTGAAACCCTGAAAAGCGAGATGGCTGGCGGTTGTGCTTAATTGCGAAGTACCTCTCCAGAAATCCGTCTCTGGCTGGAATCGAAATAACACTGCTGCCTGGTTTGTATACCTTGGTAGCTATCTTCCCCTTCTCAGAGAGCAGAATGTTCTTCCACTCGGCCGTTCTCACCTGGCAAGATGTTGGATGCAGAGCCCGTGTCAGGGTAGTCACCTTCATTAAGTCACCCTATCACGGTCCGCTGGAGAAGGGATTCCCCGCTAACAAACTGTTGATCCAAAAAAGCGAAAGCGCCAACGTCGCGCGGCGGAATATGCCAGCAGTCACCGCAAGTTTCCGCTAATAGACTCAGATGGTGACGTTCCACGGTGGATTCAAACGACTGTCTCGACGGTCGGAATTTACCGTAAAACATTAGGGAGAGAGACATTAGAGTGGGTTCCTAATGAACAAAACCACCCGACCTGAGCGTCACGACCTAATTGGATCCGACGTCAAGGTATCCGGGCCGCGTATGGCTCGGAACAAAACCAGAAGATGCTGGAAGATTGCTCGCTGGGTAGCTCCACAGATCAATTCAATTAGGTTGATAATTCCGTCTTTCATTCTTGTTGAGCCCTTAACGTTAATACAGGAAATAATTAGGGTGTTAACGTATGCGTTACGTTCGGGTTAACGTTTGGAGCTGCTTACGATGCGAGGAATCGTACAGCTAGTGAGCTGGGGAGCAATGAGAACGTTATCAATGTTGGGTAATTTAGCGTCGAGGAAAAAAGTTGTTTCCAAAACAGCTGTTCAGCAGAAAGGTGCCCATTCACTATCCGTGGGGATGGACATGGGACCGTGTTTTTGAACGCCAATGAAATTTATTTGAGCTATTTATTGAGTCATCTCGACCAATTAAAGCAATGGATTGTCTTGGCCCCACGACCAGCATTCGGATGAGTGGACACCTTTACTGCTGAACAACTGTTTTGGAAATAACTTTTGCATCGTTGTTATGGACTTCAAGTCGGTCATACATTATCCTATTGCTGGTGGAGGGGGCAAGAAGATGCGTTGCTGTGATTGGTCGAGGTGGCGTCGGCGTTGAACCCAATAAATTCGATTTGGGTTTCGGGTTTGGGTGTGTGGCTGGCTTAGGCCCAACGCACGCGGTGCAACTGTTTGGGGACAAAGGTTGCAAACTAAACTAAATAACGACTGTTCCTTGACCCCCGCTTTGTATTTAAATAGAGATCCGCACACCACGCGACCGGTTTCGAAGGGTTGAAACCGGTCGCGTCGTGTGCCGGGGTCAAGGAACAGTCGTAATCTAGTTTGGTTTGCAACCTTTGTCCCCGAACAGTTGCACCGTGTGCACTCGGCTTTAGGGCCGGCTTATTGACAAAATCTATTCTTCAGATATCCAAGGAAGCTTCAAATACACTTCACGTCGTATTTTAACTTCCTTGGCTGCCGGGTAGATACATTTTGTCAATAGACTGGGCCTTAATGGTAGATTCTAGTTCGGGACGAGCTGATCGACGTAACGTTGCTGGACAATGTTACCAATACCTGCCGATCGTCGACAGGGCCGTCCAGAGCCAAGCCGGGCCCCGGGGATAAAGACTCGACCGGGCCCCCCCCCCGGTCAATAAAAGCATTTTTTCTAATTTGCATATTAGTACGTAAAAGGCCCACGGGCGGGCCCGGGCCCCCTTGGGCCCCGGGCCCCGGGGATTTTGCCCCCCCTGCCCCCCCCCCTCTGGACGGCCCTGATCGTCGAGTCGAGTGCTGAATTCCACTCAAGCGTACCTACTGTACTTTTTACCTTGCGTTTTTTCACCCCAGCGTCCTCTTTTTCTCGATGCTCGTTATTCATAATATGCTGCCGGCCTCGTCCATCTCTTTCCCTCTCATTTGAGCCCTAATTTTTCCCGATGGGGGGGGGGTACCCTCATAAAGTCTCACTCCTGAATGGAAGGGACCCGGCAAGTAATGAGAGCATTGATTTTCCATAATTAGAGGCGCTTCATCGCTTTCTACCCTGCCGCACTCAGCATCTCGCCCCCATTTGGTCCACGGCATTCATCACGTTTGGATAATAATTCAGTATTTTTGGTAACCTTCAGTTGCGTCGTCGAGTTCACTGAATAAGCGGTCTGCCAGCGATCGAACTGAGACATGAATAGGACTGTGAATGGATGAGGTTTGCATTCCAGCGAGCGGGGCGAGACCCCGAGAGAGAGCAAGTCAGACATCCGGCAGAATGCGAAGGGGTGAATATTTGCGTTCTGTCGAGCTATGTCGGCCGTTTTCACTGCAACACCCCTTCGTTACAGTTATGTAGACCATGCTACATCCTTGCCCTTTGTCTTAGTTTCCTTCGCTTGCAAGATAGATTACTTCGAAACTGGCGAAATTGAACTTTTTATTGAGAATTTATTAGTTTTTGGTCGAATAAATTTTTCAAGCTGATTCGTTGGCGAATTTCGCTGAAGATTTTTGGTTCATTGAGCCACTTCCTAGATTAAAAATTGATAGCATCACTCAATGTGACATGATGAGCATTATTTTATTCAATCACAAGCAATGGTTCTCTCATGGCACGAAGAATATTACTCAAGAGCGTCCATGGCATTCTCTGGCCCTTAGGGCTCGAAGCGAGTGACTGTCGTGAACAGAGTAAACTCCGTCGGGCTATGTTGTGATATCTAATGTACATCGGACGGAATACATTAATATTTCAACAAATTATTCAACTGCCTGGGAAGCGGTCGGTAGGGGGTAGCTTTGCTAGACTAGTTAGGATTAACTCTTTAGTATGCAACCGTATTTACATCTACCCTGTACCCCACCACTTTCCATATCTCTTATCACGGTGGCCTCCCCTTCATCAGTTGAAATATGCGAGCTTAGAACGTTCACTTGTAAGGCAATGCATGATCAAGATGCTCCAAGTGCAGCCATGTGAAACATTGAATATAGTGGTTTACCTATGTTAATAGTAGGTATATTTGTCACTAATCTTGCTATGCATTGAAATATGAAGATTCAAAATTCTGGGCCCTCTCTCGACCCCACTTATCCTGAAAAGTGTTCAAATATTGAGGGAAAATCGAAAAATTTGAAAAAGAGGTTAAGGATTGAGGGAGCTTCGGCCATTTTTGCAAATGACCTAAGACGAACGCATAGACTCTTCATCAGGAAGTGTTTCTGAGTAAAAAAGTAAAAGTAAAAAGTAAAAAAGGGCACGAGTGAAAGGTTTTCCGCTCCGATTGTCGATTTTGAGATGATTGCTCAGTAAATATGGAACTAAAAATGAGGTTTCCAAGTCTGTGCACGCAATCCACGATCCGAAATTTGTATAGAAAATGCTTTTCTTTTGTAAATTACAATTGATTCTTACGAATCAGTTTTAAAACAACGGGGAAATCCTACTATTTACTGGCGGTATCTTACTTCATTTATGCTCTTTGAGCTGTTCAATACCCCTCGAGAAATAAATTATGCAAAGGAGTGCGACAAGATAAGGCGATGGGAAACAAAGTAAATCGCAACGAGTTCCATTTTGAGAGAGGGAAAAAAGAGGAAAACCGAAAAGAGAGCTGAGGGAAGGAATCAAGAGAGGAATGAAAAGAAAATGGAACTGACGTTTCTTTGTTTTTGGAAAGTATTCTACTTGTTTCCCCTCCTGGCGGCGAGGCGCCCCGTGGCAATTTCCAACGTTAGGAATCCTCTGAGGATTCGAACGCAAGATTACTACTCAAGGACGAGTTATTCACGAAAATTTCGTGATTACATTCTTCGGAGTTAAATGAGATGAGTACACTGCAGATTTGAATGTATTTTCGCATTCTGCTTAATTGGGTAACTCTATTCTATGGAATAGAACTATAGTTCTGTGCCAAATCCTCCGTTGAATTTGGATGTGGCTGAAGCTTTCAGCAAGGCGATAACAAAATTCAATTTTGGCCTAGGTAATTCGTGCTTCAAAATAAAGCTGACATCTTGCAATGGGATAAAATTCATTTCCCCTTCTAGTAAGTACCTCCCTAAAAGTATGGCGTAAATTTATCATGCCTAAATTTCAGATTTTTTTGATTTTCAAAGTTTGTTTAGGTAGGTACCGAGTTTTTGGTTCTAAGCCTTACTGAGCAAAGATGAGCAAAGATACAGTCATTTTGGTCAAAGATTTTCCACGCTGAAATTTGGAAGTACTGCGTGTTATACACGCACCACTGGTGCATTGCCTTTATGTTTAGAATGCGTACCGACACAAAACATCTCGGAAATCAGCCTATTCGAATGAACTCTTGCTCAAATAACCGTTGTTATCAACCTCAATTAGAGATATCATCGGTGGTTGATTCATTGTACGAGGAAGTGGGTCAGATTGTGTGTTAACGTCCGTATAAATGGGAATAGCAATAATTGAAACGTTTTCAGATGGAGTTTTGTCTGGCGCAGGAATAAAAGGTTAGTCGAAACAAGTCGATAATATGTGGGTACCATTTAGTCGAATATTATTATTAAACTAATCACTGGATAATCACTCCGGCAGACTTGATTCACCGAGAAGTGAAGAGTGAAATTTCAAAGGAAAAATAACACCTACTTGTTCGTAGGTACCGGAAAGTTAAAATAATTATTGGTAAATTGACCCTTAGAGCGAGTGAACAGCCATCCATTCCAGCTAATTTAAAGAGGCCAATCTAACTTTCAAAACTTTAATTTCAATTTTTTTCAGATACCAGCCCAAAATGTTTCTGAAAAAATCCAAAGTGATATCGATCTTGAAGAAATGGAAAGTTATGGAAGACGTAGACGAACTGCTGCTGAAGAAAATTACGGTTTTCTACGGCATACGAACTTTCTCGGGGCTGAATCCCAAATACAGTGTCGTGTTTTACACGTCCGACGACAACAGGCACGTTGCTGGCTTCAATAATTTCTACAACGTCCTGAATTTGTCAGGACCTCAACGGGGAGCCCCGTTCGAGGTGGACTACCCCATAAAGATAGGGTACAATTCTGGCTTGAAGAAACTCGTCGTCACAGAGAGGTTCGGCGTTCAATTGGCACGAGGCGGCCAGTTGAGTTACTGGGGCATGGAATTATCCTCCGAGCAGTACGAAAATCCGGATCAGGTCATCCTGGAGTTTACGAGCGGGCTATCCGACGACTATTACGACGACGTTTTCTGCGGCGGATATTCGTTTATTTGTGTCAACAGCGAGGGGATATGGATCAAAGGGTGGCTGGATCCAGCACCTCATACGATGGCAAACGGGTACTCATACGATTATTACCGCCTGACAACCAAGGAAGGATTGGTGGCGAAATCAATATCTTGCGGCGCGTACCATGTTGCAATACTCGACCAGCATAATGAAGTATGGACCTTCGGTTTTGGCTTGACCGGACAACTTGGCTATCATTGGTCATCGGGTGATGGGTTCGAAAAACCGCTCAAAGTCTTTGTGCCCCGTCCATGCATTAAAGTCGAATGCGGCGCGTACACGACCCTTTTTCTACTTGATAACGGCGAAGTCTACGGATGTGGAAGGAATTCGGAGTACGACAATTTATGCGTCGGGACGACGGAAAATGTATTCAAACCCGCCAAAGTTCGGTTTGAAGATCCCATCGCTGACATCGCTGCGTCTTATCTGGAAGATTGGGGAAAATGGCCGACCAGATTCGGTGCTGTTTCCCGCGACCATAGGAAATACTTCGTGTGGGGTGAAAACCACCCTGGGGAGACGCCAACCTGGAAAACTGACATTGACAACCTCTTCGATATCTTCGTCCATTTTATGACTCCTCACTCGCTCAGTGACCTGGACCATGAGGAGCCCAATGAGTCAGAGACGATTCAAAGCTCGGCCAATCTTGAAATACTCCCGGCAACCATCCTTGACAAGTGGAGCCTTTTTAAAGCGATGCCGGGCTATCTTCGAACGCGAGTACAATCGTTCACAGTATTCGGGACAGGATACAATAGCCATTTGCTTGGCGGATTCGTCATAACTTCCGATGATGATATATTCGGAGTAGGGATAAACGATTCCAAATCTTTGGGTGTCCCGGGCAACAATCCCAACTTTGCCATCTATCCAAACGAGATAAGGTCTCTCGCCTGGAAGAAAATAACTCGAATCGTCTTGAATTTGGTCAAGGGTGTCGCCTTGACCAGGAGCGGGTTAGTCTACGCCTGGGAAGGTAGCCAAGGGCCCGCAATCTTGGACTCGATGCAAGACACTCAGGTCATCGACTTATCGGCAGGGGCGAAATTCTTCTTGTTCTTGGATGCCGATGGTAAAGTTTATTTTGATGGGCTGATGAGCAGCGACTACCCGGAGGAAGAAGCCAAAGAGATATCGCTGCCTGAGAATGAAAAAGCTGTACAGATCGCTAGTGGCGAGTGGCACGGGGCCGTTTTGACCAGTGCTGGAGATGTGTACACTTTCGGTCACGGAATTTACAGTCAGCTCGGCTATCCATGGGAGTCGTCCGATTCGCCGTACGAGGCTCGAAAGGTTGCGCTGCCAGGACCATGCAAGAAAATCGCCTGCGGGGTTTGTTCGACATTGTTCGTTATGGAAAATGGGGACCTATACGCATGCGGGCTCAACAAGTATGCCGATGTGCTTGGTGTGGGGCATGGCGACACAGTTCTGGAGCCTCAAAAAGTGAAAATCGCCGAACCTGTGGTGGACGTAGCCGTCGGCATCAGGAACGCCTCGTTTGGCGCTCGCGTCAGCAGTTTCGCTGTCAAGACAGCGTCTGGCAACTTCTACAAGTGGGGGTCGGAAGTTTACGAGCCGAAACTGCTCCAAGGAATCAGTTCCTTGGTTGAGGCGTTTGCAGATCAAGAAATGCCGCACTCGCTGTCTATGGTGCCGATAGCGCCACCAATACAACCTAAACCAGATTCCGGCGAAGAGGAGAACGATTATTTGAATGAAATTTCCGAAGAAGATCTTAACCGACTGAAAGCTGGCGGCATCCCCTACAGCGACCTTGGTGACCCGCTGTTCAGTGACGTCACTCTGAAGCTATCCGATGGAACGCAAGCAGCCCACAAGTGCTTCCTGGTTCCGAAATCGAAATTTTTCCGAGAAGCGATTCATAAGGCGGAAGCGGACGGATCGAGTGATGTTGATCTGACCCAGTACAACCCAAATGCCATCAGAGCCCTTCTCAAGTATGCCATAAATATTTTTAACGTGATATTATGGGAAACAGAGTATGACGGCCCGTGGTCGGGTTTGCCTGTGGAGTAACCCAGCTCTGTTTCCTTCTGATGATCATGCACCTGTGCTTATATCTTGGGAAAGGAAATACGATGGTTTTGCGGCAATTTCTGCAACTTTTGAGGGAAAATGTTACGCATTGAGCGGAAAGAGGGTGAATATCCTATTTTCCATCGTTGTCTAACAGGCAGAACACGTATAAGGCGAGTTATTGTTTCATTATTGACATGAAGACACATACATTTAGAGTTATCGATAAATCTTTCTCTCAACAGCAGAAAAATTAACTGGTAGGTCGCGGTTTGCTGCTCGCTATTGCAGTGATATCACCCCCCCCCCACCCGGCTTGACTGGACACCACAAGTGATAAAAAAAGGAGGGAAGTCGTAGGAATAGGCAGATTGAGGTGAGATAATAGGAGAATATGAGTGATCGGGATCTACGCCCCTCACAGAAATCACATTCTGTTGAATCAAACTCACAGTGAAACGGAAACTCAACCTCACAGTCGAACTCGAAGTCAAACTCACAATGAAACAGAAACCCAAACTCGTAATCAAATTCGAAGTCAAACTCACAATGAAACTAAAACTCAACCTCACAGTCGAACTCGAAGTCAAACTCACAATGAAACAGAAACCCAAACTCGTAATCAAATTCGAAGTCAAACTCACAATGAAACAGAAACTCAATTTCATGAAGAAACTCGAAGTCGAATCGAAAATCAACTTCATAGTCAAACTCGAAGTCAAACACACAATAAAACAGACACTCAAACTCATAATCAATCTCGCAGTCA
Source organism: Nesidiocoris tenuis (assembly GCA_036186465.1). NCBI lineage: Eukaryota > Metazoa > Arthropoda > Insecta > Hemiptera > Miridae > Nesidiocoris > Nesidiocoris tenuis. The sequence goes on along the minus strand of AP028915.1, from coordinate 13,841,236 downwards.
AACTCACAATGAAACAGAAACTCAAACTCATAATCAAACTGGAAGTCAAACTCACAATGAAACCGGAACTCAATTTCATAATGAAACTCGAAGTCAAACAGAAACTCAAACTCATAATCAAACGCACAATGAAACCGAAACTTAAACTCATAGTCAAACTCGAAGTCAAATTCACAATCAGACTCAAACTCATAATCGAAATCGAAGTCCTAATCACAATGGAACAGAAACTTAACCTCATAGTCAAACTCAGAGTCAAACGCACAATGAAACAGAAATTCGAATTCATAGTCAAACGCGAAGTTGAACTGACACTGAAACAGAACCTAAACCTCATCATCAAACTCATAGTCAAACTCTAATTCAAACTCACAATGAAAACGAAACTCAAATTCATAATCGAAGCCAAACTCACAATGAAACAAACTCAAACTCTGGATCAATCCCGAAGTCAACTCACAATGAAACAGAAACTCAAACTCATAATCAAACGCACAACGAAACCGAAACTTAAACTCGTAGTCAAACTCGAAGTCAAACTCACCATCAGACTCAAACTCATAATCGAAATCGAAGTCAAACATTCAAACTCACAATGAAACCGAAACTTAAACTCATACCTACTCAATCTCGAAGACAAACTCACAGTGGAACAGACACTCAAACTCATAATCAAACTCGAAGTCAAACGCAAGATAAAACAGAAATTCGAATTCATAGTCAAACGCGAAGTCGAACTGACAATGAAACAGAAACTTAAACTCATAATCAAACGCACAATGAAACCACAATGAAACGAAACTTAAATTCATAATCGAAGTCAAACTCGCAATGAAACAGATACTCAAACTCATAATCAAAATCGAAGTCAAACTCGCAGTTTGACATGAGTTTGAGCGTATATTTTAATATTTTAGTTTCTGTTTCATCGTTAGTTTGACTTCGATTTCGATTATGAGTTTGAGTTTTTGTTTCATTGTGCGTTTGAGTTTCTGTTTCATTGTGCGTTTGACTTCAAGATTGATTATTAGTTCGAGTTTCTGTTTCATTGTGCGTTTGACTTCGATTTTGATTATGAGTTTGAGTTACTGTTTTATAGTGAGTTTGACTTCGATTTCGATTATGAGTTTGAGTTTCTGTTTCATTGTGCGTTTGACTTCGATTTTGATTATGAGTTTGAGTTTCTGTTTGATTATGAGTTTGACTTCGATTTCGATTATGAGTTTGAGTTTCTGTTTCATTGCGAGTTTGACTTCGATTTCGATTATGAGTTTGAGTTTCTGTTTCATTGCGAGTTTGACTTCGATTTCGATTATGAGTTTGAGTTTCTGTTTCATAGTGAGTTTGACTTCGATTTCGATTATGAGTTTGAGTTTCTGTTTCATTGTGAGTTTGACTTCGATTTCGATTATGGGTTTGAGTTTTTGTTTCATTGTGAGTTTGACTCCGATTTCGATTATGAGTTTGAGTTTCTGTTTCATTGTGAGTTTGACTTCGATTTCGATTATGAGTTTGAGTTTCTGTTTGATTATGAGTTTGACTTCGATTTCGATTATGGGTTTGAGTTTTTGTTTCATTGTGAGTTTGACTCCGATTTCGATTATGAGTTTGAGTTTCTGTTTCATTGTGAGTTTGACTTCGATTTCGATTATGAGTTTGAGTTTCTGTTTCATTGTGAGTTTGACTTCGATTTCGATTATGAGTTTGAGTTTCTGTTTCATTGTGAGTTTGACTTTGATTTCGATTATGGGTTTGAGTTTTTGTTTCATTGCGAGTTTTACTTTGATTTCGATTATGAGTTTGAGTTTCTGTTTCATTGTGAGTTTGACTTCAAAATTGATTATGGGTTTCGGTTTTTGTTTCATTGCGAGTTTGACTTCGAGTTTCATTATGGGTTCGAGTTTCTTTTCTATTGTGAGTTTGACTATGAGTTTGAGTTTCTGTTTTATTTTGTGTTGGATTTCGAGTTTCATCATGAGTTTGAGTTTCTGTTTTATTGTGAGTTTGACTTCGAGTTTGATCATTATTTCGAGTTTCTGTTTCATTGTGAGTTTGACAATATGTTCTCCCTGTTCAACAAAGACGAAAGATCGTATATTCTCCATTTTTACCTCCAATATGGGACATTTGGCAAACCCAAAAGTCCCAGAAAATGTCGCTAAACCGTCAAATTTCCTTCCTATTTCTTTGATGCGGAATGAAACCCCAACCAAACTTTTTCCGGCCGGATAACGAACGAGTTTCGTAAAACTGTCTGTTTGAATCTTGTGCACTCTCTTCACTGGATTTATTGACTCCGCAATTTTTCCTGTATAATGCCCAGACTGTTTCTCCAATCCCAGTATTACCTCTACGTTTTTGTTTCAGGAACGTCTATGGTCGTCCGATCGAGAAAGAAATATCTAAAATTATCGATTGCCTGGACCTCAACGACTTGGCATTGATTGACGGGAACGATGATCTCCATCTAAAAGCGAAAGACATTTTAAAAATATTAGTTTATTACAAAATCCTCAATCGAAAAGCTGAGCAGTTGGCATTGCTATCCTGGTGAAGTGTCGTGTCGTCGGTATTTACCTTGTTCGGTCGAAGTCATGCCGTTCTTGTAACTAGTCCAAGCCGTAGACTCTAAGGGCGCGAAAAGCCTTACTTATACCACTTTTGTAAGGAAGATGTCAGAGAATGTCTCCCTTCTCTGTCAGCGCAATGAGAAACTCCACTTCCCAACTAATTGTTTGCTGCTCTTCTCCCTAGCGGCGGTTAGCAGAATCAAAGGTTGCCTTAGTTTCAACTAGGGAACAGCCTTAATTTCCGGCCGTGCAGCGCTCGTACCTATTTGGGATATGAAAGTGCAACCTAGTTCTCCATCTTGCTCCCTCGCTTCACTTGGCGCCTTTATTGAAAATTTCTTCTCTCTCACCAAGCATCCTTTTCCGTTGTGACTCTAATTTTGGATTGCATTTCGAACGCTGGCCGGCCTTGATCCTCGAATGAAGGAACAATAATGGTATATTGCGTGTCGTAAAGAAAACATAGGTAGCTTAGTTCCCCTATTCCAACTGATTTGTTTCTCTGAGCTACAATTCATTTTCAATAGTGCTTCAGTATCTGTTTGCAGAAATATTGCTGCTAACGAGTGGCTCCTGATTCTTCATACTTTTGCATTTGCCCTTCAATCGATAATTCTCCTTTGAGGCAGGCAGTTGATAACCTTTGATGTTGGTAATCCTCACTAATGAACCCTGATTTTCTTTGAAGCATCAACATTCTTTTTATTGACTCTAACGAGTCAAAGGGATATTACGTCAGGAAGAAGGACGATGAATTCAATAGTCAGTGAAATATTGATGCTTTTCTCATCGGTAGACCTGGCATTTTTTGAATCCATCCTTTAGCTCCACAGTCTCACTTGATAGAGTTCTTGTTTATTCAAAGCGGTGTAAAAAAGGCAAATGGCTTTGATGCCATTTGTACGAAAATAGCGTTTTTCTCGCCTCGAATGATCTCGAATTTTTCTTTTTCAGTGTTTTTGCTCCATTAAATTTTCTTGTTCAAGGTGGCCACATTCAGTTCGCCTTTTGCCTAATTTGAAAAACAGAGGAACCCATGCTCTTACTTATAGTTTCTGTTTCTCCAAAAACGGTAAATTGCCCAGTTTTTCTCAATTTTAAAATTTGAACCAGCTATGAAGAGCGATAGAATTGAAATTTCATTGTCAACTGCTTCAAATGCTTTTGAATCCTTCCGTTTGAACCGAGCTGTTGGCTATTGAATTTTTTCGATTTCCTTACTACTGTTTGTACATTACTTTCGCTTTTTTCTATTCAATACCATCGGACCAGACCTGAGAATGCCTGGGGCATCGGAATCCTCGGAAAAGTCCTCACCCGACATCAAGGTGTCTTCCCCAGAATCTGCTTTTCGGTTGCAAATCAAAGTAGAAAAAGAAGCTCGGAACGATATCACATTACGTGCCTCCCCCACCCCCCGTCGAATTCTCTCCTTTCCTCCGCTTCTTCGCCGTTTCCCACTCCGCTCCATTTCACCGGCGCATTTATTTTGTCTCCCTTTCATTTTCCGTTCCTTTTCCGTCCCCTTCGTGACTTCAAAGTATTGCAAAGCTCACCCGAAAAGAACCTTTCTCTTAGGTAAGAAATAATGCGGTAACCGGCGAACAGGATACGGGCTCCCCCTCTCTTTTTCGTCGCTGTGCTCTTTGATTACATCGGGATAAACAACTTCTTTGAAACACGCTCTCTCCATTTCGTTTCCTCTAATATCTTGTCTGGCGAAAATCTGAGAAAAAAGCACGGGCAGCCCGGTTAGGTCCTTTCGACCACGTTATCTCACTACCCGGACAAGAAAACTTTATTAGATCTTACGTTCTACCAATGCCTCTACAGTTAGATGTCCTTTTACTGGCACAGAACTGAAAGGAATATCGATGAAAGGTCGAAATATCTGGTCCCAATGATCGTTTCTACACTCGACTCGTGCTGAAGTCTCCAAAAAGAAAAAAAAAAAAAAATAGGACATCTTATCTGTAATTATTCGTGGTCTGTAGTGAGAAATTCTATCATAGCTCCTTTTGCTGTCACTGTTCAAAGAAAAGAGTTACAAAATGAGCCGTGATATTAAAAAAATAATGTCGTTCAACTTTCAGTACAAAAACAGAGGCAGAATAAGTTACAGCAGAATGAAAATTTGAATTTAGGGTTATTTCATAATTGAATCCTCCGCTCGAACGCTCCCCGATCATTTTCAAGAAGCTGTAAAAATCAAGGAAGGTTCTTGCTTGAGAAATGCCGCATTCCGAGACCCCCTTCAGCAATGGGAATAATGGTAAACCCTGTTAATGGATCTCCTCTTCTTTGGAAGCAAAGTTTATCGCATTTTTTACTTCTGCAACTTTTTTTCTGCAGCTGCCACCATTTTCCAAATCCTCCAAGAAAATGCTTTGATGTTCCTCCGAGTTTTCTACTTGGACTAAGTTTACCTTTCAAAGTAGACAGCCGGGATGGAGCAGCTTCGACCACACAAATGTTCCAAGACTGGGTTTAATGAGTTGCTTTTACTCGGTCGAGGGGGCCAAGAGGGAAAGAAAAGGGGTAGCAGGTATTTTATGTAATATAAGTCGGACTTGCCAAGATGTTCGAGTCTTTTTCCGCTTTCAAGGTTGAAGAAGCAAACTCACTTATCACATTTCCGCTGCATGAGCGTTCTCACCATTACGGCGTAATTTGAAACCGTGGCCGGAAACCTTTGGCGGAAAACCATGGTTCTCGAAAAGGCAGGCCCGCATCCTTTGATCAGGAAGGCGGAAGAAAGCGAGTCTTCCAGCAGGGAATGTTTTATATGGAAATTCGTTGCGCACGTGTAAGTATAGCGATCGCTATTTACTCTACCTACGCTGGAAAAGCGTAACATCGACATCGAATTGTAAAATTATTGGAATTTTTTTATTATTGAAAAAGGCGGGACAAAGTGAGAAGTTCTCTCCTTAGTTATATGAGAAAACGGGAAGGAGAATAACGGTTTGTTCGCACTCCCTGAGATACTTCCGCTCGGGATAACAAGAAAACATGATTAATATAGAGCACGGCGGCAGAGTCGCGAGAGAAAGAGCTTGTTTTCATACGGACGACCAACAACGAAGATTTATATCAGCCCTGCAAAGAACGAAGCAGGATGGGGAAAAAGCTCATGGAATGATGGCCGGGTGAATAAATTCCTCTTTTCAACGCCTGATAAATTATATTCGCACCAGCTGATAAGGTAACGAGTCCTTTCATGTAGGTGCTACAGGCATCTTATTGCATAACTGCGTCATTTTAGGCGTGATAATATGCGATAAATCTAGCCCTACACGGCTCGTTAGATATGCATCCTTTACGTTGAAAATACATTGGGATTAATAGATATCTTTTACTAAGTGTTACGCATGAAAATGAAGTTTTCCAAAAAAAGGAATACATACGCGGATGGCTGAGCATGAAAATAGTCGTAAAAATGACGAAGACGGAAATGACGAACTTGCGAATCGGCTGCCGAATATCTCCAGCTTTGAGCAATCAACTCGGCCCAACTTCAGGCTTCCCTCTCTTTAGCCATCCCTTGCGGTGATTCCCCATCTACTCCTTAGTAATTCCCCTTCTCCGCCCAAGTAATCCTTCCAAGTTGATAACCTCCATCCTCTGCAAGGAAGTTTCCTTCTGGTAACCGACTCGTTGGTTCTTCGGTCGAGGCCGTCTTCGTTTCGGCACCGGCCGCACGTTTCGCCTCTCGTCGGCGCCTAAGGAGTTCCCTTTATTAATTACTGGCTCGCCTCCTTCGAACTTATTCCCTAATTAAAACTCGGCCTCGGGGAGAGTGCACTAAGGGAAGGAATAGTTTGAGGAGATACCGGCCCGAAGATTTCTTCCGCTCGAAACTTAACCCGGGGGCGGCATAAGTACCAGCTGCTCCTCCTGCATAGCTTCGGATGAAGTCTTCAAAAGATTATGCACTCGAGTTCATTTATTGAGGGTCTCAAAATATAAATATATTTTTAAATATAATATACTTAATTATAAATATTATTTATTTGTATTAGGCAATCCGAATTCTAGGAAATACGCAAGCTGTTTACTCGCCTATGCATGTTTTACAAGCACTGTACAAGTTTTAACTATTTTTATCAAAGTCTTCGCGCTAGGAAGTACAGTTTTTCTCCAGCAGTGGCTCTGCAATGCTCCTGAGTGCGACCTTGACCAGCCTCACGGACAATGAAGAGTAACCATTTGGGAGGTTCGGTCTCGTGGCGATGAGTTGAAGAACGATAGTGATTCATTCGAACCTACCTTACTTTACCGTCTCTTCTCTTGCCTTCAAAACGATTATATTTTCTCGTCAGTTATTTTGCGACAATTGAGTAAGTCAAATTCGGTCGCTGCCTGGTTTTACTTTAATTTCTTCGATCACTCACGACGTCAGATTCGACTTCCGTTCGTCGATCGTCAGTGTATTATACAAACCTGTCAAGTAGAAAGACGCTTACCGAATTTGTATTTTAATATTGTATTTTTGAAAGGAGAATTTCACCTATTATTTTGTTCTATTTTATATTTATTTTTCTTTATTTATGCCAGAAAGCCCTGAGCTCATTTAATTTGTTGATTTCAATTTTTGTAAGTTATTTTCTGTATAATAAAAGAAAACTTTATTTTACCGGCTTGTTTCATTTCTAATTTTTATTCTTTAATATGTTTTGAGAATTTCATTCAGTCTGCCCTCGGCAGCCCATAGCATTGATTTCATACCATTTTCTTTACCCCGAGATTTTCTTTTTTTTCCTCCTAACTTCTGGCATAATAGAAATAATACCGCACGTGCAACTTAATTCTATTATGCGTACTTAATTTTATTGTGAATTCTGTTAACCCTTGAAAGCGCCAGATCAGCTGCGTGCGCTGTTGATTTGACGGAGTTTCCAATAAATGTTTCTTCCGCCCTGCATTTGTAATCTGTTCTCTACTTTCGGCTGCCCGTTGGAAATCTGGGGGACAAATTCGTGATGACCTGATCCCCAAATACGGGAAAAGTGCCAAATGATGTGCCGTTTACGTACAGAGCTTGTCAGCAACAAAAACAATCGCCCCATGTGCGGGTAACAAGCAAAATAAGTGCCGATGAAGACTAGCTCAGTTCGATCATCTTCAAATTTCATTCTTGACCCCATAACGCATAATTTTGAGCGAAAAAATGGGACCTGTCGTTTTGACGGATGTTAAACCCAAATTTGATGCCAAAATGATGAATGCCAACACCACCATCGAGTCATATCGAAGGAGCCAACTCAAAAATACCTTCGGCTCCCTACAGCTTCTTTCTACCGACAATATTTTTCGATAATGCATTATTTATGTATGGGCACTAGCCAAAATGGCGGTGAGGAAATGAAATCAGGCTGGCTACCGTTTCAATGTAGGCGACGCCGCAAGGAACAGGGAAACCTCTGAGGAGTAAATGCAGGTGCTGCTTGGCCATAACATCCATCCACGCAACAACATTTACACTGCCCCCGCGACGCCGTATTTCTACCCTTATCGCTGTCCCGGTGCACCCTCAACCCTCTCATACCCCCGGCATACTCTGCGTTCTCACCCCCTATTCTGAACTGACCCTGCGGGTGCTCTGCCAAAGGCAGTTTACTCGGTGAAATATCCCGCCGGGCCTTTTTCGGCTCTTCATGCGACAACTATATGGTCAGCCCTTGACACGGACAGACATAGCCCTTTATGGCTGAACTTCGCTCGTAACAGGCCGACTAGGTGCTCAGTTCGAAGTATGTCGTAGACGTTTTCGGGAAAATATGATGCGTCCGATATTCTCTTGGAAAACAAGAAAAATTGGCCAACAATCCGGTAGGTACCTAAAACGATTGTTATGAAACCGCGGGGCACTAACATCGTAAAAGTTAGTTCTTCAAGAACCCCGCTCATCAAAAATATATAATGCAGATGTAGATTCGTGAACAATTTTTCATTCAAGTTGTAGAATATTGATTACCCCTGAACCCCCCTTGTCTCTGGGTGTTCGTTTATGGGGAAATCCGCCTTCAGAGGTTGAGGGGGATGAATTCCTGGAAATGCATGTATGGCGAACCGCAAGGTGGTGAATCTGACCTCTTGGGGATGATCGGATCGATCTTGGTCGGCGGTTGGTTGACATTGGAGCACGGATCAGGAACTGGTGTTGGTTTAGTTAGGGCTAATACTTATAATGAAACATGCATGAGGAGGCCATCGGTAACCCAAAATATTGAAGGCATTGTGATTTTAACAAGTTTTCTTCGATTTTACGAGCAAGGTTCAAAATTTAACAAAAACTTATTTCTCTATCTTGTCGAGCAGCCACGAAATTGATCCAAATTCAAGCCGACCTTTACAGGCGTAATTTCGAACCTTTGAACAGGCTCGAGGGGTAAAATCGAGCACTAAACAATTTGAAGAAATGCGTGCACTTCAAAATCAAAATTTACCCCGTTCCACCTTCGCACCTCTCGTTGGATGTGCTTTGATTTTGCGTCCACCGACCCTCTTAACCGATTCGATTAAGCTGAACGTTAGAGTGAGAGTGTTCCATATAGAAATTAGAAGACCAGAAGCCACAGAATGGAATCAGTCGACCCAAGCAGAAAAAAAGAGCGATTCTCTATTTCTTGCGCGCTCGGAGAATAAAAGCCCTATTTTGGGAAAATTAACTTCGTTTACGATCCGCAGAACGGATAGGGTATCTACCCGGTTCGGCTCTCCATCAATCTGATTAAGGGTTCTGAGGGACGAACCGGGAGAAATCTGAGGAAGAAAAGAGCTTCTAGTGCCCGACAGACAGCGGATTTCTCCTTTGCGCCGCTGTCCATTCGGCAAGCAGAAAAGATCACAAAAGGCTTTTCGTCCCTAAAAGGTTTAACAGCCCTTCTCTGTATATTTATTCCATACCCTTTTCTTTCTGCATTATTTTTCATCCATTTAGGATTATGGCCGTCTATTCAATCCGCCGGCCGACGTCGGAATGAGGTTAGGACGTCAGTTCCCATTTTCTTCGGACTAAACCAATTGTAAGCGTTAACTGGTCTAACTAGAAACAAAGGATTGTCATATGATGGCTGACGTATGATTGAAAGGATCATATTTATATACCCAAATTATTGATATCGTATCGCTTACATGTGATCTTGTTACACGGGAAGGTCCGTTGCAGATGACGTTGTTGAGAATCGATCGTTAATCATAAACTGTGGATTGGAGGCATGCTCCTATGAAATTATTATGCTGGCACTCTCGTCAGCCTCGTCGGAACCATCAATTTTTAGGGCATAAAAATATCTCGGGGGAAGGTCTCTTTGTCATATAAAAGCTGGCAGAATAAAATATTCATAGATTTTCTCGTCAATGCTTAATATTCAAATGGAAGCTTTTTGTTCGAACCTCCCTGCCCGTGTCCCTGAACAGAAATGTCACCAATTCTTGTTAGGTGTCAATACTGTGCATAAGCCATGTTATGCACATGCTAGCATGATCCATCATGCTCGTATTGATGGTTGTATTTCAACTCTAAAATCTGCCCTCCGGAACAAATTGAAGAACCGGTCCCAATTCTCCTTTCCGGCAGTATCTCCGAGGAAAAATGAACAGCTCCATCGTTCGAGCATTTCATTGAGCGTGCAGTTCAGTGTTGAACTTTTAGCACGCCTCTTAACTCGGCATTAAACGTTTTCCTCAAGTGATATTTAGCAGATGAGAACCAATGATTCGGAATCCTGTTCATGGTCCGTAAAGTCAGCCAAGACCTACCTGGAAGGGCTTTTCTTTTTTTAGAGCGATGACTACATTTTCGAGAGAGAAAATGCAATTTTTCCGCCGGAATAAGTGGAGCGGTTTTTCGGGCAGCAGTGAAAAGTTCTCCGGAGGAAATCCCTAAAGGTGCAACCAACCAGCAACGTGGAGATAACCTTTTCAGACGAGTTGTGAAGGGTGCAAATCACCGAAAGCAGAAAGTCGACTAGGGTGTTCCAGGGTTCCATATTCCAAGTTCTGCGGGAGAACAGCTAAAAGTGGTGCAGGGCCAAGGTTTCCCCAAAAGCATGATAATGACCTCGTATATTTGCTGTAACGACGAGTCTGAGGATCGTATCGTGCATGCTACGGCTATAGAGCAGGAGAGGCTTCTTCTATTTTTTAGGATAATAATAGTATTAAGGGCTGTTGAGGAATCCGCTGTTCACCAGCTGGAATGGGTAAGCGATAAGTGGAATTTCACTCATGTTAGGAGATAATTCAGTTCAAGAAGGCCAAGTGCTCTGAGAAAATTTTGTTTTCAAACTTAATCATATACCTATAGCATCTTCAAGTTTCTCTTATATCAAGGCTAGGAGTTGAAGAATGATTTATTAATGGGTAACACCACTTGGCGAATCATCTTCTTGGTATTGGAACCCGATAATCTCCAATTGAACCTGATCTCGCTAATCAATCATTTCAGCTCTGAATCCCCCTCCTGATTAGCCCTTCGTTCAGCTTGCTACATCCTTTTACATGAAGTACCACATTTTGTTCGGTCTTTTTCAATTTCGTTCCTATTAATCGACAGTTTGTCGTTAATATTAATTCATTAAACGCCACCTCTGCACAAGGATACGTTTTCTGGATGAAGGGTGGTAAAATAAAGCTCGAAGTGGAATGTTTTTGGAAATAATAGCGGTAACGATGAAGATGGGAATCTGAAGTCGGGAGAAGGGGCTGCCGAATTAATGAATGCCCCGTGAATACCGGATAGAACCCGTTTTATTGGAGAAACTAAAAAGAAACGGCCACGGGGGAAGGGGGTTGGAGAAACTATAGAACTGGGATGTTCGAGAGAAAATGAGAAAAGCCAGCCCAGCAATTTCATTGTTCTTTCTCGATTAATTTCGAAAAGTTCGTCCCTGGGATTTGATTTGAGTGTGGATCGAAAATTGTGGAGCTCATTCTTCAAAGAGTTGACCGTCAAATGAACAACGGGATGTTCTGACTGCTAAGAAAAAGCTCAGTTCTGCTGAAGGTAACGCAGAGTGTAGCTGTAGCAAATTGTTAAGTCCATTAGGTAGGTAATTCCTCCATGAGTATCCATGGCATGATAATGCAGTGACGGTGCAGTGACAGTGCAGAAACACTGGGCAGTGCGCCGAAAGTGCCGCGACCAGCGATTGATTTTGGTTGCCTTGAAGCGCAGTTACCCTGAAAAACGTTACATTAATCGCTGCACGTATACCCGTTGAAAATTTAGATTTTTCTGTCCATGCATTGCTTTGTACTTAATATATCTCAAGTTACCTCCCCTGATGCGGTATCTTGATAAAATGCAGCGTTGAAAACTAAGCACGACACTGTCCCTATGATTTTATCTAGCTCGACTCGATCCATTTATAGAAAAACAAAGAGCACGTGAGACGGCGGTAACGCGAGTGTTTGAAAGAGCTTTAAAAGCTTCCAGCTCATGAAGAGACACTCCTGCGATACAAGTGTACAACAATAGTCGGAAGAACATCGTATTTCGCGTCGTCTGGGTATGGCAACGCTTGGAGTAACGTGAAAAGAAAGCAAAGTGCTACATTATCATCGGCCATTAGGGTTACACAATAAAACCACCCATATCTTGATGATGTGCCTTGTGTTCTGCTTCTGCTGCAGCTCGCGTTGTCTCCGCGCCTGATATTCGCTCTGATTCTCCCTTGTTTTCTGTCCATCCGTCCATTTACCTTTGTCTGTTCACCAGCTCTACAGAATGTAATTGTCTTTGGATGTTCCGCTTGTTCATCACTCTCTAATTGCTAGACTGCCGGCAGGAACTTATCTGCATATTTAACAACCGCAATGCAAATTGAATGTTTGAATTTGTGGACTTCTGAAATGACAGGACGGGATTTTTTCTTCTTAACTTAAAAATGGAATGGCCGAATTTTCGTTTAATGAGAACGACTTACTGTAAACTAGTGATTCCCAGGCATGTAAAATTTTTGGTTGACAATGTTTTCCAAAAATGCGCATCTCATGCCTTTACCCCATTCACAATCCGATTGATGGCTGAGCAAGAATGACCGTTGGGATGGAGCATCGACACTTTCTATCAGTTGAGTGCAGGAGGATGGGACGACTCCTTCTTGAGCTTAAAGGAGCTCGAGCGCTTTCGACCGTGAGGCCCTCTTTAGGAGCTATTTCGTTAAAAGACTGAAGGAAAACCAAAGGCGTTTTTGTAATGCTGCAAGTGTCTTTCCTGGGGTATTGACAGCCAAGCCTTGCATTGCGCATGCGTAAGGCACCTACAAATGCACACACTCACGCTCCTGGAGCGAACCCCTCGATTCTCGAAGCGTGACATGTGAGTATTTTCGCCAGTCATAGCAATAACAGGCAGTCCAACTCTCTAGAATAGACGTAGGTAAGTGTTGTTTCTACCACGCCAAGAAACATTCTCTTTTTTCTGACCTACCGAGATAAAAGTCGAGTAAACACCTAGTTCTCAACTGTTAGACGTCAGAGAAATCTTACTGGCAGGGAGACTGACACAACTCGACTTCTTGCAAAAGATGCTCACAGGGTAGAAGCGCTGGCCTAAAATGTTTACACACTTATACATTGTCTTGTCCGAGGAAAGCTTTTTAAGGCTTGTCGACAGAACAGCGCCAGGCGGGGCGAGAAAATCTAAAGATCGAAAGCTACGAACAGAAACGACGCAAAAGCCGATGCGTTAGGACTGAAGCCGCGGACGATGTGTTAGTGCTTATGGGGGAGGTTTGAAGAGCAAGAAAATGCTCTGGCTGGTAGAGAGATGGAGAGCTGGATGATTGGAATGGCAGAGATGTTATGGAGAGGTTCGGGAGGGACTCCGAGAAAAAGGGTTTGGCAGTAGAAGTCAAAGAATCTCTCTGGCGGTTATGCCTGCCATCGCGATGTTTACCTCACTTTGCCCTCTTCAGGATCTCACCATTCACCCGAGGTCGTCTTCGTTTTCTTTCCAACCAACCGCTTGGTTCTCTTTAGGAATATGAACAAACTCTTGGGTAAATATTTTTCTTCCCTTCCTACGGTAGGCTTTTGAATCTGTTTTCCATTTCTCCCGAACCATCCATGTTCACCTTCGCATCTGCTTCTATTCCATTGAATTCCCGGCCAATTACGAGCGGTTTTATCAGGACCTCCACCCCTATCTCCGGAATTGTCCGCCGTTTATATCAACCGTCGCTCTTCCACGTTCCACTCACGTTCAACGGCGGTGGCGAAAACACGGAGCATGAAAATTGAAACACCAAGAAAAAGGCGAGAGCGGAGGTAAATTGAGGTGAAGGGAAGACCTCATCCTCTCTATCTTCGTACAAACATGTTGTAAATCGAGGCTTGTGCTAGCCGATTCCTCCCGTTCAATGTAGATTGCCTGTATTGCTCCGTAGATTTCGGTCTCGCTTCGCTCTCTCAGAATTCTGACTCTCCTCCACCGTAGCAGTTGTTAGGATTCATCGGTTATCGATCCGAGCAATTCCGTTACGAACGTAGGGTAAAAGTTAAGAAAGAGTAGCTTGAAAAAAAAATGGGTAACTTTTTTCAATCGTTGGATGTTGATTCAAAACTTTGTCCCCATAATTCTTGAGAATTTCATGAGGAATCCTGATTGGAAGCTCTCCTGCTCTCCCACGCTCGGCTTGCATCAGACGTTCCATTCCAGTTATAATGATCCAATGATGAGCATCGGTAATCTCGCGTTACTGACAGATGCATTCGGCGGAAATCGAAATTTAATTAAATTCAAATCACGTGTGGCATTCCGGAATTCGTATGGACCTCTGGGCGGCAGCATAATTGGGTGCTTACCAAATAGATGATAGCAGCTGTAAGCGAATAAGCGGCAACGGTACGGCATATCAGGACGGCCGGGGGCCCTGCATAGGATACAGATTCCTATATGGTCGCACATTCGGTAGTATATCCTACAAAGGGGATAACCACCCCTACCTCCGTTACGTAGCTAATCTACCGTACACCTCCGATAACACTAAGAGCACAAAGCGGCATTAACGTCATCTCAAGTCAGAGTGGGAGGTTGGGAGGGGGGGGATAACCCACGAGTGGTATAGCAGTCCGCGGCTGGAGGGAGCCAGAATCGGGGAGAGAAACATGACACGTAGGTAGATGTAGATTCTACACTATCAACTCAGTTTGTATATAGCTGTAGCCCGCATCACAGCCTGTCCAATCCCATCCTGTCCTCCGCTATCTTCACTTCCGGCGAAATTGTCTCTTTCGCTTTTCCAACTTTCTAGCGGATGGTGAACTTGCGCGATACAACGAGCACAGCGCGTTGCTAACTTTTCGTATCAGCTTCCACTCGCACGAACTGCCCCACACTTCTATCTCTTTCACTCTATTCCTCCTTATAGCGCACATCCCATCCGGATGACACCGGCTTCAGCTTGAAAAGTTTTACGGGCTGATCTGATTGACCCGTTCACGGCAGTGTGTCTGATTACGCTTCTCCGCAGTTTCATTTATCCTGGCACGTGATTTCACCTATGCCGCATTGGAACGCGTTCGAACGTGGCGAACAGTGGCCAGAGCTCGAAGGTGTATACGCTGGAGCAGCCATAGATTCGAAGTTAAGGGTGAAAACTTTGTCTAAAAATAGGTACTTGGAATGGAAATGCTTTGATTCGCTGGGGCGAAAAAATCGAGTTAGCTCAAAAGCTTGCGTCAGTCATGCAGACTCTTCATAAGACATGGGTTCATGGACCATGGGACGTTTCATGAAGCTCATGCGTGCGTCAAATAGTGCGAGGTAAGTATGGCAACAGATATTCAGCTGGGTTTTCCCAAAAAAACAGCGGATTAAATTCCATATAAGCCTCGTACGCTCAGCGTCGTGTTTTTATGTACCTAAAACTTCGTGCTTCCATGAGCTTCCATAAGCATCGAGCTTCCATAAAAACAGGAGACAACTAAATCTTTACTCTTCAGGGTATTGCTGGAAAGCCAAACCCCCTCTTTTGATGGGGTTTCGAATTCCTGGGATACTTGTAAATGGAGTAGCCAAAATCATTTAATGATATACTCCATTACTCCAATTAATCATCAAAACTTCAGAAAACGACTTACCTAGAGAAGAGGGATTCAGTGCCATTTGGGGATGCCCTCAATGCCGAAAGCGCTTCGAGTGGTGAAGGGAACAGCTCCTCCATTTCCAAGCTAAGGTACGCAATGTTGATGCTTTGATACAAAGGATTTTTATAACCGCTATTCACACACTTCCTCGTTCCACCAACTTCCAGTTTGATGTTTGTTGTTTCACAACATTTTGAACAGGATTAATGGGAAATCGAGTTGGGAAAACAATTTCGTCAGTTAACTGAAGCGTAAGAGAAACTCGGTTATTGATCCTCTGGTTGCATTTTCTCTCCAAGTACAGGCAAAAATAGCTTCGATAAGAAAACCATTTCCGCTTATAAATGCGGTCGGCTGTCTGACCCTCTGCATTCTCGAAAATACGGGATGATGAAAAGAGTTCTCTTATCAGCATTGGTGCGGGGCCGGAACGTTGTAAACAATCCTTCTAATGCGTTAAACTGTTCTGACAGATTCATTAAAAGTTCGCGAGGGAAAGAGGTCTACACCTCGGGCTCCATTCGCCACAGCTAGAGCTTCCCAAAGACAAATTATTCATCGATTTCCAAGAATTATTGGTGCTTCTACAGCCGATAATTGAATTTCGCCGGGACGGCTGAGCGCCGGAAATATTCACCCTTACGCATCCATCATCGTGGAGAAATTAGACTATGAAAATTTCAGTTGGTGAGGAATATTTTGAGAAAGGACGTACCTAATACTCACGTTGTCATTGTAGTTTAACCGTCATTTTTTGAGTAGGTATCTAGGTATATACCTGGATGGATCGATACCTATTCCTCATGTCCCTGGTGTGACTGGTCGGTTTTTCCCACCTCTCAATTCAATTCAGTTTCAAATGAATCGACCCTTCCTCCACCGACGGGGATTTTTTGCCTATCAAAATCTTCGTGAAAATTTGCGGTTTATTCGCACGTTTGTTGAAATCTCGACAGAAAAAATACAGGTGGACCAACGTCAAAACCATAGCTGCTTCCTTTCCCGTGCTATAGAATTTCCAGTTTTAATCCTCTCTTGGCGCACATATCCGGGGGCGTTTCAAGGCTCTTGTTATGTTTGCATACGGAATTATCGTATTTTTTTTTTTAGTTCAGACCTCGTCCGGCCATCTGGTCCCACTGTGAACCGAAAAATCTTCCATTCCTTCTGCGGCTTGGTGCGGGCGTACGAAAATCGTTCGTACTAAAAACGGTTCCATTTCTAAACATCGCTTGCTCTCCGCTAACAAACATTTGGCCGTTTTAACGGCGGCCATTAAGATTGTATTGGTTGTTTTTTAAGTCTGCCGGCTCTTCTGAAATGGTAATTCAACGCTTGCTCACGTTTCAGCTGAATTGTTATTGTTCAATGGGCCGTAGAACGAGACCGAAATATTGGCTGCCCTGCAACGGGATCGATATGAGTTGGAAAATCCGGATCCGTGTGAGGCTGCGATTGAATGGTGGGAATTCTCCCAATAATATTAACTACGTCCGGATTAAAGTTAATGCGAAATGGTGAAATCCACCATTAGACGTCGAACAATTTTGGGAATTACACGAATCGTTTATTTATCTCATAGCTCGGCTGAATATTTCATGGTCACCTGCTCCTCCGAAAACATCACTCCTTGGCCTTTTGAGGATAACTAAGGTAACAAAACAAGCAGAGTCGTTATATCGCCTTCAGGGAATACTCGGCATTGTGTATTCATTACTAGATTGTGTATTCATTATTAGATACAACACTGATCCCGGTCTCACATGTAACATTTTCTCCGAAGGCTCATTACGTATTTATTTGATTAAAGAGCAATTACCTCTACAACGAGTTATTCTCATGCTTTCTGCTTCCTCTTCATTAGAACTTAATATACTTCGTCTACACCACTGCTGCAGTTAGTAGGTACCTAAGTAAAACGTACAGTATTTTTGAAACCACAGCAGTAAATACCCCCTGAAAGCTGTTGATAAATCGGTACTTTTTTGTACTTTTTTTAATGAGGAAAGACCATTTATGACTAATTTACTTTGAATATAGGAATTTTGACTTCAGGCATTGGCATTAGACCGTTTAATATGCCTCGGGGTTATTTTGGATAATAATTATCCAATTATTAGGCATAATTATTATGCCTGGGGTTTTTTTACGCACTTTACAATCCTATAAGCCCCACTTCTCTTTGGGGTTTCTTCCCCACATCAGCCTTCTATTGCCTACAAGCTATGCCTCGGAACGAAGAATGGTAACGAAGAAGAAGCATCGGAAGAACCAATGCTGGGATAGGACAAGATTTTGGCTTTGCTCGCTGACACTGCTCGCTCGCTCTGATTTATCGCTTCCGCCCCACCTCTCGGTTTCTCCAATGTGGGAACCTTTTACTTGAATGTGATTAACCCGAAACTACAATATATATCTCAGCCTCGATCTCTATAGTAGGAGGCGCTCCCTTTTCTCCAAGAAAGAGAAGACGCGTCGATAAATTTTGAGAGAGAATACCAATGCGTCGCTGAAGAGGAAGCGAAGAAAGTAATGATTATTCCTAGGAGTGTATTGAGTGCTTTCTTCAAAGCCAAATTGATAGCTTTGCCACTGTGACGGTAGGACCGTTGCCAGAACTTGTCTTTCATTGTCGTGTAAATTCCATTTGCACTGTTTGGTTGTATTTTCTGTTTTCCGATTCTGTTGGGACTGTTTGACTGCTGTTTACATCCTCAGCAACAAAGACAGTGAAGAATTTATCCGGCAGGACTTGAAATTTATAGCTAAGAATAGAATTTGGATATTTGGACTTACCACTGTGGGGACAAACTCGAAGTGGCTGCAGTTAAGTTCAGAGGTGGTGTGAAATAACATATAACGTATTGTGAGTTGTATTTATTGTAATTGTACTCTTACTTCGAAGCACCATCGTGATGAGAAATTAAAATTGTGCTGAAGAAAGAGATTTTTCTCTCTTGGGGAGAAATTAAATTATTACCCGGCGGGCAACATGCGAAATCGACGAAAAAGTAAATGAAATTTAATATAGAGGGCAATCAGCACGGTTCTCGTACAGGTATCAAATTGGTTCAAATCCAACGTTAATGGTAAGAAAATATCCGGAGGGTTCCAAGAACGGTCGCGGTTAAATCACTGGAATTAGTAGGTATAGATTCCGTTATTCGGAAAGATTCGAACAGAACCAGCAAATGAACCCGAAATTCAAGGACTGCGACGGGAACAAAGAACGTGGTCTTGTTTCAGGTTATGTTGTTGCTATGAGCTGAAACTCGGGCAGGCATAAAAGTGGAAGATCCGAATTTTCGCAGCACAAGCTTCGTCTTCCAAAAATAGAATAAATAAAGTGCTAGTCGAATGGATAGCACGAATAAAAGTAAAACAATTTGATTGTAGAAAAATAAGCTTATGCAATTGTTTGCTGCATAAGCTCATGTTTTGTATAAAAACAGCTGAAACAATATAGAAATAGGGGTGTAAAAAATGTACATAAACCCCCAAATCGTGAATACGATCCTTTCCCCAAGAATTGGCCGAATATGATTCAAGGAGCAAACAGAAAATCTATAGATTGAGCGAATAGAAGTCTGCGGCACCCTCACACATCGGCAAACTCAATCTCGCTAGTAATGAAGTCATCACTGCAAAAAGAACATCCCCTCAGCCTGGAACGGTTTCCAATGATGAAACCGCTTGGTTCAGGCTTCTCTGTATTGGAAGTGTTCATTCCCACCAGACGGCCTCGCTGTTCCATTTCGGAAAACGAACCGAGAAGCGCCAAGTGAAACCACTGCCGCCGCATCTGAAGGGCTTGCGTGAGTGGGCTTGTTGTTGTTGTGAGTGAAAGCCTTTTGCCAACGCTACTGACATAGAGAATAAGATGAGAGAGGGTGAGAGAAGGGGAGAGCTGGAAATGGGAGAGAAGCTTCTTTTCACCCTGTCTGTGTGTCTGAATAGCACCGAAAACCCAGAGACGCTGTTGAGACTCTCAACTGATACTGGGGGGAAGGAGACTCTAATGGTGTTCCCGTGTCTTCATATCGCCGAAGCCGCTGCCAGACTAGGCCTAGGTACCTTCATAACAATCATGTCCTAAAATTCAATACCGCTAACTTCCATGACAATGGATGTCTACTTAAACGTGGAATAAAATGGTCTTATTCCTAGACCAGAGGTGTGTGGAGAGCTCACAGTATTTCTATTCAGTTATTATAGACTTTTGAGCTGAGTCCATGATGCTCAAAATTGATTTGAGCCTGGAAGGATCAAAAATTTAACAATCCACCTCGGACGGTTCACTGGCACAACTTACAAGTCAATTTGAGTAACCTTTTTTGAAGCCGGTTTAAAATAGAAGTCCGTTGAGTTGACTTTTTTTTTCAAATTCTAATTCCAAGACAATCGTGATGACTAGAGGCTTGTGCCCAGGAGCGTGACCTCAGACTGGGAATTCGAAGGTTCCTTACGCATGCGCAGCCCTAAGTTTGCTAGGCAACGTCCCAGCAATGACCCTTGTAAACATTGCAAAACCACGCACTGCGCATGAGCAAGGGACCTACCAATGCCAACAATCACGCTCCAGGAACAAACCAAATTTTTATTCTATCATCCTACGCAGGAGCAATGGAAATACGTGAAAATTTTGATCGCTATAAAACACCCACTCTCGCTTAGTGTTTGAGGAAACCTGTTGAAAGATGAAATTCGCTCACTGTCCACTTCAAATGTACCGCTTCCCATGTCCTGGCACTTGTCCAACCCCGAAGAGTCAACTTCGTGGGGGCCCGCACCCTTCAGATAAACAAACAATCAGAGGAGGAAAGTATCAGAGAAATGGAGGGTAAACCAGGCAGTGAGAAGAGAGATAAAGTCCACGGAGAAAGTAAAGGACGCGGTGAGCAATTAGTCTGGGCCGAGCAAGAGGTGGCACTCCCCTTCTCTCCTGTGTAGCAGCCTAGTCGCTGGAGGCAGATCTTGGGGTGGATCGGCGGGAAAGTTAAGTTAGGTTCTGTTAATTGCTGTTAGCTCCCTGTTGAACTATAGTCTTCTTCATTTGGAGAGCCGGAGCTGGAGAGAAGCTGCGTGGATAAGTTCAGGCTTCGTAAGCAGTTCTTTGGGGATTACCTGGCGTAATTTAACAGCCAGCTCTGCCATGCCTGTGGAGTCACTTCTCCACTTCATGTTCCACACTTTGCACTTCAGCGGCTGATTTCACGCTAGAATTAGTTGAGATACGTACATTGTACTCTGATTTCCTATGGTTGATAGCCAAGTCGTGTCAATAATGCTGACGCCGTGTTACCAGAACTGATAACCGTCTTGTTAGCAGGGTGGGTAGCATATGTGAGCGTATCCACGTGTTGAATTGCGTGTACGTATACAACGATGGGCAGTGTGTAGGTATATGCCTATACTCAGTATTTCAGGGATTCGTGGTTCAAAACGTGATATGCCCGATTTGACCAAACTTTCGGGCTTGCTCCATCGAAAGCTGGCAGTGCAAAGAAGACCTGACTATTGATTTTCCAGATGACCTTATGCTGGAAAATCGATGATAAGTGTATTATGCTTGGTTTTCAAGGAATTAAGTTTTAGAATGCCCTTGGATAATTTGTTGATCGTGAATTGAATTGATAAACATTATTATTACATGAGGATTGGCTCGAAATTACAATAATTGTTAGTTCGTGTTGGTGGCATAATCATCTCCCTACAGATCACTACCTGTAGTGAGAAAAATGGGTACCTACATAGAATTACGGTAATTTTGGACTGAAAGATGCGAGCAGAGTACGTACGTCATTTTGGTCAATTTTCAGAGACACAATATGTCTTTGGAATATTATTCCAAAATACAAAATCTTCCCACACATCGTGTATTTTGATTACGTTGTGATTTGTAATTTGAAATTGTAATTTATTAGGTAGGTACACATTGATCGGGAAATTTACAATAACTGTGGTACTGACAGGGCTAAAATGACATCCGAACATTTTATACGCTCGTTAACTACCTATTGAGTTGGAACCCATGACAAAGGTAAAATAAATTTACATTCGATGCTGCGTCCATCGCTTCTTTTCATGCAACCCCTTTCAGTATAATTAAAGCCCTTTATCGGGGTATTAGTGTTTTTATGCACGAAACTTTATCCCGTTCCGTTTGGCAAGATGCAGCATCAGCCAGATTGTGGATCAAACGTAATCAACTTTATTGAGCCACCCAGCTTCCAGGTATTATCGTCAGTTGGTATCCACCGTGATATTGCGTCGCACAAGCCTTCGATTCCAGTAATTACCTTTTGCGTGTTTTCGTAAACTATACTCGCTCGTTCAACATCGGTACACACGTCGGTGGAGGGGATCAAACCTGGGCCAGCTGAAGGGCTCAGGCCCAATTTCATCTAAAGCTAAGCCAGGTTTAGTGAGAATGAGTGGTTCAATATTCAAGTTGTCCGCACGATATTCGCAGTAAAACAGTTCAAAATATACATGGGGTTTGTTCCAGGAGTGTTGGCATAAAGTAAACAAGTTTGGCAACTCCCCATCTACGACACTTGCGTATGTGTCGTAACTGGGGAGTTGCCTAAAAATCTGTTTACCTCATGCCTACGCTCACGCTCCTGGAACAAACCTATTGATTCATCCATGTGCTCATATGCTCATATTGAGGCCAGTTGCGGTATATCGATATAGCGATCGATAACCTGAAGGCCTATTCTATGGTTGCAACTCGCCGGGTGAAAAATTCAGCGCCAACGCGATTGCCATGCAGGGTAAAATGCAGGTGTGAAATGCAGTCTAGAAATTAACAACCAAAGAGTTGTAAACACAGATAGACCCCCTGCAATCGATAAATTCTTAACACCCCTATGATGAAGCAGCCATCTGCCTGCCTATTAAAAATAAAAAACGCTGCTAAGTAGATTAGTGACATGGGTACATTATTTGTCTGGGTATCACAGAAAATAAAGTTCAAATAGTTGGAGTAGGTAGGTTTATCATCATATCATTTGTGGAGTAATGGTCAATGGTGAGTTCAATGATGCTTAAATGGTACTTTTTCACAATGATGAATAAATAGGTATAAAAAGAAGAAAAAACACTGAGCGATTAAACAAGACCCGTTGACGAGGTCTCATCACGAGGGGACAATGCCCCTCCCCAATCCCTTCCATTATACCTGGACTCAAACCAGGTCCCTGCGGGTCCCTCATATACGGTATTGATACCTGAGATTTCCGAGAAGGCCTGACTCGGGATCGCATCTATTCACCGCATAGCGCTTTAAATTCCCTTAATTAATCTGTCCACCCTATTAATATGCGAGACTGACTAATCCCAATAACGTTCACTTTCTAATAGCCGAATCGCAGTTTTGCAGTTCCAAGCCTATAAACCGATGCCCTCGGATAAAGCAGTCGTTATCAAGGGTGGGAATGCATCTGATAGGGAATTAATCACCCGACGTTTTCTCCTGTATCACGTTTTTGCTTAACCCCATAGGTGCTTAGGCCGTAAAACCAAGAAAATAGCGAAAAAATTGACCCTGGTGACCAAAATCTCGAAAAAATGCCAAATTTCATGTTTCATAGTCAATATCTAAAGATTCCCGCCAAAAAACCCCGAAGTCCAATCCATCATTTTTTTGAAATTTTTCCTAGGCTAGGACCTTGGATTTTCCAGCTGGAATCGGTTTTTTGCATTTTTCTTAGTCCTGGAGAGTTGTAGAAAATTGCAAATTTTTTGTGTCATGTACCTGCCCAAAACCTACTCAAAAATATTTTTTTTGGAATTTTAACATTTTTTTTAAAGGGTCAAAAAAATATTTTTTGTTTAGGTCAAAAATTAGTCTTTAAACCAGTTTTTGATTACTAAACCCCAATCAATTTTGACTTATAGGGAGTGAAAAATGTGTAAAAACCTTCAAGGAATCCAACGAGCTCAAAAAATTCAAAATCGGTTCAGTAGGACTCCCTCAAATTGCCAAAAACGCGAAAACGCAGAAATCGCATTAAGAAATTCAAGCCAAACCGATTCAACAACAAAATTTTCGAATTTTTTCGGAAAAACCACCCTATCTTATGGTAAATCAAGCGAGAAACCCGGGAAAAATACTCAAAAAATTCTAAACCCACGGCATCACCTTCAAAATTGAGATTTTGTGTCTTTTCAAAAATATACCCTAATTATGCCGAATTGGACCCGTTAACCTTCTCCGATCGGATTGCCCGGACAATATGCCTCAAGTTGGAGCAAACCACAACTTTTAAGACTAATTTAGTCAAAATCGGATCAGTATTTCAATACGAAGTGGCTGGACGAAATTTTTGGCCAAAATTTCGTCCGTCCACTTCGTATCGAACCGCTGATCCGATTTTGGTGCGGTTGGTCCTAAAAGTTGCGTTTTGCTCCAACTTGAGGCATATTGTCAGGGGAATCCGATCAAAAAATTTTAAGGGGTCGAAAACCCAAAAAAACTGTTTTTGAGATCATGACTTTTTTTACATTTGATCGTTTTTGAGTAGTCTAGAGTTGATTCAGAGGATTCCCTTATAGGAGGTGCACGTCACAGGAAAATTTGCTAAACGCTCGTTTTTTTTTTTTTTGAAATCGGACCACTCCTTCTATGCGTTTTGCTGCTGACGGCGTACGGCGTACGGCGTACGGCGTACGGCGGACGGACAAAAAATTTTTATTGCAGATTCGTGTTCTAAAACCTCTGAAACGTGAAAGAAAAAATTTTCAGGGGGTGTTGTAAAAAAATTTTTCTTGATCAATTACATAGGTACATTATTTCTGGAAATAATGTACCAAAATAAATTACTAAAAAAGTAAGAAGCTGTGACCATCTGACAATGCTCAACCAGGGGGAACCACTTGAGAAATGAATTATGAGAATAAGATGCTTCAATTCTCACCTCCGTAAAGCTGAATTACAAATTCCAGTCTAGCGTCAAGCCTCCGGTATTCTCCAAAAGCCATTGGCCTAAAATCAGGCATAAAAATGCTCGATACATCAAAAACGTGGAATTAAATTTTCCACCAATCGCCACATGCATCAGTTGATTTAATTTGACCATAAAGCCGAATGTGAAAACGTCCTAAGAACTGGTGCCATAAAAATATAATAATTTTCCTGCCGGTCAAGCGCTGAAGGATTCAAATTTCACGAGATTTCTTTTACATCATGTCCATGGATCCGGTGCGCAGTTACGGATTAGGTATTGTTCGTTTCTCCATTTCAGAATCGACAATACCTACCGTTCAATTCCACTGCCTATAGGCCAATCCATTCATAGAGGAAAATCTCTTTCTCAATATAATGGAATAAATCCACTCGGATGGACCTCTCCCTGTCAGAGGCGAGTACGATAGGTTTGAGAACTGGCGATACATAATAAATAAAGTTTTCCCCGTGGAATAGGCCTTGGAGAGAAGTAAACGGTTCGGTGGCTTGGAAAAAACCCCAACTCAACTCGACTATTTCAGTTCGTTTAAGGATAAGAGTAGCTCTCAGCTTCCACAGCCTTGGACTCTTTAGAAATGCTCAGGTTACTTTACCTTTCAGCCCAACCTATTTACCGATGCAGAGTGGTACACCCTCGTTCTATTTGCTGAAATTCGAGATAAAGGGCACAAATTCGTGTTCCGAATTCAAAATGCCCTACTGACAGCTCTATACCTTTAAAAAAGGAGAAAAAAATTAGGACCATTTAGATATCAAGGTGGATTGTTGATTCTTATAACTGGCTCCTTGGTAGTGCTAACACGAGTTTTCATCCTTCGGTGCTGGCGGTTATGCTCGACCAACAACGAGGTCGAACGTGCTGCGAAATTTTGCTTCAACTACACCAAAGAAGCGGTCCTGGGTGATATTGTATTATCTATTCAGAAGAAAGGCTTTCCCTAACCTGATAGATGAATTACGAAACCTTTCCCCGCTCTGGGGTATACTTATCTAGGGTATACAACGAAAAATTACTTTTCAAACCGAATTAGCAACAACACCTAGAATGGTGAGTCAGATGCTCAATTTTTTCAAATCTCTTTTTCATTTGAAGGTTCCATATTACAATCATCATCTAGATTTAGGGGTTCATCAAATCATTTGCTTCAAGTCAGATTTATCCAACTTAATTTCCCCCAAGACATATTTTCATTGATCGTCATACTGAAAATTTCTTGGCAAATGAGTTAATGCGTCTTCGGACGAATTCCGCTTCAATTGAATTGATAAATCCGCCCTAAAGAAACCAATTGGTCTAAATTGAAAGTTGAACGTGCAGTAGCCATTCCAGCCAAGAATTTATTTTTTGAAAGGTATTTTAAGAATTTGAAAACTGTTTTGATAATAGCTGGATCTTATCTTGGAAAATAATGCGTTAGTAAACTTGGGAATAGAATGAATTATGCGATGAAGTCCTTTCGTTGTCCGTTGAGAGTGGTGTTTGCGGTATCCATTAATTAGCGGAGGTGCGGAATATTAACCCGAAACACAAAACGGGGGAAACTTTTCCGGCTTGCAGAGACCGCCGGGCCCGATGTGCTTTGGAAGTTGGGAATGTGGGAAAATGACACGGGTGGTGGTCTTTTGACAAAGGTGTCGTATACGGAAAAGTCCGCCTGGAAAAGGCCTTCGGTCCGCCGGGCACTGACAACTAGTAGCCCACTAGGGAAATCTATGCAGATTTTTCTCTTCCGAGGGGCGGACACGTGGTGGTGCCCACCTGCTCTCCCCGGAGACAGTAATTGAGGGGGAGAGATGCTGTTGGCAGCACTGACTGAGTTGTGGTACTGATGAAGCAAAAAACCGGTTGAAGAAAATTAAATAATCAAATGAAATTTAGGGCCAGTTTTCTGGCTCAAGTGTGTTTTGAATGTCTGTTCGATTTTGATGCAGTGACTACCAAGAATTAGTTAAAACTAAATCCACGCAAATCTCTCTGAAAAATAGTAAAATCAATCACCGCACTGGTTGAAATTCCTCTTCAGCTGTTGCTGCTGTTCTCTTCAAATGACTCCTTTGATAAACTCTTGAGATCTATTCCTAGTGACAGAAGAGACCGATCTACTAATAGGAGTGACTTTTGTAAAGAAGGAAATTGATGAAGGCATGATTGGGATTTTGATTCGAACTTTAATCATTCTGCTTGATTTGAAGCTTGAATAGACCTATTTCAAGTCGAACTGCTTGCTCGATGGAACTTCCGACTCATCCAAGATGGCCAACTTTGCGTTTGACTTTCTTCAGCTCTAACGTTGCACCAGATGGGGTCCAGATTCGATCGCTGTTGAAGAACACGTCT
This sequence comes from Nesidiocoris tenuis, assembly GCA_036186465.1. Classification (NCBI taxonomy): domain Eukaryota; kingdom Metazoa; phylum Arthropoda; class Insecta; order Hemiptera; family Miridae; genus Nesidiocoris; species Nesidiocoris tenuis. Next base: position 13,814,259 of record AP028915.1, on the reverse strand, counting down.
CAATGCGTCGCCTCAGTGCGAAATTAACATCGTTCTCCATTCAGACGAGTTTTGATTGATGAATACAGCCTGTGTATCTTCATTAGTCTCTATCTTCTTCTATTCGGCCCGTCAGTCAGCAGAAGTTGGCTCTTTCAGCCTGGCAGACCTCGTAAACTTTGCAGACCGGAGGAGAAGCGATTAGATGTAAAAGTTGTTGCTAAGTTCTCCGATCAAATGTTCGAAGGGCACATCAAAACCTGTGCTCATCAGTCCTTTCGAATAATCCAGGGCTCAGTTGGACGATTCTTCAGTCGGGTTCCTCCGATGAACTTCACGATCGAAGGGGTTGGTCCACCCTCTGTTCATCATCCCTGCTAACCCTATGGTGGATGTCACCGACCTCGGCTTAGAGCTGATCCGGAAATGGTTGCTATTGGTAGCTTCGTTTTAAGTTAAAACTTTTAACATATCCTAAGTCCAGATTAACTCCGATCCAAGGTTGGTGAAATTTGCCATTAAATTTCTTTTATTTGGCTTCTTGTGGCTTGTTGTCTTTGCTGTTTCGGCTATTGCTCGTCAATCTTCATACCCTCAGTATGGAAATATAGCTGTTGTAAATATCAGCGAAGAGCCATTGTTGCGGTGTTGTGGGAATTTTTTTCTTGGGAAATGAGGGAAAAGCGGATTTTGTCAGGAAAGACAGCGTGGCACATTTTTGAAGAGTGACCAGGAGGTGATGTGAATGAATAAAGTTTCTTCCGAACATAACAAGAAATTCAATTTTATCGACTATCACCAATTCTTCCGTTAATTCGAGTCGTGAATATACAGTCTTATGAATAATGTTTCTCTTTTTTGGCTCTTATCCGTAATGATCGGCGTAAACATTAGACTCGAGCAAATTTAATGGTGCTTAGCAGGAATCGAACCATAGCATAAATGCTCGAGGCGGGCATAATTTCTACAGGTTATTCGTATCATATTACACCATTGTTCGGCGATTATAGATGCGTGCTTCTCCTCATACCGTCGAATTCTTGCTTATCAATTCCCTCAGAACCAATTTGGCTCCAGTTTCTTCCACGAGTAACCGCACAGTTTAGACAGAGAAGATTGCTCGCCGAGTGCTTTTAAGTTGAGGAGTGCACGTTTCGTAACACGAAACACTATTATTATTGGCCCGTTGAATTGCTATGCTGCTCGTAATATTATATTCGTGGGAGCAGGAGGGTGCAGGAGCCGTGGAAAACGGAGTCGCATGCAATAACAAGCACCACAACCTCATTCCAGCCCCCGCGTTCGTCTCGTTTTCTCATGTTGTTGTAAATGGTATAATTTCTTGTCGAAAATTCCTCGAAAATTACGGCAACCTTGTAACCTATTCGAACGGTTTTCGCCTCAAAAATAGGAGTTTTTCTTTTTTTTTTTTAATTTTATTTTTTTTGAATTTTGTAATAATTACAAATTAATAATTAAATTATTTTCCTATACTTTCCTTTCAATTGGCACATTCGGCCCATGGGCCGCCTGCAGGGGAAAGAGAGGAAAATTTTATCAATTACATTCCTTCGAAGGGCCATTCAACGAATATTGTGTCCAACCAATGAACAAGTGACCCCTAAGACCCTACGACCCTTTTGCCGTCTCAGATCCTTTCGTGCCATCGGTTAAAGCGGGATCCGAGGCGTTCAAAAGATTAATTATACGCCTTTGAATCGAGTAAACGCCAGTTGGAAGTTAATCAGCAAAATAGTGAATTAAGGTAATTAGTGCAAACGGAATCGCTCTCATTTGAAAGCGCAGGGATGAAATACGAAAAAACGGCCATGGCCGGCGCGGGACTTGAATACAGACTTGGTGGGGGAGAGCCGTCTTCCGCTTTTATCCCTTCCCCTTCTGAAATGCCTCGTTTTAATTTTAATTCGCTGATTTGTATTCATAGAGTGGAAAATGGCTGGAGCTTTGCCAAGTATAATTGGGAGGTAGGCCCGAAAGTGTGGCCCCATCCTCCAGCCGGCCCCATTAGCGCCTGTACCCCGTCCTCGGCCGATCTTTGGCCGACTGTTCAGCCCAACTTCGACATCAACTCGTGCAATGTCAACCTCATAGCAAGAAAAAGCAGATTAAAGTGAATAAATGGAAGGAAAAGGAATTATTTCTGTCCCTCAATTTACGCCATTGTCCACTGTGTAAGCCGTAGAATATAAAATTAGATCCCCCTTGACTGTTCTATCTACCTTGACTGCCTTGTAAAGAAGGGAAGATTTATAACGCCGTACGTGAAGAGCTTTGTGTTTGTGTGCCCGCAGGTTGAATGGGTCAAGCAACAGGAAGTGAAGAAAAGAACGAAGAGAGACTGGCCACCGAGTGAACTTTCCACGGCAAGTCCTCAGCAACAGTCACAGCAGCAGCAACTGCTGACTCGGCCGATGTTCCCCGACCCCCTCTACCCTCAGCAATGGTATCTGGTAAGTCTTTGGGCCCTCTAACTTATTTCGCTTCCTCTCTTTCTTTATAGTAATATGCCGCCGCGTTCCTATTCAACAATAGTGCCATCTGTTGAATGCATTTTCTGCGGGCGGCTCTTCATGCGGACTTACGGAAGCGGAACACGCCCTTGTCATCTTTTTTGGGCCTCAACTATAATACCTTGCTGAAGAATACACGCGGGATTTCATTCGGTTCTTTCCACTGGAAGCACTCGAAAGAAAAAAGCTTATAAAGTTCCATTCTCAACTTGGCCGCTCAGGGCTGCCGGCCCGAAAAAGAAAACATTAAGTATGCGATTCAAAGGGAAATGCGATAGTAAATTATTCAAAAGGAATCACAATTATTTGAAAGTGGTTTCGAGAAAAACTTGACTCACTTCAGTGTCTGCTGTCTGGCTGCTTGCTTTCAGTGCTGCAATCCATCATACATAAATTTACCATAATGCATGAAATTACTATTCGTTTCATTTGTTAGACTGACGTTCCTGTACTCTGAACGTCATAGCAATCAGAGAAAAAAGCTGCAGAAGGTCTTCAATAGAAGAAAGTGACGGGGAATGTTGCGATCCGCACGATTTGACAGCTTAACTTGGAGTTTGGCCTAGGTCAGTTTCTTCAGTTTCCTCCTTGAGGGAGAATTGTACAAAACTTGTTATTTTCTTTTCTTCTATGATGTCTACTATTTTCCCCGTCGAAAAAAAATGTTCAAATTCACTAGACATTTTTCCAAAAAAACCAATTCTGTGCTAAGGATATATTCTTATTGTTATTCCTTCCCATAAAGTTCAACTTCGTTTTCGCTGCCGAATTTTTTGAATTGCTACCTCTTGCCATCACCCAAAGTCACACGAATAAAGTTCATTGTCATTATTCCAAGAGTACGTATTAATTATTCTAGAAAATTCCCCATTTTAGGGGGAAAATTTGCTTTGATTATAATATCCTCAACCGGGTGTATGTTCTTGTTCCAGAAGCGTGAGTGTAGGCATGGAATTGGTAGTTATCGTAGAGCATGGCCATAAAAACAAAAAAGTTAACCATTTTACCCACCTTTATCTACCAAAAATGAGGCTTCTGCCTTCGTCTTGCACATATTCATGTGCAAATATTCATGTACAGATATTCATCTGCATGTCATAAAATGCGTTTTTTTCAACTTCCACGTTGTCCCAGCACCAGTTAACAAGGAATCACTCAAGCAATTACGTATCAACGAAAACAGGGAAATGAGATTTATACTGAAGTGCTTCATGCGTATTTAACGCCTCTCAGGTGGAGGAGGGCATTTTTGTATTTTCAAATTGCCCGACTTAATTTGAATTGAGCGAACCTAAGCAAACTGAGTATCTCTTGGCATGAGAGTAGAAGTCAACAAGTCCTAATTAAATTTCCTTTTTTTGCTCCCCTTTTTTAGCCCTTGTCTTCCATTTTATTATTCGCTTCCTTTTCATCAGGGATACTGTCTGTACACGTTTCCAATTAGCGTCTCTTGGGGGAAAAGGGTGAATATTCCCTAAAATGGTTATGCATGCATGGAAACGCTTTTGACGCTTTGCTCTATTTAGGAAATTGAAAAATTTCACAAGGAAGTTGGAGGGGTTGTAGACTTTTAATATTTAGATTAAACGAGGTTTATTCAGGTGGGCTACGAATTTTTATTCGAATGAAGGAAAACTCGTTTTTTTGGTTTATCAGCAAGGATTGGGTGAAACGAGTTGTTGGATGGATTGACGTTAATATTGATGATCTGGTTTATCGACAAGCTTTGATGATGATCGTTTGCTTGTCTTTTGATTTTTCCCGTTTGACATAGAATTCGGGCATTGATAGTGAATCGGAAATTACATCAGAGTACCTACGTAGGAAGGTACTTTTCGGGGATGAGCCGACTCTATCGCAAGATGTATCGTTCCAGCGAATACCGTTCAGTATAAAAGCGAAGTAGATGTAGATAGGGAACATTCCGATTTTCCTGCGCACTTCATCACTGCCTATGACTGCGACCTACTAAAAACAAGAGACGTTTTCGAAAAAGACTATCCCAGGACGGTGCAGGTTGAGGAGGAAAGGGAGCTATTCGAACTGGCAAGGCCTCGACTATACTACAAATGTTTTTGAATAACGGACGAGCTGTCGGAATGATGGATGCCTCTGCCCGTGGATTATCTGCAGGGAAACCCCTTCCATTCCAATAGTGGATGGTTGGTCTGGTTCGGTGGTAGAAGTGGGCCAATCTCACAACGAAGAGCCGTTATGCATACGGCCAGAGGAACCGTCTTCTTCTTCCGCTGGTGGAATTCCGATGGAAAACAGTTGGAAGGTTGGCTGGTCCGGGTTAGATGTGAAGAGTGGGAGTAAAAAAGGGCATTTTCTTCCGGGAGAAGGGGTGGTAAAGGTAGCTGAGCGTGACGAGGCCTTCTGCGTAGAAAAATGGACTGTCAGGTCTTGGAGAGGCAGAACTTTCCTGTAGCGCCCCTTTATCCTCTTCACAGTCTGACAAATCATCAGTGCTTCTAAACCCTCCCTGCTATAGTCCTCCGCTTCCTGAGACTCGGGACTTCTGGCAACGGATGGCGACGCGAAAGGACGAACGAGGAAGAGTTCTGTTATCGTTCAACCGAAGAAAAAAGGCTGAGGAGATGCATCGAGACTGTTAAGTCTGGGGAACGCGAACGCTACAGCTGTTTACTGTAATCTCAATTTTGACGTTAAGGGAAGACTGCCTCCGAGAATTCGGCCCTTAAACCTTCTCGAAGAACTTATTTGTCCACGGTGTTTTGAGTTTTCTGATGTTGCTTGAGAGAATTTGATGTACTTTTCATTGACAAAACGTATTTAACAGGTTATCTCAATTCAACTGAATTTCCAAAGGCTTATTGGCTCGAAAATCAAGATTTGCGAAACATGCCTTTTTTAAAGTACTTCGCAAAGTGCTTGGTAGGTGTCATACAAGGACGAAAAGTTATGACACACTAGGCTAATGAAATGCATCTCTTTGATCAGTGCAGAGGGGCTAGTCTTTCATTCATGGCGAATTCCAATTTGAAGAATTATTTTCAATTAAATACTAAGTTTGTGATACTTAGGCTTCTTGTGTATAATTTCATCCTGCTTCTTCTTTCTGCTTTAGCGTTCAATTAATGGAAATTTATTATCGACATTCATGCTCCTGTTTTTAAAATTTGATTTTTCGATACTATGATTTGTGATCTTCCGTGTTTGTCAGATATTTCCAGTTAGAGCCGCAACTGTAGTTGGGCTATTCGTCTCGTGACAAAGAGCCTGTCTGCTTTCCTCTCAACCAGGCCAAAGTGATTGATATCAGCACTCGCTTTAGTGTAGTAGAAAAATATTTAAATTCGAGATAAGAGCAGCGGGACAAATGTAAGCGGGAAGATAAAAAGGATGGCCGGGAAACTAAAGAAAGGAAAAGCGTGTTTAGGGTTTATGGGAGCAGGGAGGAACTTCGGAAAGAATAATGTAAGGCAATATTTCGGGCCGGCAAAAAATAATCGTGCCTGACTCTCGTGTGCCTTCAGGTCCTGCGAAATCATCCGCTAAGCCTTTTTTCATGCCCTTGCCCTTCTTGTTTTGTTCGCAAAAGGATCTTAGCAGTAAACAGACTAGCTTTCATTAAAAATACCCACATTCAGCTGGTTTGATTGATGTGTTGTATAATTATTTTTACTGAATAGCTCAGATATATTTCATTGGTTTAATTGCTTGCCAACAAACCAGCTTGGCTCTCAACCAACGACCTAAAAAAACAAAAATCTTGCCAGCGTGCATGAAGTTGGCAGACCACGTATGTCGTACCATTCGGTGTACTTTCCATGCGCCTGATCCAAGACCGAGAGTGAGTGCAGACATGTTTAGGTGCCTTGCGCTTGCGCAGTGTAATGTTTTTAAGTGCCGTCTGGGGCGTTGCCTATCAAACATTCCACTGCACATGCGTACCACCTACAAACGCATACACTCACATTCCTGTAACAAAGCCAATGTCATTGGCCCAATGACAATTAAAACGGACTAAAACGTTTGGCCTTCGTTTAGTTTCCTGTTTTGATAAAAAAAGGTTTGTGGAAAATAAATAAGTAAAATTTACCTATGTTTGAGGTGCTATGACGATGGCAAAAATTCACTGGGGATGGGGACAGCTTACAGAGTGTATGAAGCTCACGTTTCTCCACTCAAATCCGATAAAAACTCAATTTCAGCCAGAAGTACGTTCAGTTTTGAAAGACTCCTCCTCAAATCTTGTCTAACCTCGGAAAAAAATATAGACAAAATAGCAGACAACCGACACTCGGCTGACTCTTGAAGAACCCGAAATAATCCCATCATTTATCTATTGTTTACGTTTCTGAAAGTAATAGGTACCCTAGATAAATTCCAGTGTCGTAGAACAGCTCCTATCGAGAATTGACAAGTTAAGGGTAAAAGGGTAAACGAACGATTGATAGAGAAGGAAACACCAGCTATTCAGACGAAATGAACCGATGCGAAGAAGAACAATATGCGAGATGACAAAGCCTATACTGGCTCAAAGATAACCGAACACCATTGCTGTAGAAAGACTTCTCCACCCCCCACCCCCATGATGGGCTTGGCAGGCTCACTTTGGCTGAGTGTTGAAACAACAGTATGAGATAAGAGGAAACCAATGAACAACGGCCCAGAGCAGAACAATGACGGAACATGGGGCTGCCCTCGCATTGCTTGCCTTTTGACAATGTCATCGGATACGATTCCGGTTTTAGGTATGTTTTACTGTCTAGCAAGTAGAGCGTGTCCGGTAATGGCGCCTTTTGTGAAATTTACGATACATATATCAATCTTTCTCGGTAAATCTCCTAAAAAAACACATTCTCACAGTCGGCTGAACCAACGATTCGCAGCTCGAGCTGCCAACTTCGGGCATATATTATCAAAATACCCACGGCCGGCCGGAAAGCTTCTTACATGCTTCCCGAATGTCCTCCAAGTTCTGGAGAAATTAATTAGCCCCCAAAATTATCATCATAAATTCGAAACCAGTTTTTAGCTTGGGAAGGCTGGGCTTGGGATAGGAAGTAAAAGGAATAGTAGAGGAAGCCGTTGGTTTGTATTTGTTTAAAGCGGCCAAGTCCAACACAGTAAATCTTTCTTAACGACACTGGATATTTTTTCAGTGGAAACTCCTGCAAAAAGGATGGAGAGAAAGCGTTGTTGTTCGGCCGGCGAGAAAGAGAAGATGAGTGAGAAGAGCGGCGCGGTTTAATCCTGGTAAAACATTATTCTGAAGGTTATCCTATCCACCCCGGTGGCGGAGGTGGTGGTCTTCCCCGACTCTGCCCTGGGTAAGCCAGAATGCTGAGACGAGGATGCTGGGCAGGAGCTCTGGCCTCGACTTGCCAGAGATAAAATGTGACAGCCGAGAGCTCGAGAGGTGGCCCAACTGTTCTTTCTTTGCTTTTCTGCCTAAAACGGCCATCGTATACTTTTCTCATTCACTTAACGGTTCTACGGCAATACGTTTTAATTGGATGAGGGTCCGTGGGCCTCCGTGTGTGTTAATGGCCGAGAAAAAGGCCAGCGAAGTCGGACAGGATTTTGGCCATCGGTTCAGTTGCGAAGAGCTGGGTACGGTTGATGCTGCAAATCAGAGGTGCTAATGGATCCTTACATGCAGGAGGTACTTTCATGTTTCAGTAGATACCTATACGTAAAATATCTACTTCACCGTGTGTGTTTTTAAACGACTTCAAAAGAGAGGAGGATGCTCAAATCGATTTTTCGTAAGTTTGCAAACTTAACGTACCATGGTCCGATTTCAAACGTTTTTTCACTGAACTGTCTCAAGGATGTTTGCAGATTGGTAAGTACCACTATTTTTTTTTAGGATCGGTGGATCCGAGGCCAAAAATGTAGTAAAAATTTAAGAAAAATTATGATCTTTTATGATACTAGTGTTTGAAAAAATTCAAGACAACAAAATATCCAGTAAGTAACAAATTTTCAATAAAAAGAAATCATTCTTTCTTGACATCCACAGAAAGTGATTATTCTTCAAATCACCTAACTCAAACGGGCTTGATAATGGAATGGAAACCATACAACTGTCAATTATTGCTTTTCGACCAGCAAACCCGCAGTTGTTGTATAGGCAAATGCGAGTGGTTACTGTTTAGGGCTCGATAGATGCAAATTATCCTCTCCTCTGCGGTTTGGCGACGTAATTTGATTACAAACGAAAATGAGTTGAATCCCGAATTAGAGTTCCCCTTTTCGTGAACCAAATTGCATGTCAAATACCCGTTAAACACACACAGCGGTCTGTCCTTGGGGCCAATAGGGAACCGGCGTTTTCACCTGGTTCGGCAGCTAACTGATTGGGTCTCATTATCGTTTCCGTCTGTGCATCGGGGTCATCCCGCAGTTCATCCTCCCATGGTCAGCCGCCATTTGGATGCGGTTACAGAGCCTTGATCATTTCTATTCTCGGTTATACATAGCTTTGCTTTCAATGCATGCCATTGAGGTTACCAAGGTTACAGGGGGGAACTTCGTAAATATTTCAATAACTCTGAAATAAGGTACTATCATTTTATGATACCTACAGAATTATGGACGATACTGGGGGCATATTCTGTAATTTAAAAGCAATATGTCTTTGAAAGTAAATATCGATTTGCCATAGCATATCTGATGACAACATATGACAATTTGGGTCATGAATCGATAGCGACTGTCAAGACTAAGAATAGACCCCCTGTAGTCGTTCTGGATGCGTTATGGTGGATTTCATTACCTCGGCTTAATGGTGAAGTTGAGCTTGATAATCATCATATGGGACGGGTGATGCTCGTCCTGAAGGTTGATTTTATAAGGCGAAATCCGCCCCAAAAGCCCGTATCACGCGCCGGTTTTAAGAGAAAAGCTGTACCGCCACATAATTATGAAAGAACAAACAAGATACTCGAACTATCCAACAAATTTGATTTTGTTGATTCAATGGATGCGAAGGGGCGGAAGGACTAGGTCGCCACGACGGACGTGTGATTGGGCCTCGACCTCAGTCCATTTTCCGGTTAAGACGATTCCGCCCCAACCCATCACAACACACACAAGGCCATACGAGTGAGTTAGTGCGCACTCGGCCGTATCATCGCCATAGCTAATCCGTCGCCAGAAAAGACCAGGCCACTTAACTCCAGACACAGCAGCTGCAGCCATCGCATCGACCGTCAAATAAATAACACTCTCATTTTTCTTTCCCCGGCCCGTCCAACCTTCGCCACAGTCGAGTTTTCGCGTGTTTTGCCTTCCCCTCCACCAGCCGAACTTCGCCCCCTTTTCCACCCTTCCCAGCGCATATCTTCAACCCCGTAGTTTTCTCACTTCTTCATCTTATTCTTCTTCTTTCTCTCGTATGACTTTGATACATGAGCTGCAGGGAACCAAGGCCGCCGCCTAGCACCGCGGCAATAAATTAGGACTACGCCCAGCCACCAAGAGCCACAAAAGACCCTAACCATGATTCACCAGATCACCCCTTACCTATCTTTATCCATAGTGCCGAGTTGAGGGTCGTTATCAAAACCTTCCAGGTGGAGCTTAAGCTAGTGACACTGACTGCATGTTTATATTTCCCCTGGCTGTCTGGAAATGAACAGGAAAATATCTTCACCTATTCGTTGGTCGGGATCTGATGGGATTTTTCAATAGGCGTTTCAATGAGTTTGAAATAGCATTTTGTCCCACGCATTTATACTATTGAGTAATCAAGAGAAAGGCCAAGATGCCCTTCTTTTTGATCTTCTCATATTGAAAAAGTTTAGAAGCTGAGGAATATTCTAAGAATGAATAATATTCATTCAGGATAGAAAAGTATTCCGAAAAAATAATTTTTTTTTCTTACATTTATCTACCTGAAGTAATTACTTAGGTATTGCTGCTACATCTTTTGTCGACAGGGGTGAAAAATTATCATTATGTAGCTCTCAATTGAGTCCAAAACGTTCGTTGCCCCTCTACCAATCAATTGCTCTTTCTTGAACCTCTGATCGGTCATTGTGAATATTTTCGCTCTTCACCAGACCAACTGAATAGCATGGTTCTTTGAAGAACACGGTTCAAAAGAAAAGATTTCTGGCTATTTGAATGCCTCGGGGCGATTTTATTATAGCCGACAAAATTCACTGCTCGGATGTCGAAAGAATCGATAATATTCAACTGACAAGAACAACAAAGACCTGACGTATTTTCTGATTCACTATTACGGATTGAAAGATTACGGATGGACGAAATTGTATAGCTGCCCAGGTTTTCAAAGTATTCGGCAAAAGGTTATTATGTTTTCTTTTCACCACTTTGACGCGAGTTTTTTCTTTATAATCTCGAATGAACAATCAAGAAACTTCGGAACTTCTTTTGTTGCTTCACTTTTTCATCTCTTTTAGTGGGCGTCTTTCGCTGGGCCAAATGAAAACTGACAGCGTTTTGTTTGACCGGTGCAAATAAAACTTTCGATGCCTGCACTCGATTGTGAATATTTGAACTGAATTAGAACTGGACTTGGTAGGATTGAATTGTTGGTTTCGCGTTTTCATTGATAATGTCATTTTTATCTGATTAATATAACAATTTATTCAGTTGCTACATATTCGTGGTATTTGTCGAGGACTCAAATTCTCCAAGGTTCCCTCATTAACCCTCAGAACTGTGCATTTTAAGAATACATGGTCAAAAATCTTTGCTGATGGGTTCCCGCGCGCGGCCCGCTGTACCGTAAAATTGACAGCTACCAATAGACAGGCCATAGCAGAAGCTGGCTCGCTCGAATCCACGTGGCCCCAAGTTTACAATAATTTATTTAAAAATGCGGCACTCAGGACCGTGGGGAGGCCCTAGGGTTAAAGCCCATTAGTTTGGCGTAAAAAGTCACATTGGTAACCGGCCCGGTGTCTTACTTTGGTGAAAGGAGATTTTGGAATGATTTTATTTCCGATCTCTGGAGGGAGATCAAGTCACGGTGAATTCTCGAATTGATATAAGCTTCAACGATTTTCACTACTGAAACTACTTCAATACCTTCAATTCTCCGATCTTTACAATTTTTGTTTTTGCATGTACAGAGCGCTTGAAATCTTTTTTCCAACGAAAATTGCGACGGTAGTAGACATCTTGCCCCTCTTTTTACAGTGTGGGACAAGAGCGTTATCAAATATGGGGCAAAAGCGTTTTCAAATTCATGGCCAGTAAGATTGGTTCAAAATCAGAGGAGAAGATAAGTAAAGCTTTTTATGAAAAACAGGTACCTACTCACTTAACCGACTCACCCAAATTATCAAACTAGCTTGAAGCTTTATTCCTTTAATTCTGAGGACTTCTTCTCCAGGAAGACTTCTCATCTGATTATTGCTCAGCTGGCCTCATCTGGGAAATGCCTATCCACGAGATTTTCTTAAGTTCAAGAAGAAAGCCCCGCTATTAGGGACGGCTATAATTTTCGATGCCCATTGACGTCAGCACATTAGCGGCAGGCGGTTTCATGCTCAGCCCTTTCATGCACTCCATCCAAAACGAGAACACTCTTCCGATCTTCATCCACTCTGTTTCTCGCTCTAACCCGTTGTTAGGCTGGAGATTACAAGGTTGAAGAAGCAAGCGGATCCCGTGTACTGGCGTCGTTACCTGAAACATCATTTGTATCTTTCACTCACCAAAAGGAAATAGAACGGCAGTAAATCAACCGGCGAAGCGAATTGAAAAAGCGTCATAAAAGTTCGGTGGTTTTCAACTGGAAAACAACGAACAATTTACTCTCATTTGTATAAACCGATAATTCTTCATTTAAAGTCACCTTAAAGTTCACCGTTAGTATGCAGCCAAGGGTGAAAAGCAAACTGAAAGTGGAAGTAATAGCACGTAATCTAGGTTCAAATGAATTGATTGGCCCTTAAGGGTAGCAGTAAATATTTTCATGAGCCATGACATAGTAACGTTTCGAAGCAGCTTAAATTTCCTCAAACGTCTTAACTGAGCTCTTTATAAATGTTTAGGAATAAATAAAATTACAATTGTTCCGAGGCATTTGCCTTCGAATGTATGTCCGATGTTTTTATCAAATTGGGCTCGCAATATGGGTCACATGGCCACCAGGTGGAAGAGGGTCAACCATAGGACGAAGAGGTTAGTGTGGGACTGAGCTACTCTTTCCCCAGTAGGCAAAGAGAGGAAATAGAAGAAGAGCGGAGGATCAGGCTTGGTCAGTTCGGTTCTAGGTTTGTGAGCCAGTGAGTGGGTATCGAGAACAGTGATAGGGTGTAGTGAACAGTGAAGGGTCTCAAGGGGTCGGTCGGTCGAAGAGAATTCGGAGCGTGATAAGGGTTGTAATGAACCGGAGAGGATCTTGGACTCCATACGGAGCAGGAGCAGAAGCTGTGAGAAGAGTGGTCGGATCCAAACCAACGCCAGGATTCCGGAGCTCAAGCAAAGTCGAAGAGAAAAAAGAGGAAATGCTTCGTGACATGCGAGGGGGCGAAAGGAAAGGAAGATGTACTGGAACAGGATCAGCTGCAGGGAAGGTTTTATAGGCTTGTTGGTCTTTCAGCCCCAAAGTCGGGAGATTATTTTCGAAAACTGAAAGAAAAGGGGTAACAGTGTCAGTAAGCATCTCTTCTCCGCCTCGACCCGAAATCCTGATCAAACCAATTTCCTTCGATGTGCTTCGAAATGGGTGTCGGTGGTATCGTGTTGGCTGATGTGCACGTCAGTGGATGAAATATGGAAAATGAAATGCTCATAATGATAAAGGTGGAAATCACGAGGTAACTTTATGATTGAAACCATAGGTTAGGTGTAAAGACGGTGAATTATTGTTTTTGTCGGTTACCTTATAGGCACAGGTATGTACTATACATACCTAGGCTGAGGTATCTGGAAAACTCCCTCTAGGATTTTCGATTGACAGATTGACACCCTATAGTTGCTTATGGACGAGGGTAAAAAATAATTAGGCATTAAAAACTTGGATGCTTGGCCTCAGCCTACGTCGGTTTTTGAATAGCTCATTACGACTGCGAGCGAGGTTACTCCCACGATGATGTCGACTGACCTGGAAAATGTCCCCAGAATTGATCGGAACTGCCTTCTTCATTAAAGTTTATCAAAGGTAATCAGCTGTTAGAAAGATGGAGGGGAGGGAGGCCCTACGCTCGTAGCTGCTTAGGTCTGTAGACTTGGTGAGGGACCACCGAGTTATTGCGGCTTAATAGGAAGTCTCAAGAGAAGACGAAGCTGAGCAGCTCAACTTAGTTCCGCTTCTACCAGTTTCCACTATCTCACTTCATTCAAGTTCTGGGTTCCGGATCCTTAGGAGTTCCTTAGCTCTTATCGGGCTTTAGCTTTGCTGCGGTTCATAAGTCGATAGTGAATCGAAGTGAAATCGCTTTGAAATAACGAACCTTTAAAACTGAATGTAGCAGTATTGAGACCAAAAATATAATGCTCGTTGATAGTTGATTCAAAAATCTGCATTTCCTAACGAGCTAGAGTTGCAGGATTGAGCTGAGAAATTTAAAACGGAATTTCCGGAAGGTCGGAGTGATAAAAAAGATCCATGAACGTTCGAAAATTGATGACGTTGGATAGACAGTAAATTGAATAGGTACATACCGAGTGCCATACCCATCCTTATCCATTAACATTTTGCCAAAACTATTGTAGCTATTGTAGCTTTAAAACTACAGTTACAGAAACGGAAAGTAATGTAGAAACTCAAAATTAAACTCATCCTCATAATTGATCCTCGTAATCGAACACGAATTCAAACTCAAACTTCTAATCGAACATGAACTTATACACATAATAAGACTCAAACTTAAACTCAAAATCAAACTAAAACGCATACTCATGATCAAACTCCAAGGCGAACTCAAACGGAAACCTACTTTGAGTACCACCGAACCGAACCTGACACTCAAACGCATAAATTGAACTTAAACTCAAAGTTAAAATCAAACTCGTAATCGAACCCGAACTCCAACTCAAACTCATAATCAAGCTCACATTTAAATCCAAATTCAATCTAAAACTCATACTCATAGTCAAACTCAAAATTACGGCAAAACTGTAGTCGAACGTGAGGTTTAAATCCAAACGCATGCTCATAAACCAAACTCAAAATGAAATTCAAAGCCACATTCATGCTCATACTTATAATCAAACTCAAACTGCAATCGAACCTGATTCTGAAACTCCAACGCAAAAATCGAACTCAGTCTCAAAGTAAAAATGAAACTCAGACTCTCAATCAAACTCAGTCAAACTCGAACTGAAAATGAAACTGAACTCATAATCAAACTTATCCTCATACTCAAACTCAAAGTCGATCTCTAAATGAAACTGAAACTCAAACTTACAATCAAACAGAAACTCAAACTCATAATTAAACTCGAAGTCAAACTCAAACTGAGCCTCATAATCAAACTGAAAGTCAATCACAAAAATAACCTGAAACTCAAAGTAAAATGAACCTGACAGGTATATCCAAACAGAAACTTAAACTCAATGTGAAACCTCATAATGAAACAGAAACTGAAACTCATAGTCAGCTGAAACTGAAACTCATAATCAAATTCAACCTCGAGTTTGAGTCGAAGCCAATCTCGAAATGAAACTGAAAATCAAAGTCAAACTAATAATCAAACTCAAAGTGAAACTCAACTTTACATTCAAACAGAAACTGAAACACAATCTCATTATCGAATTGAATATGAAACTCATAATCAAACTCAACCTCATACTCAAACTCAAAGTCGATCTCGAATTGGAACCGAAAATCAAAGTCAAACTTTTAATCAAACAGAAATTTAAACTCATAATCAAACTCAAACTGAAATCGAACCTGAGGCTCAAACTCATAAATTTATCAAACTAAAAGTTAAACTCGAACTGAAATGAAACTGAAACTCATAACCAAACTCAAATTGAAACTGAAAATCAAACTCATAGTCAGAAACTGAAACTCGAACTCGAACGCAAGCTCATAAATCGAGACGAAAAATTTTCAGTTGATTTAATGAAACAGAAGCTGAAACTGGAACTCGATCTCATAATTTAACTCAAACTCAATCTCGGACTTACAATCGAGTCCAAACTCAATCTCATAATCATACTCAACTTCTTCAGTTCAAACTGAAGAGAAAGATCATGCGATTGAACTTGATTAAGAGTTTGAGTTGGAGTTCAATTATGAGATCGAGTTCCAGTTTCAGCTTCAGTTTCACTTTCAGTTTGAGTCTCGATTTGATTGTGAGTTTGAGTTATTGTTTGATTTTGAGGATGGACTTTTCGTTACAGTTTGAGTTTAACATATGAGTTCGATTATGAGTTTGAGTTTCTATTGCGGTTCTAGTTGAATTCTAATATGGGTATGAACTTGAGTCTGGGTTTCAGTATAATTTTGAATTCAGATTCAGTTCGAGCTTGACTTTCAGTTTGAGTTTGAATCTGATTATTCGTGACTATGAGTTTCAGTTTCAGTTTGACTTTGGGGTTGAGTTACATAAGCTCATTTTGATTAAGTGTATGAGTTTGAGTTTATGTTTGATTTTGAGCTCGATTATGAGTTTGGGTCAAGTTTGGGATTGATTTTTAGAATGAGTTCGATTTCAGAGTATGAGTTTGCGATTGAATTACAGTTTTGATTTCAGTTTGAGTTTAATTTTGATTATGAGTATAAGATTAAGTATGAGCTTGAATCTGAGTTTCTGTTCGGTAATGAGATCGGGTTTCAGTTCGGGCTCAAGTTTAATTTGGTTTTCAGTTTAGGTTTGAGTTTGGTATATGAGTTTGCGTTTGAATTTCTGATTCGGTTTCAGTTTGTGTTTGAATTCGATTATCAGTACTTATGAGTTTGAGTTAGGGTTTGAGTTTGATTATGAGTATGATCAATGAGTATGATTCTCAGATAATCAATGATTGTGTGCATTGATGAAACAGCCCTATGGCGATGATATGATTAGTTCGCACTTTCCAAAGTACTCCTGGGTACTAGAATGGTCTACCATATTACTGCTAGTCCACAGCATTTTCGCGTATGTACCTCTCATTTGTTGGTTAACAAAACTCATCAGGCATGATTTATTTTCCTACTTCCGGCCCAGAGCGTTGTAACGGCAGTGATTTCTGTACTTGATAGTTCTAGTCGGTTCGGTCGGCCTCTTACGTCAGTGGGTTCTTTGGTTTCGTTCAACCGGCCCAGACCCTCGACTTGCCGGTTGTAGGTACACGCTCCTGTACGAGATTATTTCGACGCGCAGTTACCGCTTATGCGAAAGTGCTACTCATGGGCACACAATCCTTTTGAAGATCATACGTTGCGTACCTTCTCAGTCTAAGCCCCAGTCGGCGTACATTGTTTTACAGCGTGACAAAATTTCTCGCACAAAGAGAGTTTCGTTCCAGCTTTGAATTGTTCTAGCTTTCGCTCTTCAGCAATGAGCTCTTCGACCGGTGGTTGGTCTTTTGTCATTACGCAAATCTCGCTCTACGAATCATCAACATTTCAAGTTCCTTCCAAGCGTCTGGCTGGCTGAAAGCTTTCCATTACTCTCTCCTTCGCCGTCTCTCTTTAACATTCAATTCGTCTCTCTCTCGCCGCCAGGCACTTCCCAGGTTATCTCGCTTTACAAAACCGGTTTCCCGCACCAGCTCCAAACTTACCCCTCCTTGTCGTTTTGGGCCTTACAGAATCTTCAAAGCTATAAACCCCATTTTGTGATTAGTTTGTCTCCAGGCTCCAGCCGACTCCTTCATCTCTTTTCGTTAACTTTTGCCCTCAGTCAGATCTCCATTTCATGAGTCGCCTTTTAATAAGACAATTTACAACTTGTTTTCGCCGTTTTGTTGCAGTTGTTCGCTCGAGTCGAAGTTCTGTACCTCCGATCTTAAGCTCCGAGCTGAGTATCCTGATACTTGACCGAATTTTCAAGTTTCCTGAGAACCTTACCTGGCTAATCAAATTACTTCCAGCTCGTTCGGGATAAGTTTGTATTCCGTAGAATTTGCTATGTACAAAGATTTTTTGAAATTAGTATTACTTTTTTTAATGTTTCTTAGGATAACGGGAAAAAGACGCGCAGGCGTGAAATTTAGCTTCAAGTCTTCACTGTTCCTATGTTTGAAATATTGAAATATTTGAAAATTCTCGATTTAATTCATCTTCTTGGTATCATCCTTATTATCATTTTCCCTTTCGAGTCTCACTCTTTTCTCCATTTTACTGCCGTCATCCTGCTGCCTTTCTCCTTCATTGTATTGGGTCGATCCCCTTCAGCATCCCTCTCAGGCGCCCTCAGATTTCCCTTGATGTCAACATAAACTACCACCCTGCGGTAGGTTGCTTCTTGACTCAGAACGACCCTTCAGCCATTGACTTTCTACAGCAGCCATGGCCTCGTCGGCTTGTTTTTATTAAATCTCCCCACCAACCGCCACCCTCGTTCTTCTATCCTCCAATCTTCTATAATGTTCGCCCTCATTTGCTGATTTATCTCCTACCCCCACGCCCCCGTGGATAGTACCACTTGAATCTCTTCTGGATACTGGAGATTTCTCCTCTAACTTCTTCTGCTTCGTACTTTCAAATGTTTCCTATCCGTTTCCCAACCCCATTGGGGTTTCTCATGTTTTGTGACGTTCGTCACTGTTCTTTGGATTTAGACGGAAAATTAGTTTTATATTACAGATAGGTTATACAAATATTCGGATATCAACATTTAGCTGGGATCTTCGAGCTTTCATATAAAATGTTCATATTTCTACTATTCCTCTTGCAATGCTCCAATTCTGTAAGTATTAAGCGATGGTAACCGAGCGTTACATCGTGTAGAAGACTATAACTTGTCAAGAACATTTCTGAGATGCCCAAGTACAGGGGGTTAACAGGGTTCCAGGTGGTGCCTTTTACTCACGTCCACAGGCTGTAAAGCTCATGGACGCTGATAATAAGGTAAGGTTATGGAATGGTATCCATTCGGCCGTGCACTACCTCGTGTCCTAAGGGTCCTTGGAGTCTCTGAACGACGTTACCGTGACGATCTAGGTTCGTTAAACGTAATGTGACCTCATACAAGGTATCTGACAGCATACTGTGGGATGGTGGGTCATGGCTCACTGATGGGCTTCGTATAAAAGCGAACGAATTTCATACGACCATCAGACAGGTTTGAAGAAAAGTCGATCCGAAGTAACCGGAAAGTAGTTTTAGCTCCTTTCATGGGGGTTCTCTCTTTGGATAAATTTCCAACAACTTTTCCAAAAGTATTCCAAAAAGTTCAAAGACTAAATTCTCTTTGAACACCAAATCACAGGTCCCCCCCAGCATAACCCCCCCCCCCCCTGCAAATCCCTGCTCGAAAAACACATGTTGACGGTCATCGAATTTCTGGCGGCTTTTTCTGGATGCTCTTGGCCTTTTATCCAAATGCTGTTAAGCATGAATGAGATCAAGTTGTATGAGCTTGTTTAGATGGACTTGCGCACATTTCCTCTCCTGTAGGATTCGAACCTGGCACCTCGAGCTCTCCTCTAGGCAGACGCCTTAACTCTTCGGCTACGGAGAGACTGGATTCAGACAGTCTGGGTGGCGCATTCAGGTGACACACTGCCTTTGAGGAACAACCTTGCAATTCCCTGTAATTTCCAATGATCTGATTGCAAAAAGTATCTTTTGTTTCGTAATTAATGACTGATAAGTGAACTCGTGCTTTTTACTTCCATATTTACAGAGTAAATGGGAGTATTGTGATCGTCCTAAAATTGAGAATCGGAACGGAGCTTCAGAAAAAACTTTTTCTTATGTATAAGAAAATGTATGTGTATACACATTTACTCAGAATCACTTCCTGAACAAGTGTCTGTGTGTCCGTGTGTCCGTGTGTCTGTGTGTCCGTGTGTCCGTTAGTCCGTCTGTGGTCATTTACAAAAATGACCATAACTCCCTCAATTCTCAACCTTTTTTCAAATTTCCTGAACTGAAATGTTCGTCTCGGCAAGACACAACACCCTGTTTAATCGAAATTTGGATAACGCACAGTACTTCCGATATATTTGCATTTTTAGTGTTTTCTATTTTATTTTTTCCCGGCCACAAAAATGGACCGATTTGAGCGTTCTTGGTCTCAAAATCTTTGTTTTACCTTGCAGAATACGTGGATATTTTTTATATTCCGAAAATGTGGCGTTTTTTCATTTTGGGCGAATTTTAAAATTTGCATAGTGAGAGTTTTGATATTTTTGACCTAAACACCCTTTAAAGCAGTCAAAATATGATCAAATTGTGTCACAATTTTACGTTCCAAAATATGGAAGTATTGTGTGTTATCTACGCACCACTGGTTTATTTGACGAATGAAATTCGAAATTAAAATATTTTGGGACAAAAAAATATGAATCTTGGTGCAACATATTGTTGACCTATGAATAAAATAATTTGGGGTTTCGAGTTGAAGTGAAGTTGATCTCCAAAAGTGTTTATATTATTTTCGTTATTGGAACCTTCCATCACACCAAGGCAGATATGCCAGACCTGTGCGAATTTCTCGTTTTTACTTTTCATACTCTCGTTGTTTTCTCTCGCATATCACTGTCACATAAGAGCCACTTGCGGCTAGCTTTCCGATTTTTGAAGATTACACACGATTATTTTGCTGCCCTTACGAACTGATTATAGTAGCTGTTTAAGAAGTGTTGATGTGCAGCTGTACAGATCCCACCACGCAAGTGTCTCGTTGAAACACCAGTACAGACCGTGTCGTCCGCGGCTGAAAACGCTGCAAATGACGGCAGTGGCAACTGTGAGGCATGGGACGACTACGTGGCACCCTCCACTCGGCTTGTACATCGTGAACGAGCGACACTCGGCTAACTTGTGATGCTAATTTGAGCATGCAATCCCACCAAGCCGAGTGGGCTATTTTATTCAGACCTCGTCGTCGGAAAAATCTCTTCTCTTCCCCTCTTGTTAGGCGATAAAGCGAGAATTTTTTCGGCCCTAGTTATGCTTGCATACCTCCTATAGCGCCGCTGCTCATCATTTTGCACTCCTAGATATATATATGGGTCGATCTCATTTGAACTGCACATTTGAGTCTCTCCATAACAGCAAAGTGGCCAAATTTAAATCTCACTGTTTATGCTTGGCGCGATTTTTGCTGATTCCAACCAACTCCCAAGACCACTATTCCATACGAATTTCGGGAGTTTTTCTGTTTTTTGGAAATAAATGGAATTTGAATGCTAGATTATGTGTGTTACCCTCCAGAAAGTAACGCACATGAGCGGTAACGCACATGAGAACCCATCTTCAACTGTCGATTGCAGACAAACTAACCAACCCAGGACGGTGTAACACACACGAAATGAAAAGGGTTTCCAAGGCTTATTGACGAAAAATTGCCAGAAAAATTTTATATTCACTGTTACCAAAAATAACTTCGGTAACACACATGAGGTCGAATAAAAATACGCACCATTTTTTTGGAGTTTTGGGCATGTTACGTGATCCCACTTCGCGTATCGGCGAGGAACCAGGGAAAAACTAATACTAGACTAGTTTGTGATGATAATGAAAGGTTAACCGCCAAAAAATTCCGCAATGCCAGTAAATGGCAGCGGTAACATACATTAGGTTACTAAAACTTGAAAAATGATGGACACACTTCAATGATGACTTCATGAAGAGAGGAGAGGTCTAGTAGATCTGTGGCACCATTTTTCCTCAAGTTTACACTACCCACTACAAGTTAGAGGTCCGCGATTCCTTCCGAAAAATTTATACTCGCTCATATCGAATTAAGACGCTGGCAACTTGAGGCTGAGGACGGTAACGCACATGAGATTTCTAGATGTTTTTTGTCATAAAAGGTCTTAAATTTCCACTAAGTTTGTATTTTATGGTGTTGTAATTAGGGAGGCTTGAATAATAGATCCAGCAGATTGAAAAAAAAATCGTCGGGTTCTTCAAAACGGTTGAGGGATAAAGCGGGATAGGGAGGACACGAAATGTGTGTTTCAAATGAGAACGACCCATATAATTCTGTAACCAGCAAGTTCAGCCCTGGTCTGGCACCTATACTCCGGGGGCAGGGTATAATTTATTCTCCACCGTTGTTTTGACATCCTCACTTTGGGGTTTATTTAGCTAATTCTCAACTGCCTCTCCAGCGGTGGAAAACTGGCTTCCCAGGGATATTCAGAACTCGTTGGCGAATCCCTCATACGAAACGCTGGGATAGTCGTTTCCATTTTATTACTTTTTTTTCGACTACTCTGTCAGGTTTTTACAGCTTCCTTTTTCGGAAAAAAGGGCTCCAGTATCCGGCCGGTCCTTTGTTTGTAGGTCTGGAGCAGCCCTACATTGGCGCATAAAATCGCACGCTCGCGTCGCGACTAACGGGAAAAAGCGAGAGGAGTAATTTTTTTATTGGTAGGCATCGCCAAAGCGACGCAGTGGTCGGAGACGGAAGGGTTGGGTCTTTCTAATCGAAGCTAAAAATGAACAGAACGTGATATTTTCTTCCGGCTGCCCGTTGCTCAATATCCGGAGGCTTATTGTTTGAGAGATTTATGTCCTACTCGTTTTTGCGCTGTATTGTTGGTATTTGACAAGAAAATTCTCCCCGGCTAGAGGGAATTCGTGTTGTATAATGTTCGATTGGTTTCACATGGCTATACCTGGAATCGATGTACCACGATGAGGATTTTCATTCAGATTAACGTATGAATGTGAGATGACTGAATCCAGGGACTTGAAATGTTCGCAGAACGGAGGAGCCGATGGAGGGATGGACATGAATGTTGCTCCTGCCTGGGCTAAAGGATACACAGGCAAAGGCGTTGTGGTCACCATCTTGGACGATGGTATCCAGACCAATCATCCAGACCTCATAGATAACTATGTAAGTACCTACAATATAAATTTATTCAAAGGCACCTATTGATTAATGCACCTCAATCGCGAGAATAAATTTATTTTTGACCATTTTTCAAAAGTCGGAACAGTCTCAAGCCTACTTTCCTTCCAACTTCGGTCAAGTTCCATTGGAATACTTTCCGGAAAATATTCATCAATAACTGCGCCACCACGCAATGTAGGCGATTTTTCTTTTAGTAAACTGAGACCCATCGTTTCCCATCCTGAACTGGCTGGCGTTCATATCTCATCCCTTATACTCTACAACTCATCCAACTCAGACACTCCCGAGCCCAGTCCATAATCCAGTATTTCGAGCCAAGCTGAGACCCATCGTCTCTAACTACTTCGGACGTAGTTGGCCAGCTCAGGTGCTTCCCTCAGCAATTGCCGATACTTTTTCTCTTTTCCTCCAAGCACTTCTTTGTGAAATATTGGCGTCCTTCCATCATCTTTCAGATTCAGTTGTGCCGAAGTTCCCCATAGTCAAGTAAGAAATTCCCCGTTTTTTACCCTCTTCTAATGGAACCGCATAGTTGATAGAATTTTTGAGAAAATAAAACACTTTAAATCTAAACAAACCCTTTGGAGTATTGAATTGTTTGCCTCATAGGACGAAGGCAATAGTTTAATGACGACATAAATATCCTCTTGGCATGTTTAATACTCAGAGCTTTTGGCTTCTCTGCCCTCTTCAGGGCAGTCACACTATTACTTATGTTAACACTTTTACTCAGAATCACTTCTTAAACAAGTGTCTGACTGTCCGTTTGTGAGCATTTACAAAAATGGCCTTAGCTCCCGCAATTCTCAAACTTTTTTTTCACAAACTTTTTTTGAGGCATACCTAGTGTGCTCCAAATTAATGAGCGTGCACGAGAGATAAAGCATCAAGAAACGCTCCTGAAGATGGCTGAGAAGGCGACATTTATAGCATTAAACATGCCATGAGGATGCCGTAATTTAACCGATCACAAATACACCATGATAATGAATATGCAACAGAAATTCTGAATTGAGACCTTTGAAAGGGGTTGAGGAAACAATCTTGACTTAGGTATTAAATTGGCACGAAAATGTTTGAAAACTGAAACATATCCATGATGATAAGCCCGGTATAAAGTTCCCTCGTCTGTTCAACAATGAGCGAAGAAATTCCCGAAATTCCCTCGAAACGAGGGAATTTTTCATCACTGCTCCCATTTCGTTCTCCGCCCTATACTACCCCGTCTCGTTTATTTTCACCCCTTCCATTCTACCATTTTTATACTTCAGCTGTTCACTCATAACCTGTCCAGGCCTCTCGCACTTTTCCGCTTGGTTCCTTCAATGAAAAATCGCTTTCCAGGTTCCGGTCGAAGAAGCAGAAGAAAACGGTTCTAACGTTTGTGCTGGCCCATCAACCTGAAAGTGTATAATTTTCCGAGTGAAGTCCCGTTCGAGAATAACCATCTGTTAATCTTCCTACTCTTGGTTGGGCCCTTTTACATGGAGCCGATTCCATTCTACAGCCATTCTACCAAGATTTTGATAATTATGTTGCGTTGAGCCGAACAAAAGTTTTAAAAAATTTGATTTTCTTTTATATATTCCCTCCAGCATGAGCCATCATAAAATCATCAGGTATCGAGCATGTCGATGGTGAAAATCTTATCTGAGAACGGTTATCGTTAAATAAAGACTTCTGAACATCATTTTTTATCGGGTTCCAATGAAAGAGATGAACACGCGTAAAACATTCATTGTTTCTCATGTGTCAGGGGGCGAGGTTTTGTTCCGAGTTGTTCAAAGGGAACTATTGAGGGAGCAACTCAGTCACACTCACTCATAGGCTGAAAGACTGGCGGAAACAGTGTGGCCAACTGCGATGAGCGAACCTCTGCCTTTTCATTACTTTTCTCTACATGTCATCAGGACGAGCTGGCCATTAATCAACGAAAATGTTTTCTTCTCCCCCGGGATTCTCCCTTCGTGCGTTTCCAGCACCGCACACCATGAAGCTTCCCCTCACCACATATGTAACTTCCTTTAACGACGCATCCCCATTCCTCGCACATAGCTTTTCCTTTCCAATTCAGCCTCCCCCATGGCCGAAAGTGAACCACATGAACAAAGTCGGTTTGCTTTCATGACGGAAAAACATTCAACGCCGGATTTTTAAAACAATGAAATACTTGGATCTCAATTATTGTCCGTAATGGAGAGAGCGTTGCAGACGATTGCAAATCTGATCATTGTTTTCATTTCTTTGGCAAAAATATACCACAATATTTTTACAAATTTTTGCAAATAAATTTTGTCTGTCATTGATTGATGGTGGAGGGGGATTGTAAGTGCTCCCTCACCTAGACAATAATAAATTTTGTGTAAGCTTCTAGAGAAATGCAATTCACTAAATACCTATGAACATTCCGTATGAGTAAAAGGGCAATCTGGCTGATTATGAGTATTTTGGTTTAAGTTTGAATCTCAGTGTGAGTTTCTGTATCTTGTGCTCTGCAGCCAGTCATTGAGAGACAGCAGAATAACCAAATATCGGCTGCAATATGCATGGGAGGTATTTCAGAAGAGATTCCTCGAATTCCTTTGTTACCTTTGGATTAACTCGTCGGTAACCGACCAGAGAAAATATCGCGTCAATCGTTGAATAGTTCAACTTAGTCTTAAAAGAAAGAGGGAAACCAGGAATCTCGATTTACCTTGTCCTTGAGATCAAGGGGGAACCGAAGAAGAAGAAACCTGCGGTAAGGGATAAAAGAGATCGGCGGATGGGAAGAAGGCTCTAAGCAGAAGAAGAGTTCTTCTTCACTCAACTTCCGGGACAAATTCACTGCCTGACAACTATTTCAATTTCCAAGTCCCATCGGAAAGTTCGCCGTTTCTATACGAATGAGGCTGGTGCTGTCGGTGGAGTAGAAGAAGACAATGATACTGACGAACCCGGCAGATTCGCTCTTCTTCTGACTCGCCTGCCAACTATCAGCCTTATTCTCCGCTCATTAACAATTCAGCTGAAGCTGCAGGTGGAAACGAAGGTAAAATATTCGAGAGTTGAAGTTTGTGAAAAGTAGAGCGTATGTATGTAAAACGTTCGGCCAGGAGCGCTCTACCCGGTTAAACGATTTCGCCGAAGTTAACTTTTGAAGAAGCAGCCGACTATTCATGCAAAACCGACCGCCTGACTGGGAGGGAGGGACAACTCGGCAAAGACTAAGGTTGAAAACGAGTTCCTGGAACTATGCCGTGCAGACTCGAGAAGCTGGAATGTTGGAGTGCGGAGCCTCCTCAATCGAATTGCCTTCACTGTCAGCATTAATGCCATCCTTTTTGATGTCGGGTGACAGCGACCCCGGTGACAGCATTTATGCTTCAGAGGCTGCCTGCCTGCGAAGACGTACCTTGCTGAAGCTCTCCTTCCATTTGATGCCAGCAGAAGTTGGATTTACAACTGAATAGGTGACAAGGCCTATCAGAAAGATTAAGAGTGCTGAAAATTGCCATCAGGCCTGAGACCTCAGGCGAACATGCCTAGGAATAGTTTACTGAAATTCAGGCTGAATTCCTCGAATTTTCTCACGTTGCCTACACAGGCTGAAGCTGTGCCAGGATTTTCTATTCAATCGCGTTCCATCGTTACCGATCAGCTTTAGCATTTTTGAAGAGCGAGGCCGACGTAGGACCAAAGCTATGGTGGAACCATGAAGCTGGAACTTTCCTGTACATGCAGGATTCGGACCTGTTCTGGGCTGCAACCATTTTGTGAAAATAAGCGTCCTTTGACTCAAGGACGGAGATTAATGATCACAAATGTCTCTACATCTAGCTCAAGGGTGTTCCTTTCGGGTTTTGAATTTTGAGCCCTAAGACATTATTCCATTCTCCTCATTCAAGAAAAAGCAAGAAAAATCCCACGCTTTTCCACTAACGTTCAGTGTTGGCTTTCCCTTCAGATGTCTCCTTTCAGGTAGGACCTCCAGTGAACACTTGTTATGTGAGGGCAAAAGTGCACGTGAGAACGGGAAATTTAAAAGTTTCCTGCTGAATTGGAGAAGTGGCTTTGCCAGTTGAAGAGAACAAATCGCCAACTTTCCCGCAACTCGCGCCACTATAGCTAGGGGTGCACTTTTCCCCAAGGCTAAATGCTCTGTGCGAACTGTGATTAATACAACTTTTTAGCCTGCTAACTACTCTTGCTTAAGTACTAGTTGAACCCTGCGAGCAAAGTTTGGAAAATTTTCATCGGAACAACTTCCTAATGAAGAACTTAGAATGAGGAATCTTGGTTTGTGTAATTTTAAAAACCCGGCAGTTGAAGAACGGAGCGAGTGCACAGTTTAATTCAATTTGCCCTAGGCTGCATCTAGAAAAAATATTGATGAAATGTGCGTTATCAGTTCTGTATTAACCCAACTGGCAAAAATGAAAATCGATGGAACTCTGGTCCATAATAAGGACTCCTTACTCATGGACATAACCTTATGGCTGGTAGCCGGTACCAGTAACCAATGATTTGTGCTCTCTAGTTTTCTTAATTCCTAGCAGGAAACTTTTGATCGATTTGAGCGAAAGTTGTAATTGCGTAGTTTTTCAGTTATTAAATGAATACAATTTTTGTGTTTCACCATTAAGTAAGAGCACGACTAGAATCCTACTCAATCTATTTTTGAAAGAGTTTTTATGTTATCAGACACATCATTTCTTGGTGTCATGAGAGTCCTGCAAAAAGCAATCATCAAGCGCCAACCTTCATAAAACGTGGGCGGATATCGTTGGAGAACAACACGGTGTTGCTTCGCTCATTCACGCATGAAATTCGAGATGAGACGCTCGATAAACGAACCTGCCCCACAACTTCTGCCGTCTAGTATGCCTTGTAATGAACTGCTACAAGGCGCCATTACGGGTGTAATAAACACCTGCAATTCACCCTTACCCTGTATCTTGTTTTCATCTTTCTCGAACGGCACGCAAGTACCCGCCGAGTTGTTGTTGGCGAACTTCATGAGTTATTGCGTACTGCAACCGGATTCTCCGCCAAGGTGGATAGCGAACCAGCTTCTTTGAGAAATCTTGAGACTCCATTTAATGGGTAGGGAAATAATTCTTTCATGCCATCAAATCTTAGCAATCTCACCCAGAGAGTTGATATTTGAAGGTCATCGAAAAACATAATCATGTATCATGCTCCTTCTCAGAACAATACACTTGACTGTATGAGTGAGGTTGATAATACTATTATACATATCTACAATACAATATATTACATTCACATTGTATTATATTCAGAATTCGCAAGTTTGTTGTCTTATTTGATGCAACTTGAGCCCGAGGGTTCATTTTCACGTACTATATTGATAACAATAATGTCACAAAATTATCAGCAATATTTGCCAATGATTTTCATCAAATGCCAAAATACCAACTTCAACAAACATACAATCGCAATAGAGCAATGTTTACTTACCTATTGTGGGTTGATCCATGAACGCTTCGAATAAAATTTTCCGTGGAAGCATACCTACACCCCAAAATTCATTTTCTCCACCCCCCAAAAAAATACTATTTCGAAGCGTTCATGAATATTTGATGAATAAACCGAAGTGTTGCACTCTCCCAAAGGTTTCACTGGAATCCGTTGGCCCTCCTTCTACGTCGCGACGAAGGAGTTAGCAGCCTTAGAAATGTTCAATTCAAAAACCCATGATGGCCACCAGGGCGAAAGCGCTCAAACTTTAATACAGGATGATTTCAAGAGGATGTCGCCACGTAACGGAGAGCGAAAAAAAGTCTCATCACTTCTTCTTCTTCCCCATTCTGATATCGGAAACTTTGAATTCATTTGTTTTTCCATTTTGGTTAGGATTTTCATCGTTGTGAGCGTTTATATCGGTAAAGGACAGCCAGAAGACGTCATAAATGAAAAAACTTCATGAAATATTTTATCGGAAAAAAATTTCTTGGAAAAAACTTGATTCTGGAAAATTATTGAATAATAAGCCGCCAAAGTCATTGGAGGCCCACGCAAATCTCGAAAAACTTCAATTTCAAAGTCGTTCCAGGATTGGAAAGGAGCTAGCTCATTAATTTAGGTGAAACAAAATAATGAGAAGCGGTGTTAAATTTAAAAAGGCAAAGCAATATAAAAGTGCACCCCTGGAATCAGTGTGGGAGAGCGCGGCCCCAATTACCGTAATAGCGGTGCTGAAGGAGGGGCAGTTAGTGAGGGGTAGTTTGTGAGGTTGTAGGGGATGGGGTGAAGGTAGCCGAGGCTCATTATCAAACTCGTCGCTTTCGAAATGCGGCTCATTCGCGAATTGCCTCGTATGCGAGCAGGGAAGCCCATTCGAATTTTCCAGTGCTTAAAAAAGCAGTAGGGATAGTCGACATTATTTTTAGCTACAGGCGTTCACATGTTAATCGCTTAGATGAAGTTCTAAAAACTTCAACGGTAACATATCATGTGGGAAGGTGCTCTCATGAAGTGTTATGGTTAACAGCAAAATTAGAAATTAAAAGCAAGGGCTCAAAAAAAAATTAATTTAATCGAAAGTTTTAATTGAAATGAACTACTTTATTGAATAGCCGCACTTTACGCTCAAAATAACGCTTGATTTTTTACATTTTTGTTGCTAACTCATACATACCTATAATATAGGTATGGACCTCCAATCAACCTCATTGGAATTTTGGAAAAACGCAGAGAGATACAGGGAGGTATCAATGTTGATTTTCTTGATTGCTAGTTCTATTTCCTCGATGGTTGGTACGTATTCATCCTCTGGAATCGGTGGTGGGGTTTCGTATTGTCCTCGAATGGAATTTCTAGTTTCTCCTAGATATGGATATGTTACCTTTGGATAGATTAGTCCTCAAATGTAACTCATATTGTATGCTTTTGATGATGATATATGTCGACGATGAAGCTGCAACACTGCCCAATTCAAATCATAGTGTCTTTTGGGGGCGTCTGGGTTGTCTGCTTCTCAAAACTTGGATTGGTGGCAACTTGGCATATCACGCGATTGGTGGCAATGAAGGCGGTTTAATTTGAAGTTCAAATTTTAAACCCACACGTTGACAATAGCATGTGAGGGTCGATCTTCCAGTTGAACAATCAGCCGGTTTTAGAATTGACTTTTGTATAACTGCAACACCCTTTGAAGAAGGATTAAGCCATTACTACTTCTTGCACCCGTATAGCCTCATACCGATTCCGGATTTGATTGAGGTTGCACGACGTATTTCTTTGAAAGAGAATGAACCCCTGTCGGTGCTCAGTCACTTTCGTGTTGCTGATCACGCGAGCCAAAGGTAATCACAATATGAAGAATGAAGGGCGAGTATAGATATTGCCGCCGCCGTATATTTGACTATGTATCACACCGACACTAACTCACTTTCACACACGTAGCCCCCGGGAATTATGACTTATTCAAGAAACCCCCCGGCACGATATCCAACTGTCAGCAGAATGCGAACCAGCAAGGTACCTAACCGGTCTTGGGGGCCGTGACATCAGTATCAAGTACCATAGGAGCCGAGTGTTTCAGCGAAAAATGCTTTCAGGGCTCACTTTGCATGACTGCGGGAACACAAAGGAACGAATAGAACACGTAAATGTGACGTGATCCAGCGAGGCGGCGAATGTTACCTGTCTGCTGCCATTTAAATGAGCCAAGCGATGTTTCCGTGCCATGTATAAAAATGTAATGGAGGATAATTATGTTCCAACGGAACGCATCATCAGCTACAACGTGTGGCAGGACATGAGCCTTCGCGAATATCATTATTCTTATCCTTTTATTGGAATATGCTGGAAAATTGATTATTTCAAGTGTGGATTTTTGTGTTGATGGTGGTGGTGTCTAATTTATCCAATTATTTGTTTAGTATCCGAGGAATAGGTTTGGAACTTGTCCAGAAAAGCCTGGCCGAAAAACCCCCAATTTTATAGAGTACCTTCCCTTACGGATCCCGCAACGTCGGTACGTACTTAAAATTTGCAATACTGATAATGGGCTCAATCGATCATGACAATAATGACGGTTTTCCGATGCGGTGGCATATTTCCGAAGATCGCTCATTTCATTTGGAAATGGCTAAAGCGATTCGTTGGATATGGATAAAGCCTTGTCAATGTCGCTGGCTCCCCTTTCACTTTACTCCCTATCCCATTGTTGTTTACCATTTTTATGACCCTTGGAAGCAATAGCTTACACATTCCCTATTTTCTCTGTCTGCGTGCCATGCTTCTGCGAGAGGTTATTTTCATTAGGAGCGATGGGTTGGCTTCTGCGCGCTCGATGAATAAAACATGTACCTATACTCGCTCGCATATATCAGTCAGCCTACATTTGAATTTTATCAAATTATTCCTGAAATAGAAGTATAGGATGGCTCCTTGGCCTGATTAGAATGAATATGATTTATTGGTATCTATTTTTACTAAGGGTACTTAAGGCAAATCTAGCATTTGCCAGCGGTGGCCTATTGTACTTCAAAATTTCAAAGACAAACCTGTAGGTACGAAATCATACGCATCAATAGAGCAGAATGGTAGGTATGATAATAATCGAAATAATACAATAAACGTCAATAAACTGTAGCACTGCAGGTGTCCCCCCACCCACAAATACTGAAGCCCTTATCGCACGGCAGACCGTGCGAGACCCTCCCCATCACATGTGTACACATGTGATCACATGTGATCACATCTGTACGTGCACGTACAGACTCACAGACCATATTATCTGATTTGCTGATGCTATTTATGAGTTCACTTTTGCCCAAATGCATCGATGATTGTTATTGTTTATCTACGGAACCTTGTTTCTCGGAAAAATTATCAATGAATTTGCATTGCTAAGTTACCAAAGACTAGTTCTGTACATACGGTCTGTGGGATGGGTAGGGGAATTGTCTGTAGTGTGATACGGGCTCAAGGCGTACCATTGCTCAACAAGTGGCTTCACTTTGTGGGCATACACAGAGATGTTCGTACAATAATACATCGATGCATGCAGAAATTTATAAATTAATGATTAAAATGAATGAGCGAAAAAATTGTTGTTCGTTCCATTTTCTGCTTAGCTGACGAAATGACTGTCAAGGGCACACAAAATTTCCACTTCACGCTCCGGTGTCACTATCGCATAGTTCCTGAATTCCGAAACTGTTCCGTGAATCCCGCGCAATGAAAATATCTATCTTCAAAGGTCGATCGTTTTCAAGATCTATCGATGGATCCGAATCCATAAATTAACGTTACAGTGGTAGACCGCTGAAAATATCCACTCAACCGTCTCAAAAATTAATCGCAGGCCTCAGGTGCCCGGCTCAACGTCAGATACATATTGCGCCTGAAGCCCTTTCAGTTCAAACGCTGTGAATTTCATGTTTGCCGCATGTCCACTGAAACGAACCATTCGTCACGGCCGGTCAGATCCGTAACAGTCCTCAGTTCTCCTATTCGACTGCTATTCTCATGTGACATGCTCATTTGCTAATTATTCACGGAAACTAACACACGTGTATCGGGCAGAGACAAATGATATTCGTTTCCCAAACGCTGCCACTTTCCGGCGAATCATTCTTGCTGTGGATTTTCTCAATATAAACCGTGTCTCACTTTGACCGTACCGCAGTTGAAATTGGAAAACTCATCTATGATCCATTTTCAGCAATCCAGCTGTACCTCCCATAACCATCAATGTTGTGCCCAAAGGAAGACTTCAGCAGTGATTGGAGCCACTTCGCATAGCATTGTTTTCGGGACGAAAATATCCTTTTTAACCGACTCACGCTAACAATTTTGAACCGAATTCAAACATTCTTTCACTAGTACGTTGAGGAATCTACCATTGCCAGTACCACTATGTTTTCCATTTTTTAGGATTAATATTGGTGGAGTGCCAGCCAAAATGTGGCACAAACTCTGAGACTAAATTTTTTTTTTGAAATTCCGAAATTTTTCCATTGACACGTTCTTTGATTGTCTAACATTTCCAACTGCTTTCCGAGTTTCGTTTCGGTGGTGCGTAGGCACATTTTTGCGAAAATTTCCGATTTCAAAGGTGGTGGCATAGGTTTGAAATTTATTGGACATTTTTCTCGGATTTCTCGCTAGATTTACCACCATTGACGATTTACCACCATGTGATGAATTTATTTACCACCATGGTTTTTCTGGAATTTTCGAAAAAATTTTTATACGGCTACTCCTTTTTCCCGTTTTTGCGGAATTGAAGCGATTTATCCCTCTTTGAGCTCAAGGTATTTTTTTTGGGTTATTTGTACCTATCTGGCAGCTAGTCTTTTGTTATCTATCACAACCAAAAAGTGAAAAATAAAAAAATCGGTTGGGCCAGTTTTATTTTTTTTTTTATCCCTAGTTGATTCGGAAGTTTGAGTTTTAAAACATCGAAAATCTCCAGGATTCTTTTGTATTTCTATCGCTAATTGATTTTTTACGAATGGCCTATAGGACGTTCACCAAAGCATGATCTAGATACCTTTATGACTAGTAGCTTTCAGGAAAAGAGTACTAATTCCATCCCGAATACCCTCTTCCAATGAATAATGATCGAAAAAGGAAAGCAATAAAATTCTTTATCGGAAACGTGCCCCGACTCGACGATTTGGGGCTTCCGGGTTGGACAAAAACGAATGTTCTCAACGTTCCGAGGTCAGATTAAGATGCCGAGTAAGAAGGAACGGAGGGAAACCGAAATCTTGAAATACTTCGACAGTCACATGGTCTTGGGTATTCAGCAGTTTGAACTAAATACGCAACATGAACTGTCAACCGGCATTAATTTTTTCCGACGACATAGCAACTTTTTGACTTTCAGTTTTTGATTTTCAGACAAGAAACTGTCAGTTCATGCTCAGCACTTTACCACTAATCGTCCCTGAGAAACAACAACAAAATCGTGAGGCAAAGCCTCGGGACTAGTAATTGGAAGGGGGAAGTAGGAGAAAGAAGAGAAGAGTGGCGATGGTGAAGAGGGAGGATGTGAGGCATGCCGTGCATTTTCGTTGGATGCACAAGGATGGTTGGCTTTTATGGTTGGTCTCAGTGCACCCCCTGGGTTTGAGGGCAGGAGTTGCCACTGGACACTAGGCTATGAAAGTAAGTGTAATGTGATTGGACCTTCACCTTTCCAGGAAGTCGTGATCAGCATTTTATTCCACCACTATTAAATACTTCTTCGACAGTATCTCTTTTGAGCATCAGTGCCCTGAACGTCACAAACAGCAGTTCCTTAAGGAGTACCAGCCCCCACTACTGCCCTTTAAGGCCCGAAAGCACTCAACCTATTTATCCCTCTTGGACAATAGTATCCCTTACTTTCCGACTTGCCTATACCGGCGGGTTCTTTATTTTACTGTCGTTCTTTACAGCTTTTGACAACGTATAGTCTTCTCCGTATCTCCAAGGTGTAGTCTCGAAACCATAGTTATCCCCCACTGACTCGTAGGGCACATCAGCGACACCTCAGCACTATCTGGCCATTACGAAGTATAGAAAGCCGTAAATATTTTATGGCCTCCGTTTTATTCGAATGTGAAAGCCTACGCTGTACGTGCGGTGCCCGGGGAGGGAGAATTTTCCTCTTCAGGCTTTGTGCGATTGCCTCGCCCCAATGCTCTCTTTGGTATTCCCGCAGGACCTCTTTCCTCTCCTTTCAACGGATAATATGAGCAATGTGAACGCTAAACTGGCCAGTAGTTCAGTCCATGCGCAGTTGTTCCCAATTAGAATTATTATGGTACCCCGGTTTAGTATCTACTATTCGAAAGGCACCAATGATAGTTTTTTAAACAATTTTTCTGGAACCCTAAATTGATTGTATTACTGGGTACCTTGCAGTTTTCGGTTTGGATTTAAGTCGAATCTCCTGAGGGGGTAAGTGGGCTAGCCCTAATAGGTACGTTCATCAACACGGTAATAGCTCAAATCGGTTCATTTTTGTGGCCAGGAAAAAATAAAATAGAAAAACTAAAAGTTCTAACATATCTAATAGTAGATATAATTTAGTTTCACATTCGAGCTGAAGAAAAATTGACAACACGCTCCCTCTTCACGTATCTCACTTTCCAGGTATCATGTGTGAAAGAGGTAAGAAGTCTGCAACTTGGCTCATAGGTAATGACGGCATCAATTTTCTCAAGCGAGGACAAAAGCTTCTGGGAAAGGGGGGACCGAAGCTCCTCACAAGGTCTCAACTGCTGAGCTGAGCTGAAGGCTAAACTGAGCTCAGCAGGGCTCGAGGCTTAGCCTAATCCGTATTAGTCGTGAATATTTACGAAGACGATCAGTCTTCGCCTGGATACTGAAGAGACGTAGTTGGTACGGAGAAATATACGAGGATCACAGTTACTTAACGAGACTCACTGTTGGACCGTTCGATTCTGCGAATAATCGCGCGATTTTAAGATTATTAGGTAACATCAGCCTCAAAAAGACGTGGGTTATTTTTTTCAAACCATAAGGTTATTAGGAGATCAGTTTTCGGGATAGGAGTCACACGGGCAGGAGTCTCTTTTCCGACCTTTCGATAATTTATAATTAATTAATAATTATTATAATATAATTATTATAAAATTGATAGTAACTATTATATAACCATTATGCTTGCTGTGATTGTCCTGTGGGTCGTTATTGTTTTGTTGTTCATCTTTTTATGTTATCACTGTTTGTTAATTAGCCTGATTGCAAAATTTAGTTTGGTTTTCTTTATTGATGTGAAAAGTTGATTTAGAGCAGGTTTATTTAGACAATTTTTCTCCTAGAAGTTTCAGATAGACTTCACTACGGTGGTATTTCCATAAATTTTCAATGAAAACAACAGTAATTGGTGCTTCTCTTCATAATGTATCCGATATTATCGGATCGAAAACTTTCGACGATCAACCGGGCCTAAAATAAGGCTTTATTAGGTGCTCTCTATGTTATCCATATTATATAGTTTTCACGACACAATGTGCCAAATGGTAAGTGCCTCAATACTTCCATCGGTTTTTCATTACTAACTATGGATTATTTCAATATGCAAAATAATAAATCCAAAATCCAAGGCTTCCTCAAACAATATCAATGGATCACTTACTTGGTTATACGATTTGATTTATCATACTTCATCATCTGCAGTTCCTTCCTCGGGAAATGGGTTATCATTTGGTGTCTATTCTGCCCTGGCTTCTCGTAATCTTCGGACCGTGAAGCTGGCAGATTCTATGGCAAAGTTCGGTAAGTGTCTCAAGGATCTGATGGCAGGTCTGGGGTCGCTGGTGACAAATCATTGCGAGTCCCTCCGTTGATTTCTTGGCCATTCCGCCCTGGCCAAGTCCTCAAGTGAAGGCCATCTGTCATCATTTCACCGGACGTTGCCGTTTCATTCTTCACCGGGCTCCGGCAGTAATCGATGATGGCCCTGTTGAAGCATCAGATTGTGTCTGTTTCGCCCGCCTTTTCACTTTCCCCATAGGGATTTTACTGTAGACGAAATCTGGCAATGCTTGATGATTGCCCGACTACCATTTTCATTTCTTCACCCGTAGAAATAATCGTCAAATTTAAATTAATAGCGTTTTCACTCACCGACAGGCGCTTTGTCTTGCTGCTCTCTTAAGCAAAACAAAAGGGCAATGTTGATTTCCCCATCTTAACCAATTCAGGATCAAGTCGCTTCAATATAAATGGATATCTTTCACTCCCTCCGGTTTACCGCCCTAATTTCAAACTGTCTTTACACTCGGTTAGTGAGGCAAGTTGGAGGAAAAACTCATGAATAGTAATGACTTGGACCAACTCCGTCGCGTGTTTACACCTTGTGCTGAAGTTTCGCCGCTTTTCCATTAGAAAATGACACGAGGCAGTCCGCTAAGCGACTTGAGTTTGAGACACACATAACTGAGGTGCGAATTAGTTCGCCGATTCAGTGCGGAACAACGTTTACCAACTGGAGAGTGTTCATGCATTCGGAGGCAAAATCGCAAATGGGGACATTTGAATATTCCATCAGGTCTAACCTAGATGAGGGAAACAGTGTTGCCAGGCATTTGAAAATGCACGAGTGCTCTCGCAAAGCCCTCGCGCCAAGTTCGTTTGTAAGTAATACTGATCAAGTAACTTAGTTCCATGTAGTGTTTGTACGCCGGGGAAAGTAGAACGCGCAAGTAGATTCCTTCAACTCGAGTTCGTATAAGTGGATTGGACTTTTTCTCATTTTCCCCACTTACTTTCCTGTTTTGCTTTCAAAACGAAAATTGGCTCAATGAAATAAATTACTCGGGAAGCGGAGGTAGAATAATTTTCGAATTCCTCGAAAAGTGCGCCAACAGTGCGATTTGCTGAAAATTTCCCTTTACCGCAAAGGCTCCCTTTTTGTTGATTAGTTCCAGCCGAAGACTTGAAACGGTAGGCGAGCTAATAAAACGGCATTAGAAACTCGAACGGAACGAAAATAGAGGGAGTGTAGGACGGGCCGATCTAAAAGTGGTGTTTTTGTATCAACTAGATAACTCTTACGCGATGTAAAACTATTTTTGGAACTGATTTTGGCAATTGGTCATAATAATTTAGAGACTGGAATCTTGCATGTTTTCAAATAGTGGTTGTTTGGGGAAAATTCCATTCGCGTTGAAGCGGTTCCAACTAATTCATTTTAAAAATCCAAATGTTAATTTCAATTCCGTTTTTATTTTTGCATAGTTCCCGTTTTCGGGAAATTCTATCAGCACGCTTGATGAACGAGAATTGGCGTATTGATGTAACTGCCTCAAAAACTCCTTAAAAAATTATTAGTAACCAATGCAGACCGTAGTGTTTGTAATTAAACACCACCGAAACGGCTCGCCCGACTTTCATAAAACATTGTTTGGACATTTAGTACCTATTTATGGGAATAAGTCGTAAACCGCTACGCCTACAAAGCCCATATGGGATGGGAGATGGACGTAAAATTTTAGGACCTGTTGAAGCTCGAACTTGAAATCCTCTTGAGAAAGTATCTATGCAGTTGACTAGGAGACTGTAATAAGGGGCCAGTTTTTCTATGAATCCGTATGCGAAACTGGGGAAGAGCAAAATATCAGACTTACCTATTGTTTGATACTGGAAACGACTACACTTACATAGTTTTCGATCCTCATTGCAGCTTGCATATTTTAGGCGTATTTGAGGGCATGAACCTGCCCCCCCCCCAGACAAAATCTATCTATATATAATATCCAAGGAAGCTTCAGATAACTTCACCACGGAGGTATTTCCATCAAATTGCAATGTAAAATCTCACTGATGATGGATAAAACGGGAGCTTCCTTGGATATCGGATGAATAAATTTTGTCGATAAACCGACCTGAGCCATAAAATATCATTTTGAAATAAAATTAATTTTTTAGAAATTCTGGTTTTTTTCTATGCATAATGCCAATGTTTTGTACGCCTATAATTCCGTATCCAATCATAACATAACTTACAAATATCTATCATAATGTGAGTGTACAAAGGTAGACGGGGAAAGATAAAGGACATGCCTACCTACCAAGACAAATTACCTATCAGAGAGTCGATCATATTTAGGAAAAATAGAGGCAAACTGTAAAGTTGGAAAGTTATACCTACTATTAATACCAACTCAAGGATTTTTTCCGTCAGAGAGTTCGAGCTTTCGGGCTCCTGAGAATAAATCCTCGATTTGTGTGAGTATTTGAGTTTCTGAGTAGGCACTCTCCATTGTGCGTCTGGATTCAAATTGGAGCATTGTTTGGAAATGCACTCCTAGTAGTAGGTAATCTCGGTTTCCTATAAATACTCGGTCCGACTGTTATCATGTAGGCTCTACTTGACGAGGTTGATCGGCTCATCCAAGATTACTAACCGTATAGATTACGATTCGAGCATGCGCATCAGTCGCCGGTAATTGTAAGCTGACCATGCCCAACCGTACTGCGTGTGCAGTTTGTATCTAAAGCATGTGTATACTGTGTACGGGCACGTGAATGATCTATCAAAACACGTTCATTGGCCTCCATATTTGCACAACTGATAGCTCCGGACTATCGGATTCAGGTCGACCTGTGTTGTAGTTCAGAGGCTTGCCAAACATTTGCATAGCACCCTTAGAATATCAGCGACCAGCGGATTATTACCGTCAATGGACTTGATTCACAACCCTCGTACCTCCCTGCTGTATACTATGGTAACTACTATAATGATCCAATCCCATCAAACTGCACGTGTAACGCTTATGAGATAAAATATTTCCGATAAACCACCGCCTGCAATTTTGGATTGTATGCTCATTAACTTTCGGACGCATGGTGTCTCATAGGTGTCACATTATTGCCGTAATCTGTCGGTATATCTGTGAACGTGGAGTTACAATTTCATGTTCATCGATAAGACCCGGTTCTCTGCCCACGCTGATATTAACTAAATAATTTCGAGCTGAAATCGACGGCAGGGATGAGCATGGAATAACGGGCTGGCTTCCTCTCAGCCTTCCGGCCTCCGAGGGTCAGTAAATCCCTTTGGAGGTGACCGGAAGTCATCATCAGTCCCTACCGTCAAGAGAGTAATAGCCTGATGGTAAATTTAAGAGTTAATTTCCATGATATTATCAAGGGACATCGGACTGTGACCGATCGTGAACACAGACGTGGTGAATTTAAGACGAAAGTGTGGTTTATTGATATTACAGTATGAGTAACCTTATGCACCAATAATTACGTCCATATTTACGAAGTAATCGTAATCGTCCTGAAATCAATTGAATCAGAACTTCAGAAAATCTTTTATTTGTACACTTTTACTCATAATCGCTTCCTGAACGGGCACTTTTCGTGTTTTCAATTTTATTTTTTCCTGGCCACAAAAATTAACCGATTTGAGCGTTCTTGGTCTTAAAATCATTGTTTTACCTTGCAAAATCTGTGGATATTTTTTATATTCTGATAACTTGACGTATTTTTATTTTATTGGCATATTGAGTTTTCTAATATTTCTGAACTCAAATGTCCTCAAAAGTAGTCAAAATATGTGTATCAATGTAAAAATGTACGTATCAAATTATGGAATGATTGTGTGTTATCTACGCACCACTGGTTTTTGTATAGGTCTAGAACCTAGGTGCAGCATCAGCGCAGGTAAAACAACTTCTCAATTCAAAATAGGTGGTATTCCAGTTTCTTCTTCCTTCTTCACCCCAGCCCTCCTCTCCACATTTCCCTTGAAACAATTTTTTTCGGCATTTTCTTCAACGACTACGTCTACATCTTAAAAACTTGATTAGGTATGTCACAAAAAATTATGCAACCTCTTTCCATGCATCGTATCCTCGACCGAATTTGTGGGACATGCCGTGCAGTCGAATGGCCCAAAAGTGAGGCAGGTCCTCACCGAAGAGAAGCAAAGGCTTTCCCGAAAAAAAGCAAATGGAAAAGCGTTGCCATGCTGGATCATCGTCCCTGCGGACGAGCGCTGAAATTCTTCCCTTTTCTCTTTTCAACTCCTTAACCCTAATCCTGGAACGAGCTGAAGCCTAGACTCAGACTCATCCCTTGACAGCAGACGACAATGAATGCTAAGTAATGGTAATTGATAATCTACTTCCGCAAGGATTACCCTTCGTACCACGACCTCCTCGAATTAGGAAAATGAATTTCAACCGGGTTGCTAGCTGGAGGTTTCTCTCAAGCTTCTAAGTCAGGAACGTCCGGGCCCTGCTAACTTCATTAATTCTGTATGCGGAACCGTAAAGTTGACATTAGTAAAGAAGACGAAGGAATGAGGGTTATTTGTGCCGCTTATCTCTTCTCCTCTTAATTGGGCAAATCCTATTACTCCTGTCTGGAATATGAACTCGAGTGTGAGAACGTTCATCCCGCTGGAAAATAAGACATAATTGATGACCCGACTGCATACCTTTATAGATTTATTCGAACATCCAGCCCTGGCTGGTTAAACAGGAATTGTAAGGGTTATAACCGTGGGAAGTAAGTTTTAATATACATCGGCCAAAATCATGATTGTTCAGCTGGGGCATCCAATGAGGAATTCTCAAAGTCAATGAACGTCATCATAGGATTTACAACGGTTTCAAAATACGAGAATGTTCGTATGTAGGGTGAATGAGGTACCAATTTTGACCCTTTAGAGAGAATGATTGGTTTTTCTTCGATATTTTCTCTACTTTGCTCGATATTTACGATAAAATAATGTGTCTGTTAGGCCAGATTCTCTTCCTCAGAATTTTACCTCAGAAATAAGACACTGATAAATCAAATATTTAGTGAGGACCTGATCGGATGAGATATCTCATCCAGAAATGCCTCAATCTACCGAGTAAGAACTTTATTTATACATTTATACGTGGGAGGCAAAGGAAAACTTTTCAGGGGGGGGGGAGCCTCATGCCTGATCAATACCTATATGAAAATCATCGGGGGCAACCGAACTATAATTATCAATTTATTCGTTTTCATTTGTTCACTTGCTTCCAATTTCTTCACATAACCTGGAGTAACCGAATCTCAAGAAAAATTACACTGCCACCGGGCAGATTAAGGTCATAAATCCTTGACGGCGAACTTTGCCTCTTCTTTTGCCGAAAAAAAGCGTAAATCCGGTAGCAGGATTTTCGACACGTCCTTTATTCATCCTCTTCCCGAAGAAAGTACAAGAGTAAGAACGCGAGAGTTTTTCACTTGAATGTTTAAGGAACCATTTATAATCTTTTTTATCGGCGGGTACCGGCAATGAATGAAGGGGTCAAATGGGGCGGGGACTCATGTTGAACCTGAAGTTTTACCAGCTCTTTCCTTCTTGTGAACACGTAAAAGCCGTAAACGGTCATACGGTTTTTGGCTACCGAAACGCAGGTGCGCGAAGGGGTGGAAAGGGGTCTTTTCAGCCTGTCAAAGCTTTTTAGTGGCAATAATGCTTGGGCGTCGGAGTAAAAAATATGGGCTAGCCGAAGGTTATAGCTTTTTTAGCCATCACCACGCTGCGTGTTATTTGCTGAGCGTCACACTTTTTGTCCTCGTGGGTGGATTCTTCCGAATGTGCGGCAACAGACATCGCGATGCTTCCCCCACGTACTACCCACGGGGCTGCGTTTGGTGCGATAAAAGCGTCTCTTTCGTCCTCAATAAGGCTTTTTTGCTGGGAATGCCGATTTTCGAATAAATAATTTCGAACTTGTTTCTCTGTATATGAGATGCCTGGTGAACTAAGCAATTTCTCAAAGGATGAATGAGACCACTTGAGAAATGGCAAAATTTTTAACTTTCCGGCAGGATTCGAACCTGGGTTAAGACAGGAACAACCTTGCCATTCCCTGTCGTTTTGGACCTCCCAGAACCCAGGGTCTCCGTGGAAGGATTTTAGGCGTCTAGAGAGCTGGAGAGGGATGCCAGGTTCGAATTCTGCCGAAGATTGACATTTTCGCCGTTTTCCACTTGACCTTCATGCTTAGCAGCATTAGAGATCTAAGTAGCTTATCTAAAGGAAGGAGTTGAGAAAAAAATCAATTTTTTGGGTAAATTGTTGGGTTTTAACCTTCATTTGAATTTTCATCCACCATCTCCAAAAGTCGTTCTGCAGAACACTTGTGCAGCACATGTGCACATTTGTACATCCGGCAGCATGTTATACGTAAAAATCGTATCCGTTTCTGCACTTACGCATAATCAGCTGGTAAACTGGTTTTAACTTTAACTCTGGTCCATGCTGACTATCAAAACGGAAATCTCTACCAGTATATTGTGAATCCCTGAGGAAATTCTTCCACTGATCGCTTTTTCTAAATGAAATGCCCGCCTGAGAAAAAAGATGTAGGTATAAAAAAGACCGCGGGAAAAGAATGGAGAGAAAACAGGCACTCGTGTGAGGTGAAGTGGAAGATTGAATCTTTTTAAATGAGAGATAGCTAATGGAAGCGTAATTCCGTGGAGGGTGTAATGCTGAAAACGGAGTGCTCAGATTCATAGAACCAAGGGAATCCTGCCGACCGGGAATAGATCGGCCAGGGACTGTGCAGGAGGTGAATTCTGAGAGACAGTGGCTGTGTCGGGATCTGTAGTTAAGAGGATTATTTATAATAAACTTGCAGGAATGAACGGAATCGAGGGCTTGAGAAAAACTTTGAAGAAAACATGCTTGGTGCATCGAATTCATGCTTTGGACCCGGTTCTCTCTAGAGGGTCG
This sequence comes from Nesidiocoris tenuis, assembly GCA_036186465.1. NCBI lineage: Eukaryota > Metazoa > Arthropoda > Insecta > Hemiptera > Miridae > Nesidiocoris > Nesidiocoris tenuis. Next base: position 13,771,615 of record AP028915.1, on the reverse strand, counting down.
ATAGAGTGGACTAAATCCGATTGGAATTTCTCCGAAGTAAAAGAATTGGAAGTTTTCCGATTCACTGTTCTTTCGTTTTCTCCCATGTCAGATTGTAGTTGCTTCTGAAAAACCTGTCGATGAAAAGACGATTGTCCGAATGATTAGCCTGAGAACTGCGAGGAAATGGAAAGAAGTTTGCTCTTGAGAGCGATGAATTCGAGTTCCAGGTAGGTAAGTCGAACCATTATATTTTTCAGACGAAAATCCTCCAGGGGATACGGATTATGCGAGCGTAATCAGGCGCATTCTCCAGCTTTTGTGATCGCAGAAAGAAATGCGCCTAATGGAGATGCTGGGGGTATTCCTTTTATCTGACACCTCCAAGGACAATGCACTCTTCAGGACGCTTCAGACCGAAAATAATGGAGGATCCAGACGAGTCATGCAAGGGAGCCGGGACAATTAATATAAGGAAGGAACGAGATCATTGTTCTTTGAGCAAGATGGGGAGAGGATTGTTCGCTCTTGGGAGACATTGTTGTCAACTGGGGTCCTCTTTGTTAAATGTCGTGGCAGAGTATAATTAAATACTTACCCCTCTTCCATTCTCGTCTCTTGATTCTTCAGCCACTTCTCACAATTCTTGCCCAGCAGCATCGCCAAGTCTTCTATCCGTTTTGAGCGGAGGATTTCTATGTGCATACCATCGGAGTTATTTAGAGTGACCCGAGTGCCTGGAAAGAATGGCGCACATTGTAGTGGTCTGATCAAAAGATCCTCAGAATTTAATATTGAATGAATCCTAGGACATTCTTCTAGCTAGTCCACGATGCTTACCTACTGCGTTTCGTATTACCTACGATTTATTATCCAATCTTGGAGATGAGGAACGTACTGAGAGAATTTATCCTCGGCTACTATTCTCAGCAAGCTCCGCCTTCATTTTGCTTCTATTATAATTTGAATAAAGAAAGATTAATTATCCAATCTAGCCCGGTTGTTCATCTAACCGAGCTCTAATTAGGTTTCTCCTGACGTAGGACGATGAATAATTTTATATTCATGTACTCAAGTGTATTCAATGCCGGGGAAAAATTGAGTCATTTGATGAGCTATATAAATGATAACCCTTCCCTCACGCTTCCTGTACAAACCACTTCTTCCAAGCGCTTCATGGATGGTTTATCAGTTGCCCTAAATCTAGTTTAAAATACTTGCAAGTAGTGTTGACCACATATACGTGAACGCGAATATAAAAAAAGCTTGGTGAAAATAAATCTACTTTGAAATCATCTTCAAGTGCATTGGTGTAGGCCTAATATATCGTAAGTTACCAGATGGCAGCAAAAACACGAAAAAACATTTTTTGGACATAAGCCGTGTTTTTCTAAAATAATCTTTATTTTTAAACAAGCGTATGTTTTTCTATTTAACTGATTTCCAGCAATTCATGTTAGGTAGAACGAAACACCCCCCTCTCCACTTTTGAGAAAATCCCCCCTCCTAATCAGAAGTCTACGTCCATTTCGGCCAAGAAAACACGGCCCTATCAAAGTTGGGATATTATCTTCAATCCTAATTCCGTCCGACCTCCATCCTTATCTTTCGCCAAGTTAAACTCGGTAGAAATAATTTCATTCCAATGTTTCTAAATTAGAAGTTTCCATCCACTGAGAAAAGTGTTAGTCGTCAAGTGGGTCAAAAAGGATGTTAAAGGTCTCCTCAGTTAAAAACTCCACCCTCGGCTCGGCTTTTGGACTCAACTCGGCGCTAAACAGGCAAAGGAGCAGAAGAGGACGAGGATAGCAGAAAAGAGAATCTCTCACCCTGAGTTCCTCTTTCTCGAATTAATCCGCCGCCTCTCGACTGCCCCTTTGTTTCAATTTAGAAACTTTCCCTCTACTTCATTCCGACACAGTTCGAGAAGGGTTTCTTTTTAATGATCCTCCAATAATTGCGCACCAATTGAATGAACCAATATTGACCCTGCAAGCGGGGTAGCTCTGATTAAAGGATAAAAATTGCCAGAAATCGAGGCCTTGATTTCTTCCATTTGATTGGCACTGAAATAGCGGTAGGAATACGTTTTTTATCGGCCTCTCAACACCGAGCAATTAATCGTGGTAAATTTTCGAGTCAAATATTTTGCGCATACAGGCTTATATAAAGTCTAATTACACTTATGAGTATGATCATGAAGTTGGAGTACGCTAGATTTTGCAAATTCGCTCAAGATTAGGGGCAGCGTTGACGCATTTTTTTAAGAGACTAGAAATGAAACTGATTATTCTGATATCATTGGAGATTTTGAAGCCTCCCAGCCTTCAAACCTTTTTGAGCCTTGCAACAGCTCCAAACTTCACACTACGCATGCGTAAGGCACCGAGACACTTGCGTACTCCTAGGCTCCTGGAACAGACCTACTTGATATAGATGGATATGTTCACTTTTGATGTGTTTCACATGTTCACCTGCATCAATGTTTCTTATTATTCATCTATGGAACCTTATTTCTGAGAAAAATTATCAATGAATTTGCACGTTATATTTACCTGTCGGTCTGTCCAGACGGTCTGTGGGATGGGGAGGGGAACGGCCTGACGTGTGATACGGGCTTAATGCGACACCACCAAATTTTTACTACCGATTTACTCTCCAAGAATAAAATCCGGTGGTTGTTCGTCAAAGCATGCTTGACAGACATTCAGAACCCCACAATTGAAGGCCAGGAATCAGAAGGCGAGAGCGAGTCGACGGGTGTCAAATATACGCGTCCTGTCTCGAATGAAAATTCCCTCTCGCTTTTACCCAAATTCCGAGGCAGTTGCCTATCCTCTCCATCCCTCTTTCCCCCGAAGTGCGAATCTTATTTTTCCTCTTGGGCGATTCTTCTCAGCTTTTGAAATCCCGTCCCAACGTGCGGCTGTCTCGTCTCGACCAGGAAAGGATATTAAAATGTATCCTTCGAAAGCCTCGGAAGAGCGGACGGAAAGAGCGCCACGCGGACAAAAAATATTTTCATAAAGAGGATCGAGGCTGGTAAAATCTCTACTTATGCCGACATTTACACAATGTACAATCACTGTTGGCCTTCTGAATGCCGGCGTACGCTTTCAGAAATTATTTCGCATCCCAGCTTCGTGGGTTATGGCCTCATATGACTTTCATTTTTATATTTGTTTAGGAAGGAGAATCAAAGTGCGTTCCTTTTTCTGCGAAGCATTTTCCAGAACGAAATACCTCAGTATTAGTAGAATCGCATTGTTAAAGTGTCGGTATGGGCAAACCATGGGCAAGTATGGGGGTGGGCAAACTGTCAAGGCCTGAGTAGGTGAGACGTGAGGATGGCGATTACAATACAAGCGCCAGAATCATGTTGGACCTTAAACATACTTTTCAGCTGCTTCAGCCATGTAACCTTCTTCAAATTTTGGTATAAATACCAGAATTAATCGGAAACACAGTTTTAAAAGAGTTAATTCTAATGGAATTTAAATTGGATGCTCATGGCGGAGAAAAATGAATTAGGTACCTGCTAAAATGGCTAAGAAAGGCTAATAACCAACAAACTGCAGAATGGAATAAAATCGTGAAATGTCTTCGTGAAAGGCTCTTTCTCCGTTATGAAAAAGCGGCTAGTGCAGCAGGGCAAGTGCGGTGCACAGAAACCAAATAGGTCAACCAAATAGGGGTAGGTCAACTTTGAAAAATCCATTTCATAGCATTACCTATCCATTTTCATTTCTAAAAATCCTGAAAATCTCTGAAAATCCGTTTTCAGAGCCACTACATTTCTCTCCATTTATTCATTGCTCCGTTATCCTGTATCTAGCCATAAAAGCAGTTATTTCCAGGTTTTTCACATTTTATCAGAGAAAAAAGATTTTCTGTAAACATTTTCTGTACTCCCCTTTTGTCCCATGAATATTAGAGTAGAGTAAGTACATATTATGTACTTTAATATTATTATTAAATATTATTATAAATATCATTTCTTTCGTAGTTTTAGTTGTAATGTTGACTTGAGAACAGTTTGACTGAGTTGCACGGTTTTGAAAGTTCGACAAGCAATGTTCTATTGCACAGAAAATTCGTGCAAAATTCAAAATTTTTTAAACCTGATTAGAAACTGAGCAGTTTTCAGAAAACATTCAGCCAACTAACTGAAAGACTCCGAACCCTATCGTCTGCCCTCCAATATGAATTTCACATCAGCATCACACGTCTTTTCCTTGTCGCTGAAATTTTCATCTCATTCGAACTTTTGAATCTGCGTGGAAATTATAAAAAAGAAGAATAATATACCGTCGAGCGGTGGGATCCTAACAGCTATCGTTTCAGATTCGCGAACTTTTAAATTGCCTCGCCGCGCCGGGAACGCTGTTTTCCCCGCGAAAGTTTCATCGATCGATGTTCGGCTGAGCTCAGCAGCAGGGCCCGACAAAGCTCGCTGGTTCAGTCCCCAACCAACACATCATCACTTTGGTATTCAATTTGTGAAATTAGACGTCCCCCCCTTTCAATCCTGAGGATTAGATTATTCGGCCCTATTCAATCGCATAAACTACGGAGGTTCTGCCCCAATTTCTTGCTGGAAATCCCATCTATATCTTTGTCAAAAATATCACTGCTGGTTATTGGAAAATAATGCTTCGACTCCCGACTATAGCAGTTGCAAAATACGCTGTATGCTGCAAAATACGCTGTAAGCTGCAAAACAAATGGCAGGTGAAAATTTACTGTCCATCCAGTCCTAGAACTGAAAAATCCTGGTCTCAATGACCGATGACTTCGCATGAACTCCCGACATTAATCATTTGACAGCTGAAGCGATGTCGTGAAATTTTCAAAAAATCAACCAAGTTTCTGAAACTCTTCAAAACTGCGAATCCTCATCCACTACTGTCGAAGATTCCGATTCGGAGTTGCAAAAGCTGGAATGTGATAACAAACGGCTGTTAGAGTGCCAGATCGAGAGTCTCTAAAGCCCCAGGGCGTGACTAAGCTGAGGTAAGCTCTCCCTTCGTTGGACGCTAAACCGAGCCTAATCTATTGCTCGACATGAGCCGTTGGTTCAAAAAGAAAATGCTAGAAGGCTGCCCTATCGTCGGCTTCCAATCTTTACGTCAGCGTGTGCCATCATGTTCATCAGCCAATTATTATTACAATAAAATTATATTTTTCGAGACTTTTTTTTATCCTAACAGCCTTTAAAATGGTTAAAATATAATCAAGTTGGGTCAAACAACAACAAAAGAATCGCTGAGCTTACCTGAAACATACATACATACCATACTTGGTTAGAATGGCTAAATTTAGAAAGTTGCGATAAGATTTATAGCTATAATCATATATTTACTATGCTTAAGGCCGAGTTTTTAATTTTTTGCTTGCATTCTTTTGCTTCCATTAACTAATTTCAAAGAAATTTTCAGTATGACTTCCATGAAAGTATGTCCTTGGTGAAATGTAGTGAAAGCGTCCTTTGATAAATCTAGCTTTAAATGAATTAAAAAATAAACCCGCCCTTACAACACTGAAATAAAAAAATGTTATGCTATTATATTTTTGGAATCATTACCTACATTTTTAAGAACAACTCGATTCTACTGCCGATAGGAAAAGTCCATATAAGCCCCTTGTATTCACTCATATTTCAGCGCACTGTTTATTTTCACATCTCCTGCAAATATTAGGATAGGGAATTTTATGTCGACGGAAATTTGTTGAATGAACATCCTGTTATTTACTTTATATTCTCCGTCGGCAAACATGTTTATTGTGCATCTGTAAACACGGATACATGAAAATGTATAGAAAACTCCGAATCAGAGACGAAATAATTACTTTGGCCGTATTGGCATTCGCCCACTCGTTTCAGTGTAAGTAATTCGTTTGGAACGATTTCCCGTAGTTTCCTGATAAATTTGAAGGATTTACGTATAAAGTTCGGGGCTTTTCAACGGTCGTATCCCACAGGTATCAATTAACAAACTGCTCGTTTGTTCGTTGAATGCATAATAGATAATGGTGGTACCTAAGCATCTACAAACTTTAGTAGGTGCTAGTGGTAGGTACCTACCTTCAAACTTAAGTAGGTGGTAGTAGTAGGTATCTACAAATTTCAGTACCTACCTAACACATAGAAAAAAAGGTTTATTTTTTCATGCTACAAATTCAAACATTCATTTACAAAGGTAAATTCCCACAATCGCAAAGAATGTTACCTAACCTTACGAATGGTTTCGTTCCATAACGTATTTACGAAACGGTTCCAAGAATTTATTAGCCTCAATGGTAGGGCAAAAGTGGGAATGCTCCCATCGACCTGCTCGAATTTGTGTCACTGGAGGGAAAAAGCCAAAGAAAAGGGTGTTTTAGATGAGACAGATCGCGTTGAGATCAGACACGGGAGACCCCAAACACCCCTTTTCGCCACCCTGCTGCCCTCTTTCTTGTCCGACCTCTTTCCCTATCTATTCCTCGCTCTAGACGACCCCATGGTATCGTTTTCCAGTTCCTTAGTTTAGATTAAAAATACCAACCACCTTTTCTTTCATGGCTACTTTGTCATTTCAGACTTCTCGTTCTTTGTGCTTTTGATCCTTTTCGAACTACCAGAGCTGAACTTAGTCGCCATGGTGACCTTGATAGCACTTTTGCCGTGCGAGTTCACGAATAATGAATGCTGAATGCATGAAACTGAGGTGCAAGTGCAGGAAGGAGAGAATCTCTAAAGGTTCAGCCATAGAAACGTTTTTCTTATTGAATAAGAAAAAAAATAATATGATTAGAGTGGTTTCTCACCTTAGAATCCATATTTACCTACTCATGCGTCTGTTTATGTACTTACACCTAAATAATAGATCTATGTAATATTAATAGATATATATTATATAATTAATTACCTACCTCCATAATTAAGGAATAAATTGAATTAAACGTGCCATTTTTCATCCGATTACCCTATTCCCAATAAGGACTATCTGTTTGTAATCGAGAGGCTAGAAACAATTTAAAAATTGTATTTTGCCTAAAACTAGAAATTAAAAATGAGGCTCTATTTTTTACTCATAATAAAAAATTTCACTTATAAATTTTAACAATAACAATTTTTACTCATACCACACTTTTACTCAGAATTACTTTCTGAAATGACTTTCCGCTACTTCAATATCGGGCGGGGCTTAAAAAGCAAAGCGAAGTTTTTGACATCATTGGACCATTCTGAAGCTTCTAAAATTTTCAAAATGAAATAAATTTAACTAAAACTTCAAGTACCAAAACAAAGTATTTTGCGCTTTGCATGCCTGTTTTTTTACAAGCTTGAATAAAAAAAAAGTGTTTTGCTTGAAAGTGTTGATATAATCTGATTGAAACAGAAAGGAGAAGGGATACAAAGTTGATAACTCTTTAGGGATGTGACGTCTCGTTTAATCTAATATTCTCCAGGCCTCTGACGCTGAACCAGTTACGGAAAATCTCAATCCTTTCGCCTTATAAAATGTTGAAACGTAATCTTTTTATAATAACTGGTTCCTTGTCAATTTTTGTCAGGATTATAAAGTTGGTCCATCTTAAGTTTTACATCTAAGCCTGAGGTCACATCACTGTTTTCAGCTGCTCATGCTAATTTAGAGCTGATATAAGTCCGCATTAAGGGACAGGCTGCTTCGTAAGCAATTCTACAACATACCCAATCTTCCCTTCACATTATTCGATCCACCCTTCGTCGGCGCACGTATTTCCAGCCTATATTCCCCAAAGTAAACCATTGGCAGAGAAGAAGCCAGAACGTGACGTCTGCTAGCTGGTTCTATGTCCAGTTCAAACGTAAAGTCTGCCAGCCAAGAATGCCTGAGTCGGGGTGTTGAAACGATGGCAACCGCGGCGGTGGTACTGACGGAAAAGGATGCTGGAAAAGGGTGGATGTTGGGCAGGAAGAGGAGGAGGATGCCGAAGAGGAAGACGGTGCACCCAGTCGAGGCTCGAACCTCCAAATCCTTCGCCCGCACTTCCGACACCACAGACACACACGCTGGATTTATTACCCGGCTTCTAAATCTTCCGCTTAACCGCGAGAGTTCCGTTGTTGGTCACACACTGCTACACGGAGACACCGATGAATACCCTCACACGTCACTCGCTAACGGTTAATGTTGTAGGACTCACGCACAGGGAGCTTGTGTACTTTTGTCATGGCTGGTATCCTCAGCTCCATCCACAGAAATTTAATTTTCTCGAAATTCAGAATTTCTTCGTTATTGGTGCGATTTTGGCATCATTTTTCTGTATCAGTTACCATATTTTTGCATTTCACATTTATGTAGCCATGGGAGAGAGGGGGGGCTCCGTTGGGGGTCGATGCGGCCAAGGTGACTGAGTCGTGTGACTTTCTGTGTTTGCGATGGCGCAGCCCCGAGTTCACCACGTTGCGATGGATTTATTTTTTCCGTTTATCAGAATTACCCGACCGGGTTCTGGTAATCTTGAAAAACGAGAATTCGTTTCCGAAACTTTAAATTAGCGCTATTTTGTTATAAAACGGTAAATACTCGGCGGTTAGGTACTAAATCCTTTTTTTCAAGCTGGTATGGTGATTTGGTCAAGAGGCTTTAGTCGGGCTGGGAATGGCAAATGCTCTGTTCTCATTATGCTGTCCCTTCCTTGGCTGTGTTTGTAATACTTTATACGAAAGTATCTCTACTGAGTGTACGCATACATTTGCCCAAAACCTCCGGTCGGAGGACGGACTAATCCTCCAAAACCGTCGACGGAAGTAGGAACTAATGGAGATGCGATGCATACCTTAGTAAAATAACATTTGTCTTCCTTTCCTGATCCTCAGCTCAGTCTCGAAATACATGAAGAATTCGTAGCGGAAGCTCAACCGAATTAGGTCGGCCCAGTGTTGCCAAGGTGCGGACGTCAAAAACCCCTGAGACAACGTCAAAAAACTCCAAATCCCCCAAATCAGGGAAAAAAATCCCCGAGAAACCCCCCAAAAGTTAAGGACGAACTAAAAACAAACTATTTCACATAAAACAGGACCCAACTCCATGTTATGCACCTACGATTTCAAATTGTACCTAAAACTATAAACTCTTCAATACTCATTCTTTCCGACTACCTATCATCCAATTTATACGTGCAATCGTAAAGGTAACATAATATGTTGCATATTATGCACATCGAGGAGAAAAGGATAATGTCCTTAAGGTAACATATTATGCTACCTTTTGATAGATTTCTCCTCAATTAACCATTTTTTTAGTAAAAAAAAAATACTTTTTCGTCTTTTTTCACCCGGTTATTTTTGCAGCCCATGAAATCATAAGCGAAGTAATGAATAGCTCCATAAATAGAAATGAACGCGTCCATAAAAATTACATAACTTCCAGTTTTATGTGCTCCTTTGGCAGATGATGGCAGTAAATCTGTATTTACGACCTTCTAAACGCACTAACTGAGCAACAGCCGATCGAAAGTCCTCCCAAACGTTCCGAGGAAAAATTGTAATGCTCCCGGAGAAGAATCAGATCCTCTCGAATAGCTGCTATAGATCACGTTCGGCGAGCGAAAAAGTAAAAGTTGAACGTGCAATGGCTTTGAGCGATAGTGGATTGTTTGAGGAATAGGTCGGCGGCTCGAGAGTCGTCAATAAATCTCGCCTTGTCGAAGGGTGTGGGCTGAGAATGGAGTATTGAAATTGTCAAGGCTATCGGCTTCATACGAGGTTGGCTGCTATACCAGGGGGTAAAAGGATCGGAGTATTCTCAAGAAAAGGCCATTTAGCCGGTGAGTTATGTAAGCCTTTGAACGGCTGAGCGAGAAAGAGGCGTACAACTACGAACTAACCCCTTATTTGGAAGGTGGAGCTCTAACGTGTTCGAGACAGCTCGGATGAGGGCCCAGGACGATGTTTTGTTAGTGATATCGGGATTCGGGTCATACGGATGAAGACTTCACTCCTTTGCCGGCGTTTCGGTGGGAACTATGCCACCTTCATCAGGGGTTCAGAGAGTATAATATACTATGGAAACTATGCCGCCCTCATCATATTATGATGAGGGCGGCATAGTTTCCATCGAATCGTCGGCGAAGGAGTGAAGTTGTCATCTGTATTACACTAATACCAATTACACTTGATTAATTAACGAAGTTAAGAGCTGATCTACACTATCTACAATTGCTATACAATGAACTCCCGAGTTTGTGTTCCGTTTGTTGCATCTGCCCAGAGAACCACGGTCTCACACATTTAGGTAGGTAGTACATTCAGATTTTTCTATTTCCCCACTAGAATTTGCACCCCTGGGTAGATCATGTCCATCGATCGCATTCACAAGTCAATTACTACCTCTGGATGAACAGGAATACTCTAAGGAACTTAAAATACTTGATGGTACATCAGCAACCAGTAATCTTATATTTTACAAAATTAATATTTTATTATACCTACACAAGAATGCAAGAGTGTCACATTTAAAAATCACCTCTTGCTTACCTGTCAATTTTTCTCGAAACTGATAATGAGCGAAGAAATCGCTGATCATAATCAATCATGCAAACAAGTGCTTCGTTCAATAATTTGGTGCACACTTGCCAGCCTTCATGCACTTTGTGAGCAAATATCCCTCGTTGGGGCTGTCTTGAACGACTTCGCCTCACCGCAAGCTACCCTCACCTCCAGGGTAACCTTTCTTCTATGCCCCCTCTCCTCGAGAACTTAGCCCTTCAGCCGCGTAACCCATTGTCGGAGGTTAAGGGCCTTCCGGATTATAAATGATGTCGCCTTCCCTTGAAGTTAAAGATATTGAATATTGCAAAGCGCAGAAAATAGGATGACGTAAGCTCGTTTGGTTGTCCAAAGCCGGGAAATCAATTAATCATTCGGCTATAGAAAAGCAAAACGTGAAGCAGAAGCAGACATCTTGAGTAGGTTGTTCGAAAATCTACTTGGAAATATCCGAATCGTATAGCTAGCTGTCTTTGGCTTTACGCATTCCCTATAAATCCTGTAAAACAAAAATGTTGTATTTCTTTGTTTTCTTGCTCTTCATTGCTAATTAGAAGTATACGCATAGCCCTCCGAACAAAATCTTTCGCACAAACAACTAACGTGGTCAAAATAAAGGAGCAATCCATTAATTACCACCTGCATGTGATCTAGAAATGAGAGTACATACTCGATACATTCATTACTTTGAGAAATGGTGAACAGTTGGCTGATTCCGATGTTATTTTCTTCTGGTTTCAGGTGAGTTTTCCGAATTTACAGATCCAATGTTGCATCAAATGATCCGTAAGTCACCTTTTTCAGCCGAGCCGATCCCACTGTATTGGGACGACTCTGCTTTGAATTTCCAGTATCCCGCTCTTTTCATTCAAGGCTAGATAGACTGAAATTTTCAGCAAGCCTACTGAACTGGATAAATTCTTCCTCCAAGCTCACCGATTCATGCTTGAATCACACGTCCGTTTTTTGACCGTGCACATTTCAAATTTGCTTTGCCACTGGCAGGCATCGTTAATAAAAACGAATACGCAACAATAGAGTTATTGAAATATATATATATAGAGTTATTGTACTTGTAGCTTGTTCTGTCAATTCAAAATTCGATTTTTTATAAATGTTAGGTTTTGATGTTTTGTCATATTCTGCCCGCCTGTTTACACATTCCATCCTATTTTTTCGCTCGCTCTTGTTATTTCGTAAGTCGCCCGAGGCGACCGGCCAAACTGTTTTTCCTCTGGTACTCCCTACCCTAGTACCTTGTTTTCGTCTAATTTCCCTATATAAGGGTTTAGCGATTGTTTGTAAATCAGCCATACGTTCGTTCTTCTACCATCTCGCCGTCCGTGAGTTTTCTCTCTGTATTAACTTGTGGTTTTTCCCGCAATATACTGTAATTCTTGCTCAGTACCCTTTGGTCAGTTCGTTCTCCTAGCCCCACTTGGCGATTCTAGCCGTAGCCCCGTCTGGGATACGACATAGACCATAATTTTGGTGTCAGAAGTGGGATTCTCTCTAACTCTATTTGGCATAAATAATCTCAAGTCTCAAGTGTCACCCGAAATATTCTCAACGGGACTCATCTGGATCCTCTTTTAACCTTCGCAGCCAGGAAAACTCATTTTTTCTCAAGCAGTCAGCGACTCGGATAGAACACTACGCTTAGTGCCCCGTCAGCAGTTTACGACCCTCATCGCGTAGCGCCTGCTGAGCAGTTCAGTCAAAGTGGACTCGCGAGAGTGAACACAGCTCATCCGAACTGCCGCCGGCTACGCCCGGACCGGCGTTCCGGTACCGTATTTTTTTATCGGCGGAAATAATTCAATATCCTCTCATCGACGGAAGCAACCTCAAAATTTTCCCGAGTCGACAACTCGTCCGCTAGACTCGCAACGCATCCGCCAGTAAGCAGACAGTTAGACTGCTAAGAAGACATTTTTCTTCTACTAATTCGGAAGACATCTGTAACTTGTTGGACTGCCCTACAGAAGCGTGAAACACCCGACCTGGCCAGTTGGACCGATCGCGCCACGTAGACAACAATAATACGCCAATTTAGAGAGAATACCCTTTAGGGCTGAGCAGAATCAGGCAGAACCGCCCGAGGTAAAAACCGGTTAACCCTCGGTGCGCGGTTACGTACAGAGAGCTCGCGTTCGCGTCGGTTAGTAAGGCGACGTCACTGACTCCGGAAGAACATATTGTTTGAGGACCTTCCGTACCTTGGGGAACGTTGTACTCTCCCTAAGCCCAGACGTACGCGACTGTAGCTAAGTTACTCCGCTTAGAAACCTAGGTCACTCCGCCTAGAAGTCAGGAAACTCCGCCTGAAGATATTTCTCCCGCTCCCCCGCTCCAACACCAGGCGTACGTGCTGTTGCCCGGGACACTCCACCCGGAAGCCTAGGTCATACCGCCTAGAAGCCAGGACACTCCACCTGGACCCAGGACTACTCCCCCTGGAAGGACTCCGGACGACGTTGGACATCGTGAAGAAGAAAAACCGTGAGTCAAAAAGGTCGCAAATTGTAAAATTGTATATTTGTATGGTATGCTATCGTGTGCTTAGTCCTCAAGCCACTCTTTTGGATTTTTTTTCCCGAAAATTTTAGTGCTCCAGTAGTACAAGTAATAATTTTTTTGGAAGAATAATTTTGATGCTCCAGTTTTTGAAAGGATAGTGATTTAAATGCTCCAGTAGTTGGAAGTAATAATTTTGGGAAGTGATTTGATACTCCAGTAATTTTGATTCCTCAGTTTGGAAGGGAGGATAAATTTCTCTTTTGCTCACATAAAGGCTCCTAGTAAGTTGGTCGTGCTTATGAGTAAACAGAAACTCTGATTGTATCTGACTGCGGGATATATTATTGTTACATATGTTTTGACTTTAAACGCTCCAAGGGATTAGTCAATACAGTAGCGCAGACTTTTCATGCCGATTACTAGGTCCGCTAGTGCTAGTGCCTCCGCAAACCCGTCCGCAACCTCAAATCCAAACCCCGTCGGGTTACCCACAATAGAAGAAAACATTCAGGGAGAAATTCGGGAAAATATGCCCCTCGAACAGCCAGCAGGTGTTGTTCCTCCCCCTAGAGAAGCGGCCGTTATTAGCGCCAAAACCCTGGAGAAACAGCTCCGTCCCTTTGATGGTACTAAGGGTAAATTAGAGGAATTCCTCTCATCATGTGACACGGTCATGCGACTGTGTAACCCTGCCGAAAAGCCCATTATGTTTGAACTAATCAAATTAAAATTAACGGATAGGGCTTATCACTCAGTAAAATTCCGAGTATTTGCTAATTATGAGGAATTAAAAATTCACTTAGCAGAAATGTTCGGGGATAAATTAACGCGGCAGAAATTAGAAACGCAATTTTACGCATGCCGCCAGTCTCCAAGCGAGGACGTAATTCAATTTTCAGAGCGCTTAGAGGGATTCCTGTATAAATTAATAGACTGCGTAACGGGAGACGTGGACGTACAGTATAGGCGTACACACGAACAGCAGTTACGCGTCCAGGCAAAAAACGTTTTCATAGTCGGTCTCAGAGACCCCTTAGGTATGTTCCTGAAGGCAAGGAACCCTAATACGCTAGAAGAGGCAATTGGTTTGGCCATTGCCGAAGAAAGGGATCAAAACGCTAAACGCGACTGGTATAGGACACCCAATGGAAATTCTCCACAAAGGAAACATGCTAATTACCGCCAAACGGGTTTCAGGAATACTCCTATGACCAATGGTCATCTCAACTTTATTAGGGCTCCTAATCCGGTTTTCCCAAGGAGGCAGCACGAGCGCGGCCCTCCTAATTATTATAGCCACTTCCATCAGCCGTCGGGGTCTAGGGAATCACAGCCTCGGAATTTCGATGCTTATAGGAGGCCAGCATTTAACGCTAATCGGCCTACCGTTCTTTTTTGTTCTAATTGTTATTCCAAGGGTCATGAAGCTGCCACTTGTCGCCTCCGGGGTAGGCGCAATGGCAATGCTAACCCTAATTCCAGTCATAATTCTAACCCAAATTTCAATCGTAGTTCTAACTCTAATTCGAATCATTTTTTAGGCAACGGCCGACCGTCGGGTCCCCCGCCGGGAAACGGACCCTCCGGATCTCGCCCGAGGTCTTAAAAACGGGCGAAAAATCTAGTGCAATCCGAGCTATATCCGCCAACGTAGGCAATAAACTTTGTACGCTCATTATCGACAGTGGGTCGGATTGCACGATCGTAAAATATCACCCCGAAATTTTGCCGAAATCAGGCATTAATACCCTTCAGAAAATTCACCTTGCTGGAATTTCTGGTCCCAATGTTGAGACCATGGGTACGGCCGAACTTTGGCTACGGGAACCGTTGGAAAACTTCAAGGTATCCCATGTTTTCCATGTCGTGGAGACAAATTTCCCCATCCCCGCAGATGGATTAATTGGTAATGACTTTTTAACCGCTTTATCTGCAGTAATTAATTACGACGAAGAAATTCTCTCCATTAAAGGGTACGCTTTCAAGATGATGAACCCTTACAAAAATAGTAAAATTACATTGCCCCCTCGTTCCGAGTCCGTACAAGAAATTCCTTGTACTTTCGACAAGGACGCCAGTTCTGATGCAGTGTTTTACGTAGAACGTGTACAAATTTCGGAGCACGTAGTCTGCCCAAACGCCATAGTTGCCCCCATTAATGGTAAATGTCACGTCCTCCTGCTAAACTCTTCAGAAAACGTACAAGTAGTACAGGTACCGACTCTTGAACTCAAGTCGTGTCCCCAAATTGAGGATTTGCCTACCAAGGATGTATTATTTTCGCAAAATTCTACTTGCGATAGGATACGGAGGATAGAGGGACTGAGCCACTTGGATTCATTAACCCCCATAGAGAGGGAGGAGATCTTGCGGGTAATCCATGATTTTAACGACCTCTATTATTTGCCAGGAGATAAATTATCTACGATTCCGGGTATTACTCATCGTATCGCTACGCAAACCGAAGAGCCAATTTATTTGCGCCCATATAGGATTCCCCACGTATTTAAAGAGGACGTGGAGAACCAACTGCTTGATATGGAAAAGCAAGGGATAATTCGCCGCTCCAACTCCGCATATAATTTCCCATTGATCGTTGTTAGGAAAAAGCCCGATCAAAATTCTGGTAAAATCGATATTCGTATTTGTATTGATTATCGCAAGTTAAACGAGATTACAATAGGCCAGACCTTTCCAATCCCCAATATAGCTGATATCTTGGACTCATTAGGGAACTCCCGTTACTTCACCACTATAGATTTGGCTTCGGCGTTCCACCAGATAAGTGTGGACCCCAGGGACATCCAGAAAACAGCTTTTAGTTCTGGTAACGCCCACTGGGAGTACCTCAAAATGCCGTTTGGTCTGAAATCCGCTCCCGCCACCATGGCGAAGGCCATGAGCATGGTATTAAATTCGCACAAGGGTATTAGGGCGTTTGCTTATCTTGATGACGTCATAGTCCATAGCCCTGATCTAAAAAGGCATATCGAGGAGATCAGACTTTTATTTCAAGCCATGAGAAAATTTCATCTCAGGATTTCTCCTCAAAAATGCGCCTATCTCCGTAAAGAGGTTACGTATCTGGGACACCACATTTCGGACAAAGGTGTTTTACCAGATGAATCCAAAGTAGCCGTGTTGAAAAGGATGCCAGTTCCTAGAAATGTCAAGGAGGTCAAGTCCTTCGTCGCCTTCGCTTCATACTATCGCAAATTCGTGAAAAATTTCGCTCAAATTGCGGTACCCCTGACGAGGCTAACGAAAAAGGACGTACCATTTCGTTGGACGAGTCAGGAACAGTTAGCATTTGAAACTTTAAAAAACTCGTTGTCAAATCCCCCATTATTGAAGTACCCTGACTTTTCACAGGACTTCAATTTAGCCACCGATGCCTCAGCATACGCTGTGGGGGCTATCCTTTCCCAAGGTCCGATTGGTCAAGATCTACCCATAGCTTTTGCCTCTAAGACCCTCAGCAGCGCACAGTCCCGCTGGAGTGTCATAGAGAGGGAAACGTTCGGGATCATTTTTGCTGTTAAGCACTTTTTCCCTTATATTTTTGGTCGTCATGTAAAAATTTACACCGACCATCGTCCGCTAACCTGGTTATTTAATCATAAAGACCAGAACAGCAAATTGTTTCGTTGGTCGCTCGAACTCTCAAAATTCGATTACGAAATCATTTATCGAAAAGGAGTCAATAATCCTGCCGACCATTTATCTAGGGTGAAGATGGGTTCCCACGATAAAAAGGAGGCCGAGTTTGCAAACGTAGACAGTCTTCATGTACTGCAGACAGCCGGATCTCACAGTCAGGCAATCGCTGATGGTTCGTTTCGAAATCCTACCTCACCCAACAGTTTTGATGACTTCAGATTAGCTCAGCAATCATCTGTCATAATGAACTCTCGGGTCCAAGAAGTAAACAAACACCCGAAGGAGGTTATGAGATCGTGCAATATTGAGGTAGCCGTATTTTTCATTGCGCAAGACTTGAATAATCTGGAACTGATTCCGTACCCGACCGTTGTTGCCAGATATACAGAACTAAATTCAAAACAAAATATAGAACGCATCGATTTGAATAAGATTTCTGTCTACGTCGTAGCCTATAAAAATAGACTAGCAGAACAAGTTGACGCAATAAATCTCTTTGAAATTATTAGACAACTCAAGATTTTATTAGAGGAGACTAAAGTAACAAAGGTAATGTTTCAAGAATTACCAGATCAGACTGAGAACCAGGAATTTAGAGCCATGGTTCGTTTTCTCTTCAAGGGATCTAACATTTCCGTATTCATTGCATCTTGTGAAATTCTTACAATCTCCGATCCTGCTAGGCAACAGGAAATAATTAAAGAATTTCACGGTTCACTCTTGCATGGGTATGAAGGGATGAACCGAACTTATAAGAAAATTAAGGCTCATTATACATGGCCCCTTCTGAAAGAGCAGGTAGAAGGTTTTGTAAAACGCTGCCACGGGTGCCAGGTCCGAAAAAGTCAAAATAATAGGCTAACTAAGGCCCCAATGCAAATCTCGTTTACTCCATGCGAGGCATTCCAGAAGCTGAACATGGATTTAATGGGACCATGGCCACTAACGCTGAGAGGTAACAAGTACGTATTGTCTGTGCAATGTGATCTCTCGAAATTTCACATCGCCATACCAATTCAGAATCAGGAATCGGAAACAATAGCAAGAGCATTAGTAAATGAGGTTTTTCTTATTTTTGGCTCCCCCAGATACATACTTTCCGATATGGGGAGTAATTTCGTAGGTCAACTAATCAAAGACCTATGTAAACTTTTTAAAATCAAGAAGCTCCAAACCACGGCTTTCCACCCCCAAGCAAATGGTAGCGTGGAAAGGTCCCATCAAATATTCTCAGATTACTTAAAACATTTCGTCTCTACCAGTCAGGATGACTGGGATGATTTTCTTCCCTATGCTTGTTTTGCGATAAACACAAGCGTGCATTGTGGAACGAAGCACGTTCCGTTCGAATTAGTCTTCGGGCGGAGACCTCATTTACCCTCAGCAACTAGCACTATTCCTTTTTCGTACAATTATGACGATTATCTGATGGAACTAAGGCAGCGCCTTCATCTCTCCCAGTCCGCTGCGAGAGATTATTTGATTAAAGCAAAAATGGTTTGTAAGCAATATTATGATAGGAATGTCAATCCTGTCGTGTTTAAGCCCGGGGATTGGGTCCTTTTACAGAATCAGACGGTTAAACGAGGTACAAATAGGAAGTTAGCTCCTACTTGGTTAGGACCATTCCAAATTAAAGAAGTTGTGGACGAGGTAAATGCAGTAATTAAAACAGGGAGACGGACCCAAAAGGTTCATTTTAATAGATTAAAGCACTATCATCAGTAACGCTTTGTTACAGAATATGTTTCTCCTGTTTCTCATCTGTTTTCCAACCATGACGGCGGCGCTACAGGTCCCCTTCGAGGTCCGCCCAGTCGCTTCCCGACCTGGGTTACACTTCGAACAAGTTGGTACAGTACAGTTTTACGACAATGAATGGACGTTGGTTACTTTTGTTTCATTAGACGGGATGGAAAAAGAATTCTCAGTTATTAGCAATGGGTTGCAACGATTAGCACACGTCTGTTCCGACCCGAAGCTTAGTTACAACAATTTTCTGTTTAATTTTACAATCTGCACGAACGACCTTCGGATGTTACGAATCAACTTCGATGATGTATCACGTAGTCGGTTGGTCATCCAAAGTTTGTTGGGTCATAGGCAGAAACGCGGTTTATTAAATGCTGTAGGTAGTGTCCAAAAATTTATATTTGGTACGTTAGACGCCGATGACGGCGAATATTACGATAGACAGCTTCAATTGATTACCGATAATTTGGGTGGGACGATTGACTTAGTCAAGGACCAATCTCAAATTGTGAAAGATTGTATAGCCCGTTTCAACCAAACTATAGTTAATGCCAAGTTCAATGAAGAACTGCTACTTGCTAAAACTAATGAACTCAGGCAGGAAGCCACAGTAGTTCAACGTAAACTTACCACTATCGCCGCTGAGCAATTGGTCGATGAGTGCGCCTCACGCCTCATGTACCTAATTAACAAATATAGGGCCGACGTGGAATCATTAACTGATTCGGTGTTATTTGCAAAAATGGGTTTCTTACACCCACACATATTAACTCCACATCAACTGGTAGACGCCTTATCAGAAGCTAAGAATCATCTACGCAATGGGACCCGCTTTCCGGTTCCAATTAACCTAGATCAAGCTCATAATGTACTTAAGACGCTGCGTATCACAGCGTATTTTTCAGAAGGCAAACTGGTATGTCTTCTTAACATACCGATAGTTCGTACCGCCAATTTCAACTATTACCATGTAGCTCCTTTACCTTTCTGGATAGAAAATAACACTTACGGGTATATCCACCCAGAGGAACCTTATTTTTTGGTTAATCGGAATCAAACTGAATTCACAATTCTCTCAGAGTTTGAACTGTCTCGATGTTATTCTCTGGATAATGGGTATGACGTGATATGTAAAAATCCTCCACCATTATTAGAACTACCTTCAACGACCCTTTGTCTGGCATCTCTATTTTACCTACCTAATGTCTTGCCCTTGTCGTGCGAGACTAGGATAGTTAATGTCAATAGTCCCTTATGGCGCCAACTTAAGGTTGGTAATTCATGGGTTTTTTGCGTACCCGACGATGCGGAAATAAAAATTAAATGCCCTACTATTGTGGATAGAACAGTTCTCACGGGTGTCGGTATTTTCTCTATTAACCCAGCGTGTGTAGGATACACGCCGTTGTACACTTTGACCCCGCGACGCTCAGCGTCTGCAGTTATCAACTCATCTTTTATTCCGAATTTTAATATCTCCTTCGGTGACGATTTACTAGATAAATTACGAGCAGTTAACTTTTCTACCTGGAAAAACACAGATTCCATAAACCTTAAAATATTGAACGCCAATAATCTTGGTTTATATAGCGCTAGATTGGAGGAAATCTATAAAACGGCGGAAGAGATCCGTTTTAGGAACAAACTCGAGGTCCATAATGTCTCTTATAAAATAATTTTTGCGATCCTGGGGATCATTTTGTTTGTCCTTTTGGCTTGGAAAATTAAGTCATCTTGTAAGAAGCGGGCAAATGGTCAAAACCTGGTGGTCAATCTAAATACGAAGACAGAGACAGTCCGCCTTCCCCCGTCACCGGTAGAGCCAGTGGAGACGGAACGGTTGGTTAGTGCTCAGGACGTCTCCACGGGTTCTGATTTGGTTGATACTGTACCTGTAGCGCCCCCGAGGAAAACGCCTCTTTTGCAGTCTCCTTCCGAGATGCCAAAAAGGGGACGCAATCTTATTTTTACGTAATTGCGAGTAATTTCCCTATGTAAAGTGGTGCAACGAAAATAATTTTTATATATGGAGCAATGATATTTTGATATATGGAGCAATGATTTTGATATATGGAGCAATGATTTTGATATATGGAGCGATGATTTTATATATGGAGCTATGATTTTGATATATGGAGCAATGATTTTATATATGGAGCAATGATATTTTGATATATGGAGCAATGATTTTATATATGGAGCAATGATATTTTGATATATGGAGAAATAATTTTGATATTTTGATATATGGAGCTATGATTTTTTTTTTTTTGATATTTTGGACCCGTTTACCTTTTTATATACGAAGAATATTTATACCTGATGATAAGGGGGTACTGATTAAACTGATAACTGATTAAATTGATTGATAGCTGATTGAACGTTCCGTCTGTACGACGTTTACAGCATTTTGTACATCTACTGTTTACGTAGTTCTCACCTTTCGAATTTCCCGACTCCGGGCTAACCTTCCTTCAAACGGCGTGCTTCGAGACCATTAGGTAGGTTAGGCTGAACTTGGGCTCGATATGTATACATTTTTCTTTACTTCTATTCGATTGATTTTCTGTACAATTTATAATGTACAAGTTATGATGTACGATTTGTGATGTACGATTTATAATGTACGATTTATGGTATACGGTTCATGATGTACATGGGTCTATGATTTACCACTGTGTGTTTGAAGTGTTTTAATGATGGTTTAGAAGGCATGTTGCGGTATATTTGAAGTATATAAGTGCAGTATACGGTATAATTACGGTGCGAGACTTCACAGTCTTTGAAGTATATAAGTTCAACGCGTGTCTATGTAACGCATATGAATATAACTCTTTGTTACCTACGGACGGTTTAGGGTCTTGAATTCTTGTGTAATTTCTCTAACGTTTTTGAGTAGGCTTTGTCTTTTGCTCACATACGGCGTTTTTCTTTTAGCCTTGATTAGGTCTGTTTGTAAACGCTTCAGTTCTTTTCCTTTTATCGTTTGTTCCAACTTTAATGCCGGGCTTCGTGGCATTTCCCTTCTCTCTTGGCGCCATGTCTTCAACCTGGCGTGCCTTGTCAATTTTTTCGATTCAAATTGCCTGCGTCTTAGGGGGGAACGTGTCATATTCTGCCCGCCTGTTTACACATTCCATCCTATTTTTTCGCTCGCTCTTGTTATTTCGTAAGTCGCCCGAGGCGACCGGCCAAACTGTTTTTCCTCTGGTACTCCCTACCCTAGTACCTTGTTTTCGTCTAATTTCCCTATATAAGGGTTTAGCGATTGTTTGTAAATCAGCCATACGTTCGTTCTTCTACCATCTCGCCGTCCGTGAGTTTTCTCTCTGTATTAACTTGTGGTTTTTCCCGCAATATACTGTAATTCTTGCTCAGTACCCTTTGGTCAGTTCGTTCTCCTAGCCCCACTTGGCGATTCTAGCCGTAGCCCCGTCTGGGATACGACAGTTTTAGGAAAATGACCTTCGAAGGACCACCTAGGTTTTACTTTAGGTTAACCTTAGGAAACCTTGTTTTGTGATATTATTCAGATAAGGGAAGTAAAAACACCTCAGGGATCAAGTTGCAGGCAGATCAGCACCGATTTATTCAAACAAAGTGGTAACACGGCAGATATTGGTCGAATGGAAAGACTACCTAGAGTGGCCACTGGAAGTCTAACATTAGGAATTGATGAGTAACCGACAATCTCAATTTTAACGAAAGTCCACGATTTTACGGAGAAAGACGGTCGGATCTTGGTGTCGTCGACGACGTACGTGAAGTGGCCACAAGCAAGACGATTGAAGAAAATACCTTGGGTTCAGCTTACCCTCAAGCGTTACTGAAATCTGCAAGATGGTGGTTCACCACGTGAGCGTTTGGTGGTTGCTCACTCCAATTTCCACTTCTCACCTTGGGGACGTCCCATTAAATGTTTCATCGCTGGTCGACCATTGTGCGAATAATGTCCAATGCACAAACTTGATGGTGATGTTGGTTCCGCAAATTGGAAGTATAATAATATGATGAAACAGAAATTACGGTGGTAAATTAGCAAAGGTGGGTGGAGTTAAAACTTTTCGACCAATTGATATGAGATCCAAGACTCGAAAACTAGACTGAAAATCCAATAGATCACTCCCAATCGAAGCGGGTTGGAAGGAGGTGGGTGGGCGGCTCATCAGCTGATTATCGAGGTGAGTGGCCTTCCAGATGGGAGGTGATTAAATATTACGCTCTGGACAGGAGGAGATGATGATGACGTCATAGTCGAGGTATTCATGGCTGGGACAGATTTGCACTGGCGATCCAATCATACTCCCCCCAAATCTGGGATCAGCCATGGATGTCCTTCAGATGAAGGGGTATCAGCTTGACGGCAGGCCGCTTGAAGACACCTCGAGCCATGCGAAGAGTGACGACGCGGACGACACCGTCCTGTCCAGGGTGGACCTCGATGACGCGTCCGAGAGGCCAGTGCGTGGGTGAAGAGTCGACGTCTCTCAGCAACACCAGGTCGTTGACTCGGATGTTGGGTACCTGACGATCCCACTTTGGCCGAGTCTGCAGGCTGTTGAGGTACTCGGTTTTCCATCGACCCCAAAAATGCTGAACACGTTCCCTGATCTGTTGCCATTGGTTCAATCGGCCTTGAGGGATGATCTGGAGATCTGGCTCGGGTAGAGCGGTGATCGGCTGTCCTATGAGGAAGTGCCCAGGAGTCAAGGGCTCGAGGTCCTCTGGGTCGCTGGAAAGCGCCTGCAGAGGTCGGGAGTTGAGGATTCCCTCAACCTTGGTGAAGGCTGTCATGAGCTCGAGGATGGTGAACGATGTGGTGCCGAAGGTCTTGAAGATCAGGTCCTTGACCATTCTGATGGAAACCTCCCATCCTCCTCCAAAATGAGGTGACGACGGCGGGTTGAAGTTCCACTTGATGCCCTGAGGAGCAGTGTACCGGATTAGCTGGGATTTGGTGTCTTCGCTGGAGAAGAGTTCAATGACCTCGCGCAAGTAACGGTCGGATCCACGGAAATTAGTACCTCCGTCTGATAGCATTTCGGCTGGCTTGCCGCGACGCATGATGAAGCGTTCGAATGTGTCCATGAAGGCCTCTACCGAGAGTCCAACAGCGACCTCGAGGTGCACGGCACGAGTGGACATGCAGAGGAAAAGGCAGAGGTAGGCCTTTTGCACCGAAGCCTTCCTCAGATGGGAAGCACGATAGAGGAACGGTCCCGCAAAATCAACGCCTGTAACAAGAAAGGCACGAGTATTAGAAAACCGGGATTTCGGTAGCGGGCCCATAAGTGGGATGACATTTGACCGTGAAAAGCGCGAGCAGATTATGCATTTGTGTCGAATCCGTCGAATTTCCGATTTTGCTCCTGGGATCCAATATCTGCCGCGGATGGTGGCAAGCAGAGCCGCAGGACCAATGTGGTGATTCAGAAGGTGGTAATGGTGGATTATCAGGTTGGTGTAGAAAGATCGACGGGGAAGAAGGATCTGGTGCTTCTGGTCGTAGGTCACAGGGGCGTTGGTAAGTCGGCCTCCTACGCGGGCGAGGCCAGTGTCGTCGACGAAGACGTTGAGACGTCGCAGATCCACAGGCAGCTGGTTGAAGGGCTTCAAGAAGATGTCGGCGTAGAAATGATGCTGGAGCCGCCTGATAAAGTGGTGGTTAGCTTCCTCAAATTCAACCGAGGAGATTGGACCACTGGCTCGTAGATGCGCACGATCGGAGGGGACACGCGTGTTGTGAAGGAAACGTTTCACGTAGGCGATCGATCTGACAAAACGCGGGAAGCTGGAGTGTCGGCGGGCGCAGTCAAGAAATTGCGCGGATACAGGTGGTGCGAGTGCGAGGAGTGCCTGGGCCGATCTCTTGATTTCCGGCAGGTCCTCCGTGGGAAACGCAGTTGGTCGAGGCCACTGGTCGATGGCATGCAGACACCACTCTGGACCTGTCCACCAGAGGCTGTGGTTCTTCAAAGCTGCAGGCGATATCCCTCTCGAACCAACGTCAGCTGGATTATCGGAGCCACGAACATGAGACCACCATGCAGGTTGAGTGATGGATAGGATCTGCTGGATTCGGTTGCTCACGAAAACCTGGAGCTGGTACGGAGGTAGGTTCAGCCAGGCTAGGACGGTGGATGAGTCTGTGAAACAGAAGATCGGGCCAAAATTCAGATTGTGCTGCAGAGGAAGAAGAGACTTCACCAGGCGGCTCACGAGGACGGCTGCGCACAACTCAAGCCTTGGTATGGTGAGGGTCTTCAATGGTGCCAGCTTCGTTTTCGCTTTCAACAAAGTCATGGTGGTTTGGCCGCGTTTCTGCCCGCGAAGGTAGGCAACTGCGCAGTACCCAGCGGCTGAAGCGTCGCCGAAGACGAGCAGCTCCCGCTGACTCGGAGATGGAGGTAGGGGTCGCGCGATGGAGATGTCGGACAGCACAGGTAGTTCCGTGACGAATTGTCGCCACGCAGACTGTATAGTGTCGGGCAGCTGGTCGTCCCATCCGAGATCTGCAGTCCAGGTGAGTTGCAGGAGACGTTTGGCCTGGAATACGACAGGGCCGATGTAACCCAGGGGGTCGTAGAGTCGAGCCACCGATGACAGTAGGATTCGACGGGTGAAACCGAGGGGCGGCGACCGGACGTCATAAGAGAAACTGTCGACGGCCGGGTTCCAATGCATGCCCAAAATCTTGGTGGTATCCTCAGAGTCTTGACACAGACGGACCATACGCTCTCCAGAAGAGGTAGCCTCTAGCAGAGCAGGATGGTTGGATGTCCATTTCCCAAGCTCAAAGCCACCGAGGCGCAACATCTCGATCAACTGAGCTTTGACGGCGATGAGGTGGGATAGCGAGTCGTTGCCGGCAGTTGCGTCATCAATGTACGTGTTATTCAACACAATATGGGCTGCTTCTGGATACATCTGCTGGTGATTCAAGGCGTGTTGACGGAGGACGCGCTGCGCCAGGAATGGTGAGCAGGATAGTCCGAAAGTGACGGTGTTCAATTCGAAGAATTGCATCGGTTCGGTTGGAGCACTGCGCCAGATAATCTGGAGATAACGCCGATCGTCCTGACTCAGCCATATCTGTCGGAACATTTTCACAACGTCACAGCTAAACACATACCGGTGAAGGCGAAAGTTCAGCAGGATGTCGGAGATGTCTGCTTGTAACTTAGGGCCGGTGAGCAGGTGATCGTTGAGACTGCCGGTGGCCGTTCGAAAACTGGCGTCGAACACCACGCGCAGCTTCTTGGTGTCGCCAACTTCTTTATAAACGGCGTGATGAGGGATGATGTAGGCGGGCGGCCCCTTGGCAGGACTCATATGGCCCAGCTCCACGTATTCGGCCATTTGCGCACAATATTGCGCTCGTAGATCAGGGTTCTTCATCAGACGTGACTCCAAAGACAGGAAGTAGTTGGTGGCGCGAGGTAGGTTGGGTACAATCTTCGGCGGACTGGTTTTGAAGGGTAGTGAAACCACATAACGTCCGTCTTCTGCGCGGTGATGTGTTTCAAGGAAGTGTTTCTCGCAGATCTCCTCTTCAGGCGACGGCTGAGGTGAGAATGAGGGTTCCTCAACCGCCCAGAACCTTTCCATGATCGGAGCCAAATTGCGGTGGGTGAAGAGAGCGACAGCTTCCTGAGGCTCGGTGTCTTGATATCGACCGATGACGGTAAGGCCGAAGATGGTGGGCAGCAATCGTGGGCCCTCATCAAGCAGCACGATGGGACTGCCGGTGACAACGTCCGGAAAGAGGTCGGCTCCGATGAGGAACGACACCGGTCCGGGCTGCATGAAGGTGGTGTCGCTCAGCGGGTAGGTGAGGTAAATTCCCCAACGAGAGGCGTTCAATGGTGATTGAGGTAATGGTGGTGTGATGGTGGGGACGACCACCGCTTCGGTATGCAGCGGTGAACCGCCACCGTCGGTCCGGAAGGTGATTGCGGCCAGACCGCGGACGTTTTCGAGTGGTGCCCCATTTACGCCGGAGATGTGAAGTCGCCGAGACTTGGTGGTGAGGCCCAATTTGCGCACACAATCCTCCGTGACAAAAGAGAACTGGGAACCAGGATCTAAAATACCACGGAACGTGTGCGGTTGGCCAATGGTGGTGAGGAGGTCAGCGGTAACTGTGCCCAGTAAGACCCCGGCTCGCTCCGTGGTGGAGCTCCCTGCGAAGCCTGATGTGCCAGGTAGGGTTCTTGGTGGTGAGGAAGGTCGTTGCGTTCTGGTGGTAGACGTTGTTTCTCCCGTCGCAGGTGGGCCGATGTGGAGGTCGGTATGGTGACGCTTTCCGCAATGTCGGCACGAGTAGGTAGATGTGCACTCCAAGGTGGGGTGATGCACACTCAAGCAGTTCCTGCACCCACGGAACTGACGTAGGAGATCCAGACGTGCTTGAGGCGTTGCTTCCCTGAAACGAGGACACAACGATATAGTGTGGTTCTGTTGGCAGAGGTAGCACGATTTAGGTTTAGGTGGTGGAGCGGCCTGAGCCATTAGTGCCTGCCTTGGACGAGGCATAAATTGGTTGGGGGATTTGGTGGTAAATGGTGGTGAAGGTTTGGCATTGGTTGCCTTGGTGATAGGTGGTACATCAGAAGAGGTTATGCGGAGAACATGACACCTATTCTGCACGAACGTTTGTAGGTCGGTGAAACGAGGGAATGTAGTTCCGATAATCGAAGTTTCAAAGGCCTCCCTGGTATAAGGATCAAGAGACCGAAGGGCTAATTCGCACAAAAGATATTCTGATAAGTCAGCGATCGCTAAATTTCGAAGCGAGGCTATACTTTCACTTACATTTGAAATATAAGTCTGGAGAGACTCGGCTGTAGGTTTGCCTGGTTGTGAACGATAATTCAGGAACTTATTCAGGTAAGTTGAGGCTAGTTTCCTAGGATCATCGTACGTTTTTAGAAGTACAGCCCATGCCTGCTCAAAATTTTCCGAAACGACTGCAATGTGCTTTATAGAATCGTATGCCTGCCCTCGCAAATGTCCAACCAGATAATGAAATCTTTCCGCGTCGGTAAGGGATAGATCTTCTTTGAAAAGCGATGTGAAGAGCTGCTTAAAGGTAGGCCATTTTACGAGGTCCCCACCAAAAGGCGGTATGGTGATCGTAGGGAGTGTTGCCCGAGAAGTGTTGTGAGGATTCGCAATGGTATCTAGCATAGTGCTATTATGAGTCGAGGGTCTAGGATGAACTTGGGTGATTTGCTGGTGATAATTATGACACTCGTAATAACAATTTTTCACTTCCTTCAAAAGGTTTTCATCCTCAGGTGTAGGAAAAGGTGGTTCAATAGGTACATCATTATAATCATACAATTCCTCCCATTTGCTCATAAAATTATGATAAAGATCAGGTAGGGTGGCAAACATACCGCGAAACATGCCTCTGTCGGCTGCTGACGAAATTGCAGCAAAGCCCTTTACTCGAATATCATTAATGTCACTCGCTAAATTCTTCAACTGACGCTTAGTTTTGGCAAATCCGCGCTTGGTGAGCAGAGCGGTGTCACTGCTACCCCCAGATGCCATTGTGACAAAATATCAAAAATGGTACACACACAAAAAAATAGAACGCCAAAACAATACAAATTTGTGGGTATAAAATCCGAAAAAAACTCGGTTGAGATCTTGAGATCAGAAATAAATATGGTAAGGAAAGTAGTGTACTTTCGTATTAATAAACCAAATTGCCGAATAAATGGTGGTCATCAATAGCTAATGATCCCTGGGTTTTGTAGAAAATGACTTTTAGACTAGGTTTAGACTTTAGGTGGTTTCGAAAATTAATTAATTAATTTTGAGAAGCATTATATCACAATCCAATAGGTGCTAGTTCTGAATCCGGGCCGACATGGACCAAAAATGTTAGGTTTTGATGTTTTAGGAAAATGACCTTCGAAGGACCACCTAGGTTTTACTTTAGGTTAACCTTAGGAAACCTTGTTTTGTGATATTATTCAGATAAGGGAAGTAAAAACACCTCAGGGATCAAGTTGCAGGCAGATCAGCACCGATTTATTCAAACAAAGTGGTAACACGGCAGATATTGGTCGAATGGAAAGACTACCTAGAGTGGCCACTGGAAGTCTAACATTAGGAATTGATGAGTAACCGACAATCTCAATTTTAACGAAAGTCCACGATTTTACGGAGAAAGACGGTCGGATCTTGGTGTCGTCGACGACGTACGTGAAGTGGCCACAAGCAAGACGATTGAAGAAAATACCTTGGGTTCAGCTTACCCTCAAGCGTTACTGAAATCTGCAAGATGGTGGTTCACCACGTGAGCGTTTGGTGGTTGCTCACTCCAATTTCCACTTCTCACCTTGGGGACGTCCCATTAAATGTTTCATCGCTGGTCGACCATTGTGCGAATAATGTCCAATGCACAAACTTGATGGTGATGTTGGTTCCGCAAATTGGAAGTATAATAATATGATGAAACAGAAATTACGGTGGTAAATTAGCAAAGGTGGGTGGAGTTAAAACTTTTCGACCAATTGATATGAGATCCAAGACTCGAAAACTAGACTGAAAATCCAATAGATCACTCCCAATCGAAGCGGGTTGGAAGGAGGTGGGTGGGCGGCTCATCAGCTGATTATCGAGGTGAGTGGCCTTCCAGATGGGAGGTGATTAAATATTACGCTCTGGACAGGAGGAGATGATGATGACGTCATAGTCGAGGTATTCATGGCTGGGACAGATTTGCACTGGCGATCCAATCAATAAAAATAAACGCTCGCACTCAAACTCATACCCCTACTCAAACCAAAACTGATACTTATACCTATTCAAACTGAAACTCACTCAAAGTCACTCTCAAAACGAAATTGAAACTCAAAGCTAATCTCAAAATCAAACAGATATTAAAACTCATAGTCATAAACAGAAAAAGGAACTAAAACTCAAAATCATAATCAAAGACAAACTCAAACTCAAAGACAATCTCGGAAAAAAAAACTGAAAATCAAAGTCAAACTCACGATGAAACAGAGACTCAAACTCATAATCAAACCCGAAGTCAAACTAACAATGAAACAGAAACTCAAACTCATAATCGAAATCGAAGTCAAACTCGCTATGAAACGAAACTCGACCCCTCAATCGAAATCGAAGTCACACTCACAATGAAACCGAAACTCAAACTCATTATCGAAAACGAAGTCGAACTCACAATGAAACAGAAACTCTAACTTATAATTATAAGTTATATACCTAATGATTATAATCAAACTCATATAAATAAACTATATAATGATTATAATCAAACCCGAAGTCAAACTCACAATGAAACGTATCCTCAAACTTATAATCGAAAACGAAGTCAAACTCACAATGAAACAGAAACTCTAACTTATAATCAAACTCGAAGTCAAACTCAAAATGAAACCGAAACTCAAACTCATAGTCGAACCCGAAGTCAAACTCACAATGAAACTGAAACTCAAACTCATAATCGAAAACGAAGTCGAACTCACAATGAAACAGAAACTCTAACTTATAATCAAACTCGAAGTCAAACTCAAAATGAAACCGAAACTCAAACTCATCGTCGAACCCGAAGTCAAACTCACAATGAAACAGAAACTCAAACTCATTATCGAAATCGAAGGCAAACTCACTATGAAACAGAAACTCGAACTCATAATCAAACCCGAAGTCAAACTCACAATGAAACGTATCCTCAAACTTATAATCGAAAACGAAGTCAAACTAACAATGAAACTGAAACTCAAACTCATAATCGAAAACGAAGTCAAACTAACAATGAAACTGAAACTCAAACTCATAATCGAAAACGAAGTCGAACTCACAATGAAACAGAAACTCTAACTTATAATCAAACTCGAAGTCAAACTCAAAATGAAACCGAAACTCAAACTCATAGTCGAACCCGAAGTCAAACTCACAATGAAACAGAAACTCAAACTCATAATCGAAATCGAAGTCAAACTCACTATGAAACAGAAACTCGAACTCATAATCAAACCCGAAGTCAAACTCACAATGAAACGTATACTCAAACTTATAATCGAAAACGAAGTCAAACTAACAATGAAACTGAAACTCAAACTCATAATCGAAAACGAAGTCAAACTAACAATGAAACTGAAACTCAAACTCATAATCGAAAACGAAGTCGAACTCACAATGAAACAGAAACTCTAACTTATAATCAAACTCGAAGTCAAACTCAAAATGAAACCGAAACTCAAACTCATAGTCGAACCCGAAGTCAAACTCACAATGAAACAGAAACTCAAACTCATAATCAAACTCGAAGTCAAACTCACAATGAAACAGAAACTCAAACTCATAATCGAAATCGAAGTCAAACTCGCTATGAAACGAAACTCGACCCCTCAATCGAAATCGAAGTCACACTCACAATGAAACCGAAACTCTAACTTATAATCGAACTCGAAGTCAAACTAACAATGAAACAGAAACTCAAACTCATAATCGAAAACGAAGTCGAACTCACAATGAAACAAAAACTCTAACTCATAATCAAACTCGAAGTCAAACTCACAATTAAACGTATACTCAAACTTAAAATCGAAAACGAAGTCAAACTAACAATGAAACGAAACTCGAACTCTCAACTGAAATCGAAGTCATACTCACTATGAAACGATACGGTGAGATTGATTATGAGCGAGTTTCTGTTTTATTGTGAGTTTGACTTCAAGATTGACCATGAGTTTGGGTTTCGTTTCATTGTGAGTTTGACTTTGAGTTTTACCATGAGTTTGAGTTTCGTTTCATTGTGAGTGTGACTTCGATTTCGATTGAGAGTTCGAGTTTCGTTTCATTGTGAGTTTGACTTCGATTTCGATTATGAGTTTGAGTTTCTGTTTCATTGTGGGTTTGACTTCGAGTTTGACTATGAGTTTGAGTTTCGTTTCATTGTGAGTTTGACTTCGATTTCGATTATGAGTTTGAGTTTCAGTTTCATTATGGGCTTCGAGATTGATTATGAGTTTGATTTTCTGTTTTACAGTGAGTTTGACTTCGAGTTTCAGTTTCTGTTTCACTGTGAGTTTGACTTTGAGTTCAACTATGAGTTTGGTAATGAGTTAGATTAAATCGAAATTTTCTGTGTCATTGTGAGTTCGACTTTGACTTCAACTATCAGTTCGAGTTTCTGTTTCTGTGTGAGTTTGACTTTGAGTTTGATTATGTGTTTGAGTTTCTGTTTCATTGTGAGTTTGAGTTTTAGTTTGACTTTGGGATGAGTTTGATTGTGAGTGCTGGTTTGGTTTTGGGTAGGAGTACTAGGGTATGAGTACTAGGAAAAAGCGTTATGACAAAATTTATGAGGATTGGTATTGTTTTGAGAATCCGTTTTTCGGAAATTCTTGAACACACCGCATGCATAGGTAGTGAACAATGCCCTTCAGTGCCTATACAAAGCACTAACAATGCTCAATAGAACCGAATTGAACAGGCCGAATTCCGAGGACACGGCACGGTCCATTCACGGTTGAGCGTGTATCGATAATCTGACAATTTGCGGTTATGTAGGACACACTACCATGTAGGATAACTAGTTCCTATACGATGAACCGTTGCATCCTTCTATTTTAAGCCTGGAGGGTCCTTGTGTTCGTCGAGATTTATAGGTAGACACTACAACCAACAGTTTGGAGTACAGGCAGGTTAACATGAAGCCTAGCCTTGCAGCCCTTCGTGGTTTGATTTGACGATGGCCCGAATGAAAAGCCATGTTCGCTGTTAGGCTGTTGGCGATTACGTTCGGTTGCAGGTGAAAAGACGGAAAGCCATGTCCGCTCAACGTGGTAAATATTTCCGAAGCACCAACAATCCACAATCCACGTTCGGACGTATACGTTGGCATCGTAGAATTTTACAAGCGTAATAATTGAAAACTCTCCCAACGGATCTTTACCGTGTAACAGTTGATTGCAAGCTATCAATTTGTTTGTGGATCTTCGGTTGGCGGAGCGGCATTGTTCAAGATTCATGTTCTCCTGATTGATTGCGATGCTCGCTGTCGATGAAAAATGAGCCCCAACATGGCGGTTCACGAGAATTGAAACGTGTCCGCGTAGAAAATAGAAGGCCGCTAAATTTATTACAGCTTTTGATGTCGGAGGAGTGTCAGCGCTTATCAAGCCGGGGCCAGCTAATAAGCCTGTCATTGCCGTCGCTTGGTTGCCAGATCTCCACCGTCGGCGTCGGCTGCCGTCTCGCTCCTTTTCCAATAGCGCGAGGGGACGAATGGGTGAGAGGTGCGGGTGAGGGCTGGGGGGCCAATCTAGTTTCCTGCCTTGACAGCCCAGGAGCCTTTTCACAGCTGACTTTCGCACTTTTTCTTGTCTCGCAAAAACGGCTCTCGACGGAGGGCTTTTACAATTTTTATACGGATAATATCAAGCAGTCGACGATAGTACGAGGGCATAAATATTTTTTATCGTCAGAATTTTTATTGCGCACTCAATTTAATAGCGCGGAATGATTTATTTGTTTGCATCATGCGAGATATGTACGCTCAAGAATAAATTGAATACTCTTGCAGGTTTTATGGGGTAAGTGTGCCGCATAATAGTCTCGTGTTTACCTGCACCTCTTTTACTTGGAAATGTTTGATGAATACGTTCAACGCATTTATTATAAATAGACCTATTCATACCAGTACCTTCCCTCAGTCTCAACAAGCAGGGCTGTCGCTGCTAGTCGGTCAATTGCACCTCACAAACGACGATAAATATCGTTATTGGGTCAGCTCAACTAGGTTTTCATACCTATCGATACGTAACACCCGATATTACCAATTACTACCTACTCCTATCCACGGTATAGGTTGTTTACCTGTCCTTTGCACACGGCTGTCAAGTCTTCGGCCCGTAGTCCGTGCCGTGAAGTGGCAAGCGGAGCAAAGTTCGCGTGACGCCAACCCTTAACATTTTCACATGGGATCCCGGACCCTTAATAACGTTTAATTGAAGAACCTTAACCTGATTGCAATTCGTCACGCCATGCCA
The DNA here is from genome assembly GCA_036186465.1 of Nesidiocoris tenuis. NCBI lineage: Eukaryota > Metazoa > Arthropoda > Insecta > Hemiptera > Miridae > Nesidiocoris > Nesidiocoris tenuis. Next base: position 13,738,141 of record AP028915.1, on the reverse strand, counting down.
TTAGTGTCGGCAAAATGCTTCGTTGAAACAGACCTGCCAGCTCTAGGTAACTCCTGCTCACAGCAGCTATCAGCTCATTCAACATCTCATTTGAAGGTATAACGCTATTGAACATAGTTACTGAAAAATATTTATCCGACCACTGAAGTCAGAAACGAGGACGTATTGACTGCTTGCAAACTCAGTCACCTTCAAAGCGAGAAAAGTGTATTTTTTTATGGGCTCACAAAAATTGTAGCAAATGAGCTGGAGAATCGACTCTCTCGAGGAAGACAATTTTGAGTGAGAACATTATGTATGCTGATGAGTAGACCGATACTTTTAGGTACTTCATAAACTGATTAAATTTCATGACGTTGGTTTTTATCTTTTCCTCGATCTTCTTTGATACTATATGGTTTGGAAATAGACCGCTATGGAGATTGAATTTTTACAAAATATTCTAATGCAGGAGTATGGTGTCCTTTTAGACTAGGTGCATGTTACCTTACACAAATTTTGTTTTCGTGTAAAATTGGGATAATAGATGGGTATTCTTTCCAGAAAATTATCGGTACATGTCAACGAAACGATCCGGTTTTGAGAGGTACGACGTTTCAACTGGTTATTCGTGTGGGCTGGGGAAGAACTTTTTTCCATTAGGTATCTAAACCTGTATCAATCATCTCGCGTGTAGGGTTTCAGTGCCCCTCTTCCCTAAAACATCCTCCCCATTTTCCAGCCAGGCTATCGCATTTTGATCCTATTCGGACCGTCCAATCGAATCTCGTACAAAACCCACTCAGGTCAAAAAAGCTCGAATAATTTTCCGTGGAATTGCCGAATTTTTCTTCCCCGTTTCCAGTTTCCTGTTCGGTTAAAACACAAACGTTTTGATGGGGTTCTGAAAACCAGCGAAACGCCAAGGGGTAGTTTTCTCGGGAATATTCGATTATTTTGAGCTGTGGTGATGAGTTGGAGAGTTGACCTGGATGTCAGCCACTACACGCAAAATAAGTGTTATTATTACCCCATGATGATTAGGTAGTTGTTTAATTTATTTTAAGGATACTATCTCGAAGTTTTCGTTTAATCTGAAAACTAGAATATGAAGTTCTGAAAATTGTGATAGATTTACCATATCGGTGGGGAAATATAGTGCGTAGAGTTTACCAGTGGTTGTAGGCCCTACAATGTAGGGTAAGAGTTACTATATATCCATGACCATAAGGCGCTGCGTTCTCGAATCGATATATATACACCATACATATAAACGCATACCTACGTAAACACGTCACCCCCGTCATTTGTAGTCAAGTGGTGAACACGTACCTATGTGTCTCGATACCCAAAGGGCTCAGAGGTATAGTAAGGAATCGCTAACCCGACCGTGCGTGTCAAACGGCTGTAACTCACGACTGGCAGGGCAGGCAAAGCAGACAGGACTAGACAACGGATGGCAATTGCGAGAGAACTTACTGATGGATACCAACATCCGGTCCAGTGACCCGATCACACGACAGTGAGCAATATACATGGGAATACTGAAATTATGTATTAATCTGAGCCGGGAATGCGTTTTCTCGGAATGATTTCGACCGAAATGGATTTCGAAAGCTGACCAGCGGTGGACTTGTTTCGAATGTATTCCCGGGTATCCCCGGGCTCAAATCCTCTATTTCAGTTACCTACCTCTACTGTATTAGATATCAACTATTGATATTGGTATTGATATCAATGTTAATTATTAATTAATAATATCATGAAATGATAGGTATACGTATACGTAACTGAAGGAGAAGGATGATATTATTATTGATATAAATTATTGATGTCAATTATAATTATATCAATAATTATTGATAGATTAACCAGCCCTTCACCTAAAAGGCAGATTGCAGTAAGCGCCATTTTTCGAGTCATTGGCACCGATGAATTTGTCTTGAAATATTCTATCAATCTAGCTAAGCATTGCGTGCTATGCTACCGAGCACTCTGGTATTCAAAATTACTTTTCAAAGTCTGGAAATCATCATGTTCACATGATTCTTTGACAGATGTTTCGCGACGTAACAAACATTTTTTGGGAGAAAAATGCTTTACTTTCGTAGTTTGCTGGTAGCCTAGTGGCTAGCGCGACCGACTCCAGCCGTAGGCTGTGTTTTAAAACTTATTTATTCAGCGAGTCTCCTCCCACACCAATAAGGAAAAGCCTTATCAGATCATTATAAAATATTGGAAATAGCAGAGTTACCCCTCAAAGGCACGCGAGTGCCTCTTGAGTGCACCTGCCCAGGGTCTGCCTATAGAGCAGAGGCTACCAGGTTCGAATCCGGGCAGAGCGTGGTTGTTTTGTCAATTCCAATTGGTCCTATCATCTAGAACAGCATAATATGCTGAATCAGCATTGCTGATATCTATTATTTAATATGCGGAAATTATATGATCATTATTGATGTATCTATTCATAATTTGTTACGATTTCCGTCTCAAAAACTGAGGTATACTACCTACTGATTTTAACTCGAATAAACGTAACCTGTTTAATTGGAATTGGAATCAGGACTTTTCGTGTTTTCTATTTTTTCCCCTGGGCAAGAAAATGGCCCGATTTGAGCGTTCTTGGTTTTGAAATTTTTGTTTTACCTTGCAAAATACGTGTATAATTTTTATATTTACATGCCTAACTTGACGTATTTTGATTTTAGGTGAGTTTTAAAATTTGTATACCTAGTGCTTTTCTTGACATTTTTTATACAGGTAAATAGCCTCCAAAGTAGTCAAAATAATCAAATTCGTCAAAATTTGGGTACCAAAATAAGAAAGTATTGTGTTATCCACGAACCACTGGTTTATTTTTTTATTTGCTTCTTTTTTCTGTTTAATTAATCTCAAAAAAAAAATTCAGGCTGATTGCACATCATGTGCATGGGTTCCAAGGATTTTTGCTTCTCCGCATCTGCATGAAATAATGAACTTGGCGAACGCCCACCTGAGTAGAGCAAATTAGTATTATAATGTTCCGGGGGATGAGCGTTTCGGGCGCTGGGAACAAAGGTCCGATTCCGCCTACTTCGCAAGGGGAGGTCTGGTTACTCGGGGGTTGGGGGTTACTTATCGGCGCAAGGGTTGACTAACGGCACACGAGGGTACCCTGAATCAAGAGGACCGCGGTGCGTTTTGTGTACTCTGGAAGGTTGTCCATGGTATCTCTGTAGGTGGTCTTGTCCGACAGAGAGATCCGACCCTCTCATATTAATTAGACCACCCACTCTACCTCGAGCCGTACCTGCTAACGAAGAATAATGTGCTGAACGCGCTTGGCTCTCGACTCATCGTTATGAAGGTAGATTGGTATAAGTAAACCTATTTGTCTGATCCCGCTGCGTAAGACAAACCTTCCTGACAAAGCAATATGGCGTTCCATCGTGTAAATATCCGCATTCGATGCGAGTTTATGGTATTTTTTAACTAGGAGAGAGTCGGTCATCTTAATTGAATTATAATATACCTAATTGATAACGTGACCAATCATATTATTATAAGTCATATTATTACCAGTCCATATGAATTGCAAAGCCCGAATGAATTTACCTTGATATGAGATTGTGGTTATCATTGCAACCTCGCTATGACCATTTGTAACTCAGAATCTGATCTTTGCCATATGCCAACAAATCCGTCGGCCAAAGCTTCACGGTATGCTTGAAGCTAGATTCAATATGCCCAGTAATCGGCAAGTTCTCTATTTATTGCGATAAGCTAGGGATACTCCGGATACTGCTGTAAGAAAGTAGCCAAAATCCTAAATTAGTTACTTTAATTACCTTTTTTCTTTTCTCACGACCATTCGTAGAGCAACTGATGTCAGCAGATCAGGGGTAGGGTCATACGAAGAAAACTGCCTCTTTCGCCGAGCTTTCGATGTATTTTAACAGCTTCATCAGCCCTGATGAAGATGTTAAAATACATCGAAAGCTCGGCGAAAGAGGCAGTTTTCTTCGTATGACCCTACCCCTGATCTGCTGACATCAGTTACGTTTTCACGGGTCGATCATTCATCCACAATTCGTAGAGCAGGTCGGTGCCTGCGTCAAATGCCTAATGTAAAGCAATAAAATATCACAACCGAGTAACTTGATCAAATTACCAGGGTACTAATTTCGGCTTCTCGTATGTGGTCGAGCTGCCTCATTAGCCCATTATTATTTTGCTCGCAGGCGTTACAACCTCAACTGGCTCCAACCGCTTCGATAATATCCACTTTCAATTAGCCCAACCGCATGATGTACCTTTGCCGGCCATGTTACCTGCAGCAGCAGTTGGTTTACTCCTTTCCATTCATTATATATCGCGTTCGGGTCCAGTAATTAAAATAATGACTCGTCCACCCTTTGCGAACTCCAGTCTGCATTGCTGAGTGTCAAGTGCCAGAGGCCTTTCCATTTAGTCGGAAGGCATTTTGGTACGAACAGTTGGCTCGTCCGTAAGTCTGCCGGAACCTTTGGTCCTCGCCAGTTCTGACTGTCCGGCTACGCTAGCATGAATAACGGTACCGCATTATGGACGGCGGCAATTATAACGCTGCATATATACATGGAGACTTACAATTTATGCCGGTCTTTCCACCTTACCCCTCCTATGCCCAGCCTCAGAAAATTCCTCTCTTGACGTCAGAAATCGAACTGCGACTAGGTACCACAGTGGACTTAGGTGCGCAATAGTTCCATACTTGGGCGCATTTATTTTCATGAATCAGTTCAAATTGTAGCCAAAATTAATGCTTCAAATTCTATACTCAAAATACTCTGCTGCTAACTGGTTATTCATTACATTTCGTTTTCTACATTCTTTGGGGCATCCTCACCTGAATAACTTCTTGAAATGTTCAGGATGACGCCTTTCACCGGCGATTGTACCTGCATTATCGTGAACTGGCGGAATAGCAGCAGATTTGAAAAGTGTGCCTCTCGTGTCAAACGAAGAGGCAGTCGATTTAATAGTTTCAGAGGAGGACAATATAGTCGAAAGCGCCTGGAGGAATATCAGTGCAAACATACAAATAAGCAACATAGAGTGCGAACGAATTCGAACCTTATGGTCTATAGATGGCCTTAAGAAGGAGGTGTGGGAGTTGGTTTTGGTGGTGGTAGTGGTGTTGGTTTAGGTGTGGGGGTGGTGGGGTGGTGTAGTGGCAGCGATTGGTATTTGTGGTGTGGTGTTGGTAGTGGTGTTAGCGTTGGTGTTGATGTTGGTTTTGGTGTTGATGGCGGTGGTGTGGTTGTAGTGAGGTGGTGGTGATGTTGTTTTTGGTGGTGGAGGCTTGGTAGTAGTGATGGTGGTGGCTTGGTAGTGGTGGTGGTGGCTTGGTAGTAGCGGTGGTGGCGGTAGCGGTGAGGGTGGTGGTGATGGTGATGGTGGTGGCGAAGCAGGAATAGTGGTGGTGGTCGTGGTGGTGGTGATGCCTTAGAGGGAAGGTCTCTCCTAGCGGACACTACTGTACCAACCTTCCAATGGGACACACTGATCCCAAGAGAACACAAGTATCCTCCCTTTTCCCTCAACGATATTCAGCCCGGCTATAATCATCAGCCCTTTCAGCAATCGGCCCACAGACTCGCACCCTTGGCGTTATAATTTCCCGGTCCCTAATTGCAAGATATTCCGACGTCCTTGATGGAGGACTTCTCTTGCCTTAAATTCCGTAGGCCTCCAAGGGAGAAATTTATTTGAGGAAAACCCGGCCGGAAATTTTCAATAACCTTCTCCGCTTCCAAGTCATCCTTTGTTCCTAACTGCGAGGGATTCCATTGTTGGAGATAGTAAACCAAAAATTCAATCTTCCAAAGATGATTCATAATGTATGGCGAATAGCTAGGTATTTCGAGAAATTAAGTTTTGGAGTTGGAGCAATCACTTAAACAATAGCAATGGGACGTTTTTTCATTTTGGACGAATTTTAAAATTTTAATACTGAATTTTTGATATTTTTGACCTAAACACTTTCAAAAGCAGCAAAATTGCAAGCAAAATTGTGCCACAATTTTACGTTTCAAAATATGGAAGTATTGTGTGTTATCTACGCACCACTGGTTTCACCTGAACCTTCAAATATAGAGCGTGCACATTGCAATCGTAGGTAATTTTGCAGTTCCAATTTCTTTCAACCACATGGGTTCTAATTAATATCCTCCCGTTGGAAATTATTATCCTATTTTTCTTTTTGGCAGTCGCATTATCTTCTTCTCTTCAATTAGCTATTCAGCGGGGAAAATGTTTTTCTTCTTGCTGCTTTCCAGCGAAAGAAAAGATGGGAGAAATTAACTCAATTATTTCCAGACGTTCCAACGTAAGAAGCGGAGGGAATAAAGAAGGCGTTGAGAGGGGCGAGGGGAATTCAGTTAGCGATGTGAGGGGCTCCTGGCCGCATGGAAAGCAAAGCTCACGAACTCTGAAACAAAGAGAATTTAATTGCGCAATTACGAAATAAAAGCCACCCTCGGAGAGCGGAGAAAAACGGAAAATTTACCTTATTCTCCGGTACAGGCGAAAAGATAGGTTGACGCGTCTCTTAACGTACTACGTGGAAAGGCAATTTATAATGTACTCCATTCTTTACTCTTCTTATGCTACACTCATACAAGGGTCGAACTTGGGGGTGGCCTCGTTGAAATGAGTACGTCAAACGCTCTATCATGGCCGCGCTACGGTCTCTTTTATTTAATTTCCTTTTTTTATGCCGACACTTTTTGCTTCCAAGGTGCACTCCTATCGACTTCAGATCTCCCACTTCGTTCCCCCGACCCCTCGCTTTCCACATTCTGATAATACACTGTTCGACCCAGGGCTTAGGGTTGGCTTTGCAGTCTCCAGAAACCTCTTTGGCATATTCTGGAATACTTTTTTCTCTGAAAGGTTGCGGTTTTCTCCCTCCGGGAAAAAGGCTAATTCGAGCTGTGAGTTGTTAACGTTTTGCACCTTTCACCTTAACGGCAGCTTTTTACATGCCGTGGTTCGCCGTGAAAGAGCGGGACGTAAAAGGCTGAATCGTATAAGTCAATAGAACTAATGGGATATTCAATCCATTACAGCTTGAAATAAATTATACATGCTGATGTTCAAACTAGGAACATTCAAAATAGCATCGGCATCTTCTGAATTGTGTTTTTGCAATGAGAAGCATTTCCAATTTGAATTGAAATTTTTTCGAACCGAATTGGGAATTTTCCGGATCGATTTGAGAATTTCGGAATAAAATTTAGAGTTTTTGAACCCACAGGTGTCGAGAATTTTTCGAACAGAATTAGCTTGAAAAATTTTCAGTTGGAAAATTCTCAATTTTATTTGGGAAATTGTAAATTTTAATTGGTGGAATTCTCAATTAGGTTTATAAAATTCTCAATTAGGTTTGAAAAGTTTTCAATTCGATGTGGAAATTAATGATTTATGTCGGTTTGCTGCGTTTTATGGGTAAAATAAGAATGATTACTGCCATTTTGATGGTTTACTTTGTCTCAAAAATTGTTTTCCAATATTAAATTATTTTTCTTAAATTCGCTAGTAGAGTTAAGGATTTATTGCACGTTCGCTTGAGTTACCAAGTTAGCAAAAGGAGATTCTTTTATCTTAAACAATGATTTGACATTATTCCATAAATTCTTATCGCCTCGGAGGTAAAATATTGTCTTTTTAGTATAACCAACATTAAGATATTTCTATTCACCCCAGTTCGTCTATGGCAGGATGAATAGCGCAATACGATCTCGCCCAATGATTGTTTCTCACCACAATCGTGAATTTCGCATTTTTGCGACCTGTATCCTTTGCATAATCTGTGCCGCTTCATAAAATGTGCGCCCTTTGTTGGAAGAACGTTCTGCGAATAATAAAAATGCATACACCCGCATGAAATCCAGCGAAACTAACTTCTTAGGTCCCTCCGGTAGGTCCGCCTTTTCCTATAGGTTTATACCTCAGTTAGTTAAATCCAGTAGTGCCGTATTATCCCTGAATTGTTGCGGTGAGCAATGGCCGAAGTTTAATGGGAATTTTATCTTATCGCGGTAGTAAAATGGCCTTTCGAGTTCCCTCGTTCCAAATACCGCTCTTAATTCGGTTCTCCATTTTGCTCGCGGTTTAGAGGGTCAGTGCTCCAATGAAATCTTGCTTTCTTATTCCGATGCTCGTTGAACAAATCTTCCGTCTACATCTTGCCAACATAAATTTTACGGTCCGATCAAAATTGAATTCCCTTCGGAATTGATGCTCGGAGGTTGTATCCTTCAGCATCTTGACAAAAGTTTTCACTGTTGTTTTCTATCTAGACTCCTTTTTCGTAAGGATAAAAATGGTAGTTGTTCTTCCAGTTCTATAGTTCTTTTGCCGATTTCAGGCGACAGTAAGACGGCACTTCGTGAGACATTTTTCCTTCACTCTTGTTTTTCAACACGTTTTAGACATGAGATTTGTGGTTTTGGGATGGGATGTGATGGTAACGTAGGAGTCCCAATTTTCAGGAGAGTGGCTTCTCCCCGCAAAAATGGCAATGAATTTCAGCTCCGCAGGGTTGGCGGTTGGGTCGAGAGACCAGAAATAGGTATAGTAGGTACCTACTTACCCATTTTGGTTTATTACTCAATAACCACGCCCAAGAAAAAATTATTCTAACCTACTCTGAAAATTGCATGGTTTACAAAGGGTGAAAAATCAAAATCTGCAATGATGAATATCCGCCCTTCCGCCGTCCCTTGTCCGATGACCGCCGTGAACACTTTTTCTCCCAAAACGGAAGGAGATTTTTTTTTGTTGGAATTTTCAGGAAAAACAAACTTTGTTCCGGGGCAGCTCCAATTCTTTGGTCAGCCCTCTGGAAAAATTTTTGAAATCTCGAAAAATTAAAATTTGTGTTTTTTCGAAATCTTTTCCCGCTATATAGCGAATCACTTAATTACTTTAATGTCAACAATCAATAAAACCTTCTGCTCGCGAAGAAAGCATAGCTTCGAAGTGAAAAAATCAACCGATTCCTCGGAGAGCGAGCAACTTGAACGGAATTACTTCCGAAGACAATTTTGCCGAAGATGATTGAGGAGTCAGAAGGCTGCGATGTCGGCTCGGTTTGCTTGACTGAGATGAAAAGCCGACGACGGTGGCCGGGTAGAGCTTAACTTGATTAGTAGCCACGGCCAATCAATACCAATGGTGGATGGAGTGGCTCACCTGAGACCCGAAGACACCCACCCCCGCTCCCACGAGGAATGGGGATGATTTGAGATTCCCAGAGGAATTTTGGAACTTCGAACTCGGCAGAACTGGAAAGAAGCGTCGTTAATTTGATGGGTAAAACGGATCAGAAGCCAAAAAAAACATCAGACGTTATTAGCTGATTATGCTTGGTTATTATATCGCACCCTTCCGAGAATAATGTTACATCTCAAAAATCCTCTTTTTTCAGTAAACGCGGAACACTGTCCCCACCCAGGGATGATGTTATTATCAGCTTGAATTCATTCCGTAACATAAAATATCCTTTACCACTCAGATTTACTGATAGAATTTTGAAAACGAGTTAGAAGTTTGTAGAATGAAAAATATGATCCAAACCCAAGAGCCAATTAAAAATGTGCCAAATAAAAAATCAGGTCTCTATAAGAATATCAAAAGTTAGTTAATTATTGGGTGAATACCAGTGGTGCGTATATAGTGCACAATACTTCCACATTTTTATAAATTTATTTTTGACGAAATCGATCTTGTTTAGGCTACTTTCGAGGCTGTATTTATCCAAAATTTCAAAAAACTCACTAAGCAAATTTTAAAGGTGGGGAGAAAAATTCGTCGAATAAATAAAATAAAATATGAATAAAAATATTATTAAATAATTATGTCAATATTATTTCCTAGGTAACTCAAATTTTCGTATCATTCAAATTAAGCCGGTACTGTTAGTACTTTCGTAGAGAAAATACAAATGGATTCAAAAATGAGGTGAACATAATACCTACATTTCACTCAAAACCTTTTGGAAAATTTCTCTGTTGTTTCCCATGCCATTTCCGCTCGAGGCATTCTTAATCTCGGAATCAAGAATGATTGAATATCGATCTGCTGCCCCTTGCGCAGCCAATCCAGAACTTTATCAATTCTGTGAAACGATAAAACAAAACACATAAAAAACACGTATAGCAGAGAAATCTAAGCCTTTCGTAGTACGAATGGTAGCGTTCGTTTCTCTTCAATTGCGACGTTTTATCGTGACGCTAGTGAGAAGAAGTCTGAGAAAATGATATTTTTTTCTGTTTACCCTTTCCCCGTCTACTTCATCGGCATTAAACGTAAACCGCCTACTCGAATTGCTCTCTCATAGCAGCTCAGAATGTTCTAGTAAGTGGTTAATGGTATTGGTATTGGAAGAAAATGTTCTACCATTGATTTCAACTAAAATTGTTCAGGGAATGCGGCAAAGTGGGCTTGTTAGGTGACTCAAAACGGAAAACAACGAAAAGTTGAGTGAATTTCTTGATATTTTATACCTAAACAGCCTCAAAAGTAGTCGAAATATAATCAAATAGTTTAAAAAATTTACGTGCCTATCAATTATACATTGATTCTATATAGGTATGGAAGTTTTGTGTGTTATCTACGCACCATTGAAATTATTTAACTATTATTGTTCTTTCCTATGCAAATGCCTATAAATGAAGAAATTAGTAGCATCTCATGTTCTAGATTTCATATTAAGTAATTATGAAAATAATGGAAATTAACATTTCGATATTAAAAAGCACTGATTTTTATTACGCTCCACACTCGGTACTCAATCTACAAAATCTCACTTTCCCTATTACCTTTATCAACCCCAAGCGTGTCAAGTGTTTCAACAAGAGATTTACCCGATAGATCTGTTGTATCTCGTTGGCTGACGGTGGTTAATAAGGATTTACCTATAAATACACGGAGCAGAATTGTATCACGATACATAGTTTCCTATCTGATCTCTCGTCCCACTTTTGTATTGCCTCTCGGTGAAATGAGACTTTCTGTCTCCGTCGCAATTCGAAGCTGGTAATATCAGACTAACGCAACGGATGAATGGGATAAATCTCCAATATAGAAGTCGAGGATATTGGTTCAGGAATCTGGTATTGTATCGGTCTCTTTTACGGTCCGATCGAAGAATTCTACATTGTTGAATGTACGGATTCATAGTTGAACAACGTGCTTCGCTGAATGGTATTGAGCTTAATCTTCGATATTGCCATTTTCATAGCCACCTGCGCCATCTACCTCAGGGATTTGTGAAAGCTAAAACTGTTGAATGCTCCATGAAGGGAGTTTTATATGATAGTTCCAGCTTACAGTCCAATTCGCATTTTAGAAACTTAGTATTCCATCGCAGCGTATGTTAAGGCTTTTTTGTTACTTCAGTCCTTTCCACTTCTTTACGAAATTAGCATTGGAAATTGATCAGTATGGAATTTTTCATAATCTCTGATTCATTTTGCAAAATTTTAGCGCTTTTTCCGGTTTTCGCATGAAAGTTTTAAAAGAACAGGGTTGCAGCTAAAAACTCATTGTTACCATTTCATTACCAAGTACATAACTATTGTACAATTGGAAGCTTTGCAGGTGCTTCATTTCAGGAGCTATACAGCTCTGAGAAGTTTGCTAATTTTTCCAAAGAGCTGAATATTTTGGTTTGGGCATACTTTTTACTTTTTTTGGTAACTAGGACTCATCCTAAGTAAGGACCATAGTGAGCCCTATAACTCCGTAACCGGAGTGAGGTAATTCTGAATGGTAAAGATACATCAGCACTTCAGGGCTAAGCAAGTTTCTTAGTTTCACCCAGGTAATAGTAAGATTTTGCAGAAAACGGTCCTTCAATGCCTTTATGCAAAAAACGGAAAAACGTCCTGCATCAGCTAGCATTATAATATCTTCTATTCCACCGGATACTGTCCCATTTCAAATGGGCCATTTGGCACTGAACCCAAGGAGCGAATTTTTATGTCGTTCAGAGAAAAGTCTGATATAAGTACCTGCGAAAACAACTTTGTGAAGTGCTTTCGATCGAAACCGCCAGTTGCTGAAAACACGTCGAAAAATGTACGTGTTCAGGGGTAACGGAATTGGGCAGCTGCCTTTTCGATATTGGCTTTAGAAAAAGGAACGATTGTTTTGGATTCTTTCGCTTCGGCTGTTAGCCTTTGACAGGCCTCTTTTGCTCCGTGAGAGTTAGCGGGAATCATAAGATAGCATCTCACATCGCTCCCCTTAGACAGCGTATTCCCTTCGACGAAAAAGGATGCGAATTTCTGCTCAGGAGCAAAAACCGAGCGGCGAAGGTAAAAGGAGGAACGACGCTAAACTCGTTTCTGTCGGACACGGAAAAGTGGTTCAACCGTGGTTGCACTCTCTCGCCTTACATCTCTCTCGTGTACTTAGATCGACACTGGGTCGGGTTGAACTTGTAGAGATGGATGGGAATGAGGAAAGTCCCGGGAACGGAGGAAACCTAATAACAAAGTCCGAGAATGAGATGGGCGTGAGATAAAAGGTATCCGATTCGCGTAGGTGTACCGCTCTGGTTGAAGTTTGGAAATTTCAATCCATCTTTGTACAATCTGAGCTGTGGTACACCAGAGTGTACGAGGACTTGGCATATTTCTATCGAATTAATGTTGAAACGAGCAAAAACTTAGTACTCGTTAGAGAAAACCGTTGTTTTGGGACAACCGTTGTTTGGGGACAACGTTTGGGACAACCCTCGCATTACTCGTAGTAAAGAACACTTTCCAATGCACTTACCTATTTAATGTATCATCTTGAAAATCTTCCGGACCCTCTCAACCATGCTGGTCTGGTTGCTACCTCAGGAACGAGTATGCTTCACTTTAAACCTCTCGATGGATTGTATCTCGAAATTCATCATTTCTTTCCCTCCAGGCTCATCAGCTTATCTAAGCATAAATTCCCTGAGGTCCCTGCGAAATACAGTGCTACAATTTGCTATGCGAGTGGCGTCGCTCTTGTCGCTCAATGCCCTTGAGTCGCTCATTCCAAGTCGTACGCATTACATCCTTACATCTGTATTTTGTTATTTGTTGGCAGGACCCGAGGGCGAGCAGCGACATGAATGACAACGACAAAGATCCAACACCGCGCGATAACGGTGATAACAAACATGGGACGCGGTGCGCAGGCGAAGTAGCTGCTTCGGCTTACAATTCACACTGCGGCGTTGGCGTTGCATATAACGCCAGTATCGGGGGTGAGTTTGACTTGAGCACTTTGCATGCACAAACATGATTATTGTAATTTATGTCAGGTATGATCCCACTATGGCAGCGTGGCGGTGCGTGAAAGCGGATTTGTGCTTCATGCATATTCTTGTCAGCATTTTTCATTTTTTGGGTAAAAAGTTCATTTACCAATAGGTAGTAAGTAGTTTCAGATTTCGTTTTCAAAAAATGTCAAGAAAAAGTGGGACGCGTTAGGTAGGTATCAACCTAAGTAGGATCTTTGGGATCGGCGGTTTTTATGTGTGGAAATTGAAGTTCGTGGGGGAAATTATGGCAAAGGCTCCATTGTTTGGGAAATTTAATGTGGATTTTTATTGACTGCAGACTTGATGGTGAAAGATTCAGCTCCAGATTTGTCTCATATCAATATTAGCATTTCCAAGTCGAATTGAGAATTTTCCCTGCCAAATTGAAAATTTTCCAAGCCTATTAGAGAATTTCTCAATGCAATTCTGTCTGAAAAATTATCAATTTGTTTGGAAAATTCTCGGATTGGGTTTGAAAATTCTCAATTCGGTTTGGGAAATCCTCAATTTGACTTGGATATGGTATATACGAGTATATAGTGGAATACATATAATTCGTAGGTATAGTTGTTGATATCATTGACCGTATTCCGACAACGGAAACATGAAATCAGAAATATCATATTGATCTATAATACAAATTTGTAGTCTCAACAACGCTTCCATATTAGACCCAAAGATTAGAGTCTCTTGGGCTATTTCGCATCGGGTTGGAGCAGACTACAAAATGTCGTTTTGATATGATAATTTCGGTCGATTTACTATCTTTGGAACAGCCCATCAGTAGGTATTGATATTCGGGTTGGCATGGTCAATCCAGCCTCAATTATCTGGTCTCATGAACATTCATCAATTGATGAAAACCTCGCCGTCACTCCTGAACCCGAGGCAGTTGAGGACCATAATTGACATTCGCTGCACTCGGATGACCAAGGGATGACCACTTGTTATGCGCAATATCCGGCGTCCTAATCGAGGTTTCCTACCCCCAAGTTCAATGTTTCAGACCTGACTGAACTAGCGTGTCAAAAGCCGTTTCCAGCCTTTGAAAATTATTAAGGAAACATGAGATGAGCGACTGCAAACTCTCGAGGTCGTGCTGAGCGTGAAAAGGAGCTACCCCATTCCGCAGAGAGGACTGGGCCCATTACTTGGGGTTCATGACGATTGCAGTCGGGCCGGGGGTGGGGGAAACACTTCTAGCTCCTCATGCCCGGGTTATACATTAAGTAGATATTCCCCGCAACTTGGCTCCAGAGGGCTATCTATCTCTCTTCAACTATTATTGAATAATCATGTAAATAGGCGGGAAGCGCTCTGCGTATTATGGATTTAGTGCGGCCTACTCTCCCGTCCTACGACTATGGTATGAAGTATTACCCTGTTCTATGGCGTTATAATTTTTGAAGCTGCACCTAATCCTTTGGTGGCAAAAATTTGCAAACATTTTCGATCAGAGTTTCTCGCATGTTTTTCTGGATAGCACCGCTACCAATCAATATTCGCGGAAACCACCCGTCGGAAATCTTGAGGATCAAGGAGGTCGTGCGGATGCTTCACTCCTCCCACAACATATTCCCACTTCGAAAATGCCGAATCGACCGACCGCCATCCCGACCGCAAACTATAGCCATAAATTTTAAAACTCGACCAGACAACGGACGGCGGCGGAGGAAGAGAACAAGATTATGGCCATATTTCTCACCCGTCAATGTTTTCCCTTGACTAGAATTTAATATAAGGAGAGTGGCGGCCACGTGTGTATGTGGATGAGAGTGAAACATGCTGAGAAAGAGGGGGTTATACTTCTGAATATTCCTCATGCACCCCTCCATACTTCACCCCTTGAGGACAAACTTGAGAAACTGAGCGAGCGAGAGAGCTCATATTAATGAAAGTTCCTTCGCTGGTCGTAACTCACCTTTCCTCCCGAACAGTCGAGAATCCGACTTCTCCCTCGTGACTTGTGGGGGTAGGTGGGTATTGTTTAGAAGAACCACGTCTTCGCAGACGGTTGCAAAATAACTTCCCGTCTCGCTCTTTTCGACTTCTCTTCCCAGCAGTTTGTTCCTATTCTGACCCAGTGATACACATATATAGTATACTTTTCCCGCTTTATTTCTTCTATTTTTTCCGTTTTCCTCTGAAGTAGTCGCCGAAAACACGATATTTCTTTTACCCGTGTGCGGCTGCGGCTGAATGACGTCACAGTAAATTACGCCCTTGCCTGCAAGGCAATTCGTGGCAATATCTCGAGCTGTACTGGGGCAGGGTTTGATTTACTCCGAACCCCCGGGTTCTGAAATGCCCCAACCCCCGTTCACCCTTCCTTCTCGGATTAATAACGGATGGCCACCTTTCATTTTCCGCTCGGTTTTTGCCTCGACGAATAGTCGAGCCGCGGATTTATTGCAACTTTACCGGATGACGTTTCCGAGAGAAGAGCTGGGGCGTTTCCTTTTATTATTTAGTGGAATTATATGAGGGGAAACCGAAGTGAAGTGGGAGAGCTTTTCCTATTGCGTACACCTGTCCTCGTTACCTGTACATTTGTACAAGTTGCGTTCCATCTACAAAACCGAGGCTTCCGGATGTTCCAGTTGAATCTAGTTTAACTAAAATATCGCTTGAAAACCACTAAAACGAGCAACGCCTTATGGATGGTCCCAAGTTACTAAAACACAGGCAATGAAAAATTACTTATTTAGCGACGACTCGGTCTAAATATAATAGGTAAGGTGTGTAATTGTTATCTGAAGTGAGTTGGGAATCTGGCACGAAAATTTTACCCACTCCGAGAATTGAACCTCGCACCTCCAGATGTCTAGTCTAGTATTCCGATTTTAGGCGAGTTTTAAAATTTGCATAGTGAGTTTCTTGACATTTCCGACCTATACCCTCTCAAAAGTAGTCAACATTCAATTCCTGATATTTGACTGAAGAATTGAATAACGGGTCGATCTTCAACAATTTATTAACATCGTATTCATTATCCATACATGTAGCATTTTTCAATGGAAATCCTCGTTTCGCTCTGTTCGCTCCAGGTGTGCGCATGCTTGACGGAGCTGTCAGCGACGCTGTCGAGGCGGCGGCTCTGTCATTAAACCCGAGCCACGTTGATATCTACTCCGCCTCCTGGGGCCCTGAGGACGACGGACAAACTGTCGACGGGCCCGGCCCTCTGGCAACCAGAGCCTTCATTAACGGCATCGTCAAAGTAAGTGTAACGCTTCACTTCCAAGACCGAACCTCCAGCGCCGCAGAATTTCCCGGTTGGCGTCACAAGTGGCCGGAGAACATGTTCCAGGACTTGGTGTCATGTAACCTTTGATCCTGCCTGTGGTCATCTGGCCTCGGCCTCTCGAGCCGGTGCTAGGCCGCCATGGTCATTCATCCTTTGAACACATGTCATGTCGACCGGCTATTGGACTTGGCCGATGTCTACTTCCCTGCAATATTATCTATTTATAGATTTATTATAATAATTCGAGATTATTAATTATTAAGCATACGATCAGTCGTTTGCTACTATGACTACGAAACTACTATGATTTCTGACGAGATTCCCCTTGCAGAAAACAATGGTCAATTTTTAAAGCAGATTGACGAAGTAGCTACTAACTCTCGACTTTATTTACTCGTGAAATGAAGGGGAAAAATACGGTAGGAGCCAGCCGAGCGAAAAAATACAAAAGCTGTCCAATGACTTGCAAATGAGTAAATTACCGGCTGATCCGCATCTGATGTTTATTCATAAGTTGTACCCGAAAAGAGAAGGTAACCGGCGGATTTTTGCTTTATTTCCCCTACAGCGGTTACGAAGGGTTGTTTTAAATGGGCGGTTGCGGTGGGAAGAATGGCATCAATTCATGGTCTTTTATCGCTAAATAAAAATACAGACATTTATATAGTTAAAATACAGGTATTTTATGCACGCGGTATCAAATTGCGACCAGGTTTAATTCATGAAATAGAATATTTAAAAAATATACAGGCCCCTACGTTCTAAGTAATGGAATAGAATATACAACAGTGGGTGGGTTCACGAAAAAGGACCGCAAAAACTGGAGGAGAATAATCCTTTACAATACCAATTTTTTATGTCAGCGGAGTTTGTCATGTTGTGTATTTATCCGGGGAACCAGGTTCGACTAACAGCATACGATAAAAAGTATACCGATCATTGATTTCCCAATTACATTTTTTTAAAGGTTAGGGATAGTTGGTGCTTTGGCTCTGTTTTTCTCCTTTTTTCGATATGTACCGGTCTAAATGTAACGTATCAGATATATAGGAATAACTCGGTTCATTGTATTGCTGTTTTTCAGGGCCGTGGAGGCAAAGGATCGATATTCGTATGGGCCAGCGGAAACGGAGGAATGCACACGGATTCCTGCAACTGTGACGGATATACGAACAGCGTGTACACGCTATCCATTTCCAGCGCTACTCAGGCAGGGTAAGTTTTATTTTAGATAACTTTCATTGAAATAACTTCATTTTGTTGCCGGGAAAAATATCCTATTTGAAACTGGCAGCTTTTGCCCTTTTTGGCTCACAAATACCAAAATTATCGGGCGATTATCACTTGCGCCCCGATCCCTCATTAGTCGGTAATGCAGGGTACTGGCCGGATAAACGAAATGTAAAAGAGGGGCCCGTAATGTACTCCTTTGCGCCCCACCAGGCTTTTGCGATAACAATCATTTGCGCCCTCGGTTCATCACCGGGCAGCGGGCACTCATTTTCATGACATTGATCGGTAGAGGGCGGTTCAGCGATTCGGACTATCGACTCACTATAAGGACGTGAGTTCAGAATTGGGTCCGTGGTTGAAACTTTTTTCGGGCTTCCTTTCGTCGATGCAAGTGAGGTAGGAGTAGCGCACGAGGCCACTTCAACGTCTGTTGCACACCTGTACTCTGTTCGTCCGTGACCTATCTATGATCTATGACCCATTTGACCTTTCACCTTGGGGCGCAAATGATTATAACGGTGGAGCAGGTGTGGGGCGCACGTGATTATAACGATGGGAGCAGTGGGGGGCGCAAAAGAGTACTTTCACTAAGCTACTGAGCTCATTATCCCCAACGTCCCCGACTTTTATGGGGGAGCCGGGCGCAAGTGACTACTGCCCAAATTATCGGTAAAACAAGATGGTTTGTCATGTCTTTCCTAGTTTGCCTTGACTTTTTGAACCCATGCTATGTTAGTATGTTAGTTTCGGATCGGATTTTTATTTACCCTGAATCTATGCCTAGCTTGATCCTATTCGATGAGGGAGCTGATTTACCGTATTTGTACACTCTTGAAAGTACATAAAAGAGAAAATTTTCAAAAATAATTTTCCATAATTTAGTTTCAAGTATAAAATATGATAGAACAGCTTAAATAAACCAACACACATCAGTTGGAAATCATGATGCACCGTGCATGATCAACATGGGTAAAATCATGAAATGATTTTTCTCTCGATGCCAATAATTTTGCCTATATTTCATCAAAATCGTGATTTGTAAATCTTGATACAGTCGTAGGAGTTTCGTAGATTTCATTACTAACCACTAAGTAAATTCCCCATAAAATATTCCAAATTCCCAATTTGGAAGAGCCTATTTCAAAGCATCGCCTTCGTACAGCCCGGATCAAGAACGACGCTTCTCCTGCCAGACTTGCCGTTGTGGCGGCGCAGGTCACCCGTGAAATTAGTTCAACGCCTTCATTCATGGAGTGGCGCTTGTCCCACCGTTTCACTCCACCCTCTCATTTTCCCTCTCGATTCCCATGGTTAATCTATCCCTTCGGCATTTTTCCTTTCTACCTAATAGGTATTTGTGGTTACGGAGGGCCTACATTTTATTCAGTTGATACCCTGCCTACTAAATTAGGGCCGGTTTATTGACAAAATCTCCCCGATATCCAAAGAAGCTTCAGATATACTTCACCAAGGTGGTATTTACATCAGATTTCAATGTAAAAGTCTCATTGGTGATGGGGGTGCTTCTTTGGATATCGGGAGGGTAAATTTCGTCAATAAACCAGGCCTTAGTAAAAATGAACCCTTTTGAATTTTCAGCGTTTTCTCTTTTCAGGCAATTAGCTTTTGCTTTCTCTGCAGGTTGAAGCCTTGGTATTTGGAAGAATGTTCTTCGACCATAGCGACCACTTACAGTTCGGGAATCCTTGGCAGGGACCGCACAGTCGTCACTGTCGACATGGATCCGATGCTGAGGCCAGAGAAGCTCTGCACGACAGATCATACAGGTCCTGACTCTGACATCGAGTACCTACTATCCTCGAGAACAATCAGACCTCGTTATGAATAACCCGCAGGTTCAGATTGCGTGGGAGCTGGCGCAGCTAAAGCTCAATAACCGTTTATTTTATTGCGAACCTCCGAAATTCCCCCGGAATAACTATTGAATTAAAAATCACTATAGATTTAGGTAACTTTCCAACTCGCTAAACTACGAGTTTGATCAGTTAATTCGTTTGAATCGTCCATTGGATGGAGTAATGGCAAAGTTCCTTGGAACAATGAAGTTGAAATGTTCCCGTTCGCAAAGGCGAATAAACAATCAAGTCTTTGATAGGGTCTTCCTCCTTGAGCTCAATTACGAACGATCTAATCGCAAATGGAAGAGCTCTCGTGTCCTGAGCTAAACACAGGGAATTAATTTTGTAGTGTTTGAAGACCAATGAAACGTACAACCACTGCTCAACAATTGAAGTAGTAATCCTCGACGAGTCCTTTGAAACGGTTAGACATACTGATCGAAATGGACAGAAGTTGCACTCGGATTTACCTGAGCCTGATCATTGTCATGTCAGCTCCTTCTGGGGTCATATATCTTCACGTAAAATACTAAAAATTGATAACTTTTTTTTAAGTTTAAATTTAAGGAAATCCAATGATAATTATTAACTGGTAAACATCGAATGAACCATTTGAAATTAATAAAAAATTACATATTACATAATTATTTTTTCCGGCATGCTTCTATAGATATGATATTGACAATTCCTATGTTCGACGCAGGTACGAGCGCCTCAGCGCCGCTGGCTGCTGGGATGTGCGCCTTGGCATTGGAGGCCAATCCGAATTTGACGTGGCGCGATCTTCAGCATATTGTCGTCATGTCGGCCAACCCCAGGCCGCTTCAAAGGGAATCCGGATGGGTTCTGAATGGTGCTAGACGAAAAGGTAGGAAGACAATAATTGTCTTGATTATTAAGAGTTTTGACCCATTGACATGTCGCCCATTGAAGTGAGTTATGGTACGATTCTGTTGGGTAAAAAAATTATGATTAAAAAAACCGTACATTTCACCCCCGATAATGCAGTTACCTGAAATTTGACGGTACTTGATGTATCTGAAGAACTTTGTCGGATAGACCTAGTAGGTCCATTTAATGTTTGTCCCGAAAAATATTCGGGTCCACGTGGGGATTAATCCGGTCCGACCCTTCCACCGGTCCGGAAAAGTTTATTCAACAAACCCGATTACGGGAGAGGCACCGAACGCAATTATCGTGAAGTTTAAAAAACACGATTATGGTCGACGATTCGGCCGGCAGTTTGAGCGACGTCAAAGATAGAAAATCCCCCGAACGCATTAGGCGTCGACAGTCAAACAACATAGAAAACGTGTCTCTTCAAACCAGCACAACATTGGGCAGGGCCCAACTTTTAATCGTTAAGTAAAAAGCTTTCCATTCTACTTCATTCCCTTTTATGGCTGCTGTTAAAAGGATGAAAGGGACCGGAGAGAATTGAACTGGGGAATAGGTTTGGGGGGTCAGGATCCCAATATACGGGCCCAGAAGAGAGAAAAAGGGTTCACTCGGAGATAGTCGAGGAGTAAATGGGCAAAAACCTCTCTATCAAATAAATAGCCTTTTCAGTGGCCAGTCGGACACTTAAAACTTGGACCGGTCCACCTGTTCTTCATTTAAACACCAAAACAGAAGCACAACTCGGCCAGTCGGGAAATTAATCGGCCCCATTGTTAAGGTTTTGCCGGAATATTTCTTGGGCGCCCAATTTTATCGAGGAGTCAAATAATTGTCCATTGACTTCCAATGGGCTCTTGGTTTCGACGATCCAACAAATTTATTTCCGCTTAGTAAAATTGGAAACAAAAGTTTTAAAAAGAAACATTTTTTGACGTAAGCAACGTTACTGCTTACTGATAGTTTTCTATTGACGACTAGTACAATCATCTGGATTTCAAATTGTTTTCCAGTCAGCCACAAGTTCGGCTATGGGCTAATGGACGGGGCAGCTATGGTCACTCTGGCTGAACAATGGTCCATGGTCCCTCCGCAGCATATTTGCAAAACTCCCATCATCGCTATCGACAGGTGAGGTTCTCAAGCGTTTTATTGAGAAGTATTATTTCGCTGTCAAGGCTTGACATATCGCAAGCTGAGATCAGTAGTGTGGCGACTCAAAAAAATGATTTCGAATTAATGTTTTTCAAATTTGCTTGGCGGGGGAATTTACCCCGAGAACCCTTTCCCTTTCTAATTTTCAATTTTCATGTAGTCAGAAGTATACTCTAAGGTTCCAGCATCTCTTTGGAAAATGCTTTAAGAACGCCGTCCAGCGTACACTCTGTTGCTCGACGCATTTTTATACTTTCTGCCAATTGCAATAGTGTGAATAGCGCAGTAATGCAGCTGTTATTGGATCAAGGAAAATAACGGTTTTTGCTACTTTTAGAGCTTAAAATTCTACATCCACTGGTGGAGCTAACTCAAAAATCGACTTAAAGTTTTCACACTATTGATTTCAACGGGCGATATACGATATATCTTCAAGGTGGATGATTGACTCTCAAGGGCTAGGTATACGATACATCATAACAAAATTTCGGTTTTTTCCTCCAGGCCCATCAACAAGTCATTCGGTAGCGAGCTGGCCCTCTCTACCAACGTGTCCGGATGCGACGGCCAAGACAACGAAGTCCACTACCTCGAACACGTTCAGTGCAAAGTTTCGCTGAGTTTCTTCCCTCGTGGGAATCTGAAGCTATTGCTGGTCTCCCCGAGCGGAACGCCGAGCACTTTGCTCGCTTATCGACCCAAGGATGAAATAGCTGCGACCTTGGACGACTGGCCGTTTCTGTCCGTCCATTTCTGGGGCGAAGATCCTAGAGGCCAATGGACGCTACGGATACTGAACAATGGCCGGAAAAAAGTTGATACCGACGGTGAGTTTTTTATATTTATACAATAATATTAAAGGTATAGGTACTTCGCTCTGGGAGTATCGCCGATGAACGGGCACTACCAGGGTCATGCTCATAGAAAGGGGCAGTTTTGAGTGCGTGCAGTCAAAAATATGAAAACTATCCGGCTGAAAACATCATGAATGGTTAAAACAAAAACTATTGCCCAAACTCGACCGAGAAGGCCTGTGGGAATGTTCAAAATTGTGAAGATTAGTCCTGGACAGGACATGTCCATGGCGAATTGACACACTGGAATGGATTTTCGACCTGAAAAAACTGTGATAATGAGAAATGGAAGAGGACATGTCTGCATGATATTCGGTGGAAAAACATTATAGGGTGGCATCAAATGATCTGGACATCGCTTCCGCCCTTTTCCGTGAGAATGGCCAACCAGTTTTCTTGTATGGTATCTCACTGAGATAGCTGGTGTTGCCGCTTTATCGGCGATATTGCCTGGGGGATGAACTTAGTTCAACTCGATTCTGGGCGTATAATAATGTTTGGCAATCTCAAAACGCTCACATCGAATATGTCGGATTATATGCCTTGTACGATCTGCAGACAATTATTTCATGACGAATTGGCACATTGGAATTGATTTTCGACCTGAAAAAACTGTAATAAGGTGAAATGGAACGGACATATAGATGTGCAGATCTGCATGATGTTCGGTGGAACAACATAAATTTTCGGCCCGGTCAAAAATCATTATAGGGTGGCAGCAAATGGTCTGGACATCACTTCTGCCCTTTTCCCTGAAAATGGCCAACCAGTTCTCTTGCATGATATCTCACTGAGATAGCTGGTGTTGAGCTTTGGTGAGGATATTGCGAATGAGAGCAACTTAGACTCACACGATGAACTATAATATAGTTCAACTATAATATATATATTATATATGTATAATAATGTTCGGGAATCTCAAAACGCGGGGAATCTGTCGGATTAAAATCGTTGAACAGACCTACTCAAGGCCCGAGCATAAATTCCGTCACCGCCCACTGAACGTAACATGCATTCCAGTGAGCTCTGTCAAGAGGCGGCCGATGCGTTCCAGTTCGCTGCTCCCCCGACAGAGATCAGATCGGGCCTCTCGGTTAGAAATCAGAGCTGAACGTCCCGAACAGGTCACCACCCCAACCTCGACAACTTCTATGCCCTAGTTCTCTCCGATTCCCGAGGATTAGATGTTTCATTCACTGAGCCTTCGAATTGATCTTTCATTTAAACACCCCTCTACCAAGGCTTCCGCCATCTTCTCGCATCCTTCGCTCAAAAGGATGTTGACGATGCCGTCTTGTTTGAGCCTTATCGATCCGGTTTTGCGCGAATGGGTAAATACAGACGCGCCGAGTTCATAAAATGATACCGCTGAAATTGATGGGAATACCGGATGTGGGTTAGAATCGCCTTCATGAACGAAATTGCAATTTTAGAACAAATTAACATTCAAGTATCTCAAATCAATAAGTTACTCAGATCATTGAGCGATCATTAAACAATTAATTACGAAGAAATCAGTGAACAAACAAAATCAGTCTTATAATATTCCTTCTTCTTGAAATAATTGCGAAAAAAATGGCGATCGGGTAAAAATGTCAAGTTTGAGTTATTGATAAATCTGTACGTTTCTGACATCCTTGAGTCTGAAAAACATATTTTAGCATTTGATCAGATTTTGGTTAGACTCCGAGATAATTTGAATTTGGAAAAATGAAAAGAAATAAATAAATAAAAGCTGGAAAATCTGAAGCTCAATTCTCTGCAACGCATAAATGATTTCTTGGAAATACTTTGAGCTCAAGAAGCCCTTATATCAACTAAAAATGCTATGAATGACACTATAATTTGTTTAGAATCCACTCCTTCGTAAGATTAATTTAAAACTTTCCCAGAATCCATGATGTACATATTTACGATTAAATTGATTCCTTATCCAGGTGTTTTCATCAAATGGCAACTGTACTTTTACGGGACGGATACTAAACCAGTCAACCTCAGGCCGCCATCTCTTCAACTCTACAAGAATAATCAGGATAAAATAACTGAGACTGATTTTTACAAGGTGAAATCATCATGATTCCGTTATCAATGCTGAAAATACTGAGTTGAAATTCGAAATTCCCCTGTTCTAACGCCTGTATTGACGAAAAAAAACAAATTTTCATGGTCCTCTTTTTAAAAAATCTAAATTGATCTCTTTATATTTTACAGCCTAAAACCGAAAGCGGCAATTTGGGGTACGACGACAACACTATTGATGAGGGGTCGGAAGTTTTATACGATTGCCATTCAGAATGCGACTCCAAAGGTTGCTACGGCCCTGAAGATACGCAATGCATTTCTTGCGCCAACTACAAATTGAATAAGTAAGTTGTGGATGTGAGGCGCAAGATAATACAACTTCATCTCAGTGAATTGCTTTATCT
The DNA here is from genome assembly GCA_036186465.1 of Nesidiocoris tenuis. NCBI lineage: Eukaryota > Metazoa > Arthropoda > Insecta > Hemiptera > Miridae > Nesidiocoris > Nesidiocoris tenuis. The sequence goes on along the minus strand of AP028915.1, from coordinate 13,713,161 downwards.
CGTTGAATTACCCGGGAATATTGTTTTGATAAAATGTTATACCTTTTCGCAGAAGCTGCGTAGCCCTCTGTTCGGAGGAAGGGTATTACCCCGCCGATGGCGAATGCAAGAAATGTCATCCCGATTGCCTCACATGCACCGGCCCGGGATATCATAGTTGTCTGACTTGTGCGCCTCACTTTTTCTACATTACCGACCTCGCGATCTGCATGCATACGTGTCCTCACACGTATTTCCCGGGTAAGAGATCAATAATTGCATTTTATTGATAATTTCAGTCAAATTAAATAACTCGATCAACTATTTTAGACCATTGGAACACGCCATTGACAATCCGCAGAGCAATGTTCCCGCGCTTCTTTGAAAATTACCAAAGATGCGGTGTATTCAGATATACTTTGGGTTGATTAGGGTTAAGCGTGTATGTAGCGTTTGAGGTCCTCTCAGTTCTTGGGTGTTTTGTACCCATCCAGAATTAAATACTCAACGGGTGTATGAATTCCAGTCTCAAGAGAGGCAACAGATTTTGATTTTTTGATTTGTGAAAACGAACCCCTTTGGACCATTTGCCGAGCATTCTGCGATACTTGAACCAATTTTGTATTTTCGGTGGCTCTCTTCCATTTCCTAGATGTGGCTGCCAAGCAATGCATCAGCTGCCATGAAACCTGTTTGAGCTGCGATGAAGCGCCAAACATTTGCTCTTCCTGTGACCCTCACCTCGTCCTTCATAACGGCTCCTGCTATGCTACTTGCCCTCCTGGAACGTATACGAATCGTCATCAAAGGTTAGTTAATGACCAAGCACTTCAACCATCTCTGGAAATGGTTAACGTCTCAAAGAATTCGTAGGTTACTTTTAAAGTAGATGCTAAATTAGCATCTACTAGTCGATTTAATTTTTGTTGTTGCCAAATCGCCAGTTGGCATAACATAAAAACGTATACCTACATCTACCTCAAGACCTTAATGTTATGCGGGTTAGGTATAGTTCAATATTTAAAAAGTTTTCATCAATGATAAGGTCCGGCTTATTAATGCACTTGAAGCTACTTTCACAGTAGAGTGATTATCGTCTAGCACTTTTTATATGTGCGTCCTGTAACCTGTGTTTTGCATTTATTTATTGGAAAATCGTCTTATATTTATTGGAAAATCGTTTTATGCATAATTTTTTACTATAACTATTGTTTACCATAATTATATAACGCGAAGGAATACTGACGGACCCCCCTCAAGGTGAAACACACAAAAGAATTGCCCGTTGTGTAGGAAAATACTCGAAAAATGCCAATCCCTGAAGAGGCCCAGCGGGCGAAAGCGCTTGGATTAGTAAAAAAATGTGTGTCATCGTACCACCACTCTCTCTCTCAACACACTCAACCTCCACCATCAAATTACGACAGACTTAAATGAATGGATAAACTGGCCCTAAGTCTACCAACGTAAATATCAATCATCGGTGGTCGTTGTAAGATTGTTTACTGGCGAAGGGTGCATTTCGGTAGGTTTAACACTTAATTGTGATTTTTAGCCCGTATTTATCATTCATTATAATAAATAGGTGTTCATCCTGCCATCCGTCGTGCGAGGAGTGTTCTGGCCCAAGATCGACCGACTGTATCCATAGACGACGAGGGTTGATGCCATCATGCGGTGATTCTGACACCTGCACTCATTGCCCGTCAGGCCTTCTGCTGATGAACACGACGTGCGTCAGCTCGTGTGGGCCGGGGTGAGTATAAATCGAAATTTTAATACGATAGAAAACAGGATTTTGGGCAATTCTCCCAAAAATTGACCCTACCGACACCTAAAAACAACCTCACTCACATATTGGATACTGTATTATAGAGGCGTTCTCTATATTAACCGTGAAAACGTTCATTTCAGATGGTACCAAAGTGGCAACGTTTGCAGAAGATGCTGGCAAGGGTGTGCAAGTTGCTACGGCGGCAGGAAGGACGAGTGCATATCTTGTCAGCCTGGGAAAATACTGGCCAGAGGTCAATGCAGGCTGCACTGCCCGAGGAATATGTATTCAACAGCCAACGGCTGCGCCAACTGCCACCATTTTTGCTCAACTTGTAACGGTAAGAGTTTCTCGGAGTGAAACTCAAAATCAACCTTAAACTCGGACTCAATCTCAACCTCAAACTTAAAGTCAATCTAAAACGAAAATTTGAACTGAAACTCAAACTCACACTTAAACTCAAACTGATACTCGAACGTGAACTCAATCTGAAAGATTAACGTAAACTCAAAGTCATTCTTAAACGAAAACTTGAAATCAAACTGAAACTCGAACGTAAACTCAAACTGAAACTTAGACTCGAACTCGAGCCCACATGAAAGTCAATCTCAAACGAAAACTTGAAATCAAAGAAACTCAAACTGAAACTCGAACTAAAAACTCAGAATAAACTTGAACTCGAACTCACATGAAAGCCAATCTTAAACTAAAACATAAACTCATAGTGAAACTCAAACTCAAACTTCAACTGAAAGTCAATCTTAAACGAAAACTTGAACTGAAACTCAAACTCGAACGTAAACTCAATCTGAAAGATTAACGTTAACTCAAACTGAAACTTGAACTGAAACAGAAACATAAACTCAAACGTAAACGCAAACTCGAACTCGAACCCACAGGAAAGTCAATCTCAAACGGAAACTTGAAATCAAACTGAAACTCGAACTGAAACTCAAATATAAACGCAAACTTGAACTCAAACTCGAACCAATATGAAAGTCAATCTGAAACGAAAACTCGAAATTAAAGAAACTCATACCTAAACTGACAGTCAATGTTAGACGAAAACTTGAACTGAAACTCAAACTCGAACGTAAACTCAATCTGAAATATTGACGTAAACTCAAACTGAAATTTGAACTAAGTAAAACAAAAACATAAACTAAAACTCAAACGTAAACGCAAACTCGAACTCGAACCCACATGAAAGTCAATCTCAAACAAAAACTTGAAAACAAACTGAAACTCAAACTTGAACTCGAACGTAAACTAGAAGTCAATCTTAAACGAAAATTTCAACTGACACTCAATCTACTGAAACGTAAACTTGAACTAAAACTCAGAGCCAATCTTAAACGAAAACGTGAAATCAAACTGAAACTCGAAGTGAAACTCAAACTCAAACTGAGCCCCAGTCTGAAATATTGACGTAAACTCAAACTGAAATTTGAACTAAGTAAAACAAAAACATAAACTAAAACTCAAACGTAAACGCAAACTCGAACTCGAACCCTCATGAAAGTCAATTTCAAACAAAAACTTGAAATCAAACTGAAACTCAAACTTAAACTCGAACGTAAACTCAATCTTAAACGAAAATTTCAACTGACACTCAATCGACTGAAACGTAAACTTGAACTAAAACTCGGAGCCAATCTTAAACGAAAATGTGAAATCAAACTGAAACTCGAAGTGAAACACAAACTCAAACTGAGCCGCAGTCTGAAAATTTAACGTAAACTCAAACTGAACTCGACCGTAAACGCAAACTTGAACTGAATGTCAATCTTAAACGAAAATTTGAAATCAAACTGAAACTTGAACGTCAACTCAAACTGAAACTCAAACGCAAACGCAAACTTGAACTTGAAGTCATTCTTGAACGAAAACTTGAAATCAAACTGAACTCAAACTCGAACTCTAAAGAGAGCTAACTCTCCAACCCAAACTTGAAGTCAAACTGAAACTTGAAGTGAACTGAACATTTTGTTGTGAGTTTCAGTTTGAGTTTAGGATTGTGATCAAGTTCGAGTTGATTTTGACGTTTAAGTTTATGCATAAAAATAGTTTGAGTTACAGTATGGACTTGAGTTTGAGTTTGAAATCGAGTTTCAGTTTTAGTTTGAGTTTGAGCTTGTTTTCGGGTAAGATTGACTTTCATGTGAGTTCAAGTCTAAGTTTTCGTTTCAGTTTGAATGTAAGTTTCAGTTTGGGTTTAAGATGTTGTGAGCCAGTTTGGGTTTATGTTTCAGTTTGAGTGTGTTTTGAGTCCAAGTTTGCGTTTACGTTCGAGTTCAGTTTAAGTTTACGTGATATTTTCAGACCGGGGCTCAAGTTTGAGTTTGAGTTTGAGTTTCACTTTGAGTTTATGTTTTCCTTTAGGATTGACTTCGAGTGAGTTCGAGTTTGAGTTTGAGTATCTGTTCGAGTTAGAGTTTAAACTTGAGTTCAAGTTTGAGTTTCTGCTTGAGTTTCATTTAATGTTTGCGCTTGAGTTTCTGTTGGAATTTCATTTTAAGTTAGAGTTTCAGTTTGATTTCAAGTTTTCGTTAAGGATCGATTTTCAATTTGAGCCCGAGTTTGAGTTTGAATTACGGTGAGAGTTTGAGTTTACGTTTGAGCAGTAGTTTGAGTTTTTTCGTTTGATTGTGGGTTCTTTGGAATAAGCCGGACATCCGAGCATTGATTAGCAAAACAGTGCAATATAAATTTTGAGAAACGTTTGTCAGTCAACTATAGAATAGGTATTATAAGTAGTCATTCTCCATTTATGGATGGCAAAACGTTCGTGAGAATGGGCCATGAAACAATATTCATTATTCAACACTAAATCATGATTATCAAAGTATTAATTTACTACCTCGTGATTTTCATACCTACCGGTTTATTCTTGTTCAGGTGGCGGAGCATATTCATGTACGACGTGCGCACCTACGCGTTACCTGGACGAAACCAGCGGCCTCTGCTACGCTTGTCACAATTCGTGCTACGGTTGCACGTCAGCTTCAGACACGTCATGCACTTCCTGCCGACAGGATCTCTTTCTCGACAACGGGCAATGCGTCAAATCGCCGAGCAAAGTTCAAAATCTCATCAACCAATTCGATATATCGAGTAGTAAGTTTCTCAACCATACAGTTTGAACTTTCCAAAGAAAATTGTCATTTGTTAACCCTCCATTGTGAAAATTGTGCTTTTCTTCAGGCAATAAATTCCACGGATCGTCGGCTGGGAAGAGACGCATCTCCGAGACGGATTCTGAACTTTGGGAACAACCTCTGTTCGATTCGGGTGAGGGGTTGGACGAATCCGAGGGTAGCTATCCTGTCCAAGAGGGCTTCCACAGAAGTAAACCACCGCCCGAATATTCGCCTTTTGTTACCGTCACTGTCATAGCAGTGGTCGCCTGTTTGGCGATAATCGTCCTCTTCGCACTCCTCTTCGCCACTCTTCAAGTCAGATGAGGTGAGAAGTGCATATCCTAGTAACAAATCAATGCCAAATGTCAAGTCTACCTTTTTTGTTATATTTTTTTATGTTTATTCAGAGGGTTAAAAAAAACAACAACCGTACAACTTCGAATAATTGTATTTTTTCGCAGATCCGGCTACTGACGTCATTCGGGGTTGGTTCGTATCAGTAGCGAACGCTTGAAACCTCGATAATTCGGCCAGATCGCAAGCGGAATAACCGAATAATCCCCATGGGCGTACAGCAAACAACAGCTCTGAACCACCAAGTGGCCTTCGAATTTATAGTGTTCAAAAAAACAACTATTGTTGTAAAAACAGGGACGCTTTGCGCGTATGTGTGTTTTTTATCGTACAGAACAAGATAGGCTCGTCTGTGTGAACAGTAGTGAACAAAAAATCGCGATCGAATTGCCGCCAACTCTTCCGTCGTGCCTCTCAACGGACTGATAAATCGCATTTACTTGGGAACAGGTGGGAAAGGTGGCGAAGTATGTTAAATTGTTGAAAATGCTCGTTTTACGTGTCTACCAATAATCTGTACGACTATAATCTGCGCGGAATTCAAGAACCACGTCTAGCGTTAGTTTCCGTTGCACAAATTGGAATCGTCGAAATTCGGAAATCACAAATTCAAAATTTAGGACGAGAAGGTATGCACAGTGAATATAACAGCGAGTGCTTGTAATGGCCGGTTCTGTGAGTTCAGTCCCATTGATTTTTGTTAATATTGAATTAATGGTTTACATAGCATTAAATGCTGCTTAGAAATTTTCTAAGTCGAATTGAGACTTTTCCAAACCAAAGTGGGGGTTTCCCAAACCAATCGAGAATTTTCCAAACTTATGTGCTGATGTGAGAAATTTATAAAATTTGTAATGACCGTACCGTACCTGGGTTAGATCGCATAATTCAAAAGAAAAGCGTTACGCGTGATCCTGATGTTCATCTGATTGAGAACTGATTGAATCAAATGTTTGGAGGTCAAAGTTGAGATTAACTGAATATAATAATTTTCCATTTTATCTCGGCTAGTTCAGCTATTTTGGAAGGTATATACTTAATAGAGAAAATCTCTGCAATTTTCATTTTATTTCTGCGGGATGCTTTCTTTCCTCAAGTTTGGCGGAAGTCTGAAAATTTTCCGAAAAATGATAGTTTTCGATCTGTAATTTTTTGGCGTGGAAGAAAATTGGATTTAAAACACTGTCAGGAACGGTCCAAAACTGATTAACATGGACCGTTTTTTTATGTAACTTACGTATTTACCTATTTGGTACGACGATTGTGAAAACTTGTGGTTCGGTATACTTATATACTGCAAAAAATACCTTCAAAGAAAATTTCAAAATCTTGATATCGATGTAATTACATCTGTATTTTCACTAAATGCTACTCGATGCTTTATAGCCAGGCAATTTCGATTAATCGCAAAATACGTCTAGACTGAATACTTATTCAGACGTCGGATAGATGTTATAAAAATTTCCTTCGTACCAAATGGTAACGAAAATACGCATCTAAGGGGAAAAGACTGAAAAACGGAAGCCATCGTCTGTAAATCGTTTATTCAATTTCCCTCTCCTCGCGTTTTCACTCAGAGATTTGACTCTGTGATTTGATACCAATAAGTCTCGATTGTAAATCTTTATTTGATGATCGGCCTACATTCTCCATCCTTCATTCATTTGCATCCTTCATTTTCTTGGTACTTAGTCATTAATGCATTGGAATCTCGATGTTACGAAATTCATATTTTATTGCCGAGCATACATTCCTGTTTTATACGAACTCGATGTGATTCCCTCCTTTTTCCCAACACTATTTCCGCGAATGGGAATAATATTGTCGTAATTTCGGTTAAATTTACCAAGTTCAAAAAACGTGTGTCGATGTGAAAATGTAAATTTTTTAAAAATTAAACGTTGATACGAAATGAATGGTGTCTCTTTAATACCTTCTTGTTTTCTATCCAATTGTTTTTGATCCTATTGACTTTTCAAGCGTAAGAAACAAGGACAAAAGGCGTTATCGGACTAATGAGTTGGGTATCTCCATTTGGTATTCTGATTTATGGAACTCGGCTATCGGCAGAATAACCTTGCGAAGTACCTGTTCGAGAATTCGACCAATGCGAGAAACAAACGAAGTCACTCGACCAAATTGCTATTTAGAGATAACCGGTGTCAGAGGTTGGCTAGTTGAGGTCCGAAATTTTCCGTTTTTTCCGCACTTTAGTGCAACATGACCGAAGAGACTGAGGCCGGTTGTTACACGAATCGCAATTTTGAAAGCGACAATGGACCCTCAAATGTATTTCCGATCGCGGTAAGTTCCTATTTTTTAAATTTTTATTTAATTTTATTATTTTAATGGAAATTCTTGATTTCTCTAAGAATGGTTCAGGCTACTGATAATTCCGATAAAGGAAAAAGCGCTTGGGATATAACGGTTATATTATAACCATTATCTTGAACGTCAAAAATCAAGAGGTTTCAAAAATCTTAATCGTTTAAGCCTAGAAGAACATCATTTTGAACACCCTCCGCAAAGAAAGGGGTAATCGCATCAGCAATAAATCAAAAATGGAGCAGATAAAATATTTTCTGAGAATTTTTATATTTTGGTTGTAGCGAGCTAGATCGTAATAGAACGTAGTAAGCGGTAATGTGAAGTAAGTAGTTTTACTTTTAGTTAGTATGAAAAAATTGTAAGAAAAATAAATTGATAATAAAATATTATTGCTACCTATCGCTGAATTAAAATGAAAAACTAAACAAAATGCAGATTATCTTGGATAAAAAATGCGCATTAAACCCTCCTACCCAGGTAGCCACCAAAATAATCAGCTGAATAATTAGGTGCCAAATAATTTTATGTTTCGGTCCAGGGAACTGTTGGTAATTTGGGAGTCAACGTCATGGTCCAAACAGACGATTTCAGCAGAAACGGGTCAATCAGGAAAGGGAAGTAAGTAAAGATGTAGAAAATTCAAATATTAATGTATTATGATTACAAGCCAGAGATTAGGTACAGAACCCCTAGCTGAAGTTAGATCGGTAGGTGATTTTAATGAATAATGCGAGCAGTAAGGACCAGAGCAGTATGAACTTACACAATTATTCTTAATGTACTGATAAAAAACAGAATTTAAACATTTAAAAAAAATTTAATTCAACCTCGCTTATGTAGAGTCGAAATCCGCGTTTTTCGACAAACATGCTGCGGCATTGACATTGATAAATCAATAAAATCAAATAAATAAAATAAATCAAATAAATTTACGGACGATTTCTTAGGAGGAGAAAGCGGCTGACGGCTGACAAAGACAAACGAAGATCTTCATCTTCTGGAATCTTTGGAATGGTAAGTGTCTCCAGGCATCCTGGTCGACATCCAGTAATGGCATGCTTATGAGTCTGAAGTGTTTCGTCACGTTTCGTCAAGGACCTACTTACCTAACTTGAATATTTTAATATAACTTGTAGCCCCACCTACACATCAGAGTTGGAAGTGTATCCGGCTGATCACAAATGAAATCATGGAGTTAAACGTCCTTCATGAAAATTCGTACTTTGCATTATTATTACCAACTGACTTAACTGTTAGCTATGATTAATGAAATGAAGAATTGCGATAATTATAATTAGTTCAGTTACGATAGGAATTTTTGAACCAATGCATAATGATTTTCGAGGTTTGTTCTTTTATGTAGTTCCGCTACGCTGATGCAACTGATATTCTGCTGATGTTTATTGGCACCCTGGCCTCAGCAGTTAACGGTTCCAGTTTGCCACTGCTGGCTATCATATTCGGACAAATGACCAACATGTTCAGCATTGTCGCGACCTATGTAAGATATAGGACATCTATTTTTATAGGATCGTTAGAATACAAATTTTATTTATTATTAACTACCTACCTAAAATTTAGTACTAGAATTTACCTACCTATTTAATAGTATTAGAATTTGTGTAACATTTTCTAATTTAAAATTTTCTAAAGTTAGGAGGAATTTGTTAAAGGTTCACATTTAGAAGTAATAGTTTAATACGCTATTCCGTAGATTTTAAATTTGATTCTTAATAGTGGATAATAAAAATGATCAAACAGTAAAACTCTTATCTGCATTTCCCGTTCTAGGGCTTCAAACCAGAAAATGTAACGTCTGATCTGATGGGTTTGCAGATGAATTCCTCGGAAATCGAAAGGTACCAGGTTTTCATGCATATCGGTTCATAAGTACAATTGTAGCACTGGATCATTGGAAAACAGTGAATCAAAAAATGTTTAGTTTTTGACCTTTCAACCCGTATTGGTGCTGATTCTAGCAACGCCACCATAACCCGGTCTGAATTCACGATGGCTATGGAACAATTCTCAGTTTATTATCTGTACGTCAGTGCTAGCGTTTTCGTGTCCGTCTTCATCCAGGTAAGTATGCCATAAAAAACTGAAAATTTCGACAGTTTTTTCGACTATGACTCGAACTGTCTTGAAAACAAAGATAAATGGAAGAAAATTCATAATTGATCAATATTGCCATTTAATGGCAAGGGAAGGCATCGAGGGTCATAGCATAATTCACCTGTAGAAATGATTTATTCGTACATTTTTCGTTTTTTGTGAATTTATTTATTAACGCGCTCACCAGGCGCTGTGCTGGGAATCGGCTTGCGAGCGCCAGGTCTTCCGTCTGAGACAGGTTTTCTTCGCCCAAATTCTCAGACAAGATATCTCTTGGTATGATGACAACGAAGATGGCGATCTTCCGCACAAACTTTCCGAGTGAGTTACGTATTTATGACTGCCTAGTAAACTACCTGTCCCCAAAATTAAATCACCAATCAACAACCTATAATATATTATGTTGTTATTAGATATATATAATAAATACCTGCGGTTTAACAATAATCAATCTTAATAATCAAACATTCAAATATGGATCTTACATTATGCCAACGAATTTCGCAATGTTTCGGATTGGAAGACGCTTAAGTGGGAATGAATGAATAATTCTAGCTTAAATTTCCATATAAAAATAAGGTTTAAATAGAACGATAAGAAATTCCAGGCTGAAATTACGATGTGTCCATTCTCTTTTCAAGTGACTTGGAAAGAATCCGAGAGGGAATCGGCAGCAAGTTCAGCATGTTGACCCAGTATTGCTCAACATTCATCATCGGCCTCATCGTCGGATTTCATGCGAATGCCGATCTAACTTTGGCGCTGCTCGCTGTGGCTCCTGTTGTCATAGGTTTATCCGCAGTTGTGGCCAGGGTAAACATAAAAGGGAAACACTTTACAAAATTTATAACTGCGAGTCTCCGTTTATTGAAGAAAATATATATAATTGGCATTTACTAATTTATTTTCTCATAAAAGGCACTGAGCAGTTCATCTGAAAGGGAACAGATTCGCTACGGCATAGCAGGTGGTATTTGCAGTGAAGTGTTGAATGGTATCAAAACAGTGTCATCCTTTGGTGGGGAATCGCGAGAGATCCAGAGGTAAGCCCCAGTTTTGGCTGATTTTTTTTTCAAACGAACATATGCCCAAAACTCTCTCTTTACTTGGAGAATTAAATTGATTCTTAAATAATCCTTCCAAAAATGTTGGAAACGCGTAGAAGGTGTGACCATGAATGATTTCAAACTGGTCTTGATGAAAAAACGAATGAAATTTTGAAAAATAATAGCCCATTATTAATAATTATTTAGGGACTTGTACTGGGTTCTTAATCTTCTCATTCGACGCAGAAACAACCGACCTACAAGACTTTGTTGGAATCAAATTTTTAGTTATCAAACTTATGTAGGTTCTACGCTAAAAGGTAAAAAGTAACAAAAGGATGGTTTTGGAAAACGACCTTCCTCCATTGTTTTGGTTTATGTAATATCACACCATATTTTTTGACCTTTTCCTACTTTTTTTGTAAATATTCGATTAATTCTATACTGAAGACATATTTGATACGTTTTGAGAATTTAAAGCATGAAAGATAAACATGAAATTTTACGTTCTAGGTATGCAAAAGCATTGGAGGAAGGATCGAAATTGGCCATGGGTAAATACCATATTTTTTCTATAGCCGCTGGTGTTATGTACTTGTCAACGTACGGAGCTTTTGGTTTTGCATTTTGGTACGGTGCCAGCTTGGTGAATGACGAGGATGTATCTGCCGGTAGTATATTCACTGTGAGTATTCAGGAAAATGGTAATATCTTGGATTTTGAGGATTCTCCAATATCAGATCATACCTAGATTCACTTCTTTTCAGGTATTTTTCAGCGTGATGACAGGAGCATTTAGCATCGGCAGCGCTTTACCATTTATCAATTCAGTAGCAACCGCCGTGGGAGCAGCATCCTCCATTTTGGGCATCATCGACCGACAGCCGGCAATCGATTGCTATTCGCATGAGGGCAAAATCCTCGACCACGTCGAAGGCGTTATTGAATTTAGAGACGTCGAATTTCGCTACCCATCCCGTCCAGAAACAAAGGTTTCTGGATCATTGTTTTTTGAAATTTAAAATTTGTCATTTGGTTGCAATTAAGCTTCATTGCTGGTTCCCAGGTCCTGAGAGGGCTCAATATCAAGATTGAACCTGGAAAGTCCGTAGCTCTGGTAGGGGCTAGTGGTGCAGGAAAGAGCACGGCTGTTGGTCTGTTGATGAGATTCTACGACCCTGAAAGAGGACAGGTCAAAAATTGAATCGCCTCGCCAGTCTATTATGGAAAATTGTTGTATTTAAACAGACGATAAAATAATTCATAATCCTGTTTGACCCGATTCGCAGGTCTTGTTGGACGGGACTCCATTGAAAGATTTGAGTTTGCCTTGGCTCCGAAGCCAAATTGGAGTTGTCTCGCAAGAACCGGTTCTTTTTGGAGTGACGATAGCAGAAAACATCCGTTACGGCCGAACTAACGTCACCAAAGAAGAGATCGTCGAAGCTGCCACCAAAGCAAACGCGCACTCATTCATCAAAAATCTGCCTAAGGTTGTTGGAAAAAATCTTGCAAAAATCTATTCGAAAAATGCTTTTTGTTAGAGCGCTTTCGAAATTACGGCTTACTTTTGACCATTCATCCCTGACCATTCATCGTCCATGCCTCGTAGTGTTCGGATTACATGCGATTCTCTGCACATACCCAAAATTAGAAAGCTGATAATTTTACAGGGCTACGATACTGAAGTCGGGGACAAAGGATCGGCGCTATCCGGAGGCCAGAAGCAGAGGATAGCAATTGCTCGAGCGCTTGTAAGAAATCCGAAAATTCTCCTTCTGGACGAAGCAACTTCAGCTTTGGACAACCAGAGCGAAAGAGTCGTACAGGCAGCTCTCGACAATGCCATGGCTGGAAGGACCACCATAACAATTGCCCATAGGCTTTCCACAATCAAGAATGTTGACATAATCTATGCGTTGAAGGCGAGTGAAATTTATCCAGAATCATTCGGACGAGGCTAACCCAAGTTCATTCCAGTTAATAATCCATTCACCCATTGAACCAACATCAACATGCCAAAGTTCAAGCAAAATGTCCAGTCAGAATAGCACACCATGATGAAAAAGAAATGGAAAATAGGAAATTAGGCATTTTCCAAAAATCGACTAGGTCCCTACTTACCGAGGTGCGTTTAATCGCATCCCACGAAATCTAGGTACCTACCAAAACATAATTACCTATAAGACGTATTTTTGTGCAATGAACAACAATTTTCAATGGTTGGTTCACGTGTTGTCGCATCCAAATTTTGTTCATGGGGGGGGGGGGGCAAGAGCTTGTTAACGACGCTCATAAAGCGTACTTAGTACGTGCGCATTAATTTCTCAAGTACGCATTACGTAGACTATATTAAGGAACAATTTATTCACAAAATATATTTATCCGGTGCCCGAGGAAGCTTTAGATAAACATTTCCGAAGAAATTCTTACATTCAAATTTGATTTAAAAACTACCGTGGTGGAGTTTATCTGAATCTTCGTTGGATATCAGATGGATCTATTTTGTCAATCAACGAGCCCTTAGTAATGTATTGAAAATCTGATATACTCTCAAAAAATAACCCTCAATAAATTACTTCAGTGATATTTTTTTGTTAGTACCTACAAAATTCCTTTTTTCTTCTTTTTTTGTGCTAGCAAAAAATTCTGCTAACCAATCATTATCTTTCTATATTAGAGTTAAACTTTAAAAAATTTTGATTATTCTCAACCTCGCATTATTATTTTACTTTTTTAGTTTCCTGATGGCAGTAACCGGCAAGGCCATTATTATTATATATTATATTATTATTATTTTACGGCATTATTTGTTCTTCCTCTGTTTGGGGAAATTTCTTTTTTCATGAAAGGGTATATTTTACGTCATTATTAAAACAAAAATTATAACCATCTGTTAACGCCTTAATTTTCCAGGACGGCATGGTCGCTGAGTCTGGTTCGCATGAGCAGCTGATGGCCTCGAACGGACTTTACTATAGTTTGGTCATAGCGCAGCAAAAGCAAGAAAAAGAAGGCCAGCTCATGACTGGGTGAGTCGTCTTACACGGCAAGTAACTTACAATCAAACTTCGAAAAAACTTTGAAATTATAATGCTCAGATATACGACGAATAAAATTCCGCAGGATCAATACGTTGCAATTTAATAAACGAATCAAGAAATCATCAGTAATATCAATCAATGCTAAAAGTGGAATAATTCATCAACATTTTGGGCAAATCTCCGAGGCCAAAAAAATATTCAGAATTCATATTCGGACTCGTCGAATTTAGTCGCAGCGGTTCATATGCGTTTTTATATGGGTCCTCAAATGGCTTCTCTGGGCCGCTCTGGGAAAAAACAGCATATTAGAGTGGTGGTGAGTTGGTATTTCGACAACAGATAATCCGATTTTCGAAAATCAGCACATACCGGTAGTCGCATTTGGGACAGGGATATGGACGCTCGCCAGTGTGCGTTCGCATGTGATCTTTCAAATTTCCGGCTCTCGTGGTCTTGTACGCGCATTCGCCGCAGACGTAAGGTTTGAAGCCGGTGTGAACGCGCATGTGCGTTTTCAAGTTTGACGCCTGCGTACACCGATAACCGCACTCTCCACATTTGTGGGGCTTTTCGCCGTTGTGCATCATGAGATGGTCTCGAAGATTATTAGCCTCTCTGCACCTAAAATGCATAAAAGTAAAATTTAGAATATATGTTATATATTAATGAAAATATATTTTCTAGGCTCAAGTAGGTATAGGCAAGTCTGGAAATTAATAATATGAAAATTTCTCACACATGAATAGTCATGGATACAAGAATGAGGAATGGAAAAATTATTCCCGAATAGCAATAAGCGTGAAATTCATGCCCTTACTTGTATTCGCAAATATTGCAAGCGAACTTTTTTTCGCCCGAGTGCGTGAACATATGCCGTTTAAGGTTACTAGAAATCGAGCACGAGTATTCGCACAGATTGCAGGAAAACGGCTTTTCTCCTGTGGAAATCAAATACTCATGCCATCACTAATCTTCATTTAAAAGAAAGCTACTTCATTTCATTACTTAAACTTAAAACCTAATTGCAGCTGACTTGAACTCAGTTTAGCGATCTTTCTCATACGGTTCGCGTAAATTGTTCACGCCAGAAAACGTTTGCAGATAATTAGGTAAAAGTATAGGTGAGGAAGTACCTGAGTGAATGAGCATATGCGTTTTTAAGTGGCCCCGCTCGCTGCACTTGTAGTTGCATGTTTGGCATTTTAATGGTCTCGCTCCTGAATGAGTTTTCAAGTGTCGGTTCAAATTGCCTTTTTGAATGCACCTGAAATACCGGCATGTGCAAGAGTGAGGTGAAAATATAATTTATATTGACGTAAACAAATTGATTTATAATAATCATTGGAAAGTTGATATAATATGTCAATACCAACATAATATAATATAATATTATTCCTGAAGATTTTTTCCTCGGATGCTTGAAACTCTATGACCCTTGAGACGTTTTCTAAATTTCGTTATTAGTATTCCCCCCCCCTCCCCTCCAATTTATTTTCAAACATTTACGTCAAAACTGCCCATTTTTCTAATACTTAATTATGAATTAATTTCAGTAAATTGAGGAGTTAATTTTAATTTTCAACAATAATGGAATAAAATATTCGTACACCTCGCAACTGTATTGGACTCATACACGAGAGTGTAACTAAACCTACCTGTAGTTGCACATGGTGCACTTGAAGGGTTTGACGCCCGTGTGCGTGTACTCATGTTTAGAAAATCCACTTTTGTGGTTCGTGGCATATTCGCAATGGCTGCATTGGTATTTGCCCGATTTCCCGGCCTCGGAGCCATCCATTAGCTAGAATAGAATAAGATTTAGGTAACTTATAATGAAGAGTAATTCAATAAAAATCTATGCCCTAGAGCAAAGCCAATAATAAATTGAATATTTACAAGAGATCCATCGGTTGATTTAGCATCTGGAGCTATTTGAGGCCTCGGCTTGTTTTTCGCTCGACAGAACTTTTCATGGTTGGCCAACGCGTTGAAACGGGTGAGGGAGATCGAGCAGTGTGCACATGGATATACTCCTTCTGCGAGAAATGGACATAGAATTAACTAATATAGTGCTTAAGAGAACTAGACTTCGGAGGCTAGAGGTAGTAAAAATCGAGCTGGGCATACGCAAAAGTTTTTCTAAAGAATTCTCCCGGAAATAAACTAGGGCATATTTTGAAAGTATTTTCATTAACAATTTAAAGTTGTCAAGTATGGCATTTAGGGGAGTCGTTGTTTGACCCCAAGAAAACCCTCAAAAAACTTGGAAGAAAAACTTTCTTGTATGGCGAGCAAATGGCTGACTATTCCTCTAGTGCTAGCTCAAAAAAGTTCCAATAAATCAAATTAGCTATCTAAAATTAGTTGCCTATGTACTTAATGAGTGATGAAAATTTAAGGATGCCCTAAATTTTGAAAAACTAAAGAAAGTGAGATTAAAAGATTATTTGGAATCAAATGCACTAAAAACCCTATTGACTTACCTTGGTCAACGTTGTTGAAAATAGTGGGAACATTGTTTGACTCTTCAAAATGCACGCTACACAGTTTGTAACGGCTCCTTACCTTTTCGGGGCCCAGCAAAACCAAGTCGTGCCTTTTTGCATTTTTGCACCATAAATCGAACCTGAGAATCGAGATAAAGTTCATGTCATGTAAGTTATCATCTGACTTAATCTGACCCCTCAGTGCCAGCATAATAATATTATTAATAATAGCATAATATTAATAATATTATTAATAATAGCCAGCATAATAATAATAGCATATTATTCTGGCACTGAGGGGTCAGATTAAGTCTATTTAAGTATATTATACTTATTAAGCAACTTCCTCGGACCCTTGCTAGCTATATTTTATTTTATTCAAATTGAATATTTTATTTATCTAGGTATTATATTACTTTATAATATATTACTGTTACAATTATAAATCAAATGCCTAATTTTTATTCGATAAACCGAAAAAAATATTATTAAATAAATATAAAATTAATAAATTAGTAAATTAATAAATGAGTAAATTTTACTAGTCGAGTATACGTAACATGCAATATTGTACAATAAATTATTATGAGTTTTAATTAACTTTATTACTCTACTATGAATATTTATTTGGTTGATCGAATAATAATTAGGCATTAATTTATAATTATAACAGTAATTCAATTAATTGTTATTCAATTACCGATTTTTATTTAAATAATAATTATATATTAATTTGTAATTATGTTTAATATTTAATTTATTAGCAATCCAATATTATTAGGTACCTAATTAATTTAATATTTTACAGCTCAATTTATTTAATAGTTTATATTCAAGTACCTATTTTACTTCTCAAACATGAAAATATTCCTCCTCGATGACATGATTAATGCTACGTACAAATTTATTTAGGTACCTAGAATGTACTTACTCAAATGGTTCGGAAGGAAAGTCGAAAAATTGCACGGAATCATCGTTACCCAGTTTGCTCTTGCACCCAGGAGCCACGCAGTTGATAGCGAAGGTCGCGGCCTCCATCGCATAAAACGATAGAGAATAATTCAATATATTATTATTATATTTTAGTAATATATTAGCAAACTGAAATGAAAGCAATTAAATGAGAACCGCAAAACAAGAGATAAAGACGCGGCCGATTTTGATTCGGTGAGGCGATGCTAAGCGATTCCCATTCGTGTTCTCGCCATCAGATGATCGTAGGCCTGGACGCAATACGATGGCTTACCGACTGGAACAAGTGAAGCCGAAATGTCAGGTAGGTAGGTACTTAGGTACTTCCGCGATTCCATAAAAACGGCATTGCTACGGCGCGGCAGGCAGACGTATGCCATGAAAATTTCAGGGGGGACGTACCACTTTCTTGATATTCAAGTGCAGGTACTTTCTAATCGACTAATGCCCGGTTTATTGACAAAATTTATCCATCCGATATCCAAGGAAGCTCTAGATAAATTTCTCCACGGTGGTATTTGTATCAAATTTGAATGTAAAAATCTCATTGGAAATGTTTATCTAAAGCTTCCTTGGATATCGGATTGATAAATTTCGTCAATAAACCGGCCATAAATAACCAAAATTGACGAATTCGGTGGAATTGACGAAATTACTCTGTCGGCAAAATTTGTGTTGCACTCGTAAATGGAGGGATTAACAAAATTAGATTCCATAATTCCGAACCAAGCAGGAATCGGGCTTAATTTTAGTAGTAATGTGGTTCTGGTTTTCAGATCAGGATAGAAATTTTCAACAAAATAATAAAATTATGTACCTATCTCGATTTTGAGTTATACATTTTGCCGCATTCCAAATGACCTAAAGTCACTACGAATGAGCGCATAATAATTTTACCTCTATTTTACCTTAATAGGAATTATACCTTAATATTAGATTAGACTATTTCTCTTCTCTCATTTTTTGAATTTTTAATCCAACTATTTAATTTTCTTTACAGATACGGCGAAGAAGATGATCCTAGTCTCGGTTACAATTATCAGGGCAGGCATGTGAAAAAAGATTAAGAAACTTTCACAATTCATTAACAAAGTTGTCATTAACAAGTTCTTTTATCTTCTCCCTCATAAATGATGATTCGCAATCTATCCTCAGTGATTTTTGATAATAAATTATTAAATGCTTAATTTGTGGAGACGTACAGCTGATTATTATACCAGTATTCTACCATTGTATTTCGTATCGCTTTTATTTTGCACATAGGAGGCGCTCGTCGGGCGTATTGACCAGGAATTCAATGAGATGCAGTAATCGCTCAACAGCTTCGACAAATTTTTATATCGGAGGATCGAATGAGTTCGATCACGATCTGAAGGTAAACACATTCAATACCTGCATTTTAATATTTACCCATCGTGTCATCGGATACATTCTTAATTATTATGCATGTTCGAGTTTGAAAACTATAATTCCCATCCAATTATCCATCACAGGAGTCCGTGAATCGAGTTAGTTTCTTAAAAATTTTGAAGCTCAACCTGGAGCAGTGGCCGTGCATGCTGCTGATGGTTATAGGAAGCGTCGTCGTCGGGATAAGCATGCCGCTTTTCTCTTCCCTCTACGCTGACGTTTTCAATGTGAGTTTTTACTTCCATATTTACGACGTGGTAAATGGAAGTTTCGCAATCGTCCTAAAATCCAAAATCGGATCGGAGATTCAAAAAATGTCCACTCGTGCAAATTTCCAGAATCACTTCCTGAACAAGCGTCTGTCATTGTGTCCGTCTGTGTTCATTTACAAAAATGGCTATTGCTCCCTGAATTCTCAACCTTTTTTCAAATTTCTTGAACTGGAGTGTTTGTATCGGAACGACCTATTACCCTGTTTAACCGGAATGCAAATTACTCACAGCACTTCCAAATATTAGCACTTTTTGTGTTTTCGATTTTTTTTTTCTGACCAAAATAAATAAATGTGAGGCACAATAATAACGGTGGGAGGGCTTGATCATGTCATCCCTTATTTAGGTATTTAATCCTCCATTGATTATTACTTTGCAGACGTTCACGCTTCGAGGCGAAGAATTTAAAATTGAAGTACGCTTTTGGACGATCGTGTACACCTGCTTTGCTGTATTCACCGGAACTGGAAACTATATAGCTGTGAGCTGGTCATAAATTTATTTCCAACTTGGGCAAAAAATCAAACTAAAGAAACCATTCTTCAGCGTAACGAGTGTAACTGAGTAATTTTATTATGTATTTCATCATGGCGTTCTATCATGATTTTGCAATTCATGTTGTAGTCTATCTGCTCCTGTATAATCACTGAGAAGATTGTAGCGAGCATCAGGGTAAAGACTTTTACGAATATAGTGAAGCAATCGATCGGCTGGTTCGACCACAAGGACCATTCACCTGGCAGACTCGTTACATGTCTGGCTCGGGATCCTCCACTCGTTAAATCTGTGAGTTATCCTTGCGATTTTTTCATCTGGCAAAAATAATAAAACACAACAGTGTTTGCTCAACAGAACTACACGAACACTACCAACAAACCATAGAAACATGAGTTGGAAATTTAGGTTTTTATAACTTGATGTGATAGGCAGATTATTTTGTATTTATACTTATACTTTATTAAGAACCACCTTGTTCTTACGTGGGCACAAGCTTACGACAGGAAAGAAATATCTGCAGGACCTGCCAACAGTTCGATGAACAGTGCCAAGCAGATCTCGAAGTTGAGTTTGATCTCGAAGTTGAATTTGATCTCGAAGTTGATTTTGAACTCGAAGTTGAATTTGATCTCGAAGTTGACTTTGATCTCGAAGTTGAATTTGATCTCGAAGTTGAATTTGATCTTGAAGTTGAGTTTGAACTCGAAGTTGACTTTGATCTCGAAGTTGAGTTTGATCTCGAGGTTGAGTTTGATCTCTAAGTTGACTTTGAACTCCAAGTTGACTTTGATCTCGAAGTTGAATTTGATCTCGAAGTTGAATTTGATCTCGAAGTTGAATTTGATCTTGAAGTTGACTTTGAACTTGAAGTTGACTATGATCTTGAAGTTGATTTTGATCTCGAAGTTGACTTTGAACTCCAAGTTGACTTTGATCTCGAAGTTGAATTTGATCTCGAAGTTGAATTTGAACTCGAAGTTGAATTTGAACTCGAAGTTGACTTTCAACTCGAAGTTGAGTTTGAACTCAAAGTTGAATTTGATCTCGAAGTTGAGTTTGAACTCGAAGTTGACATTGATCTCGAAGTTGACTTTGATCTCGAAGTTGACTTTGATCTCGAAGTTGAGTTTGATCTCGAGGTTGAGTTTGATCTCTAAGTTGACTTTGAACTCCAAGTTGACTTTGATCTCGAAGTTGAATTTGATCTCGAAGTTGAATTTGATCTCGAAGTTGAATTTGATCTTGAAGTTGACTTTGAACTTGAAGTTGACTATGATCTTGAAGTTGATTTTGATCTCGAAGTTGACTTTGAACTCCAAGTTGACTTTGATCTCGAAGTTGAATTTGATCTCGAAGTTGAATTTGAACTCGAAGTTGAATTTGAACTCGAAGTTGACTTTCAACTCGAAGTTGAGTTTGAACTCAAAGTTGAATTTGATCTCGAAGTTGAGTTTGAACTCGAAGTTGACATTGATCTCGAAGTTGACTTTGATCTCGAAGTTGACTTTGATCTCGAAGTTGACTTTGATCTCCAAGTTGACTTTGATCTCGAAGTTGACTTTGATCTCGAAGTTGACTTTGATCTCGAAGTTGACTTTGATCTCCAAGTTGACTTTGATCTCGAAGTTGACTTTGATCTCGAAGTTGAATTTGAACTTGAAGTTGACATTGATCTCGAAGTTGACTTTGATCTCGAAGTTGACTTTGATCTCGAAGTTGACTTTGAACTCGAAGTTGACATTGATCTCGAAGTTGACTTTGGTCTCGAAGTTGACTTTGATCTCGAAGTTGACTTTGATCTCCAAGTTGACTTTGATCTCGAAGTTGACTTTGATCTCGAAGTTGACTTTGATCTCGAAGTTGACTTTGATCTCGAAGTTGACTTTGATCTCCAAGTTGACTTTGATCTCGAAGTTGAATTTGAACTCGAAGTTGACATTGATCTCGAAGTTGACTTTGATCTCGAAGTTGAATTTGAACTCGAAGTTGACTTTCAACTCGAAGTTGAGTTTGAACTCAAAGTTGAATTTGATCTCGAAGTTGAGTTTGAACTCGAAGTTGACATTGATCTCGAAGTTGACTTTGATCTCGAAGTTGACTTTGATCTCGAAGTTGACTTTGATCTCGAAGTTGACTTTGATCTCGAAGTTGACTTAGATCTCCAAGTTGACTTTGATCTCGAAGTTGACTTTGATCTCCAAGTTGACTTTGATCTCGAAGTTGACTTTGATCTCGAAGTTGACTTTGAACTCGAAGTTGAATTTGAACTCGAAGTTGACTTTCAACTCGAAGTTGAGTTTGAACTCAAAGTTGAATTTGATCTCGAAGTTGAGTTTGAACTCGAAGTTGACTTTGATCTAGAAGTTGACTTTGATCTCGAAGTTGAATTTGATCTCGAAGTTGACTTTGATCTCGAAGTTGACATTGGGCTTTCATGTGACACTAGAGAGATATGTCCTGACTACTAGTTCCTAAGTTGAAAGGCGGCAGAACTCGCCTAGGGCGACATTGGTTATCTGGCAAATGCGGAACGAGTTAGTTTCAAAATTTGTTTCCTCACCAAAATTGAGGTCTGCGTCACCCATAGATAGGAATCCTTTCTTCGACCTCAAAAATTTAAGGATTCCAGGCATATCTTAAATCTTAATAAATAATTCACACCTGATCCCATTTAGATATATAGGTAGGTATATCCTTAACAATAATTATTTCAAATTTTTAATCGCAAGGCTGCCGGCTACAGGGCGTCACAAGTGCTGATAGCCATCACAGCGCTGTGCTCCGCAGTCACCATAGCTTTCTCCACCGGATGGAAACTTGCAAGCGTACTTATGCTGATTGTGCCCATAATTGCTGCAGCTGCGTACAAACAAGCCAGTCTTCTCGTGCGGCATCAAAAAAGGGACAGTCAGCTGATGGATAGCGCTGGGCAGGTTAGTGTGGATTAGTCAAAAAAGTACTCACCAATCTTTGCATTATTTTTACTTGAATACTTACTTCTGTCATCAAGATACATTAGCCAATTACTGGTCATGGTTTATCATAACCTGATTATGGTCTACTGCTCAATTTCATTATTTATCGATTGTTCCATGAGGTGGCGACCGAAGCTGTTCTCAATCTAAAAACAGTTCAGGCTTTGGGGAAAGAACAGCTTTTCCTCGAGAGATACAAACAATTCCTAGTCCAACCTTACAAGTACGTGGTCAAACTTCAAATTTTGAATTTGATTCCACCGAGCATCTAGACTTTGAACTAATTTATTATTGCAGGGAGTCGAGGAAACAGGCGTATTATTATGCTATCATATTCGCGATCACTCAATCTGTTCTGTACGTTATGTACGCGACAGCGTTTTTCTTCGGAGCCAAGCTTATCGAAAAGGACGAAATGACGCCAACATCGGTTTACAGGTGAGCGCGTAAAAACGTTAAATTAATAAAAAATTCCAAATCAGGATTTCAAACATTTCGGTAGGTTAATGTAATTAAAACAAAAAAATTAAATCAAAACCCTACATTTGATTTTTTCATAAAGGCATGAGATCGGGCTTAATTGAAATTCGACTCGTTTCCAGGGTATTTTTTGCACTGTCATTCTGCACGACTGCTCTCGGACAGGCGTCGACGTATTTCCAAGAATTTTCGAGAGCAAAAATATCCATTTCATTCGTCTACCGACTGATGACGCTCGACTCGGAAGTTGACTCGCTTTCAAACGAGGGGCTTACGCCTGTGAGTGAAAATTTTCATTTTTCGCTTATGCTAATTTTTTCGCTAATGAACTGACACGACAGATGTAACTAACGAGGATCTGCTGACTTGAAAGCTCTCGACTTCAATGGCCCGCAAATGTCGCTCACTTTTAATTCAAAAAGCCGATCTTCCAGTCGCTAACCCAATAAAGTTTGCGGGGTTGTAAAAAAAATTTTTCCGACCGATTACATAGGTACTTATTTTTGAAAATACTGTTCCAAATTTTGTTATTTATTTTTGGGTAAAAACGGTACCTAACCTCTGATTTTGAGAATAATTCTCTCTACAAATTATTGGTAAAGCTTTTCGAAAACCGACAGTGAATTCCAATAGTTACCTAATTATTCATCTACCTTTGAATTTTCAAGACCATCAAAGGAGCTGTGACATTTCGCAACGTACATTTTTCGTACCCGACGAGGCCTAATGTGCCGATTTTGAGAGGCCTCGACTTGAACATTCAGCCTGGAGAAACCGTCGCTTTAGTTGGTGGCTCAGGTTGCGGAAAATCAACTCTGATCGGCCTCCTCGAACGATTCTATCTTCCTACAGGTGGAAAAGTTGTAAGTGTTATATGACTTCAAGTTGGTATACATACCAACGTTACATGTAATTGATTTGTAAATTTTAAAATTTATTTTGAATTTTCGTTGTTTCCACAGATGATCGACGGCACAGACGTCTCGCAGATGAAAGTCAGCTGGCTCCGTAGTCAGATCGGCCTGGTGACACAGGAGCCGATACTGTTCGACCGATCGATCAGAGAAAACATCGCCTACGGATCGCCGGTTCCAGAATTCGTCACTGACGATCAGATTTTCTCAGCTGCAAAAACCGCCAATATTCACGAGTTTATCGTCAATCTACCTCAGGTGGGGAAATCAATTTTTATGAAATTTACTATAATTTAAATCAAATTTTTCAACCTACCGTTGGGGTCGAGTTAGATAGATATCTGTACCTACAGCCATAAACATTTATTTGGACTATTCCTTGTTTTATTTTCTGTTAACATTCTTATGCTATTTGATGTAGCTCGTAATAATTCATAAGATTTCACGATATTGAAAATTCTTCACAACCTTCATTTTCAGGGCTACGACACTCCAGCGGGTGACAGGGGTGCCAAATTATCCGGAGGACAGAAGCAACGCATCGCCATCGCTCGGGCGATTGTCAGAAATCCGAAAATCCTATTGCTCGACGAGGCGACTTCAGCTCTGGATTCCGAAAGTGAAAAGGTAGTTGTTAACATTCTCCTGGCCATGAGTGTTTTGCTCACGTTGTTAGCAAATTGAAGAGATCATTACAAAAACAACCAATGCCGAATTGTTTCACGAAGTGCAAATTCGATCTACTTAATTGGTTCACGAAAAAATAAATGACGTTGAGCAACACTCCACATATTAAAGGAAATATTAAGGAAAGAACTTGAAAGACTTGATTGATCGTAACAAAAAAAAAAAGGCATTTTGCGAAAAGTGAAATAGTACAATTTAAAATTATGCAAACTTCAAATTCATAAGAGGGCCCCCACAAACCTTCTGGACATCACTTCTGCAACTTTCTGTGAGAATGACCCACTAGCACGAGAGTCCCTCTGGTGTGGCGTCAACCCGTTCACCCGTCCACGTTCTCGAGAGGGGCATCCGCTCTCTTCTCATACCCACGAGCAAAGAGCAAAGAGCAAAGAGCAA
This sequence comes from Nesidiocoris tenuis, assembly GCA_036186465.1. Classification (NCBI taxonomy): domain Eukaryota; kingdom Metazoa; phylum Arthropoda; class Insecta; order Hemiptera; family Miridae; genus Nesidiocoris; species Nesidiocoris tenuis. The sequence goes on along the minus strand of AP028915.1, from coordinate 13,688,291 downwards.
AGAGCAAAGAGCAAAGAGCAAAGAGCAAAGAGCAAAGAGCAAAGAGCAAAGAGCAAAGAGCAAAGAGCAAAGAGCAAAGAGCAAAGAGCAAAGAGCAAAGAGCAAAGAGCAAAGAGCAAAGAGCAAAGAGCAAAGAGCAAAGAGCAAAGAGCAAAGAGCAAAGAGCAAAGAGCAAAGAGCAAAGAGCAAAGAGCAAAGAGCAAAGAGCAAAGAGCAAAGAGCAAAGAGCAAAGAGCAAAGAGCAAAGAGCAAAGAGCAAAGAGCAAAGAGCAAAGAGCAAAGAGCAAAGAGCAAAGAGCAAAGAGCAAAGAGCAAAGAGCAAAGAGCAAAGAGCAAAGAGCAAAGAGCAAAGAGCAAAGAGCAAAGAGCAAAGAGCAAAGAGCAAAGAGCAAAGAGCAAAGAGCAAAGAGCAAAGAGCAAAGAGCAAAGAGCAAAGAGCAAAGAGCAAAGAGCAAAGAGCAAAGAGCAAAGAGCAAAGAGCAAAGAGCAAAGAGCAAAGAGCAAAGAGCAAAGAGCAAAGAGCAAAGAGCAAAGAGCAAAGAGCAAAGAGCAAAGAGCAAAGAGCAAAGAGCAAAGAGCAAAGAGCAAAGAGCAAAGAGCAAAGAGCAAAGAGCAAAGAGCAAAGAGCAAAGAGCAAAGAGCAAAGAGCAAAGAGCAAAGAGCAAAGAGCAAAGAGCAAAGAGCAAAGAGCAAAGAGCAAAGAGCCAGATCAGTTCGAACCCAGGTCAGTTCGAACCCAGGTCAGTTCGAACCCAGGTCAGTTCGAACCCAGGTCAGTTCGAACCCAGATCAGTTCGAACCCAGATCAGTTCGAACCCAGATCAGTTCGAACCCAGATCAGTTCGAACTCCTCGGCCGCATGTGTAGACGCTGCACGAATACACAAGTTGGCCAATACTCGCCGACTTTGACGCGGGACAAAAAACCGCCTTTTGACCGAGCATCCCCGAGCACCAACATTGGCGAACATTCGGGCGAATATCCCGCGGTTACACTTGCGGGAAGAGGCCGACGAATATTCGGTGTTGGGCCCAACACCGCAAGTGTAACCGCGGCTTTATAGGAAAATCGATTCAACATTTGGGTGTTGATTGATGAGTGCTGCCAAGAGCTATCTACCATAGCACTGAAATCGAAATGTTTCACGAAGTGCAACCAAGTGCAAATTTTGTATAGTCAATTGGTTCACGATGAAGAATAATAATAAATGACATTGACCAGCAAGCCCCATAGCACGAATGTCATTTCAGATACCAAATGGCATGAATTTCATTACAGATTGTGCAGGATGCGCTTGACAGTGCACGGTTGGGTAGAACTTGCATCATAGTGGCTCATAGGCTTTCGACCGTTCAGAACGCAGATGTCATCGCTGTCATCGACCGAGGTCGTATTGCGGAAAAGGGGACGCACGAACAGCTCGTCGATTTGAGGGGGATTTACTATAATCTTGTCAAAGATCAGTGAATCGATTTCATAATAAAATTACAATACATGTGTTTTGGAAAATTCATTTTGAGACCCGATTTTCACAGCTAGAAATAATTTGTTTGCTTAAGGGTGGGTTCATTGATTCAGTTTATTCGTCGAATAAACATTATTCTCCGAATAAGTAGTTTCTTGGAAATGTAGAATATGAATTTCCTTGTCAACGTAGTCAATTTTATTCGGAGAATAATGGATATTCGGGGGTTAAACATTACCTATTCTCCGAACTGTTGTAGTTGTTGTATAAATAGGTACAGACATACACGACTGAATCAAGGAATCTAAGGACCACTGAATATTAAATATTTGAGTTTTTGGTAACTTCGTCCTCCATGTCACTTCGTATTACGAAGTTTGTGCAGAAGTCACCTGGTGAATCTCGAGGATACTTGGAAGATTTCAAAAACGCAAGCAAGGAAAATGGATTTTTTTTTTGATGGGTTTGAGTTATTTTGTATTTTCTTTGTCGGTGGCAACGTCCATGGCTTCAACTTCGTCTCCGAAGTTCTGTACGTATTTCTAAAACTCGAGTACGAACTTTCTCCTTCTAATTCGTAGACGAATTGAGCAAATTTCGTTGTACGAAGTTGTTGGCATGAACGTAATGTAAACAAAATCAAATCCGAACTTTTCGTTGTTTGTTGAACGGTTGCAAGGAATTTTCATAGCATTTCTTGATTTGCCAAGTGACTAATTCGTACAAACTACTAATTTCGTACTACGAAAAATATAAAAGTACGAAGTTCCCAAATACGAACCATTATCCCTCTGGCTCTTGAGTAAAATCTGCGAGATCGTAAAGATAGGTTTGATTTGCGCTGAACTCAATACGATCAAGCATCCTTCAAGAAACCTATCGACCATGGGGCCCATAAATATAACCCAAATCAGAGCGTTCTTTTATTCAGCCACGCACTTCCAATAATTTCACCTTACCGCCTCGAGCGAAGCAGCGAAGAAACTAGCTCGGGTAACTTCGAAAGTTAACCCCTCGGCAGGGGGACTTACGAATCGCTGAGTCGGCGCTTTACTTCGGCCGCCTCAGCCCCCGAGAGAATCTTTTCAGAACTTACAACTTATCCAATACAATTCTGTTAGGGAGAGGGGGAAATTCGGCGACAGTTTTTCCCTCCGCTTCGAACACTGGAATTTCTGGCAAGTTTCGGCAAAACAACGCGTAATTTTGGCGAATAAATCGATAAAATAATTGGACGAACAAAAATGCAAGCTTCATGGTCAACAATGGCATGATTTTGGTAAGTAAAATTTAGAATTAAAAAGATTTTGTTTGTAATTAATTGAAAGCTGCAAGAATCAAAAATGAGAAACCCTGAACACCTGGTATTCCTCGAGGAGAACTATGATTTTATGGACGTAAACACTCAAAAAATGAACCAATTCATATGCATGTCAGTTCAAGAAAATAAAAAAATTTAGATGATTCAAAACGACCACAAATAAAAACCAGTGGTGCGTAGATAACACACAATACTTCCATATTTTGAAACGTACATATTTGAAAAAATTTGATCATATTTTGACAGTTTTTAAGGGTGCTTAGGTCAAAAATGTCAAAAAATTCGCTATGCAAATTTTAAAATTCGCAAAAAGAAAAAAATTCGCTACATTTTTGGAATATAAAAAATATCCACATATTCTGCAAGGTAAAACGAAGATATTGAGACCAAGAACGCTCAAATCGGTCCATTTTTGTGGCCGGAAAAAAATAAAATGGAAAACACTAAAAATGCAAATATATCGGAAGTACTGTGCGTTATTCAAATTCCGATTAAACAGGGTGTTAGGGCTTTCCGAGACAAACATTTCAGTTCAAGAAATTTGAAAAAAGGTTGAAAAATGAGGGAGTTATGGCCATTTTTGTAAAAGACCACAGACGGACAGATGGACACACGGACAGACGGACACACAGACACTTGTTCAGGAAGTGATTCTGAGCAAATGTGTATAAGAAAAAGTTTTTTCTGAAGCTCCGTTCCGATTCTCGATTTTAGGACGATCACAATACTTCCATTTACTCTGTAAATATGGAAGTAAAAAACTCATGCGTATAAAAAATACATACCTGATTTAAGTAGATTACAGTAATTATTATTTAGACAGATTACTGAGTAATTTCTCATTTTCTTGCAATTGTTACAAAGTTGGTGTATGTATTTTACAACTTCAGTACCTAAGAATAATCGGAATCAGGAATAATTGTAATAGGTAAATGTGCAATAGTATCCAACCTAAATATAATATTATGTAGGATGGATGTTACCGAATAATATTCAGACAGTAGTTCATATTCAAACAACATATATACATTTATATCATATTCATACATTCATATCTTATACATATTCATACAATACACCATATTCGAACTATATAATGTATTCGGATAAGGAGGGGGTAGTGACGCTCCCCTTCTAATACAGGTACGCAGTCCCGCAATACAGGAATGTAATTGAGGATTGCAGGTATGTGTTCGTGCAGTGATTAGCAGTTAACCTGCTGCAACCATTATATTATTCCAATCTCCCTGGTTGCAGGTGCAGCAGTAGTTAGGCATATATGTGTAACACAGCTGGATTCATTTTGGTGCCTATAGGTATTCGAGTTCAGCGCATTTCTCGCAAGATGTTCTTATTAGGCGCCAAGGTAATGAAAAACATTAAAACTGTTGCTTTGATGCTTGAAATAGGAGGTGCTGAGATTCGAGTGTTTAGCAGGCATTTGCATTATTTATTAGTTTTTCAAATGCAGCCAAAATGCAGCTTTTTTATTCCTCATTCATATTGGTCTATAAAATTGATGAACACAACGGGAAAAAAAATTCATTTATTTAGTTTGCCAATTTTTTATTCTCTTCATGCGTCATTCACTCATTCAGGGTAATTCCAGTGTTTGTAGGCACTTAGGTACCAACTTATGCTTTATGAAAGATGACATAATTCAGGGGGCCTGTTCTGTAACCTAAAAGCAATATGTCTTAGGAAATCAATATCGATTTGCCATGTTAAATCTGATGACAACGTATGACAATTTGTGTAATGAATCGATAGCGACCGCCAAGACATATTGCTTCAATTTTACAGAATAGGTAAACTCCCACACCCATCACCCCATAATCTGATGACAGTTCGCATTTGCACTTGAAGATCGTATCAATTTGCGGAAGGGACACATTTATCGATGACTAAACACGATTAGATTATGAAATTTCGTACAATTTTCCCTATAATGAAAACTTAGCTGTGATGGTCTATCGCCTGAGCGGATCTCAACTCAGCTGTCTCCCTATTATCCCAGTTAAATGGTTTTTATCTTGATAAGAACAATTGGAACGGCAATCGCTCATCATTCACATCATGCATGCGAAGAGCTCAATAGCCGTTCTGTGGACATTCAAAATTTCCAAGTATTTCGGAGTGAGCGGTTTGTACAATAGCAAACAGTCGATTATCGCCGGCACTGTCTTACAAATCATAACCGTGATATCGACCATATCCTGGGTCATATGGTCGAACTCGGTCAAACAAACGTCCATGAACACAATCACGTTCTCGGTCACGCACATAGTGACTACGTACTCCGCAGGCGCAATCACGTATTACGGATGGGGACTTACGCCCAAAATAGAACAGGTTGTCATCATTTTGGACAGATTGAGAAGCGAACCTGAAAAGCGTAGTTCGGATGTGATACTTCAATCCATCACATGGGCAGCTTTCTTCTCCTTGATCGTTCTCGACGTTGTGTTTGTCGACTCATATCTGGATCATTTCGAAAATTTCGTCTACTACTTGCCTCTCGTTCAAATATTGATGGTATCCAATCAATTCATGACCCTAGTTAAGCAAGCTGAACTTCGTTTACACGCCTTGATGAAAACATCGCACAGATTGAAGGTATCGAATGCTGAACTCGTCAAGAATTACATCACGCTTTACACTGTATGTAAACTCATCAACGATTGCTACTCGTATCAGAATTTCATCATCCTCATTCAACATATGCTTGGTACTACATTTGGGCTGAGTTATTTTTCGCAAGCAGCTCTGAAAATGTTTCCCGCTACCATCGCCAGGAAAAAACTGCTATTGAACTCGATGTCAACTGTTGTTTTCATGGGCTTCATCTTCCTCAAATTCAAATTCTGCCAGTCCATCCAACTGAAGGCCAAAGAATTTAAAGAAACTCTCCTCGACCGATTGAGCAGTCGAGCCGAAGGTTGGTCATCGCATTTGGAGTTCAATCATAAGGACATCAAGTTTTCGGCATTCAACGTCTACCCTTTTGACTACGAAACTTTGAGCAGCATCGTCAACATGTTGATGACGTACCAAATTGTCTTACTTCAATTCGCCTTGGGCCGTCAACGAACGCGAGAGGTTCAGAAGAGAAATAATCTAACAAGTCCTGTACGCACTGATGTTTTTTAGGTAGAATCGACTTGCAAGTGAAATTTCTTATTTGATAGCTGTTTTCATTCTGTTGGTTTCAACGAATTAACTAAGAAATATTTCCATGGTCATCCCTTAATACCTTAATATAGAAAAAATGTTAAGACACCAGTATGTATTACGAACGGTTTTTATCGGCTATATCGACTTCGGTGAAATACTCTAATTTGAGTAGAAACGCATTTGAATAATTTAAATTCAATTTGTAAAAATTAATTATTTAAATTAAAAAAAGTAAATAATTTAATTTAAAAAATCAATTATGTAATTTAAAAAATCAATTAATTTAATTTACAAAATTAATTAATTAAATTTAAAAAATTAATTCATTCATTTGATTCATTAATTGATGTAAATGAAAAAAAAAACAATTAATTGATTTAAAAATTAAAAAAATAATTAATTTAATTAAAAAAATTAATTGATTTAAATTGAAAAAAAAAAACAATCAATTTAATTTAAATAATTAATTAATTAATTTTTTTAATCAATTGTTTCAATCCTTTTCAATCTTTTGTCAATTTTACGAAGCAGAAAAGCTCAAAAATATCGAGCACCAACCAAAGTGCAACCGGAATCGATAAAATCTCATCACTTGGGTGGACACAGTAACGGTTAACCTTGGCTCTTCATAACGACAGTATACCTGCAAAACCTCGTAAGTCCGATTTTTTCCCAAAATGAGGTTTTGACTTCTGTGGACGTAGGAGAAGGATACCGATCGTCTGTAAAAGTTTGGCATTGATCTGATAAAAAATGTCTTATCTGTGTTCGTTTTTTAAAACTTGTAAGTCCAGAGCCTTCCAGGAGGGTGGTAAAACCTCGTAAGTCCCAGCATTTGGCTCGTCCCGGCCGATTTTTCAATTTTCCGGTAATTTCTTTAATGTTGCTCTCGATCTTTACGGCTAAATGGATTCATTAGATGATACTCGAAATCGTGAAGAAGAACAACCAGGCTCTAAATTCGGTTTGAATCCATCGTCGGTAATAAAATTCGGCCCGTATTCTGGGTTCCGATATGGGTAATATTTTTGCAGAGTCGATTCTCAACTGTTCTGAAGAACACTAATAATAAGAGAACAACTACGAGGAATAACAACAATGTGTTTATCCATCTAGAACAAAACAATGGTTCCAAAAGTAACAATAAAAGCCTGCGAACATTTCTGCTATTTTCAATAATTCAGACGTTTTTTGATAAAAATTCCAAAATCTCAGTTTTTTCCTATTTCAAGTTTTATAAAAAAAGTTTTTTAAATATTTTTTTATTAAGGTATTATTAAATTAAATTTATAAATACGCTGAGAATCGTAATAACCTATTTGAAAGTGGTAAGTTGTAAAACTGAGAGTTGAAACACGAACTGAAACTCAAACAATCTATAAACAATCCCGTACGATAAAACGGTTGTGATTCTTCGAGTTGAGATTGTAAATTTCAAGAGAACTAAGTCAATACCCTCCCAAGATGACAATACTTTAAATTTTGAAGAGAACAATGTCGGTACCTTCCTAAGATGTGATTTTTTAGTTTTCTTTCCATAGTAGGTATTTAAAATAAGTTTAACTGTTATCAGTTGGTATTCACATTCTCAAGCCATCGTTATCGCGTTTAAGTCATGTACCTTTTTTTAAAACCCTTCTATGGAAAGAAAACTAAAACATCACGTCTTAAGACGGTACCGACATTGTACTCTTCAAAATTTAAAGTAATTAACATTTCGGGAGGGTATTGACTTAGTGCTCTTGAAATTTACAATCTCAACTCGAATCACAGACGTTTCAATAGTAACGACCAATTATTGGTCATCACAGACAAATTATAGGTCAGCTTAGTGAAGTTAGCAACGATTTAGCAACGGTCAACTGCGTGTTTCTTTTCTAACTAATTGGTCTCTAGGGACGTCTTGGAACACATTTATGGCTGTACATGAATTGTGCCGCCAGTCACATTGTACGCCTTAGGATTAAACACCTTGGTGTATCCAACACCTTTTCGGATAAGTAGGTAGGCTATAAAATATCTTGCTTGATTAGCGTTTGACTGATGAGTATGTCGAATTGGACTGATGGGGGATGTTTTTCTTTTTTGGAGATGCGACCAGTTCACCTGATCTGTATAAGGAATGTGTGAAGGAACAGTTAGCAACGAGCTGTACGGACTGTATGACTAGTGGCACAATTTTAAAATTGCCATAAATGTGTTCCTAGACGTCCCTGGAGTCCGAAAATTTAGAAAAGAAACACACAGTTTACCGTTGCTGAACTGTTGCTAACTTCACTCTGGTAATCGGCCAATCTTAGAAACAAAATCAGGTAAATACCAACAAAAAAGTTGGTTGAATATTTTGGCATAAAGAAACTTGTTTATTTACCAAACAATGATGAGAAAGAGCACATGTTGTGATCTCAAGTGAAATTATTCTAGTATTTGAAATAAAGACAACGTTATTGGAAGTTCGATTGAACTGTGAAAAACCTTGTAAGTCCGAGTAAGGTCTTGAATAAATCCTCGTAAGTCCGAATATTGCTTCAAAACGTTCATTTCTTTTAATTTTTGTTCAATCTTATTATTATGTCGTGTGTACATGTGGTAAAAATGCAACGGATGTGGTTTTTTTAAACGGATGATGCCTCAAGTCGTTTTGGACAGTTTTTTGTGCCTCCTGTAAAATTCTCGAATCGGAACATACGAGGTTTTGCAGGTATACTGTCGATAAGTTTTGCTGTTTGAAAAGTTCATACCTACATTTCCTGCCACGAGTGTTTTCCTAAGGCAGGTTCAAGGGGCGAGTCACAACAAAGTATCATTCGAACAATTGCCAGCGATGATTCATCGATCAGCCCTCCCCAACAACCTGACCACTTCTCCACAACAACCTGACTACTTCTCACGGCTTTTAACGCTAACAGAGACACGTATTGCATGATACCGTAATGAACCATGCTGCAGTATCAGCCCCGGCTATTAGCAATGACCAGTGGATTATTTACCTCCCGTTAAAACATTCTACTTTCGTACGCCGGGCGGTGCGGAAGGTTGTTAATCATTGATAAGGTCCCCTACTCCTTCCTAGTCTTAGCTTTTTACAATTAAAACCAGCTGAGAGCTTCGCTTTTAGTAGTTTTTTGCAATCTGAGAACAGTTTTTGGCATTTTTTCATGGTTTCCCTGATGAAACCAACCGCTACCGGAAGTAATGACATTTACCTCCCATGGACATTCGGTTTCGCTAAATTTGTCGGCGCCAGTGCCTTGCATACGAAGCTTTACCAGAAAGTATACGGTTCGGTTATACAGTTATCGCTCGTAGCCGGTGTTATAGTTTGGGTGATAACCTCGCGCACCTTTGAATCCGGAAAATTACAAGGATTCATTTACGGAACCGCGCATTTGTTAACTACGCTGACCAGTGTGGTCTGTGCGGTTTTTACGTGGAAAAACCACGAACTCGTGAAACAATCAATCGCGCTCCTGGGGAATTTGGAACAATTGCCAACGACTCGGTCCGACGTTAATGTATGTTTATACGGAATCGCCACCTTCCTTATCCAACTTGGAGTCGATTCGCTTCTCGACAGGACCTTGAATTTGATGTCGCATTTGGAAAATTTCGTGTACTACATGCCGCTTCTGATAAACATCTGCGTTACTAACCAGTTCGTCGTATTGGTCAAACAATCGGCATACAGGTTGGACCATTTGATCGGAAAATTGAAATTCGGCGATTTTCATCCGTACAGCATCATCGTCGAATATAACATTATCCGAGAAGCGTGCGTATTTATCAACGATGCGTATTCCGTACAGAATGCCTGGTGCATATTCCGTCATAGTATCATATTCACTTCTTCAACGTATTATATCGGCCTGTCCGGGTCCAGACTGTTCCCCGCAGGCAGCAATACCAGAATCTTGATATTGAGCTCGGTATCCGCCTTATCCCTGTTTTCGTACATCGTCATGATATTCAAGTGCTGCGAGGACATACAGCGGAAATATAAACTATTCAAAAACCGTTTCTACGATAAATTGTCCACCGATCCTAGGCATAGCGTTCTTTTCGCCTCACGGCCAATTTACAAAAGCATCAAGTTCTCGGCTGCTGGAGTGTTCGATCTCGATATGAAAACTTTGAATACTACCGTGCTATCGATGATCTCGTACGTCGTGATTATGCTTCAATTTGCCGTGTCCACTACTGACATCTGAAATTGCGAGGGCTTAATTCAAGCTTAGTTAAGTATGTACCTACTATTTAACCAGAAATAGATGTTAGAGTACACTCACACAACACTAAGTGTCGAAGCTGGGGAGTTGCCCAACAAAGCTGTTGAAAAGTCCTGACATTCAAAACGATGCCTGAAAATAACATTTCCGCCAGGTTCACTGTTCTTCATAACGTCCACATTGCCCAAACATAGATGGTAATTTTCCCACCATGTTTGTCATTTTTTCTTTGCGACAATTGTGCTAAGCATTGTGTGAATTGATACGATTAGTATAGGTAATCCTATAGGTAAACCTAAATCTTCGGTATGTTGTAGCGTTCGAATATCATTTGTTGTTTTGTTTCATGCAAAATATAAAAAATGTGAGGAAATATTGAGCCACTCATCATTTTCTGCCAATACAAGGTAAACACGTTATGACGTCTTTGTAAAATATTGCGCCGAATGTTTTACCCAAAACTGTTTGCTTTTTTGTCTCTGTATCTTATAGGAAATTATTTCAAACTGAAAAATTTCATACTTTTCAAGAGTGGGTTAGCAAAATTATTATTTTGGTACATTATTTCCAGAAATAATGTACCTATGTAATTGTTCAAGAAAATTTTTTTTACAACACCCCCTGAAAATTTGTTCTTTCACGTTTCAGAGGTTCTAGAACAAGAATCTGCAATAAAAATTTTTTGTCCGTCCGCCGTACGCCGTACGCCGTACGCCGTACGCCGTACGCCGTACGCCGTACGCCGTCAGCAGCAAAACGCATAGAAGGAGTGGTCCGATTTCAAAAAAAAAAAAAACGAGCGTTTAGCAAATTTTCCTGTGACGTGCACCTCCTATAAGGGAATCCTCTGAATCAACTCTAGACTACTCAAAAACGATCAAATGTAAAAAAAGTCATGATCTCAAAAACAGTTTTTTTGGGTTTTCGACCCCTTAAAATTTTTTGATCGGATTCCCCTGACAATATGCCTCAAGTTGGAGCAAAACACAACTTTTAGGACCAACCGCACCAAAATCGGATCAGGGGTTCGATACGAAGTGGACGGACGAAATTTTGGCCAAAAATTTCGTCCAGCCACTTCGTATTGAAATACTGATCCGATTTTGACTAAATTAGTCTTGAAAGTTGTGGTTTGCTCCAACTTGAGGCATATTGTCCGGGCAATCCGATCGGAGAAGGTTAACGGGTCCAATTCGGCATAATTAGGGTATATTTTTGAAAAAACACAAAATCTCAATTTTGAAGGTGATGCCGTGGGTTTAGAATTTTTTGAGTATTTTTCCCGTGTTTCTCGCTTGATTTACCATAAGATAGGGTGGTTTTTCCGAAAAAATTCGAAAATTTGGTTTTTGAATCGGTTTGGCTTGAATTTCTTAATGCGATTTCTGCGTTTTCGCGTTTTTGGCAATTTGAGGGAGTCCTACTGAACCGATTTTGAATTTTTTGAGCTCGTTGGATTCCTTGAAGGTTTTTACACATTTTTCACTCCCTATAAGTCAAAATCGATTGGGGTTTAGTAATCAAAAACTGGTTTAAAGACTAATTTTTGACCTAAACAAAAAATATTTTTTTGACCCTTTAAAAAAAATGTTAAAATTCCAAAAAAAATATTTTTGAGTAGGTTTTGGGCAGGTACATGACACAAAAAATTCGCAATTTTCTACAACTCTCCAGGACTAAGAAAAATGAAAAAAACCGATTTCAGCAGGAAAATCCAAGGTCCTAGCCTAGGAAAAATTTCAAAAAAATGATGGATTTGACTTCGGGGTTTTTTTGCGGGAATCTTTAGATATTGACTATGAAACATGAAATTTGGCATTTTTTCGAGATTTTGGTCAACAGGGTCAATTTTGGGGGCAGTGACACTGCTGAAATTGCGGTTTTGCAGTTTTCATGGGTTCACGGCACATGTTCCAATCGGTTCAAGGCGTGAGGAATACGAAATGGCGGCTGTAACATTCCCACCCTTGATCTTGGTAGGGTGGGGAAGTAGGGGACTTCCCCTACCCCTACCGGCTCTTTCGTCGTCTATTGGCTCAGATTTATTAGAAACTGAAAGTGTGAAGCTGGGATTGGACAGCTTATGTTAATTGGGCGGATCTTGATAACAGTTGTCACCTGTTAACGCGGTTAACAAAATGGCTGCCTTCTTGCCGCCAGGCCTCAGGAAATATTTCTTTGAAAGCAGCCGCCAGGTATTTTCTTTTTATACCTACCTATTTATTATCATTGTGAAAACGTACCTTTTCGGCATAATTGAATTCACGATTGACCATTACTCCACAAATGATATGATGATAAACCGACCTACTCCAACTATTTGAACTTTACTTTCTGAGGTACCCAGACAAATAATGTACCCATGTCACTAATCTACTTAGCAGCGTTTTTTGTTCGTTATTGATTTTTTTCAAACTTGACATGGTTAGGTATACCTGCTGACGTAGGTAGGTGTACCTGATGACATGCGTATGGTACTTCAAGAGTAGGTACTTGCTAACTCTACGAGTTTGTTCTACATGAATATGCTTACGGTATATTGAGTCGTGTGATGATATCGTGGACGCCATGGACCATGATTCTGTCCAATTTATTGTTAATTGTTTATCGCTAATCGTACAATATCAATTGTCCAATGATTGTACCACAATTCGATATTTTTCTCATTCATGTCGGAAAATAAAACAAACAAGTACAAATCCATTGTTTTTACTTCCATATTTACAGAGTAAATGGAAGTATTGTGATCGTCCTAAAATCGAGAATCGGAACGGAGCTTCAGAAAAAACTTTTTCTTATACACATTTACTCAGAATCACTTCCTGAACAAGTGTCTGTGTGTCAGTGTGTCCGTTAGTCCGTTAGTCCGTCTGTGGTCATTTACAAAAATGACCATAACTCCCTCAATTCTCAACCTTTTTTCAAATTTCTTGAACTGAAATGTTTGTCTCGGCAAGACCTAACACCCTGATTAATCGAAATTCGGATAACGCACAGTACTTCCGATTTATTTGCATTTATAGTGTTTTCTATTTTATTTTTTTCCGGCCACAAAAATGAACCGATTTGAGCGTTCTTGGTCTTAAAATCTTTGTTTTACCTTGCAGAATATGTGGATATTTTTTTTTCCGGAAAACTGGCGTTTTTTTATTTTGGGCGAATTATGAAATTTGTATTGTGAATTTTTTTATATTTTTGACCTAAACACTCTTAAAAGCAGTCAAAATATGATCAAATTGTGTCACAATTTTACGTTCCAAAATATGGAAGTATTGTGTGTTATCTACGCACCACTGGTTTCATGGTAAATTACGTCGATGATAACCGTTATAAAAGGTCTATGAATATTTAGTATTCATTGAATACAGCCCATCACCTGGTGATAAGATGAGGCCTCACTTTTCTAAGTGAGCTCACTTTACTCAGGAAATTGAATGTATTAAGACAATTTTGAGTTGACCTTTCCTCTACTCGCCCAATCTATTTGCCTGCTATGGATGATAATTACACAAAAGCGCAGCAATCAATATTCAACTGATCGATTTACTGCTGTCAAGAGACAGCCAGTACGTTCCAGTCGCTTCGAGGCTAGAGGGAGCACCAGGTGCAGTAAGACAAAGTGTAATGGAAGGCGGAAAACTAAGGAGCATTAAGGTTCCTTACCTCGAAAATAACCTAAGGGTCCTGCCTGTCGGAGGGTCTTAAAGCGTTGGCTATTATGGGCTACTAGTGGGGGTCCAGGTCTGCTCAATGTGATCCTGATGGGCTCCCCAGGGTTGAAACACACTTCACTCAGCCAGACAATTTACCACTACCCTCAACGAGGAGGGTGCAAATGAAAACCCAATTTTCCGCATTAGGGAATCAAAAGGTACGAGTACATGATTGGTTTATATAATGAATGAACCAAATAATTAGGTATTGTATGATTGAGCGACAGTGAATTCGCAAGACCTTGTATGTATTTTTTCGGAAATTTTACAGGGAACCGTTGAGATAACCTAAAAATGACTTTTACCCCCAGTTTTCGTCATAGTTGAGGTAGTGATTATGCCACCTACCTACTTGCTATGTTACTTTAAAATGTTCTAAAGTAAAGACTTTCGTGATTTTAAACGAATTTAAGACAAACACGGTTATGATCCCATACTAACGATTACTTACCTGGTTTCGACAAATTTTGTAGAATCTCGAAGTTCATTTTGATCTCGAAGTTGAATTTGATCTCGAAGTTTAGTTTGAATTCGAGGTTGACTTTGATTTCGAAGTTGAGTTGTTCTCGAAGTTGAATTTGATATCGAAGTTGAATTTGATTTCGAAGTTGACTTTGATCTCGATGTTGACTTTGAACTCGAAGTTGACATTGATCTCGAAGTTTAGTTTGAATTCGAGGTCGACTTTGATTTCGAAGTTGACTTCGATGTCGAAATTGACTTTGATCTCGAAGTTGACTTTGATCTCGACGTTGAGTTTGATCTCGATGTTGACTTCGATCTCGAAGTTGACTTTGATCTTGAAGTTGATTTGAATTCGAAGTTGAGTTTGACCTCGACGTTCATTTTGATTTCGAAGTTGATTTTAATCATTTTATAATCGTATTTTTTAATGTTGGAGTTAAGAACACAAGTCAGAGGTTTTCAGTCGAATTCAGAGGTTTTTCCGGTGCTCGTCAGAGGGAAAGCAAGGCGACGAGTTGGCAACACTGCCAATACTTACCTGCTTAGATCAAAATACTTCCAGGACCTATAAAGAAATCTTCATTTTTAACGACTTCGGTTCCCATTCTGCATCGGACGGTTACGTACGTTCGTTTGATCGTCGTAAATCTAGGACAAGTGAAGCTCGAGAAGCAGGTTTGTCCTGGACGAGGAACAGGTGAGATCCTTCCAGTAAGTAGTTTCCCTTTCTCGAAGCGGAAACTTGGTCACTAGATTACAGGCACAGGTGCCGTTAATTTCGTACGTAAAATTTTTTTCACTTCTGGCCAATTACAATCCAAAAAGATCGCTTTAGGACTTATGAAAGTACATAGTTAATTTGAGAACACGCATCGCGAATCTGAAACTATATTTTAATTTTATCGACGAATTGAACGGCAACCTTTAACTGCACCTAATCTTGTCAAACGGACTTCTTCACTTTCACTTCAACTTCACTTCGTTTTGCTGTGGCGTAATGCTTCACGATGCTTACTTGGAGAAATTCGAATGATTTGACGCATTTTGGAAGAATTACCCGACTAGTGAGGACCTGTCAGCATGATTTACTCAAGACGCTTCCTAGGTTCATTTATGAACCCATTGTACCAATTCTTCGGGAGATGTGTTCTTTTTTTGAGTTGATCAGCTACATAATGACAATTTTAGCACATTCTAGCCAAAATCGGGCTCATTCCTAGGAACATTTCTTAACACTGAGCGTGTAAGTAGGAATCTGATAAGTTAATTCAACCCCCTTTATTATTATTTTTTTTATTGATAGAGGTTTCGGCAGAAAATTGAAAAATGTTATTTAATTCAATTTTTTTGACATTTTTTTTACTTCCCACAGGGTTGGGAGCGTTTTTTAATCCCTACGTAAAACAGTAAAAATTGAAACGAGAGAAATGAAAATCACATTTTGAATCTTTCGCATGCCGGTACCACTTTTGGCCGGAAAAAAGGTTGCTAGGGAATTTCGGGAAAATACTCTTTACTGGGGTAAAAGATGCGAGAAAAGCGGGGAAAATATTTAAGAAATTCCAAAATGATTTTTCCACCGTGAATTCTTAAATGTTATGGCTTAAACGAATTCCCTTGACCATTTATGGCCGGATTTATGGATTCGCTCTACATCAAGTTGGACCAGAACCTAGTTTATCTCTGAAGCGTGTATCAACTAATCTTTCACACGATGAACTCGGTTTAGCCGGATAACAGATAATAACACGAGATGACCGATATGAAAGAAAGATGATAAGTTTGCGAAAGTTGGCCAATTAAAACACTGAGCATATGGAGCAGAGGTATATAATCTGATGGTAAGCATCCTTTTGAGCATCTGCGATTATCATTGTCAGCCATCTATTACTGAGGTTACAGTTGTTTTTTAATACATTACATCGAAAGTAACGCTTCAGGTAATTTACATAATCGTGTTGTAGTTGTCCTTATGGGACCTGAGGACCTCACGTTCCACACACTGGTTACCCATTCCTAGCGATGTAGAAATCAAGAAAAGTTAACAATCCTCGTTTTTCTGTCGTTGAAGGTAATTTGTTTCCGTCGGTTTTCAGTGGAACCCCTGGGATCATGTCAGGTTTCCATTTCAATTCCCTGGAAAACAAAATAAGCGAACGATCCCAGTTTAAATTTTCTTCAGAATTTCCTCAACATGATCAATACATTTTCAAATAAAGAGGCGATCTCAGCGTCTATAAAGACGCAAAAAAAAGAAAAAAATTGCTCTGTAACAGTGGAAATTTCAAAGGTAAAATAACTCACAGGGGATACAAATATTTTTGCTTTTTTTATGTAACTCAGTGGGAGTTAATTTCCCTATTTCCTATAGCTCAAGCACCAAAAAAAATGCAAATTTTTAAATCCGGAAAATAATAATTATTTTTTACAGTAAGTAAATGAAAGTATTGCAATAACTAGTCCTAAAATCGAAAATCGTATCAGAGATTCATTAAAAACTTTTACTTATACACTTTTAGTGTTTTCTATTTTATTTTTTCCTTGCCACAAAAATAAACCGATTTGAGCGTTTTTAGTCTTAAAATCATTGTTCCACCTTGCGGAATCCGTGAATATTTTCTATTTTCCGATAACTTGACGTATTTCGATTTAGGCGCGTTTTATTTATTTATTTATTTACAGAAAAAAAATAAAAAAATTAAATTAAAATTTGCATGGTGTTTTTTGATATTTTTGACCTAAACAACCTCGAAAGTATTCAAAATATGGTCAAATAGTTCAAAAATGTACGTATCAAAATATGTAAGTATTGTGTGATGCCTAAGCACTACTGATTTTTTCGGCTTCCAGTTTAAATGTTTCAAAACCAGTAGCACAATCACACGGGGATTAGAAAATACATTCAAAAGAAAAGTTCAAACTCAAAATTTGAGCATTTAATGCTCATCTTCTGAGGGAGGCCAGGGTAGAACTGGAGTGACGTTATAAAGCAACATGAGTTGTAATTCATGCCAGTGATTCAAGGGGGGAACGTTTCTATTAAATTTGGTTTTTATAAAATAAACTCCAAATTTTGGAGTTTCAGTGTTAGTATTATTGGATGTATGGAAGTTGTAGTTCCACTATATTGGTTAGTTGTTTAGTCGGTATCGAAGTATTGGAAAATATGGAAGTATTGTCAATTATCCAAGCACCACTGCATTTTTCTGATTTTAGGAACCGTTTTTAGATTTCGGAAAAATTTTACAAAATCACAAATTTTAAAAAAATTTCGGGTTTTTTTAAATTTTATAACAAATTTTGTTGTAAAATTTAAAAAAAACCCTAATTTCGTTTCTAAAAAAATCATGTTTTTCGTATACCCTGCCCATCGGTTTACCGGCACAGAGGGGCGAGGGCACGTAGCGGGGAAGGGTGCGCAGTGGAACCGGCTCTGCAGTTATAAACTCGGACGATCCTCGAACCGGAGCAGTCAGTCAGTGAAAGTTGAAGTCAGTGAGCGCGAGTGAAGTCACAGATCACGTAATATGTTCCTCTTCCTGCTATGGGCATGCGCAACTGCGGGCGGCGGATTCTGCGCAAAGGCGACCGACCGCCGCGCCATGGCGGGCCTCAGCGAATCGCCCGGAGGCGGCTACAGCGGCGGCGGCAAGGGCGAATTCGACTTCAGCGGTGGCAGCGGACAGTACGGCGGCTCGAGCGGCACCGATCGCAGCGGGCACGAGCCGGCGAGCAGCTATCAGGATTACGCGAGCGAGGGCGTCCACGGCGATCATCAGGAGTTCCATCAGAGCGTATCGCACGAATATCATCAGCCTGAACAGCAAGAAAAACACGAATATCACGAAGGACATCACGAACATGAAGAAGAAGAAGAAGTGAAAGTGATCACTGTCGAGAAAAAAGTACCGGTCCCGTACCCGGTGACCGTCGAGAAGAAAGTGCCTTACAAAGTCGAAGTGCCTGTCGACAAGCCGTACCACGTATCGGTACCTAAGCCTTACCCGGTCACCGTCGAGAAAAAAGTGCCGTACGAAGTCAAAGTTCACGTGCCCGTGCCGTACACGGTCGAGAAGAAAATCCCGTTCAAGGTGGAAATCCCCGTCGACAAGCCGTACATAGTCGACGTGCCGAAACCTTACAATGTCTACATCGAGAAAAAAGTTCCCTACCACGTCAATAAATATATCCCGTTCGAAGTGAAAGTCCCCGTCGACAAGCCGTACCCGGTTCACGTGCCCGTCGTCAAGCACGTGCATTACACGGTCGAAAAACGCGTGCCCGTCGAAGTCAAAGTGCCGGTCGACAGGCCTTACACCGTAGAAGTGCCGAAACCCTACAAGGTCACCGTGGAGAAGAAAGTGCCCTACACCGTAGAAAAGCACGTGCCTTACGAGATCAAAGTGCCGGAAAAAGTGCCATACCCCGTCGTCAAGCACGTGCCCGTCCACGTGCAAAAAGAAGAACACCACCACGAAGAATGGAAACCTCAGCAAGAAGAATGGAAACCGCAGCAGGAAGATTGGAAATCACATAAGTGAATTTAATTTGCGAGAAAGTAAATTTTCATGTGAATTCATCGACCGAGTAATTTTAAAATCAAAATAATTGTTATGGCAATTTTGTGATTATTGTATTAATCAAAAATGTTATAAATAAAAATACAATGACTGCTGTTTAATTATAAGATAATAAGACCAAAAATATTGTTATGTCGATTCTGTGATTATCTGTTTTTGTTGTTGTTTTTATTTTTGTACCATTGGAAAAAAATTTGTATGAATGAATTATACGATTGTTACCATTTTTTGTAGTCAATCACACCTATGACCCTGGACATTAAATATCCATTGAAAGTCAATTTCGCTTGCTAGTATTTTTAACAATTTTCTCAGCGTGAGGAAAGTGTTTTTTGTTCAAAAAACATTCTGCTTTCTCGCGGTATGGTAATTTTTCGGTTACCTCCACTTTAGCTGTGGAAAAAATCACATACGAATGCCTAAAAACGTGATTTTTCTACTAAAAATCGCCTTTTTTCTCAATAATCGCTTGGCACACGTTGAGATGAGTTATTTTCAAGTTATTTTATTTATGTGGTATATTTATTTACATATATTTGTCATTTTAAAAAATCAGATGCCGGTAAGGCTAGATTTATTCAAGGGCGCGTACATTAACTAATTTTCAATAACTGAACATTTCGACGATCAATGAAAATATGTAGGTAAAATTTACTCGGTGAAAGTGGCTGTATTTTTGAACCAATTTTTCCCGAAGAAAAGTGAAGACACCCTGGGTAAAACATTCTCATAAGTTCAATAATTATTATTATTATTATTTTTGAACCAATTTTTCCCGAAGAAAAGTGAAGACACCCTGGGTAAAACATTCTCATAAGTTCAATAATAATAATAATAATAATAATAATAATAATAATAATTATTATTATTATTATTAATTATAATTATTATTATTATGAATTATAATTCATCTGAATTTAAGCGGCTAGAGATTCATTTATCTTTAGAATTATAATTTTGCCGGGGTATTGCTAAAAAACTCGAGTTTGGGCCGAATAATTTTGCATTTTTAGAGTGATCCTCAATGATAAATGCCATAGCAAAAGTAGGAACTGGCATGACCAGAAAAAATTGAGATAAGACATTTATGGCTTCATGCAAACCCGCAATGATTTCCAGTTATGCGGGTCAAGCGGAATATTCAGCCTGCAGGCGGTTGATGAGAAATTTAATGAAAACCACCGATACCTGAATCTTCATTTTGGCCTAGAAATATCATGCTAATGTTTTTCCTTGACTTCTTTTAATCCATGATCACTCTGAGCAAGTTTTTGAAAATTGAGAAATAGATTTTCCAAAATCTTAGACCATACCTCTGACCCCAGTGATCCCTACGAAATTCTAACATTATTATTATTAATTATACAGTATGATGAGGTAGGATTCAAAAGTATGCTGCATCGTCTCACTTCCGTCATCGCTATACGAGCATCCACACTGACATCTGATATCTAAATTGGTACATTAGCCAATTTCATCAAGCGCCAACGCCTAACTGCCCCGCCGAGAATCATTCCGACTCGACTGATTCCATTTCAATTAAACTCCCTTTTTTCAACCTCAATTTTATTATTATAGGGGAGAGGGACTGAATGCAAAGAACCTTTCCACAGCGGATCATGAATATTCAGCCACTTCCCCATCGGCCCCGGGTCCATTGCTTTTATAACATCGGCGGAAATGTTGACAAGGGCTGAACTACAGCAACTCCTGCCAGATTCTCTTTGGGCGACTTTGATGGAAAAGTTGGCCGTTCCCGACGACCGTAGGAACTGTGACGACTGCGATACGAATATTCACCGATGTTCCCACCTTTCGAGCAAAATAGTTACCAACTATAGGAAAATATAAAAGATGGATTTAATTTTCAACACGGGCTTGGTTACAACGTAGTTTGTAGAAGGAAAAAACCCCGATACTGAGTATAATTGAGGACTAATCCTTCACAAGATAACATATGTATCTATATCGAGGAGAAAAGGAATTGTTAGGTACCTTTTGCTAGATTAAGGACACTCGCTATCCGATTGCAGGATGGTGCTATACGAATGTGGTTTTGCACGTCAATGAAATTTAGTTGAGTTGTTTATTGAGTCATCTCGACCAATAAAAGCAATGAATCGGCCCCACGACCAGCAATCGAATAGTAAGCACCTTTATGGGCAGAGGGTCGTCAACAAGCTTTCAGGTGGCTGAATAAATGTTGGAGACCATAACCATCAAAGTTATAGGTATATTTTGCTTCTTTATTTCTTCTACCTGAAATTATGTTGCTTCTTAGCACTCATATTTTCGTTTGGGTACTCCTCCTTCTCCACCCCTCATACCCCACTTTATTCTCCTTCCCATCCTTCTTCTTCTTTATCTTCTTCTTTCATCCTCACCGTCATCATCTTCCTCAACTTCGTCATCATCCTCTTTCTCATTCTAGTCCTCATCCCAATCCTAATCCGTATTCTAGTGCTAATCCGAGTTCTAATCTTAATCCTAGGGGAAAGTGACCTAATATGAGATACATGCCTAATATGAGACAGCGCTCTACAGCCTCTGTATGGTGCTATTCTCCAGCGATTTTTCCATGAACTTATACCTAAGGATGTTCTTGAGTGGAGGAATGGCTGAATCACCCAACTCCATCTCTGTGGGGGCCTCAGTTTGCGATAAGGTGGCCAGGGTGTGAAGTGAAATTTTTTTAATCAGTTTTTGCATCGATTTGACACCGACAAGATACGTATTTTCTTAAAACTAAACTAGTGGAAAATGTTCGAAATTTAATGTAGTTTCCATCCCTTATTTTAGTTTTCTTCTTATCTTCCTTTTCTAGAGTCTATATGAAAGATCAATGATCAAGGGCAAACTGCCTATTATGAGACACTACAAATGCCCCAATATGAGATATCTCATATTAGGGATAAATAAGCGAATTTCTAATTTTAAATCAAAACCTCGTCGTTTTAGTGTGTAAAGCTTCTGCAATATGAAATTTATCAATTTATCTCGCCCTTGATTAATTTAACATGAGTGTTAACGGAAATGGGAACTCGTCTCAGATGGCTCCAACAAAGAGGAAAACCTGGAGCAAATAAGCAATCACTTTACCTGCAGATATTTTTCATTTTATTTTGCAAAACTTTTGTCGTATTGTTTTTTCTTTTTTTTTTGAGGGGACATTTTTGATTTGAAACTTTCTTTTTTTTACATTGTGTGCATTTTTTCTCTGGTCAGTCTCAGTCCCAAAAATTACGTAAGGATATCAACCTAATGGTTGCCAAATTTTTGAAGACTGAAGATTACCTTGTTTCTGAAGATTTCATATAAATCTCAACCAAAGATTGTTAACCTAATTTTGAAAGCTGACAGTATTTTTTGTAATTTTGTAAGGCCATTACTTGAAACATTTTCCAAGGATATTATATTGGTAGGGATCTTAACCCTATATAGTATCGATTGTAAGTCAGAAATTCATTTTGTACCTTTATATGAATGAAATCTCTAACAAAATCTTGATTTTCATTATTCCTAACAAAGGAAGTCCTAATATGAGACTGTCTCATTTTAGGAACAGCATGTATCTCATATTAGGCAACCTGTTGCCCAATCGAACAAGCTGGACTGATTTCGAAAAATTGATTTTTTCAAGCATCTGAATAACGATTGGTTGAAATTTGAATAAATATTTTTAAAAGTGAATAATAATGAACAAATTAAACCAAAAACTGATTTTTTTTATTGCATTCAAGTGGTCATTAGCGCCTTCTGAAAAAAAGTATCTCATATTAGGTCACTTTCCCCTAATATCCTTATTTAAATTTCAATCCTAATCCCCATAATAATCCTCATTTTTATTCTGATCTTTATCCTCGTACCCATCATTAGGACTGAGAGGATATCTTGATTTAGCCGTATTCTTTGAAGTTTTGAGTTTCAGGAATGACCGAATCCCACCATTTTACTTATTAACCCTATGTATCCTAGGACATAACAATTTTCATTGACCGTCATGCTAAAAATTTCTTGGAAATTAGTTAATGCAATCGTTCTTGGACAGGTAAATCTAGCTTAAAAATGATGCTAAGTAGATTAGTGACATGGAACATTATTTGTCTGGGTATTCTGCTGAGGGCGGCTGCTTTCTTGGAAGGGCCTAGACGCCCTTAATTGACAAAATAGTCGTTTGAGCGTACCTAATTATTGAATCTTTCAAATGGCAAGAATTTTCACCAAAAAAGATGGATCTTGTTCTCAACATATTTTAACCTGAAAATATAGATGTTTTCAACATGATTTTCACCTGAAAATATGGATCCTGTTTTCAACATAATGCGCGAAAACAAGCCCTTGTGCAGGGACGCTAGCAGAGTGAATTATGAACCCCAGTGTTAGAATTCGCGGCGTTTTTTCTAATATTTTTGCCTAATTAGAACGCCCTTCTTTGAACTAAAACGAGAAACTGAAGAGGGCAGGACGAGAAACTTTAATGTTTTTACCTCACCGACGTTTTTACTCGGATGTTGACAAAACCCTGGAGATAATTTCGCAGCAAAGGCTTTTTACGTGAGTTACATGCGAGAGTTTTTACATGAAAGAGCTTTTCCTCTTTACCCGGTCGAGTGGGAGAAACGGCTCGTTTGAGCTCTTTTCCGCTTTTTATGTCAACGTCGTACAATATTTGCCGTCGAAAAAATTAGTGCCCCCCTGGTAGTTGGAGCGGCTCTGGTGAACCGTCACGACCTTTTTGCTGGCGCTCCTCAAATCAGAATATTCGTCTGTTTATGGCGAGTCCGAGAAGTTTTCCGGCCAGCAATTGCTTTGCAATTGTTCAGTAATTGGCATCGGTGAACCAAAATGTGAAGACTGCGATCCAAAATCTACAACCTCGTTTAACCAGAACTTTGGTAGCACTTAACACTTCCAAGATAAACGCTCTTCAAATATTTGTAGTTTTTCTATTATATCGTTTCTTGGCCCCAAAAGTAGATAAAAAGATCATGATTCTTGGAGCGATCGATAGGTCCAGTTGAGTAGATTCTTTCGGTACTGAAATCTCAAAATTGACGTTTTGGGACATAATATGTCCCAAAACATCAATTTTGGTGCTTCAAGGTACCGATATCTGCTGAACACGCACTGCTCAACGGTGTTGCGGTCTATGAGGTATTTTCAACCTAATTCATAACGAGAATATTTACCTAACTCTGTTCTTTGTTTTTTTTTTGTGTATTGATGCTTTGCTCCTACCATCAATTCTGAACTGAATCAAACGTTGTTTCATCAGGTTACTCGAGTACCAGCCACAATGCGATAAATTGGATAGGTATTGCTATTTTTGAGTTTTTGGGTGATTCCACTAAAAGTGGCGAAATTGGGGTCAGCAAATTCCGTTTTACCAATGATGAAATTTTGCATGTTTTTCGACGAGAAATTGTTCATTTGCCTGCTATGAATGAAAACTATATACCAGCAGTGTAGTTTCATCACCCAGAGAGGGTTTACAGACATGATTAGGTAAAAATCAGTGGTCCAGGGGAATGACAAAATTGAGATACTTGAAAAAATCTATTTAAACCTCAAATTAAACGCTGCTAAGTAGATTAGTGACATGGGTACATTATTTGTCTGGGTATCTCAGAAAATAAAGTTCAAATAATTGGAGTACGCCGATTTATCATCATATCATTTGAGGAGTAATGGTCAATGGTGAATTCGATAATGCCAAAATGGTACGTTCTCACACTGATGAATAAATAGGTGTAAAAAGAAAACTAGTGGTGCGTAGATAACACACAATACTTCCATATTTTGAAACATAAAATTGAGACACAATTTGATCATATTTTGACTGTTTTTTGGGGTGTTAAGGTCAAAAACTCAAAAAATTCACTATTCAAATTTTAAAATTCACCCAAAATAAAAATACGCTACAATATTGGAATATAAAAAATATCCACATATTCTGCTTGGTAAAACAAAGATTTTAAGACCAAGAACGCTCAAATCGGTTTATTTTTGTGGCCGGAAAAAATAAAATAGAAAACACTATAAATTCAAATATATCGGAAGTACTGTGCGTTATCCAAATTTCGATTAAACAGGGTGTTAGGTCTTGCCGAGACAAACATTTCAGTTCAAGAAATTTGAAAAAAGGTTGAGAATTGAGGGAGCAGCGCCCAAGCTGACAAACCTCCATCAAGAACATGCAGGGGAATGACGGCCAGGGGAATGACAAATCGCGGTTTTTCCCATTTCTTCCCTCCTCCTTTCACTACCTAAATTTTATTTAAATTACGCTGGAAGGTGCACCACCAGACCTAAAGAATAGTGGCAGAGGGAAAAATCTACTACTTCAATTTGATAAGATATTGAATACAGGGGAATGACACATAATAAAAATACTTACCATAAATGAGGTTGTTTTTTGCCCCTCAATGGCTTCTCAACAAACACTAGTGTTATCTTGCAGGTCAGGCACGTTCTAGAGTTCCAGAGCTACCGAATGCCGTTTTCAAAATTACCGAAACTGTAATAGTTTCCCATTTATGGGGGTGACCAGTTTTGACAGGGGAATGACGCAAAAAGGTGGGGACACGCTGTGCTTTGCTTCTAACATTGAAGCCTATGCATCTAAAATTATGAGAACAGCGGAGCTAATACGGGACTATATACTGAGTGCATTCGTTTCAGCAGATTCTGAAAATCTCGATCCGAATAACCAGGGTTGGTTGAAGAAGTAGTGTACCTAGGGGTGGGGACATGCCAGGGGAATGACATTTCAGCTATATTTATATATTTTTCTCCACTTGCTAATAATATTTTTGGACAGTTTACACGTGCGGAGCATGGGGACCAACGATCTATTCACAACGCTTTTTGTTCCATCGCAATACTACGAATAGTTTTCAAGATATGAAGAAAAGACACGATTTCGCCACTTTTAGTGGAATCACCCTTTTATGTTGGTGCTCTGGTAAATAGTAGCCTCGGGCACAAATGAAAATGTGATAATAATGTATGCAGCTTTTCTTGCACTTTTTCAATGCGAATTTCGAATTCAAATACAGACTCTATCCCCAGTCCCCTCGAAGGGTGCGGAACAAGAAATTGCACTATACAAAAAATGTGAATCGCAAGCTCAGAGCTCGGGGAAATTGGGTGCTCTTGTAAAGACCGGGTCGAATTTCAGAGCTCACGGGTAGTCCTGCCGTTCTCGAAATCCATATTGCTCACCTTTCAACATGGGCCGTCATTGGTGGAAAATGCCATCGAAGCCTCCCGGCAAAACGACCATAATCCTCATGGGATTGGATTGCCGAACCGAACGTCAAGTGCGTCTTTGAACGTGTTAGGACAGGTCTCCCAAGACCTGTTAGTCTCCCTTTCCCTCCAGGGTCGAAGGACATTCTCCCTCAAGCTTTTCTCGAAATTGGATCCTCATGTGCCAACAATGTGATCGTAAACCTCGACGCCTTTTTCGCCGGTTAGTGCTTTCCTCAGCAGTGGACGCCAGCTGAGCGCCATTGAAATCCAGGGGGATATAATATAATTTTATTCATTTTACGTACAAACTGATTGCAATCAAGTTTTTCATGATTTTCCTATTTGGCGACGTGGAGTATTCATCTTGTGATATCGCTGAGAATTTGATAATCTTACTAGTACAATGGAGTAAACATGCTGCTTTTACTTAATTTCGTATCCACCGAGTGGAGGGAAGAATAAAATTGCAATCCTCTTACAATTGAAAATCGGATTTGAGGCCAAAAAATGAAAAAAAAATAAAAATAAAAATAATATAGGTTTGATTATAAAGTTGCATTATACAGTTATATTACAACTCTGTACCTATATTTCTCTTTGTCTCTGTATCTCTGTTTGCCTCTGTATGTATCTCTGTATTTCTGAACAAATGCCTATGTGTCCGCCTATGAACGTCTACAAAAATGGCCGTAACTCCCGCGATCCTCAACTTTTTATCTCAAGTCTTGAACTGGAATGTTACTCAGGAAGCTTAGGTAATATATTTATGGGTACGCAGGATTTCGATTAACTTCCAACATCAGAAACTCAGGCTGTTCAAACCTAATATTCTCTTCCATGTAGGGGTACATTTTATAGCTCGTTTGCTCCAGTCATTGCTCCATAAACATTTTTTTGAGCCCTAGGGAAAGTTCACTTTTTTGGTTTGAAGATTTATCTTCTGTTCTTGATTTTGTTCAAGTAAGATGAGCATATTATGTTCATTAAGTTCTCATCATTCTGGACTAATTACTGGAAATTAGAATACCCTTGGAAATTCAGTTCAATTTTCTATAATTTCATGATAGTCACATCTTTTCAGCATTAAGTTGAGGAAGCAAGAAAACTGAATTTCTTTTACTGCGATAACGACTTTAGGTGGATTTTAAATTGTGTTCATGACTTTTGGATCCTTTTATGCATCACATGTATCAAAATAAAATCAATTTCGCTCGCTATGAACTTGTATGTGTTAGAACTTAAGTTAAGCCGATACACTTGCTATTTTTTGCTCATTACCTACGGCGGTTGGGAGCATAAATACAAAATGTTACCTTATCTTTTTATTTATCGTCAGAGAACAATCTCAGGGTACGTCGATTTCACCAAAGCACGGACCTCGAATTCCGTGGTGGGAGGGTAAAGAAGGAGGAAAAATGGACTGGGAGACACTGAAGTTGAGAAAGAAGGAAGAGGTTGGTAAGAGATTGATTACTGCGGAAAGCTCCGTGTCGTCAACTTGGAACGAAATCAGGTTGCACATCAGGTCTCTCCTCTTTCGGATCCCCTTCCATTCTAATTTACCCCATCGATTGAAAAGTAAAAAAAAGGAAAGTGATTGATGTTTATCTCACGTGACGGAGCGCAATCAATAATATAACATAGCACGTCGCAGATAAATCATTGATATTCGTCTTTGATAGGGGTAGGTAATAATTCTGTACCCTAACATACCTTAATACGGAATTATCTGTTCATTTCGTATAGAAATATCAATTTTTAGGAAATCGGCATCAAATAACGAAGTAGGCACAATATTTTCGGAATAGGTATATTAGATGGGTCTTCTTATTCTGTCGAAATAGTCGGGATTCGGCAAATTGAAACCTTCACTTACTCCATTTGACCAGACACGTTTCGGAGGCGTACTGCTACCATCTGATTTCTCCATCAGATTTCTTCGTAGGACACTTCAGTCAGATAGTTGAAAACAAAACCAAACAAACGAAAATAATAACGGAAACAAAACAGGACCAGGAACAAAATCAAACGTCAATGTTGGTCTCGTCGGGGTTCGGACTATTTTAACAGAAACAGCTACCTCATTGTCGTCTTCTTCTTCTCTTTTTCTTGTCTTATCTGGACGACTTGGCGGACAGTGTTACCTCATTGTCGACTCGAGGGAAACAGCCAGACTGGCACGATAAACACAGATGGCTGATATACGTTGACTGAAGCGCAGCCTATAGAGGTTTATGGAAAATCGCTGTGTGATGGAAGACATGGCCGTGATAGTTTTTATCGCGATTCAGATTAACGATGCGCGCTCCAGTGGCTGAGCGGTGGAGCTAGGAACAGTGATGCCAACCGAGGGAAAAAATCCCGTAATTAGGGAAATTTGGAAGCCCGTGGGAAAGGCGAGGGAAAAAGGGAATTTTTTTGCCGCGTGAGGGAAATATTCTAAAAACTCGCTTTTAACTAATGGATAACTCGTCCACGATCTTGCTTTGTAAAAAATCAGGTCTACTTTCGCCTGGGGTCTAGAACAATATAAATCCAGTAAAAATAATTCAACAAAGTAATAGTTTAATCACTTTTTATTGGTACGACCACGGACGGAAATCACGTAGTACACTATAGGAAACCAAGGTCGGTAACGTTAATGATAAATTAAAGTAAAAACATTACCGTATTATGAGATATTTTAGTACCTAACAATTAAGGTAAGTCTTTTAGCAGCCTTGTACGAGTTTCCAAAATGGCACAATTGGACATTAAATCTTTGGCACTTGAAAAAAAGATCTTACATAACGAATACTAATCGTACGTATACGAAACATAAAAGTAAAATTGGTCGATCACAGCCTTCTACAAAACCGAGCGAGCGAGTTCCCACTGTTTCTGCAATGCAGCCAACCTAAGGCCAGCGCGGCAACTAAAGTATCTCTTAAACGCACGGAAAGAGGGCCTAAGACCCCTACAAAGTGATCTTTTCCTTGTAAATAGCTATAAAATGCGTAAAAGCATGCGAGGGAAATTTAGACCTTGCGAGGGATTTTTTTATGGGAAATTTAGCTCATGTGTGGGAAATTATGTGGGGAAAAGCTTACTCATGGGTTGGCATCACTGGCTAGGAATAGTTGAACTATTCCGGCTCCAGTCACTTGGAAAACATGGCCATTGACCAGTTTTTTGATGAATTTTCTTTGATAACTTCAGAATGGCTCGAGCGATTGCCATTTTTGTAAATGGATGAGAAACTGTCCGACCGACAACCGCCGTTGCAGAGGCAAGCTCACTCATCCGTAATCTGAGTCGCCAATACCCTATTTTGAATATGACGAGATAAAATTTATTTAATATTTCCCTCGAAATAGAAATATTTACTTACCGACCCATCTCCAGATGAATACGTATGCCGTAATCTGGCATTAGATGAAACTTAGTCGCTCCAAGGGGTGGTCGATCGAGCATTGTCGGATCGATCGAATTTAATCGCTTAATTGGTCACTCGTACTGTGACATCCCCCATCCACCCACAACCCTCCACCGCCCTACGGGCCTTCCAATTTGTTATGCTAACTCCCGTCGTCTCTCTGGAGCAGATTTCCGTCCGCAGCGAGCAATCCTCCGTCGTCACAGGACGTCGCACCGCAACGGCTGAATTAGCTCGGGTCAGCTCTGAGTTCTGCCAGCTGGGAATTGTCCCAGTTCAGTGACAAATTAAACTCAACAGCGACAACCGGTGACTGCGCGACCTTCAACCGGCCATCGTACAATTTATAGGAGAGCCAAACAGTCGACCGCATGGTGCGCTGGATGCACTTGTTGATGTGCTCGAGTGGACTGTACATCATAGCTTATCTCAGCAGCCGGGCTCTGATACTGACTGAAAGCACAGGGTGTGAGTGAATTTTTGTTCTTTTTCTTAGTCCTGTATTGAAAAGTTGCCGTAGAGCGAGAAAATTTGAGTTTTTATGGAAGTTTTCCCGAAGCAATGTCATTTTTTGATAGTGAATGCACTTGCAGTAGGCACAGACCTATAAGAATATTGATGGTGAATGATCGACCCTTGAATTTCTGTCAGCAAATCAGGTGACGCAGTGGAACGCAGTCCCCTAAAGTCGCAAAGGATACTGTGTTTCACTGCTTGAATCCCAGATTTGCTGACGATAGAAAAATATTGCGCTGAAATGTTGAAACGTTGTCCTGGAGCAAGAAATGTGGGATCCTATGAAGCAATGTGTGCTTTCCTTGAATATGGCCCAGATGCATAAATTGTATCCTGGAAAGGTGTTATTTGATGATAGTACTTATTTTGATCGTATTTTGAGGATCTAATTTTTTATGAGGAATGTACAGTAGGCACAGACCTGTTGAACAATCCGATAAATCGAGATATTATCAGAGAAAAAAGTTGCAAAGTTGCCCTTAAGCAAGAAATTGTGAGGTTTTTTCAAGTTGAGTGTGGAAGGTATTCCTGAATATACCCCAGAATCATCATATCCTGGAAACGGCTCAATCGGGAGATAGGAAATTGCGCTCGTTGGAGTTAACTTCATTTTTACTTCCATACTTCAAAGTAAATAGAAGTATTGTAATCGTTCTAAAATCGAAAATAGGTTTTGTGTCTTTCATCTGCCTTATCGCGTTCTAGTGTTTTAGCGTCTTATTAGTGTTTTTCATGGTTTCTTGGGCATCACAACATGTTGAGCAACAATTCCCGAAGGGGAAGGCAAAGGCGGGAATCCTTCTAATGTTGTTTTGACGTGTGTAGAACTTCTTTCAGTTCCAAAAACGTCGTGTCCCAATCGTCATCGTCTTTCATCTGCCAGCCGACAAACGGTAAAAAAACGGCTTTTTTATTTTTGACTTAAACAACCTCAAATCTCGTAATCTCTATCATCAAAATTATATTTTTGTAAGCAGTAGGTAAAGTTCATCTTATGATGAAGTTCAGCCGATGATAGCTGGAGCGGTGTCCTAGAAAAATTCCAAAATTGCCGGACGATTTGAGAAAGTTTGCAGAACTCCTATCACATTGCATCAAGGAAAGGTGCCGGACGTTGTGTAGCCAGATGACCAGGGTTGCCGAACTTTCGGAGGCAACATGAAACTCGCAACACGTCGGCCTATCTAATTAAGGCTTTACGTGTAGAGGTTTAACGGTGTGGGGTAGAAGTTGAGAAAGTAATAGGAAACTCAAAATCGATGGTGATGCGAGACCTAATGTTGGTGTAGGGATAGCCAGGGGATTGTCAGAAACTTTTCTCACCCCGTTGGGGATGCGATCGATCTATTCGGCAGAAGGCGTTCATTTTTAAAGATAACTTCTGGGCTCGATAAATTCTTCAGACATGGGCATAGGAACATTACCAATTTGGAATGGTTGAAGGGAGGGAAACAAGGCGACATTCGCTGTATATCGACAGTAGGTAAAAGCGTAAAACCTCGTAAGTCTCAATTTTGGTTCATTTTTCTTAAGAAATGAACCTTTGTAATCGGTCGGGAAAAAATTTTTTTTAACACCCCCTGAAAATTTGTTGGTTTACGTTTCAAGGGGTGTAGAATCCGAATCTGCAATAAAAATTTTTTGTCCGTCCGCCGTCCGCCGTACGCCGTCCGCCGTCCGCCGTCCGGGGTTTTTCAGGGGGAAGGAGTAATCGGAAAATTTTGAAATTTTTACCAAAAATCAAGTTCCGTATCTAGTTGGTCCTAACGTCTCGACAGAACCCTACCTTAATTTTAAGGCCAGTAAAACAGCTGTTGAAGTGGGAAAAAATTCGTGCTTTTCAGGAAAAAAGCAACATAGGCATGTGAGGCATCATTTTCTATTGATTTTTCTATGCCGAATCGAATGAGACCATCGCCACGCCGGTAGCTTCAACCGTTTAGAAGTTATTGCAGTTTTTGTGAGACATTTTTGAGTTTTTTAAAATTTTTCCAATTCTTAATAACTCAAAAACGACTAGAGCCACAAAAATCGTTTTCCACTCGTTGGAATGCCCACAAAAACTTCTGTCCTCCCGATATCTTCAATTTAAAGAATTTGGTCGCATTACACAAATCAGCAAAATAAAAATCGGAAAAATTTGAGAATTTGGCCTCGGCTCTTAGATACGGTTGATTGATCTACTTACGGCCACTAGCCTATTACAACAACAAGGTGACGCACTAACACTAGACCAGTTGCGCTTGGCAACATGAGAGCGAGACAAGCTTTAACAATGGTTCTGAGGCATTCTTGACGCATTTTTAATTTCATTATTCAGAGAATTTAATTGTTATTATTCTGTTAATTATGTAGGCGAATAAGAATAGATTGAATGGTGAATTTAACAAAATTGAACTATGAGCTGCGTTGAAGAGATTGGTAGACAGATACCTATCGGGATAGTAAAGTGAGCAGTGTAGCTTTTTTTCGCCGGGTTGAAAAAAAAGTTTTTCTAAATCCCATCTAAAATACAAATGTATGCTTAAATTCTTGAATAATAACGAAATACCGTGTTTAAGGAGTACCTATATAAGTATCCCTAGGTTTGTCTTTGCAATCGAAAAATGAACCCCTGTGCAAAATTTGCAGAGCTCTTCGGATACACAGAAAACTAATGTGCACATGCCACTGATCTACTTAGCAGCGTTTTTGATAAAATAAGGATTTGAGCTCTATGGGTAGTATTTGAGCCGTAGATCCATCTAGTGAAGCCGGATTCCTCCGTTTTCGTCTCATTTCTTCTCCGTGGCCATGTACCTGTAAGTCAAAACCTTCCAGAGGTGTTGCAAAAACTAGCGCGTTTTTAGGTAGTACTCTGACAAATTTCTGAATTACAAGGATTTACACTTTTACTATCGATATCTATTGTTTATTTAATCTTATTTAAATCTTCGATATTATTCACAGTCTGGGTAATACGGACAAGAGGATGAGGAAGCATTAAATGCTTGAAAATTTTTCTTCAGTATACGTATTCCTTCGATACTCTACGCCCGATAAACTCTTGGGATTTTCAATTTATCATCCGGCCTGTGGGAAAAAGTAAAAATTCGAGGTTTTCGGGACGATGGGATCGCGGAGCGCGAATTACAAGACAAATATGAAATCCCCTGTCAAAGGAAGGAAGATAGGAAGTTTATTGGAGGGAACTTGAAAGAGCTTCGAAACATCGTTTCATGCATACGAAATGAAGAGTCGAGAGTATGAGGGCGGATTTTTCTCCGAAGCGCCGTCCGAACAGAAAAAACTCCCCCGTCGATCCCTTGGGCTGTGCCGAAACTGTATTCATTCCTCTGCGGAGTTTCGGAAATTAAATTTCCCGACTGATACGTGGGAGATTAGTTAATTTTCAAGCGGATCAAAAGTCAAGAAGAAATCTGTCCGGATGCAGTTAACTTCATTGTCATTGACCTAGGCAATAGGAGTGATTTTATTGTTTGAAAAAATTGCAGATTGCGGCGTTCATAAAAACTCCAAAAAAGTATCATCGTAAAAATAAGATAAGTGGTTTCAAAATCGGCACAATCCATAATTTTCCGAACTGGAAGTTTTTCCATTTTTCCCAAGTTCACGATTCATTCTCACGCTCTGCAACGCCTCATGGACCAAATCCGGCTCAATCCAATAGAAAATGTGTGTTGCGTTTCCTTTAAAATTCGGATCGAGCCGGTTTTGAAACTACGGTGTAACACGCCTCAAATTAGATAGCCTAGAACTCTAATCGCCGATATTCCAGGTTCACTAGGTGAGGGAATCAGTGGTTTATTGGCTTTGGCTTCTACCGGTGTTACTGTGACATCGTTTCTTGTTCTCTAGCCCGAAAGGAAGGAAGACCTATATATCTAGACTCCTGTGCTACAGTTCTCTTCGGCAGCTTCCACATGTCCGTCCCTCCTTCCAAATGTATTGATCCGATCACCTTGGCTGTTCCCCTCGCCTCGTCTTGTCATTGCTTCGCCACAATAACTCCATATCGGTTCACTTATCTTTAATTAGCCACAATTATTGACCTCGAGATCGGATGAATTCCAAGTTTTCCGTAGAGAAATCGATCAATTTAATTTCTGGCAATTAAACATGAACTGCATGGGAGAATTTTTCGACAGTGAATCTGCAAAACCTCGTAAGTTGAGTTTTTTGGAAAAATGATGTTTTGATCTCTACTGGTAAAACAACTCCTAGTGCATCTCCTCGAGTCAAGAAAATAGACTCAAGCTGCTTTTTGGGCGCTCATTTACTACCCAAAAGCCGAGACAATCCGACAATTTGTGGGGCGAGGTACCTTCGAAGTTGAACCATCAAATTTCATTTTCTAAGCCCCCATGGTCATCTCCATTTGCTCCTCCAGCATTCGGAAGTTTTATTTCACCTCATCAAAAATGTTTTGTTTTCAACATAGGAGGTTTTGCAGATTCATTGTCGATTTATTCATCGTTGGATAAAATTTGAAATACATTAAGTACAACCAAAAACTTGGTATGGACTTGGTATTTTCAACCGATTTCATGCATGTTGAGATGTAGAAAGTCTGCCTTTGAATCTGCAAAACCAAATTTTGGTACAAATATTCTTTTATTTTTTAGATTTCATGCTAGTGGAGCTACAGCCAAAAATTTAAACAAAAGTCGAAAAATAATTTTTTTTGCAAGATCGCCATTTTGAATTTGGCAGTCGGTTTGTAGGGACATTAGAATGAGTCCATCCACTATCCGATCGCTTGTCGAGGTGACTCAAAAAACAAATTAATAAATTTCATTATCGTTCAAAACCACGGTATAATGGTCACCCACACTCCAACAGCCAGCAAGCAAGGCGCATCTTATCCTTTTTTTTATCCTCTACCTACTAAAAACTGAGGGTTAAAAACATTCAATATTAAAATTTAATATTAATACTAAATTAAAATATTAAAAATATTAAAAAAATAAAAATATTATTAATATTAGATTACATTTAATATTAATATTTTATTTAATAAAACCACTTAAAAAAGACCCTAAAAAATAAAATGTGGAAAATAAAAATACCAACAAAAAAGAATGATCCCGACAGCAGTTTTTGGAATGAAAAGGAAATCAATTATTTTAGGGCGGAGGCTAAGCAAATGAAATGAAGGCGCCCACTTCGAAGTATGGTGCTCAAATTCAAAATCTTACTCGTTCAGAGTTTGAACATCTTACTTGTTCATCATGATGAATAGGTACTTTGAACTTCATTTAATGAGGAGCTATCCTTGGTACCGAAATCTAAAGCACGAGGAACTTATAATAGGTATCTTTCCAAAAATTTAGTTTTTCAAGTATCCGGTCTTCTCAGTTCAATTATGGGATTTCCTCAAATGAAGCCGTTCACTTTAGATGGAGGGCATGCTATCCTTCGAGAACTGCTAAGTTAGCACTTGTGATTTTGGCTAGACCGCTTCTTTTTCACGCCATTTCGGCCATCGGATCGTCTCTCGCCATCCCGGCTGACTCGATAGCACCTTCTAGATTTTCCATTAGATTAACCCCGAGAATAAATTCCACCCCGATGGACAGACTTCTCCTCTATTTGCGAAGGGAGCGCTGCTTTATGCCCTCGCTTTTCGCGCTGAGCGGGTTCGAAAAGGACGAGGGACTATCGGAAAATGGTCGATCCTCTTCCTTCGAAGGTCCGTTCGGACTGGAAAAGGGACTTCTAATAGGAGGGGATGTTCGAGGAGCCAAACCTCGAGTGCCCAGGTCCAGACGGATCCCTTCGGAATTCCAACCTGCCGATGCATTAAATTCCAATCGTTCCCCGTCCAGTTCCGACTCGAAGGATTTAGTTCAGCTGACAAGAGTGTAAGGTCTATTCTAATAACCCTCCAAGACAATGGAGCTACCATACACAATCATCAGATGACAACCCTTGGCTACGCTGGTTGATGGTTGTTAGTAGGAACGTACTTTGCCCTACATAGGTAGTTCGTTTCCATATTTACGGAGCGATCGTAATAAAATCGAAAATCGTATCGGAGCTTCCACCAGGAATAAGAATTGTTTAAAGGTACGCTATTGGTTTTTGAAGTAGAAGGATGCAAGCATGGTGGAATCGAAAAGGCAGATTTATGAAAAACATGTACGCAATTACCCCACCTCACACTTTACACTTTTACTCAGAATGACTTCCTGAACAATCATCTGTGTGTCCGTCTGTCCGTTGACGGATCTGTGGTCACTTAAAAAAATGGCCATCACTCCCTCAATTCTCAATCTTTCTTCAAATTTCTTTAGCATTGATTGTAGTCTCAGTAAGACATATCGTTTGTTTAACCGGAATAAAATATTTTTTGTTGAGGTGAGGGAGAGAGAGGTTGCCCATCGTACTCTAATATTCTTCACTTTTCCGAGCGCTTTCGCCAGGCCGGGCCTCCTCGAGAAGCGACAATTTTTACATAGGGGTTTTCCCACACAGGGGGCCACCTTTTCCTTACGTGTATCACCCTGGATATCGTCAATTTTCTTAGAAGCTAGTAAAGTAAAAAATATATCTACAGTACCTATATAGAAATATATAATATATTAAAAATGTCGCTCCCTGAGGAGGCCCAGCGGGGCAAAAGCGCTCGGAGCAATAAAGAACATGAGAGTACGATGGGCAACCACTCTTTCTCTCATCTCAACAAAAAACCTTCACCATCAACCAACGTCAGGAATAAAATGTCTTCATAGTCCAAAAAGTTACTTTGAAATTCTTTACAATCCATGATGAAAAAATGTTATTTTACGCCCGAAGGAATTCCTTCGGGGAAGGAGTTAACTCCGACGGTTTTAAGATGGCCTATGTGAACGGTTGTTGAGTTGCAACTTGCAGGTCTTTCAGACCCTTCGAGAGGCTGAACTTCGTGACTGGGGTTGAAGGGGCTTCAAGAAATGCTAGGAGCTACTTCACTGATTTCCCTATAGGTCGTAAGGATACCCTTGGAACTGTCGCTACACTTGCTGCCCGGAATAAGAATGACGAATCAAACTTGCCCCGTTCAAGCGCTAGTAACGTTGCGCCGACAAAGTGTAAAATCAATTATCAGGCCTAAGATAAAATCATTTTGTTATAGGTAGACATTC
Source organism: Nesidiocoris tenuis (assembly GCA_036186465.1). Lineage (NCBI taxonomy): Eukaryota > Metazoa > Arthropoda > Insecta > Hemiptera > Miridae > Nesidiocoris > Nesidiocoris tenuis. Next base: position 13,651,035 of record AP028915.1, on the reverse strand, counting down.
TCTAAATCAAACTGATACTGATACTGAAATTGATAATCGAATCCCAACTGAAACTCATACTGATATTTACAGGCTCTAACTTAAATTCAAACTGATTCCTGTTCGAACTAAAAGGTCCAATTACAGGTATTAAACTCAAACTGAAACTCAAACTCATAGCAAAAGTTCAAACTCAAAGAAAAAGTCGAAAGACGAAGGAAGGTCGAATGGAAGGCAAACTCAAACTGAAAATGAAACTCAAACTTTAAGGTTGAAAGGAAGGTGAACTCAAACTGAAAGTTAAACTGAAACTGACATTAAACCTCAAAGTCAAAGTCGAAAAAAGGTACGCTCAAACTGATACTCATACACAAGCTCGAACTCAAACTGAAACTTAACTTGAAACTCGGACGGGAACTCAAACTGAAAATATAACTCAAATTCAAAGATCAAAGTAAAGGTAAATTCAAACCGAAACTCAAACTAAAACTAAAACTCATTTTCAAAGGTCGAATGATAGGTCAAACTCGATTTCAATGAAAAAGTCAAAAGACTCAAAGCTCAAACGAAAGGTAAACTCAAACTCAAACTGAAAATGAAACTCAAACTCAAAGGTCGAAAGACAGGTGAACTCAAACTCACTCATACAGAAACTAAGATAGAATGACATAGAACAGAGCATAACTTAAACTGAATCTCGAACGGAAACTAAAACTCAAACTCAGTTTGCGATACGAGTCCCAAGTTAAGTTTCAGTTTGAGTTCATCTCTCTTTTTACTTCGAGTTTGAGTTTTATTTTCAATTTAAGGTTGCGTTTACCTATCATTCGACCTTCGAGTTTCAGTTTGAGTGTCGGTTTGAATTTAACTGTACCTACTTCGATCTTTGAGTTTGAGTTTTATTTTCAGTTTGAGTTTCAAGTTAAGTTTCAGATTGAGTTCAGTATTCTGAAAACTGATGGCGATACTCGAATTCAAACTGAAATTGAGTTTACCTTTATTTAAATCTTTGAGTTTAACTTTCATTTTCAGTTTGAGTTTCAATTTAAGTTTCAGTTTGACTTTCAGTTTGGGTTCACCTTTCATTCAACTTTGAGTTGGAGTTTTATTTTCAGTTTCAGTTTGAGTTCACTAATCATTTGACCTTTGAGTTTGAGTTTCGGTTTGAGTGACCTTTATTTCGACCTTTGAGTTTGAGTTTCATTTTCAGTTTGAGTACTAGTTCGAGTTTCAAGTTAAGTTTCAGTTTGAGTTCACCTTTCTTATTACTTTGAGTTTGAGTTTTATTTTCGGATTGAGTTTGAGTTTACCTTCATTCCGACCTATGAGTTTGTGTATCAGTTTGAATTTTAGCCCGATTATTCAGTTCGAGGCTGAGTATCAGAATCAGTTTGAGTTCACCTTTTGTTCGACCATTGAGTTTGACTTTAGTTTTCAGTTTGAGTGTGAGTTTGAGTTCGAATATCAGTTTCAGTTTGTGTAGGTATCAGTACCTGAGTTTTCTATCAATAACATTTCGTGTTGGTGTATCATTATCAATTTTAGTTCTAGTTTAGTTGCAGTTTTAGTTTTAGTTCGAGTCTCACATTGAAGTTTCGCTTGAGTTTCATTTTGAATTTACTTTTCTTTCGACCTTTGAGTTTGAGTTCAACTGTCTGCTTGATTGAGTTTCAGTATGGGAATTAGGCCAAATTGGGGTTTCCTGGAGACCCAAAATTTGGGACATTTAATGTTCATTTCAAATGCGAATGACCCGTTTTTTAATAAAAAAAGTTAATTAACTCCTAATTCGAACACATTTTGCCCCGATTCGGCTCCTAGTACACTGATGGGCTCTACTGTAAATAGATTTTCAAATATCTTCCGCCATCGTCTCTCATCTGATACTCCAAGAATCAACGGTAGACATCAAGGAGTTCCCGCATTGTCCCCGGCACCTTTCGCTCCGCGACGAATTGATGTTCGTATCGCGTGATTTGGCTCTTTGTTCTACGCAAGCTACTTGACTGCTGCGGTGGAATGGAAAATTAGGTACATATTAATTAACGTTGACCCGAAAAGCCTCCGTTATGAGCAAATAGAGCGTCCGCAACATGTATTTTTCACCGAACGTCTCAACATGGATTGCATGGTGTTGAGGAAAATTTCATTATGAGGAAAATTTCTGTGCTTCATTAACCATTGGTGAGTTTCATGAGTGATTTTTGAGTGCCATAAAGTAACGTTTAACGACTTGCTTTATTTGATCAAATTTTTCATAACGGTATTCTAAATCACAAAGAAATGTCCAATATTGCATTTTTAGAAAAATGCTAAGTAAATTTTTGATCAATTTACAAAAAATGAAATTTCTTCCATACTTTTCAATTTCAATAGAAAATCCTCTAAATTTAGTTTTTGTACGACGCATTCAATACCTCTATTTCAATTTACCTTTATTTCGACGTTTGAGTTTGAGTTTCATTTTCAGTTTGAGTTCCAGTTCGAGTTTCAGGTTAAGTGACTCTAAATTTAGAAAATCCTCTTCAAGAGAAGAATGTCTATCAACACCTCGTTCATTATGATAGCGAATACTTACAAAACAAAAATTTATTTGGTAAGTATCCGTAACGGAAATGAATACCCGGATAATGATTTTCAGGGCGATCAATTGGTTATGATGAGTAGATTCTTTCAATGCCGAAATCTCGAAATCAATATTTTGTGGCATATTCCTTTTGCGCTATTTATTTATCGATAATCGAGTTTCACTACCAAAATTATTTATGATTCATCTACAATAATGGTGTTCTAAATTGACTGCTCGGAAGTCCATCGTATTATTTACGTTGGGATAATTATACATCTCTTTCATAATTTCTTTCACGATTTAAATTCCCAAATCGATTTCTGACTAACTGCTGATCCAACTGGTGAATTACGGGAGTCCATTATACCTGAAAAATACTGTAACGTGATTCTCAAGATCTTGACGCCCCCTTTCGAAAATCGAAAACTCAGTTCGGCTTCGGCTGATTTGACGCTAGCCCTTCAACTCGACCCCATCATCTGAGCCGTCACGATAGTATCAAATTAATGACGATCTCTGACAGGGCTATTACCATAAACGCTTCTCCCATCACCCGAATTCGCAGCTCTCCAAGACCGACTGATCCATCATCTTCGGGCTTCCATTCATCGCGGTCTTGGAAAGGAAATTAGATATAAGGTAACTATATCAAATAACGTCGATAACAAAATGGGAATGGAAAATAGCGAGTATCAAAAGGCGAGCTGATGCGATTTTCGAGAAGAGTATGAAATAAATAATTTGGGGAGAAGTTCTAGATTCCCAAAATTCGAATTGAGACTCAAATTGAGGGGATTGAAGACGTCTGTTCTACAAAAGCACCAAGTTTGGGGGACTCTCTTCTAAGAAGATTTTGGTGATGGGCATCATCTTAGATGGCGACTGCAATGCATGACTTTTTCCGCAGCAGGCTTTCTATTTCGGCCGGTACCTTGCGCTATCTCCCAACTGAGTTACGATGGAGTTACTCCGGAATGAGTTTAATCTTATGACTTCTCCTCCCAAATATTTGGCAATCTAGCGAGCGAGTGTGTAAATACGTATCCTTCGCTCGCTAAACCTCACTCCATCATTTGCTCCCATACTCCGCCATCTCGTTCCACGGACTTCGCCGTTTCCACCCTTTCGGACATCTCGCTCTTACTGCTGAGGACGGAAGAGAAAGAGAAACAGAAAGAAAGCCAAATGCATGTGGAGGCCCCTCAGCCGCCAGGGGCGTGGCCGAGCAAACAGCAAGGAACTCCTCAACGCTCGGCTGAACTCTTAGCAGTGCAAACAGGCGAGAGATGACTTTCATTTACTCGATTCCGCAGTTCTATCGTATCAGTTGAGGTCCTACGCATTGTACCAACAAGTGAATCGCCCGGTTGATTTTGTGCGCGATGCAGCATGGGCATCAATTTCGCTGAACGCGGGCGTTAGATGTGGTTTGGACTTAGAATGAAGAAATAACACTGTCCGGTACATTCATGTTGAACATTTTTGGCTGGATCAGGGCTAACCAATCGAGGCTTAATGCAGATTTATGGGTTATGAAAATCAATAGAATCGGTTAACGAGTCGCTAAGTTAACGTGATGGTAATATGAGGATCAAAACCGGAAAACTCCACAAAACCAAATTCTACAGGAGATTCCCAAGAACGTTCTGGTCTGTCATTGGGTACCGTGAAATTTTTCATCCCTTGAAAGTGTATATACCTCCTCCAGTTTGAGCAACTATATGTATACTATAGTCCTTATATATATATATATGGGTGATTCCACTAAAAGTGGCGAAATTGGGGTCAGCAAATTCCGTTTTACCAATGATAAAATTTTGCATGTTTTTCGACGAGAAATTGTTCATTTGCCTGCTATTAATGAAAACTATATACCAGCAGTGTAGTTTCATCACCCAGAGAGAGTTTACAGACATGATTAGGTAAAAATCAGTGGTCCAGGGGAATGACAAAATTGAGAGACTTAAAAAAATCTATTTAAACCTCAAATTAAGCGCTGCTAAGTAGATTAGTGACATGGGTACATTATTTGTCTGGGTATCTCAGAAAATAAAGTTCAAATAATTGGAGTAGGTACGTCGGTTCATCATCATATCATTTGAGGAGTAATGGTCAATGGTGAATTCGATGATGCCAAAATGGTACGTTCTCACACTGATGAATAAATATGTGTAAAAAGAAAACCAATGGTGCGTAGATAACACACAATACTTCCATAATTTGACACGTAAAATTGAGACACAATTTGATCATATTTTGACTGTTTTTAGGGGTGTTTTGGTCAAAAACTCAAAAAATTCACTATTCAAATTTTAAAATTCACCCAAAATAAAAATACGCTACAATATTGGAATATAAAAAATATCCACATATTCTGCTAGGTAAAACAAAGATTTTAAGACCAAGAACGCTCAAATCGGTTCATTTTTGTGGCCGGAAAAAAATAAAATAGAAAACACTATAAATTCAAATATATCGGAAGTACTGTGCGTTATCCAAATTTCGATTAAACAGGGTGTTAGGTCTTGCCGAGACAAACATTTCAGTTCAAGAAATTTGAAAAAAGGTTGAGAATTGAGGGAGCAGCGCCCTAGCTGACAAACCTCCATCCAGAACATGCAGGGGAATGACGGCCAGGGGAATGACAAATCGCGGTTTTTCCCATTTCTTCCCTCCTCCTTTCAGTACCTAAATTTTGAAAAAAATACGCTGTAAGGTGCACCACCAGACCTAAAGAATAGTGGCAGAGGGAAAAATTTACTACTTCAATTTGATAAGATATTGAATACAGGGGAATGACGCATAATAAAAATACTCACCATAAATGAGGTTGTTTTTCGCCTCTCGATGGCTTCTCAACAAACACTAGTGTTATCTGGCAGGTCAGGCACGTTCTACAGTTCCAGAGCTACTAACTGCCGTTTTCAAAATTACCGAAACTGTTATAGTTTCCCATTTATGGGGGTGACAAGTTTTTACAGGGGAATGACGCAAAAAGGTGGGGACACGCTGTTCTTTGCTTCTAACATTGAAGCCTATGCATTTAAAATTATGAGAACAGAGGAGCTAATACGAGACTATATACTGAGTGCATTCGTTTTAGCAGATTCTGAAAATCTCGATCCGAATAACCAGGGTTGGTTGAAGAAGTAGCGTACCTAGGGGTGGGGACATGCCAGGGGAATGACATTTCGGCTATATTTATATATTTTTCTCCACTTGCTAATAATATTTTTGGACAGTTTACATGGGGACCAACGATCTAATCACAACGCTTTTTGTTCCATCGCAATACTACGAATAGTTTTCAAGATATGAAGAAAAGACACGATTTCGCCACTTTTAGTGGAATCACCCATATATATATATATGAAGGGTAAGGGGAAGGAACGAGGAATGTCACAAAAAGTACTTTTAGAGAAAAAACAGGTTTTGTATTTTAAATTCTATGTTTTTTCCCCTTACACCGAATCTTTCGTTGCTTCTCAGTGCGACATTTATACTTTTTTCCCCTTGGAGTTTCACTATACGGTTAGTACCTTTGAATTCTTACAAAATTCGCTATTAAGCTTGTTTTTGGGAAAAATAGACATTTCCTGTTCTTTCCCCTTACCCTTCATATAAGGATATAGTTCACCTAACATTGCTGCTATTGCTGAAATTTTGGAGTTATCTGCTTTTGATCCTCAACGCCTCATATGACCATGCTTATGTTTTTGGTAGAACCCAACTAAAGCAGCAGCAACTTAGACTCAAATTCTCTAACAACCCAAGCTTGCAGTTAATTCAGTACTGATCAGTATTATACTACAATACCTGATTCGTCTGAGACCACAGCGAAAAAATGCTGGCGTTAGAAGAGAAACAAGCAGCTGAGAAAAAGAAAGTATCGAGAAAATGGTCGTGATCAGCTGGACATTTACTTCAAACCGAACGATAACTTCGTCCGTCAAATAAATGCGAATGTTTTCGAACCAGCCAGCCAAGCCCCCCTAAGAAGACCTTTTTTATCTACAGAAAAAGCGACCACCTTTAGCCTCAGGGTGTGGAAACATCCCGTTCGGATAAGGTCCGCAGATTTGTCACCGCATGCAGTGAGGACTGGTCTACCGACCACATAAAGACAGTCGGGACGACAAATGTTGAAACGCCCTCGAAAAGAGCCGGAAGAGCATTGTTCGCGTCGATAATGTACCCTTTCCAACGTGAGAGGGTTTCCATAGCTGTACGTCCGATAGCAGAAAACGGCTGTCTGTTCTCAAAATTTGATCTTTGATCAAAAAAATGAAGAAAAAAATTCGAGTAATTTTTCATTCTGAATTTTGGAGCTCACTTTATGGTTTATTGACCATTATAGGTATTACGTTTTGACGGATTTCTTTGCAAAAGCGGGTGGGGTGACTCGACAAAACCTCAAATATATTCCATTGGTGTTTACATGAACATCCGCATCCGGCGATCAATAATTGGATACGATGAATGAATGAATGAATGAATGAATGAAATGAATAAAAATTAAATTTATTCCTCTATAAAGTACAATAAAGATTTATAAAATGTAACAGGTGTCAAGGTCGGAATTTACCCCAAAACCAAGGACGTTGGTCCTGTGCGGTTTTGGGGGGAGTCATGGTCTATGAACAATCTATTGTACAGTGCTAGTAGAAATTAGATTAGGTAGCCTCTCTCTTTGATTATATTATTTTGTTTTTTTAATTTATTTGTTTACTTTTTTTTTTTTTTTGCATTTTAAGGGGCGTACATGCTCCTTAGAGCCTCCCCAGCTCCCGCGGAGCCCCTCGAGATGAGCCAGGAGAAAATTCTTTTTTTGAAAGCGGAGCGTGAGAAGCTAGAGGGGGAGTGCAATTCCTCGGGGAGGTGACGAAGGAGGTGGGGGAGGCTGTTGTAAATATGTCTATTGGAAGACCATAATCGGGTGTGGGGTGCGGGAATAACGGCTAGAGAGGTGAGGCGGACAGGGTATCGCGAGTTTCTGGGATAATTAAATAAGTCGGGGTGTTTATGATAAAAAAGTAAGGCGGATTTTAGGTACAGCTGTTGTAAAGAGAAAACGGGAATTGATTGAAAAAGCTGCTCGGTGGAGTATCTTTTGGGAAATTTGCCGATGATCTTCAGAATTGTCTTCTGGCACACCACGAGGGGCTCAAGTATCGAGGGGGCGGCGCCGCCCCATACTAGGATTCCAAAACTTATGATGCTCTGTACCAGTGCTTTGTATATCAAGACGACGATATCCCGTGAGAGGCATCTCCTCAGTTTGTAGAATATATAGGCGAATTTTCTTAGTCTCGATGCAGACTGGTGAATGTGCTTATCCCACTTTATATCCTCGTCGATCCATACGCCCAGATATCGAATGTACGGTACTCTTTCGATCGTGGGGCATCCGCAGGAGTTATCCATGCCGTTGTCGCATACGTGTATGCCAATGTGGTGTTCATCCAGAAACCTCCTGGACGGGGAGTTCGATATAACCATGTACTTGGTTTTCTGGACGTTCAGGCTCAAACTGTGCCCACATAACCATTGGAATATCACGTTCATATCCTTGTTGGCCTTAGAGTACAGGTCAGTCCATGACTCAGCTTCACAAAGTACGATTTTCAATTTCGCCAAAATTATCAAAACCAGGATCCATTTTGATGTTTTGGTATTTTCTTATCTGGAGAGGTTTAACCTACTAGGTTAGTATCCTCAACATTACTGTTCATTCCGCTCATGCTAGATTTTAACAGGATTTTAACGGGATTTCGTGTTCGTTGGTGGCGTTACCCATTAAGTATATAAGTAAGTACCTAAAGGAAGTGCCTAATAAAGGTCCTTGAATAGAGCAATTCCGTGCTAAACCTAACCAGTCTGATTTACGAATATTAGCATACACTTTTACTGAAAAGTAATTCTTTGGAGTGGTGGAGGACTGCAAGAATACGATGAACTCACCCTCCTCGTGCAAAAAATTTGTTTCCGCCCAGGATCGAACTGGGGACCTTCTGCGTGTTAGGCAGATGTGATAACCGCTACACCACGGAAACCGTTGATTGTGGGGAGGTCTTTAACTCAATTCAAACTACCCAAACCCCATTAGCCCATTCCCCATTGTGAGACTGTGTAAGTGGTTTTTCATGAAATTGATTTATTTATGAATTATATTTTTAGCATTCCTGCATTTTACCTTACCTACTGTTTGTGTAGATAGGGTTGAGGGGAATTAAATATCGTGGACAATTTAGCTTACGAGTTTGTCATTCTATTCCAATTTTTTGGGGACAGTTGTTGTAAATTGGAAAATAGAAGCATGGAAAATCAGGAGGTACCCACCAAGTACGTTCCCGTTGGGACGGGATGAGGCTTACCTATAATGGTAGATACCAATCTAATGGCTATTGAGAGTGCCTTTGTAGTAGGTACGCGCAAGAAGTGCGTAGGACATAATGGAAATTTCGCTTCATACGCTGTGTCGATAAAAATCTAAAGGACCTTTGAGTGTCTCAACTTGAAAAATTTGTTTCCACCCAGGATCAAACTGTGGACCTTCTGCGTGTCAGGCAGATGTGATAAAATTTATTATTATGATTTAATTTTTGATTAAATAAATCGTCTTTGTAAATTGTGAGATATGCGATCGGTCGTTTTTGCTATGCTCTCGGATGGGGTTCTTGTCCGTTCCGATTTTCACTTTAATGCCCATGAAGCAAAAATACATAGCTGAATTTATTGCAAAGAATTTTTTTCATCATCACACCAAAAAAATTTGTTTCCGCCCAGGATCGAACTGGGGACCTTCTGCGTGTTAGGCAGATGTGATAACCGCTACACCACGGAAACTTGTTACATTATTGGTCACATAACGGCCGATCCCTGATCGAATCCAGGTCAATTTCGTCTCAAGGCCAACCGGCCAGGTAGAATGTCAGCAAAGAACTTTTGAGCCCTCCAGTAAACCTCACCCGTGTCTACGCCATAGTAGCCAACGTTAGTATTTATACTGTTATAACAGTAACTGTTATACTATACAAGTATACTGCCGTCCAAAAGAGAAAAGCAGTAACTCAATTTTTTCGCATTTTGACTTTTTGGTATCATTGGATTTGTTAGCTCAATCTCTATTTTTTGAGATGGCGAAAAAAAAAATCGTATGAAAAATAACGATGTTATTGACAAAAATAGATGAGCTGTTTTTCAATAATTAGGGGTATTACATAGGTAAAAAGCAGTTCCGCATTTTACAACACAAAAAAGCAGTAATCAAAACCCAGCTGTGTTTTTCCGTTGTTTTGGGCACAACGATCGGTAGGGCAGTACAACAGTTTGGGAGGTAGGCGGTCTTTTTCAGTTGTACTGAGGCCTGATTAGCTATACCACTGAGAAGCAGCTCGCCTGGAGCTGCTTTTCTTCGTTGGATTAGTTGTGAAAACGTCATATTTCGTTTGCAGTACGTCCGCCTGGACCAAGAAGCTGCTTTCTTCCGTTGCATCGGGTTCACATTCTTAATGGCGTTCTGCACAGCGTTAGTCGGTGCTCTCGCAAAAATTTGTGTTTTCATAATTTTTCCGTGCATTTTATGGCTTGTGAATCGTGTTCAGAGGCGCAAAAATAGTTGACGCGTGTCGGAAAAATTAAACTAATGAAAATAGTGCACATGAAGGATAGAAAATTCGCTCTCAAAGAAGGTTAACTTTTGAAACGAGACAACGAGTTGAAGGAATGAAATGGCACCCGAGATTTTCCCGTTTAAAGAGCAAGGTAGGTTGATATTTTGATTTTTATTTCATTTATATCGACTATAAATTCCTATTATACTGCTGGGTTATCTATTTAGTACTCTAGTTGTATATTTTTAGTAGGCAGCTCAACCTACCATTGGTTGTGTTTTCATAGGTACTCACCGATCGATAAAATTTTGAATTCGTCACTAATGATGGATTTCATCATTTCGGATTAAATTTAATCCGGACATAGAGAGGTGCTTTGATTAGAGATAAGTAGTAACTAAAAGCAAGTATGTCTGGATTATATCGATACCTTAAAGCACAAAGGGCATATGTCCCAAAATAATATTCTTTCGGTACCGAAATCTTAAAATTCATATTATCAATTTTAAGATTTCGGTACCGAAAGAATCTACTCATCAGGACCTATCGATCGCTCCAAGAATCATGATCCTTTTATCTATTTTTGGGGCCAAAAAACGATATAATAGAAGAAACGACAAATATTTAAAGAGCGTTTATCTTGGAAGTGTTAAGTGCTACCAAAGTTCTGGTTAAATGAGGTCGTAGATCTTGGCCAGACAAACATTTTTTATTTAACGAATTTTTTTATGGAGTTGAAAACTATGGGAAAAATCTTTATTTTTGTAAATTGATCAAAAACTTTTTTGCATTTTTCTCATTATGCCATTTTTGGACATACCTACCTCCTTTGTGCTTTAAGGTATCGATATTTAGTCCGAGAAAGTGGAATCCACAAACTGCATGGTGGTGAAAGTTTCAGTGGGGATGTCAAGAGTGCCATTGCACCTTTTAATTAAATGAATGGATTACTCTATTTATTAACCAGTTATATTAATTTCAATTGATTTTGTTGATGGTGAAATAGGGAGTGACGATGCTCAAATCTAGCATTTTCTGGAGGAAATAAAGGAGTACCTGCAGAATGAAGAAAAGAGCCCAAATCAAACGGCCAACAACTCGTTCCGTAAGAATAAGACTAAAGTGAAATTTACGTTCCCTAAAAATTGATATTTTTCAAAGGTACTGACTTAGAAGTGAGAAATTGTATTCACTACGGGTAATTTTCTCTCGTGAATTTATTTATTTATTTTCAATATTACTTACTAATATTATTTAGTTGTCCATTCGTTTAATTTTTCGAATATTTTGATCTCGTGCCTTACGACATACTCATACTCATGAGTGAGAGTTAGTTACCATCAAGAAAGAAAATCGATTTTTTGCTTCAATAAATAAAACATATAATTCAGTCAACAGACTTGTCTTCTATTTATAACCCTCGTGTCCGTCATTTTCCAAAAGTTTACCCATTACATAATATGTAATGGGTAAATTTTATATAGATTTTAGAGGGTAAAATTAGATATTATCTACCTAAGTACACTCACATTTAACGGTTCAAAGGGTCTAGAAACCTAATCTGCAATCATATCTCATCTGCAGTATGGTCTAAACAACATTTTTTCTGTTGAATTGAGAAGTTAGCGTGTCCTCATGATCAATTCCTATGGAAAGTAATCACTTTTGACAACAGCTTTAACACCTCTTCTCCCTTGTCTTGTGAGGCCAACTTCTTTCCAGACACAAAGCTAAACAACAGCAATTGAGTCATGCAAAAGAAGAAAGCAGTATGGAAGGAACTGTTGTTGGGAAACTGATGGTCGCACAACGAAAAAGAACAGTTCGGGAATGAATGCAAGGGTAAAAAGCAGTATCACGCCAATACTGTTGTAGCTCTTATGGCGATTCGGGAGGAATACAAAGGTGAAAAACAGTCCAATGAATTTAAAATATAATTTCTAGTCTATTTTGCTTAATGAATACATAATAAAAAAGAAGGAGATATTAGGCTGATATTTTGCAAAAAAAAACTTATTTACGAGCCAAATTGAGGTTTTTATGGAACAAAACGCAAAACCTCAATTTTCTCAAAACTCGTTTTTTCGAGTTACTGCTTTTCTCTGTTGGACGGCAGTATAGTTACTATACAAATTTATTGGCTTTTATTATATTTATTTTATTGTATAATATACCAATATATTATATTGGTTACTGTGTTAGGTACTTTGTTTTTGTATTTTCACGATGGTTTTTTTAAGCACAGAGTAATAAACAAGCGCTCATGATCTATTGAGATAAAAGAAAAAGCAGATTCTGGGAATCTCGTAAACAATAGGTATTGACTTACCTACTTACCTGCTTACAAAACAAATTGAGATGAGATATTGTAAACCTTTTTATAAAGATTTTTCAACAAGAGTGAAACGTGAGCACTCAATTGGGAATTCGATTGTTAAAGTGATCGGTTCATTCAGCAAGAGATCAAACACTGCGCCAACAAACCTGCTGCGCTCGCTTTCGATTCGCTGAAGCTTGCAGGCCAAAAACCGTTTGGCAGGTTGGCCTCAGGCTAACAAAGAAAATCGTATGGATAAACAGCATACACGTAGTACAGCATAAAAGGGCCAGGGCGAGTTACCATCGCATCAGGTACCTGCACAGCTTCAGGCCGTTCGGGGCTATCACGACAATGTTTTTATTTTCATGGCCCTCGCGTGAGGGTCGGCCCTGAATAAACCCCTTTCGGGCGGCTCGGGGCGGCCTCCAGGGATTACAGCGATGGAACTGGCCGGTGTGAAGGGTGAACAGTACGATCAAAAACTACCCCTTTAGCTTACGGAAGAGCGAGGTAAACAAACGGTGCTAGATATCGCAAAATACGTGGGATCCGACTCGAATGGAATCTTGTTGTTTACCTAGTATTAAGCCAAATTGCATTCTGTGCGGGGTCGGTTTCGACCGATCACCCCCTCATTCCTGTGAGTAAATACGGACTTCACCACTCGGCGACACCGGCGATGCCAGAAAACCACCGTCGCAGGGACCTAAAGATTGCTAAGAACATAAAAACCGTTGCGCTGTTTTTCAGCGACACGTTCCACGATGAAGACATAGAAACAGAATTTTTTGTGATTCTAAAAATTATATTTTGCTAATAAGGGATGCCAATAATGAGGTGTGCAGAAATCTGTTGGATGTGGGATTAAAAATTGTAACTTTTTAATCATTTAATGATGGGTGATTATCCTGCGTCCTGACAATGTACAGGCACCCCATGTGAGCTCAACCTATGGATGTCTCCATCTTCCTGGTCCCACCGCCACTCTGAGTTCACGTCAGCCCCACCCCACTAAAGTGTGAAAGAATGCTTTGTCCCTCAAGTTGGAAGATCCAACCTCGCAATATTCATAGAAAAAAGCGTATTCATCAAGCCGTTAACTGAGTACCAACCTACACACACACGTTAAAAATGCATAATAAAAATTTGGGACATGATTATGCCTAAGTATGTCTCGTAGTTCGACTGTTACACTTGTTAGCAGGATTCAGAAATTTTCAAATTACTTCCTGACACGCTACTCATGGATGGTGTTGGGGTGCCTTGGGTTGGGGGAGGCGAAAATAATTTAACCCCCTTCATTTCTACCTGATCCCATGTGGAACTCTGACAATAAATCCCTGAGCCGAGCTCTCGTGCCCCTCCGCTGCGGATATTCCAGCAGTTTTCTGTAGTTCTCATTTCGGAGGCTTCATCCATCCGCTCGAGCAGTGATATTCATTTGAGTCATTCTCCTGGATAATTCCAAATGAAAACCAACGATTGATAGTTTAGCAGGGAATTTTCGAATTTTACTGGGTACCTGCATATAGAAACGTTTAATTACTTAGCAATGAAGGTATTCAACGTACCCAAGATGAGGAAAGTATAATGATCAGTTGAAATATTCAAGTTTAACTTATTATTCACGTCATATCTTAATTTTTCAGCCATTAACCTGTAGCCATTTACAGTAACCTGTCTATAACTGCCAGACTTTTTTTTCAAAATTTTCAGTTAATTTTATTTTTATGAACTTCGCGACAGTTCCACATCTTCTGAAATCAAATACGAGCTTGCACATAAGGCATGAACGAACGACTCGTATCAGAAGGAAAACCAGACGAAAATAGCTCCATCGGTACAGCCACTTACCACAGCAGGTATGAATGCCATTGATCATTCCGGAGGAAGTTATTTTTTCCGCCCCCTTCCACTTCTCCCTGGGTGATATTCTCGTAACCACATTTTCGTCTCAAAGTTTATGGCCTGGAGAAAGGTTATAAAAATGATACATGCCGCTAAACTCCCGAACCAAGGCCAAAAACCAAGTCTCCTCGCGCATAAAGGGCGACCATAGTATATCCTAGGGGGGAGAAAATGGACGAGAAGTGTCTCATTCGCGAGGTTTCCTTCCAGCCGTGAGAATGATGATCTTCCTCAAGTAATAAAGTACCTTTTCTGCAAGGAGCTCCAGATAATCTAACTAAGGTTCCTCAAGCCTCCATTTTTCAGTTTTCCTCCTTCCCCGAAAACTTACGGATCCATTTGACTTTTTTGTATCCAACGTTTTTATTGGATTTTAACTAAACAAATGGCCCGTTTATTAAATTGTGAGTATATAATATTGTGAATATTATTTATAATACCTAAAATATTAAGGAGGCCAAACTGCTCGAGGTACAAAAATCGTAGCACTTTCGACACCATTTCTTATGGTCCCATTCCCTGAGATGATCAAAAGTTACCTATGAATATTTTGTGGCCAGTTCAATAAATACATTGAGGGCGAATCGGCAACATTTCTTTTTTCTTGGGATTAGGTAATACTTTTTAATAACATCCAACAATGTGAGTAGAGAAAATGTTCGACAAAAAATTGTGGTTTTGGAAGTTCGACCTTTTGCAATTGACCAGGTTGTTTTTCATGACCAGCTTGTTTTCCAACGTCTCTAAAAAGTGAGAAATAAAAATATGATACGACTCCAGGTCTGGACGGTTATTGACGCCCTATAGACGTATAAAAAACAAAAAAGTAAAAAAAATGCAAAAAATTGAAAAAAAGATCCTTACAAAAATTTTTTTAACTATGGAAACTATATTTATAAGTATTGTAGGCCTTTTTTAACGAATAGCTCAGTACGAAGGACATAATCAAATAATCATAAATAAATCAATCATATCACTGAGCTATTCCATAGAAAGGGGCCTACAAATGGTTAAGTTTCCTTATCCATCCAATGAGTGCTGAGAAGGTATTTTCCCCAATTTTTATGCGTCTTTTTTAAACGGCGGTTTCATTTCATGTTTTTCGAATCTTTTCACGTTTAAAGGTTAGATCCATCAGTTACTTGCCTACGCTACTGACCATATTGATCCCACCTGGTCGGCATCCTCCTAGTGACCCACATATTGTCCTTTATGAATCAGTATTATTATAAATCGCCCTTTTTGGAAACCACACGTTGCTCTTCCCTGGGGTTGATTAAGATTTATAGCGGAACGGATGAATTCGCCGACCCGGCCCAAAAGACAATGGTCTACCCCGCTCGTTGTCGGTGGCAGGTCCATATTGCGGCATTGTTATACCTTCCGAACACCAGGTTTGCCGTCACGATGCAGGTGAACGCTTTGTCATGCAAACAGCCCAAGCTCAAATAGGTTTCAACGCAAACCACGGCGCGTAGGTGTTGGCTGTTGACGCTTGTTGGTTAATACCTTTGAAATCTTCAGCCCATAAGAGCTGCTTCGCCAGCTTAAGCGACTCCTCTCGGTCGCAAATCAACTGCAGCACAATGAACTCAACTTACATTGCTGAGGGATGTTCCGCTATGCTTCAGCTGTAACCCAGGTAACACCTGAGAAAATGACATCAAAATCTTACGGATTCTTTTTTTCAATGATGTGTGAATTAATGAACAATTGAAGAGTTTTCCTTCAAAACTGCATATATCCACTTTCGAGTTTTGTCGGTATCAATTTCGTTTTTCGATTTCGATTCATAGCAGTTTTGGTATCTATAAGCAATCGAAAATCGAAAAAACGAAATCGATATCGACAAAACTTGAAAGTGGATATATGCAGTTTTGAAGGAAAACTCTTCAATTAAAGTCCTTATAGGCCGTCTGCCTCCCATCCCGCAGATCGTCTGGACAGACCTATTCTTTGGTATTTTTACTAAAAAACGATGCCTCCTCAAATATCGCATCATCCCGTTTTGTCACATGTTCTTGATTTTTGGACCAAACTACTTCATTTGGAATCAAAGGATCTAATCCACCATCAATTGAGGCGTTGATAGCCAGAGTGGACCATTCCACAAACTGTCCAAAAATGAGTTATACAGTGCAATGGGTCTGTGGTTGCTCTATCTATCGAATTATTATTAAAATTTGACTCGTTCTCGAATGTGCTAAGAGAGAGCGCAACTTTTCAAATGGTCCGTCTGCAAATTGGCCGCCGATTTTGATGGCCAGAGTGGACTTTGTGGCTTGTAGAAATGTCCCTATGGTTCATGAGTCATCTGTTCACCCAAGAATGCTTGTATTTTTTTCTTCTAAACACCATAACAAGGCCCTTAATCAATTACAAGAAATTAGTCGAAATTTTCAAATGCGATTTTCTCAGTTCAACACCTGTGTGGAATGGTCCACTCTGGCTATCAACGCCTCAATTATTTCAGCCCACCTAGTGATGCTAAGGGCCAATTTAATCAAAAATGAAAACCTAGTTCAAGCGAAATGAACGATTTCGATATCATGATTTCAGTTTTATTAAAAATATTCCCTCAGCCTGGAATTTTTTCCCGAAAGCTGACTGGAAAAAGGTTCAACAATCGTATCTTCTGCCGTTGAGCAGACGTCACCAACATTCAGCTTTGGGAAAATTCCAAGGCGATGGAAATACCCGTTGACAATTTATTTCCAGTTTTACGCTATCAACGCTTATCTGAAATAGGAGGTAGAAAAGATTTGAAAAAGTGTCAAGCGAAGCACCGCGGGGGTCGAATTGTTGCTGATGGGCCCATTATTCTGTCAAGCCCTCGCCTTCAACTTCTTTCTGTCTTCCTCATTTCCTTTTCGAACTGAATGAGTTCAGTTTTTCTCCCTTTCGCATCCTCGGCCAACCCGGCGGGGATCTCTCTCTGTGAAATCGTTAAGTCGTTAGCACGTTTACGTCACCGACATACAAATTCAATTTTTCCTTCTCTTGAACTTATGACTTTTTCACTCTTTACCGGTGTTTCGTTTCTCTCTCTACACTGTCAAAGATATGTGTGACAGACTTTTTTCTGAATAGGTAAAGCCCGATCAGTTTGAATTCCCCGTAACGCAAATAGGTAAATAACAGAACTGGGACTTGAATTAATGTTGGTTTCAGCGTATTCAAACGTTCAAAAACCTTTATAAAATAATTGTAAGCAAGATGATAAATTGTATTGAATTAGCACGAATTTGCTAGTTTGAATTCCCCGTAACGCAAATAGGTAAATAACAGAACTGGGACTTGAATTAATGTTGGTTTCAGCGTATTCAAACGTTCAAAAACCTTTATAAAATAATTGTAAGCAAGATGATAAATTGTATTTATACCTATTGAAGGTAATAACATCTGTACAGTCGAGATGGAAGAGTAGCTGATCATAGGAGCGCAAGGGCGCGAGAGAGAAAGGCCAACGCTCCCATCTCTTGCCAAACACGCGAGTCTCCTCCTTACGGTCCGGTTCCTGAGCTAGTCAGGTCCCCTTCTCTAGGCCGTTATTATCCACGGCCCTCTTCGTCTGCGTGAATTCTTGAATAGTGCTATGAAAACTATCAAACAACCAGTGGTGCATAGACAACACACAATACTTCCTTATTATGGTTTTTTTTTTTTTTTTTTTTTTAAATTGTAAACTTTATTTGTACAATGTACATTACAGTTATGCTAACTTAACTAAGGGATTTAACAACAAGTAGCAAGGAACATAAGTATTATGGTGCGCTCATTTTTGGACCTAAGCAGATCGAGTTCGACTAATTTGGTGGAGCTACAATGGCCGAAAATGTGTACAAACTCACTATAAAAATTTCAAAACTTTTTTATCTACGCACCACAGGTTTTTTATTGCTCCTCAAGGTTTGTTAGGCAAATTGTTGTGTTGCATTGAAGGTCAAAGCCCTAGGTACTTGAAAAACTGGCTAGAATTTTGTCACACCATCCCATTTCGCGAATAAGTGAAATAGTTGAGTTCCATCTTCTTTTGTGCTTTACCAGCCTTCTTCGTGGCAGTTAACCGAGGGTTTTTCCGACCTCTTGCCCAATATATCAGCCGAGATTAGCGGACATCCTTTTCGGACGTCCCAGTGCCCGTATAGCCACTTCTCGAGAACAATGCGATTCGATAGAATACCCTTCAATTATACCATGAAAATCTCTCAGGTTGAGAAATCGCATGATGGCGTATGACACCACTTTGCCAACTGAGAACGGCCTTTTGAATATGGTTAGAAAAAGGTTATATCCGGTATCTTCAGAAGTTAAAAAATCGGAAACTTTTGAATTTATTTTCAGACAATTCTCAAACAAAGACTTTGATGAATTTCAAATTGATATCATAGCCTATTTTCCTGTGCAGATTTGGAGTTAAGCATTCCAGAGACACCATTTCAAAATGGCACTGTTAACATTACTTTTTAGGTAATTCATAATATGAATTATGATTGAATATGATTCTCATATTATGAGAAATCCAAGGTATAGGTATACTTGCATGAGGCGTCCAAGACTGAGCTTAAATGCAATGCTTCAGGAAAATTTCGTTTCTGGTGGGTCAAAAAACGAATAGCAGCATTTTAGCCAACCGGGGATTTCACCGTCTAGCCAATGGGGGTTCAGTAATTCACTGGTGGCAGTCCTTTCTACCCTCGAACGACGAGAAGAAGGTCGGGTCGGGTCTGGGTCCAATTTCAGATTCGGACTCCGTTTTTTCCTAATTGTACAACCGGATTCGGCCTCAATTAATTCCCTTTCGTTCATTGAACGCATTAGCGTTAGCCCAAGCACTGCACGCTTTCAATCGCGTTCCTCTTCCATTTATCGGCTTGGCCTCTCCGAAGGATTTATGGAGAAATTCCCTCTCCTTTCGCACCGATACTGGTGAAAATGGAGTGGGGCTGAGCTTTTTTCGTTATCCGCGTTAACCGACCGTGAATGCTCTTTGTGAGGTTCAATAGTTAAGCTCCGGAACAATTAACGCCTAATGACTTGACCGCCCAGATAAAACGATACGCTTTAATGGTAAGTAAGCTGCTCGTATCGAGCGAAACCCCAAATCTTTGCTGTTCTGCACGCTTCAAATACCACGCAACCATAAATTCATGCTTCGCAACATGCTACCTATATGGAGCGAACATCGTAATTATAGTGTTGCGATGTTTCGTATATTATTGCGTATTTTCGTAGGTATATGATTGCTGCTAATCGATATTTGTTAGGAGTGGCGATTCGGGATCATGAAGTAGGCACTCTGAACTATGTGTGACACTACCTGCAGGGCCGTCCAGAGGGGGGGGCAGGGGGGGCAAAATCCCCGGGGCCCGGGGCCCAAGGGGGCCCGGGCCCGCCCGTGGGCCTTTTACGTACTAATATGCAAATTAGAAAAAATGCTTTTATTGACCGGGGGGGGGGGGCCCGGTCGAGTCTTTATCCCCGGGGCCCGGCTTGGCTCTGGACGGCCCTGACTACCTGTGCTGCTACAGATAGGAAAGCTCTTCGCCTAGAGAGCGAGGCGTATCGGAGAAAATGGCTCTGATACGCAGTCTTGATTGGATCCTCTTTCCTCTCAGCTATCAATCGTAGGACGGCAGCCCATTCGTTTCCCAGACACCGACAAGATGTTGGCAGCTACTTTTTCCGCTACTCCGAAGGCACAGCGTCACTTACTTTGAAGCAATTTCGGCTCAGATGCTGCGGTCATAGTCGAAACTGCTATAAAGGTGAAAAGTTACTCTCATTTGTCGATATTCTTCAGACCCGATCAGCCTCGCTTCTTTATCAAAGTTCTCATACGAGTCCGTACACGTCCATGGGTGAGATGCCAAGAAAACCAACAGATCGGTAGTCCAGCTGAAAGAATGAAACCATGGTCATAACGGAAATATTTCCAAGTTTTAATCCGAGCGGGAACGGATAAAAATATATCACTCCCTCGGGTGTCATTTGGGCTCTTTTGCCAAGAGAAAGATAAGGCTCCTTGTGCTCCGGAATGATCCAAGCTTCCCTTTTACCTATAGAGGCCAAAGACACGACCCTAGAATCTTCGAGTTGAAGCCCTTCTATCTGGCAGACCTTTGTGCCCTGTTTTGGAGTACCACTCAAAGGTTTGAGAAGGCAGCTAGTGCATAATGCTTATACTTGAGAAGTCTCGTCATTTATCGATTTCTTCGCTCTCGGGGCACAAAGCTCTTGTTATTACCGACCTGGACGAAATCGCAGATCAAAAACGAATTCTTCTCAAATTTAGGGTTCAGGGGGTAGGGAGGTGTTCCAAAAAGGATCAATGATGACAGATCAAACGAAACATTTTTACATATTAATATGCATGGAAGTGCTTGACACGAAAGGTTTCTAGTATTTCAAGTACCTGTAGGTATACATGTTGAATGTGGAAGTATCGACCCGCAACTTGATGTTAATGTCAGCTGATCGGGAATTGGGTCAAACCCATTTTGACCCCATTCCCGATCAGCTGACATTAACATGTAGGTATACATGAGTAGTTTGTATTGATTTCAGAAACGTAATCATTTTTAGCGGAAAATTTGCAGTGTCCATTAATTGCAGGGGTGAAAATAATAAATATCAATAAATCTAGCGTAAAAGTACCTACAATTTCTGTTGACAACATTTACATGGACATTTAAAAACTGCTAGGTGGAAATAAACGCAATGTGAAAGTACCTTCAAGTGCATTGATAAAAAGGACCTCAATCCATTGGGCAAATTTTTTCTTATTCGAGTTCATGGTAAATTTTTGAATATGCTATTAAATACAAAAAAAAAACGATTAACAAGCCATTAGTGCGACGATAGGGTCATGAAAACATCCCTCCATATTACCCAAATTCTTTGTGCCAAAATGCAAAAGGGAAGAACGGAATTCAAACCTATAGGTTATCCGGATAGAATATCAGTAATAAATGCAAAATTTCCGGCCACATAGGATAAATATTAGCGCGCAATGCCAATTACACGAACTACCCCAAATACACGAGCCAACATCGAACTAAGCAAGGCTGCTGATCAAGTTATATTCTCTCCTTTATGCTGTAATTCTGTATCAACTCCTGAATTCCAGACAATATACACTTACAGACGCAAATTAACCGGAGACCTAAACCGTTCGCTTCTCTTCCTATCTAACGTAGGTGCTGTAATCGGAATCGAAAACTTTGGCTGGTAATCCTCTGAGCAAACGGCCATTAACCATAAATGGTCGGGAGCCAAGGCGCGCAGTGCCATTTCGTCGAGCCGCAATTGCTGTTAGGGAGTTTAATACCGTTAAACCATCCCCTTTTCCGCTTCTCGTTTACCACGTTCAAGCTATCGGTTTCCTATGGTTGCTACAATGGTTACACCGGTTCCGACCAGGTACATCTCGATTTTACGCATTTATTGGAAATTTTGTGACACACTTTTGAGCCGCCAAAAATGCCATGAACATTTAACACCGGCCTTCCAATTCGATATGCGGACCTGTTAACCATAGAAAGTGCTAATCTTAGAGGCGGCTATTTCCGTTATTTAGGAGGGGTCGTCTGGCATTTATCCTGAATTGATTTTGGATGAATTTTTATGGAATGGTAAAATTCGTGACTGAGAGACAGTCTAGTCTATTAAGACCATCTGTAGTCAAGTCGGGATGAGGGAATTCAGCATCTAGAAATTGATTATTTCTTCTCTCTTCGACTGCTTTCAAGCTCTTCAGGACTCTTTTATATTTAGTCCTATATTATTATATAGGGAAAAAGCTGCTTTGTCTTCCTTCCACAGCTATACAGCTGAATAATCCTTTTACACTAGAATATTCCTGCACTTTTTTCCTAGTTTCAGGCATTATGAGAATCTATACATTCGGAGCTCACAAAGGGAACATTGAGCAACCAAATTTCCCAAAAATTCGATAAAGGTTCAGGACCGACTCTCCAATTCAATGTTCGGAAAAGTTAACTATTTGAAGTAAAAATTTAAAGGCGGCTGTTTCCGTTAGGTATTTAGTAGGGGTAATCTAGGGAATTTATCTTGAATTGATTTTGCATGAATTTCGATTGGTAACATTCATGTCTGAGAGGCAGTCTAGTCTACCACGGCTATCAAGTCGGGATAATGAGAATTCAGGATCTCCAAATTGATTATTTCTGATCTCTCCGACTGCTTTCAAGCTCTTCAGGACTCTTGTATACTACCGTTTGAAGGATAAAGGAAAAAGCTTCTCCATCTTTCTTCTACAGCTACAGCTGAATGATCCTTTTACACGAAAAATATGCCTGCACTTTTTTCTAGTTTCAGGCATTATGGGAATCTATGCATTCAGAGCTCACAAGGGAAACATTCGGACAACCAAATTTCCCCTACTTCCCATACTCCACTACGTACTACATCACGGCCGTATCAAAGCTCGACGGAGTCGTTTTTCAGCGGGGCCAGGAAGGGGGAAACCTCCATGTTCCACCCATGGGGCTGAAAAGGCGCTGGGAAAGAAAGCGACCCGGAGCCGGCGGTGGTCGAGCTAAATTATGGTACGACGGGGGCTTAGAACGGCAATAAACGTGCAGGCTGGTTAGTGAAGTAGTGGCGAATAAAAAACCCCTGCTAAGCATCTAAAAGTGAAATAGGGAATATACAGCAACGCGATTCCAAGGGGCTTACTCAAGCATTTACAACCCATCCTCGTAGTCGTGTGGTTACCGCTTTTAAAATTCAAGTTTCCTCCCATGCGTGTGCGTTTCATCCGGGAGCCTTTTACGTTTTCCAGTTGAGTTTTTTTTCCACCGCGAGATAGAATTGTAGCTCAGCCAACGCAGAGTGCGCGGCATTGTCATACAATTGGGCTCGATTTACATTTATTTGCTTCTGCTTTCATTAAAAGATTTTGCATTACATTACTTTGCAGTGGCGGCAGCTCGACGCGAAATTTCCAACTCAAACTTTATCCTTAACAGTATGGTTAGACGGTATAAATATTAGTTTTCCCTATTTTACAGCCGTACCTTTTTATTATTACAAGTATTCTTCCACAGTTTACATGATGGGGTGAACATGTGTGCAGCCCACACTGCATTGAAGAATATATAGTCGAATTGAACTGCAAGTAAATGAAAAATTGTCTTCTCCAATATGTTGACGTAATTGAATAAATAAGTAAGATAATTAGCATGATTAAATTCAATAAAATGACTGAAATGGACCAAGAAAACGACATGAAGTTTGTGTGGACGACTTTGAAAGCAATTTTTAATCCCATAGAGTGCTCGGTTGCTTTCAATATAATTATAGCTCAATCATGCGCATTTTCAAAACAAATCCAACGATACCAATAACTCTAAATTGCAAAAAATTGCGATTACGGCGTTCTGCCTTTTAGGGGACGAATGAACTTCTACATAAACAACTAAATGAAATTTCCATCGAAATGCAAAAAAGTAGGAAAGTAGGTACCCATTGTTTGAAATGAACGATATATTCGGATTGAACATAATGGACGAATGTGCCCACGATTCACTAGGTACAAAATAAAAACAAAAAGCCCATCCTACTGATCAAAATGAATCAAAACAAAATCAAATTGAATTCAAGCGAAATAATTCATGAAAAATGTAGGTATCATGAATTGCTGATTTCATCTCCATTCCGCTCTTTAATCCCTCTATAATAACCTCTGATACCGAGACGTCGAATGTTAACTGTATTGAGCATGAATTGCCTTTCCGGTTGGTGTTGACCGTACTCAGCTGATTCATACATTAACTTAACTAAACTCAAATCATGGATCACTCCATATGCCTAACCCGCATGCCCGAAATCGAAATTACCCATTTGATATAAAGAGAATACTTCATCACCCCTTTGTTCAAAAATAGGAAAAAGAAAAGTTTTTT
The DNA here is from genome assembly GCA_036186465.1 of Nesidiocoris tenuis. Lineage (NCBI taxonomy): Eukaryota > Metazoa > Arthropoda > Insecta > Hemiptera > Miridae > Nesidiocoris > Nesidiocoris tenuis. The sequence continues at coordinate 13,626,717 of AP028915.1, read as the reverse complement.
GCACTGATCATGGAGCGACCTTTAGAACGTCTAGGCACTCTTATGGTTTCATCCCCAGCACGCGAGATGAAAAGCTTTGATCTTCACAGGATCCTTGGACTCGAATGAGGACAAATTTAATTTTCTCCTTTCGCGATGTCTTCACGTCCAACTGTGTCACGCCTCCTTTTTCGTGGGATGGAACTTTGAGCCAGCTGATGGACGAAATGAAAAAGGCAGTATCCAACTGATGAAATTCAATTAGGAAATTCCCCGTCGAATGAAGATACCCAAAACAGGTCAAATTCCGATTTTCTCGCCAGAGTATTACCAGGAAAGGAGATTAAAAGAGATCGAGTCAAGAAGGGCGCAACAAAGGAATCCCCATTAGTCCTTCATTTAGGGCCCTTAAATGAAAGCTTTGCAGCCTTTGGCGGGAAACAGAATGCGAGTTATTTTACACTTTAACCCGTAATGGACGGACGCCAGCCTCGGAGATTAGGGTACCTTCGCATTTTGAGAGAAAATCGGTTGAAGAGAATCGGAAACTGTGTAGCTGCCTAATGATGCGGCAATTGGTACAGATTTGAGGTAAATAGCTAATTTCTGAATTCCAAGGTAGAACGCCTTTGAATCAACCTTATTCAGAGAGATGTATAATAAAGTGATAAGTAGTAATTGTAAATTTATTATTGAACTCCCAGACAATGATGAACAATTAGAAACTCCATAATACTCCCAGTTGTAGGCTATTAGCAGATGTCTGAAACAGATCAAAGGCTTACCTGTGCCTATTCCTAGGAATTATTTGAATACGTAATCAATAAATTCTGAAGTTCTGCCTTTTGACCGAAAATTCGTTGAACTCAAAAAGTTTGTTCCTCGTTCTGACCGTGTATAATCACGAGAGGAGCAGCACACAGATATCCCTCTCTAACTTTTGAGTACCTATTCAAGGAAATTTGAGGGAGTAACTCGGAGTGACAAACCAGAAGTTGGTGATACCTGAAGTAGTGAGAAAAGTTCCAGTTTAATTGTCGAAGAGTTGACGCGAACAAAAACAATGTCGTCAGCGTTCAATTCGACTTGTCCGCTTCGCAGACTGGGGTATTCATCGAACTTTTCTTAGTAAAGGGAGAAAACGGAAGTGTGACGAGGAGAACTCGTTTGTTCTTGATTAGTGTTCGTCTGCGCCGTAGAACTAATGACGTCTTTTCAAACTTATCCTATCAGCCCTAGTCTTTGTTTTACTCTTCTGCGATTATTTCGCCGGGGACGGTTCGTTTGGAACTGTAAGCAGATCACGTAGGTATGCGGAAGCAAACGAATAGAGCTGACGTACATTTGATAAATGAGGGAGTTGATACAGGGGAATTTTAGAGGTTTTAATTATAAAATTTGAATTTTTACTTGAAGTATTCGTTTTTTGCATTTAGGTTGGAGCGCTTTTAGGGCTATGATTATGATGCCCTATCCTTTATCCGAGGCTGGACGCACATTGTTGGGGATGGTCGGACCTAATCAGTAGAGGTGCAAACTCACCAGTCCCGTAAACGGGAGAAGAGGGCACCCACCCACAATTACATACACAGATACGTACTACGAACACGCTACATTTATTATTATCAAACTGTCATGTGTCGAACTTACTATGAAACAGAACCTAGAACTCATAGGTAGTCGAAATCGAAGTCAAACTCACAATGAAACAAAAACTCAAACTTATAACAAAATTCAAAGTCAAACTCACAATGAAACCGAAACTCAAACTCAGTGTAGACGGTATCTATATATTGTATCTAAATTGTATCTGAAATAGATATAGATACCGAAAATTTTGTATCTGTATCCGTATCTAGATAAAATTGCGTCCCAAGTAACAGTATCCTATCTAGATATAAAAAATTGGTATCTGTATCCAATTTTTATCTAATTTAGATAGGTAACATTTTCTATACTGCGCGGCTGTAAATTGAAATAAAAGGTTCACGTTCCGACGTTGGCCCGACGTCGGCGTTCCGACGTTGGCCCGACGTCGGCGTTCCGACGTTGGCCCGACGTCGGCGTTCCGACGTTGGCCCGACGTCGGCGTTCCGACGTTGGCCCGACGTCGGCGTTCCGACGTTGGCCCGACGTCGGGTTTTCGACGTGGACGACGTCGGGAATGATGAAATCTCCAAACCCCCAGCCCTCCAGCCCTAACCAGCCCTCGAAATCGGAGACGAACTAACAATGAAACCGAAACTCAAACTCATAGTCGAACTCGAAGTGAAACTCACAATGAAACAGAAAGTCAAACTCACAATGAAACCGAAACTCAAATTCAAAGTCAAACTCACAATGAAAACGGAAATCGAACTCAAACAAATTCGAAGTCAAACTCACAATGAAACAGAAACCCAAACTCATTATCGAAATCGAAGTCAAACTCACAATGAAACGGAAACTCAAACTCATAATTGAAATCGAAGTCAAACTCAAAATGAAACAGAATCTCCAACTCATAATCGAAATCGAAGTCAAACTAACAATGAAACAGAAACTCAAACTCATAATTGAAATCGAAGTCAAACTCAAAATGAAACAGAATCTCCAACTCATAATCGAAATCGAAGTCAAACTAACAATGAAACGGAAACTCAATCTCATAATCGAACCCGAAGTCAAACTCACAATGAAACGGCAACTCAAACTCATAATTGAAATCGAAGTCAAACTCACAATGAAACAGAAACTCAAACTCATAATCGAAATCGAAGTCAAACTCATAAGAAACAGAAACTCAAACTCATAATCGAACCCGAAGTCAAACTCACAATGAAACGTGTACTCAAACTCATAATCGAAATCGAAGTCAAACTAACAATGAAACAGAAACTCAAACTCATAATCGAAATCGAAGTCAAACTCACAATGAAACAGAAACTCAAACTCATAATTGAAATCAAAGTCAAACTAACAATGAAGCAGAAATTCAAATTCAAAGTCAAACTCACAATGAAAACGGAAATCGAACTCAAACAAATTCTAAGTCAAACTCGCAATGAAACCGGAACTCAAACTCGAAGTCAAACTCACAATGAAAAACTATCATGATCCAACTCGAAGTCCGAAGAAACAGAAACAATGGTACTGCAGTTTGAGTTTCTGTTTCATTGTGAGTTTGACTTCGATTTCGATTATGAGTTTGAGTACACGTTTCATTGTGAGTTTGACTTCGATTTCGATTATGAGTTTGAGTTTCAGTTTCATTGTGGGTTTGTCTTCGTTCTCGATTATAAGTTTGAGTACCCGTTTCATTGTGAGTTTGACTTCGATTTCGATTATAAGTTACAGTTTCTGTTTCATTGTGGGTTTGACTTCGATTTCGATTATGAGTTTGAGTATACGTTACATTGTGAGTTTGACTTTGGGTTCGATTATGAGTTTGAGTTTTTGTTTCATTGTGGGTTTGACTTCGTTTTCGATTATGAGTTCGAGTATCCGTTTCATTGTGAGTTTGACTACGATTTTGATTATGAGTTCGAGTTTCTGTTTCATTGTGAGTTTGACTTCGATTTCGATTATAAGTTACAGTTTCTGTTTCATTGTGAGTTTGACTTCGATTTCAATTATGAGTTTGAGTTTCTGTTTCATTGTTAGTTTGACTTCGATTTCAATTATGAGTTTGAGTTTCAGTTTCATTGTGGTCTTTGACCTTGTCTTCTTTGACCTTGTGGTCTTGAACCTTGTTGGTCTTTGATCTTCATTGTGGGTTTGACTTCGATTTCGATTATGAGTTTGAGTATACGTTACATTGTGAGTTTGACTTCGGGTTCGATTATGAGTTTGAGTTTTTGTTTCATTGTTAGTTTGACTTCGATTTCGATTATGAGTTCGAGTTTCTGTTTCATTGTGAGTTTGACTTCGATTTCGAATATGAGTTTGAGTTTTTGTTTCATTGTGGGTTTGACTACGATTTTGATTATGAGTTTGAGTATCCGTTTCATTGTGAGTTTGACTTTGATTTCGATTATTAGTTTGACTTTCCGTTTCATTGTGAGTTTGACTTCGATTTCGATTATAAGTTACAGTTTCTGTTTCATTGTGAGTTTGACTTCGATTTCGATTATGAGTTTGAGTTTCTGTTTCATTGTTAGTTTGACTTCGATTTCAATTATGAGTTTGAGTTTTGGTTTCATTGTTGTCTTTGACTTGTTTCAATGAGATTGACCTTGTGAGTCTTGAACCTTCGATTAGTCTTTGATCTTCATTGTGGGTTTGACTTCGATTTCGATTATGAGTTTGAGTATACGTTACATTGTGAGTTTGACTTTGGGTTCGATTATGAGTTTGAGTTTTTGTTTCATTGTTAGTTTGACTTCGATTTCGAATATGAGTTTGAGTTTTTGTTTCATTGTTGGTTTGACTACGATTTTGATTATGAGTTCGAGTTTCTGTTTCATTGTGAGTTTGACTTCGATTTCGATTATGAGTTTGAGTTTCTGTTTCATTGTGAGTTTGACTTCGATTTCGAATATGAGTTTGAGTTTTTGTTTCATTGTGGGTTTGGCTTCGATTTCGAATATGAGTTTGAGTTTTTGTTTCATTGTGGGTTTGACTTCGATTTTGATTATGAGTTCGAGTTTCTGTTTCAATGTGAGTTTAGCATCGTAGGCACGTACGAAGAGGGGAGCCCAAAATTTTCAGGAGTCCCATGAGTACTACGAACGTGATACATTTTTCATCTTCAACACGGTAGGTACCAACATCCCACCATTGACTATCCTGTTTCGTTTGGTTGATAACCTAATTTTTGTTGCTGAAAGTTATCAATTTGTAGGTAATTACAACTTCGTATACCTTAGTACAGAAAATACTTCCATTCCTAAGCAATAAAATGTTGCCGACAGTTTCTGCCAAACAGGACAAAACCGGCGATGGGAAAATCCGCAGTTGAATATGAAAAGAGAGAACAAGCTGATTGGGTTAGGGGCTGAATGGGTGAGGTGGGGGAGGTTGCTGACCGGATCATTGCTCAGGTGTCCTGCAGATACGTTCGCTTCCATCGTGCAGGTTTTAATTGCTATCTGCAGTGCGGGCGTGGCCCTGGACGATCCTGGTTCAGGCCTTCAGTTCCATGAGGATATCGGGCAGTGCTGAAATGAGTAATTGACGAAAATTATACCCCGATGCGTCGAAAGGCGATGATTAAAAGTACAACCTGGATCAATGATTGAAAATGGGTTCAAGTGTGCCAGATCAGAACAATATTTCAAGAAAAATTTTTTATTTTCAAGATTTTTCGAGTCCAGAGTTTATGGAACTTCCTTGGGGCCATTTTTTTGGTTTTGGGGCTTATGAGAACATTGGGTGGCAGCACCAGTCAAAATAGCCATGGTGACTTAAAAGTGTGATGAGTAAATCATTTTGATTTGCCCTGGTATTCCGATCTGTATTCGGTTCTAGTTATTTTGTTTTTCACTCAAACCGGTTGTTCATTTGTTTTAACCTGAGGCATTCTCGCTCAAAGCAAGCTTACAATTTTGTTGAGAGATTCTTAAAAAAATTTCCCATTATCCGGAGCTGTCAAAATCAACAATTCATATAGAGCCCCTAGAATCTACTCGACTACTTATTTGATTAAAACAGTGCAGGTAATTGAAACACGATCTTAATGGAATACAGACTGATTGAATAAATTTCTCAGCATCGTTAACCCGACTGGAACTTTGGGAAGTTGAGATGGAAAATCGGGATTGGCAGTGAACCTTCAGTAGTCTGAATGTTCAGGTCCATAGGTCGAGAGTTGGAAGACTGACGTTGAACTGACAGTCGAAAACTTTGAATTGAAAATAGATTGCAGAAAATCATAACCAATTTGTTCATTATCCGAATTCCCAATAACGATTCATCTTTCAGACGGCATTCTAGGAGATACATAATATTACCACCGTTCCATTTTCGTTGCAGTACCTACCTATCAAAAAAATTTGTTGTTCGATATTTAATATCGAACAGCGAACCAAGTTGAAGTCTTTATGACGACTTCGTCCACCAAAAACTCTGGTTGCATGGGTTTGCTTCCTGGCAGAATGCCTATACACAAACAACACTTTACTCAACAACAAGGTTGTAGAATGATTGAAACCAAATTTCGGGTGTATCTGAATCTAAATTCTAAATTTTAGTCAGCTCCAAGTTCGAAAAATAAATCAAGAAGACAAAACCGCATGAACAGTGAGTGGCTTTTACTATGTTATGCAGGAGTTCACCATGAAAATTTAAAATTCAAAAAGATTGTGCCGTCAATAATAGATACAGGATATTGATCCGAAGTTTGCCCCTGTCCATCTATGGTCGGTGAAATATACTTTGGAAAAATTTAGGCTCTCCGGGAACTATTCGAATTTCATGGAAGATTTTAGGAGAAAGAAGAATTGTGTTTTGACTTCTAAAACAACCATGATTTCCTCTACATTTTGTATTACGGCCATTGATGCAAGCAGGTACCTACCTATACCTATTTCATCGTATGATAATTCTATAGATAATTGTATCATATTTTCTGTTGTAAATAAAGGTGAACGACTATCCTGACATGACTTGATCGATCATGATGCAACAAACATGAGAACAGGTAATCATGAGAAGCATATTCACATTGTCAAGAAGCCTTTCCCGCCGAGCTCTAATTTACAGACAAGCTTACCGAAAGAGAACCATAGTGAATGAGCCGTTATCGGACTTCCCGAACAGACGAAACCGGAATTATTCATCTACCCCAAAATACGATGAAGTCGGTAACCAGAATTTCGAGAAACCGCATAAAATCCCTCGCCGGTTGAGCATGTACATGAGTTTAAACGATGACGTCAAACGGAAAATTGTCAATCCATCATACATCAAGGAGGCTGTGCAAGATACGTTCATGCAACGTGCAAACGGAGATTATTCCTACAGAACCCCGAAACGCCAGCCACGAAATAAAGCCAACAGTTTCGGCAAGAAAAGTGAAAAATCCAGCTTTGTCTTAGCCAAAGATTTGGTCCAGAATAAGGTCAAAAGACATTCCAACGATAAAAATCGAGATATTCGCCAATCCGCGTTGAGCTTGGATTTACGAGACAGCAGCCTGATGCAGTTGGAGTCGGTGAAGAAAAAATTGGGCGATAACCGATCGAACGTGTTGGATTACATGTCAGCAAAACGCAAACCGGGCAATCCGGAAAAACTGTCGAATACTACAAAAGCGAAATATCTAACTGAAGCAAAACATTCAGCCCCGGTTCTCAATCGAGTTTCTAGCCTGAGGAAGAATGAGTCCGATGAATTGAACATCACACCAAGAAGTATCGAGCTGAGGAAGCTGGCGAGAAACGAAACACTGCGTTCAAAGAAGAAACCACTCTGGAAAATGTATAGACCGTGAGTGATAATTTTTTTTTTGCAGAGTTCCTGAGATAAGAGTGCATGTGAATCCGAAGTACCTACTACCAACGACGACCCCACCTAAAAAAAGCTTTAGCAGTTTTTCCAATTCTTGAAAATTTTTGTGAAATTCAAAAAATCATTTTTTTTTTATTTTACGACTTTAGAAACAATTTTTAACCAACGAATTTCGAGAGATGTTGAAAAACATCACTTTTAATTCAAGATATATCGCTGTTAATGCATGAAAATATGGTCTAAACAAATATTCGGATTTTAAAGCGCAGGTTTTTGAAATTAATTAATTTCGAAATTGATTAAGAAAGCAAAAAAAAAATTAGAAAAGGATTTCATTTGTCATGCAAAACAAAAATTCATTGACTTTTTTCCAGGTCCAACGTCGAGATTGGGAAAATTGACGAATTTAAGCACCGAAAGGCGCGGGCGAATGTCGAATCTGATCGTCAGGCGATACTCAACCGAATCAAAAGCGTCGTCACTCCCCCTCAAAACAGCCGTGAAGTACAGCGACACACGCACTCGAGTTGCTTCGAACTGACTCCGCAAATTTACCCGAAAGGTTCTCTTTCGATTAAGAAGAGTTTCTTACCCATCGAGCCCTGCCGCAAGAAGGTTTCCACAGACTCGAAAAGGGTGGAAGGTGCGATTCCGAATCAGCAGAAGGCTACAGAAACGCCCAAGCCGAAGAACATAGTTCAAAAATTCAGAGGCAGTCTGACGTCGTTTTTTTCCTCCTTGGTCCCATCTACCTTCAAATAAATTTACTGATCATCCAGGATTTATTCTTGACTGTATAAAAATATTCACTCGAAAGAAGTGTGTAATTCAAATCCAACTTCAAAAAAATTGGGGTTTCGGAAGTAAATAGGTCTAATTATAAATATGATTTTCAAAATTTTCAAAATTCTGAACGAATTGTATTGTATTTATTTTGTTACTAGATAATTCTTCCTGAGCCAGCAGGTGTTTCTAATTTCAATGTCGTGGTTAATTTTTAATCAACCTATACCGAAATAAAAATGGATACCTACGTGTGTTTATTTTTATTCGCACACTTTGCCTGAAAATAATGATAAAATGTTTTACCTGCTCGGTTTTTTTTCGGAGAGGCAATAAATTCATCGTATTTTCGGAGTGAGCAGCGAAGACGGTGGCCCCTTGGCATTTTTGCTCGAACCACCTTGGCCTTTCTGTAGGCCTGATGAAATACGTCCGCGGCGCCCGTTAAAGTGACATTTGAAAAAATTCATCACATCCAACCGTTTCTTCTTCGTGTGCTTGCCCCGTCGTGATGATATTCAAAAAGGGAAGAAAAATGAAGAATGATATATGAGAGAATGCATTTTTGTTGCCATCTTAGTTTTTATTCTCATATTTACGGAGTTACACCAACATTGTGACTACTGAATAATTATAAATTATTGTCTGAAAGGGAAACTCTGATCTGTGGGTTAGGAAAATGTTTCAAACAACTTGAATGTTATAAATAAACACAATGTTGTATCATAATCCTTTTCAACCAGAAATTCGAGGCGATTCCGAGAAACCGTTCCGATTTTTCAACCGAAGAGCTCAACCCCCACTGACAGCTCTATTCATAATTAAATTTGCCCCACTCTTGAGAGCAGGTATTACTCGAATTCGGGGAAAAATGAAAATTCCTCGCGAACCACGCGCCAGCTCGACACATCACCTCCGAAAGGGGGAGGGAACAAATTATGAGTTATTTCCGTCGAAGGCAGAACCGAAAGGGGAGAAACAATACGGAATTTATAGCACGGTGAAATTTGTGGGTCGTCCCGATCGCCCTTAACCCTTAGGCAACAACGCTTTCCCCAGTCTGAGTCCGCACTGCGGATAGGCATCCGGCGTTTCCCGCAATCCGAGCTTCTCTTCGAGCCCTTAATAATTTTCCAATAAAACCCGACCCTCGTTCGATTTTGCCGGATTCCTCAGAGCTCACACGTCGCACCTATCGAGTCTTCTGCGACCAATTATTGCGGAAAAAATATCGGCGGCGGTGCTCTCAGCTTCCGCGGCAATTTCAGCCTCAACGGTCCCCTGAAGATTGCTATATGTGAACGCGAATAACAGCTGACCTATCAACCTGCCAGTTTTTAAAGATGGATTTGGTTGGTTTCCAAGTCGTCTTACGCAGGACCCTCGTTTTGAAGAAACCTTAGAAATCATTTGATTAATTTATAACTTCGCCCTGACGATTCAAGTACCGATTTAAACAAACTAATCACTAACGAGTGGTAGTAGGGGATAAATGGGGGTTACACGTAACAATCTCTGACGTTATCCTCAGGTGTGACGTCACAGACCTTTATAACCTCTCTTCCGCCCTAGCTGGACAGGGGGAGGAGTCAGCTGTGGGTGGCTCAATAACGCTCCTTCATACAAGGTTATCTCCAGCCCGGTCGTAACTTTCCCTCCAGGACAGTGGTACCAACCCCCTCGCAGCAGCTTTACATTTTTGTCCTCAGCAGTGGCCACAGCATAAATAACGCTCGTTCTTGTTGAATTTCGATAATTCTAAACACCGCTACGCTACCTAGAGGTTTCAGAGAAAAAAGTTGGTTGAAAAATAGACCAAATTTTTTTGAGACTTCTGAAATAATTATGGCGATCGAAAAATTATGAACCCAGACTATGGAAATTCATTTTCACACATAATGGGGATGAAGGACGTGATAAATTCGTGAAACTTTTCCTATCTCAATTCAGTAAAACTATGCATTTCCTCGTGCCTTTCTCGTTCTACATAGCTGAACTAATTAACAAGCCCGGATTACGAGTAAGCCTCAGGGCATTCAGCTAGGAATAACTTCGTCTGTACATCCCGGGCTAATTTGTGACAATGGCATTGAGAATGCATCACGTAACGTGTTATTCTCCCTATCCTCAACTGAACAAGAAGTTTGGCACAGGCCGTTTGAAAGCTGGCCGAATCCTCTTCAGTTATTCATACAACCTCTCGTAACTCCCAGGAGAGCTTCGCCAGGGGTACTTTAGAACTTGTAATCCATGAAATTGTAATAGACGCACCTCCAAGCACTTCTCCTTTAACTAAAAGACGAAATTTGTCGGTAGGTAGTTGAGTTACAAAGCTTAGATGACCCGGAGCGATATTTTGATACAGTGGAATCGGTAAATATTTTGTGGAGGGTGCAGCTTCAGTATGACCCTAGATTTTGGGAGATCGTTTTTGAGGATGGGACATTTCCTCCTGTTGGTGATTTCGTTTGACCGCAGCTTCAATAAAATAGTAACCCCTTTAGTTGTGTTCGTTCATAGCTGTGCAATCTTGTTTTCTGTGCCTGAATTTTCTTTGATTTCGAAATACCTTGAGTTTGCTTCAGCTCTGCAGAGCTTCTTGGTAATGGATGATGGCCCACCTCGTGGATTAACATGAACTCTGTATATAGAAGGACACTCTTCTTTTTCAACGGGCCTTATAGCAGAGTTGAATGTTTTGACTGCCAATTTCCGGATTTTTGAAGAAACTAAACAGTATCTAGATTAACGAGAATAGTATCTCTTGCTTTGTGAGATGCGAGGGCAAGAGGGTGACATCCTCTTGATTGTCATATTCTGCCCGCCTGTTTACACATTCCATCCTATTTTTTCGCTCGCTCTTGTTATTTCGTAAGTCGCCCGAGGCGACCGGCCAAACTGTTTTTCCTCTGGTACTCCCTACCCTAGTACCTTGTTTTCGTCTAATTTCCCTATATAAGGGTTTAGCGATTGTTTGTAAATCAGCCATACGTTCGTTCTTCTACCATCTCGCCGTCCGTGAGTTTTCTCTCTGTATTAACTTGTGGTTTTTCCCGCAATATACTGTAATTCTTGCTCAGTACCCTTTGGTCAGTTCGTTCTCCTAGCCCCACTTGGCGATTCTAGCCGTAGCCCCGTCTGGGATACGACATAGACCATAATTTTGGTGTCAGAAGTGGGATAATGGTCAAAACCTGGTGGTCAATCTAAATACGAAGACAGAGACAGTCCGCCTTCCCCCGTCACCGGTAGAGCCAGTGGAGACGGAACGGTTGGTTAGTGCTCAGGACGTCTCCACGGGTTCTGATTTGGTTGATACTGTACCTGTAGCGCCCCCGAGGAAAACGCCTCTTTTGCAGTCTCCTTCCGAGATGCCAAAAAGGGGACGCAATCTTATTTTTACGTAATTGCGAGTAATTTCCCTATGTAAAGTGGTGCAACGAAAATAATTTTTATATATGGAGCAATGATTTTGATATATGGAGCGATGATTTTATATATGGAGCAATGATATTTTGATATATGGAGCAATGATTTTGATATATGGAGCAATGATTTTGATATATGGAGCAATGATTTTATATATGGAGCTATGATTTTGATATATGGAGCAATGATTTTATATATGGAGCAATGATATTTTGATATATGGAGCAATGATTTTATATATGGAGCAATGATATTTTGATATATGGAGAAATAATTTTGATATTTTGATATATGGAGCTATGATTTTTTTTTGATATTTTGGACCGATTACCTTTTTATATACGAAGAATATTTATACCTGATGATAAGGGGGTACTGATTAAACTGATAACTGATTAAATTAATTGATAGCTGATTGAACGTTCCGTCTGTACGACGTTTACAGCATTTTGTACATCTACTGTTTACGTAGTTCTCACCTTTCGAATTTCCCGACTCCGGGCTAACCTTCCTTCAAACGGCGTGCTTCGAGACCATTAGGTAGGTTAGGCTGAACTTGGGCTCGATATGTATACATTTTTCTTTACTTCTATTCGATTGATTTTCTGTACAATTTATAATGTACAAGTTATGATGTACGATTTGTGATGTACGATTTATAATGTACGATTTATGGTGTACGGTTCATGATGTACATGGGTCTATGATTTACCACTGTGTGTTTGAAGTGTTTTGGTGATGGTTTAGAAGGCATGTTGCGGTATATTTGAAGTATATAAGTGCAGTATACGGTATAATTACGGTGCGAGACTTCACAGTCTTTGAAGTATATAAGTTCAACGCGTGTCTATGTAACGCATATGAATATAACTTCTTTTAATATAACTCTTTGTTACCTACGGACGGTTTAGGGTCTTGAATTCTTGTGTAATTTCTCTAACGTTTTTGAGTAGGCTTTGTCTTCTGCTCACATACGGCGTTTTTCTTTTAGCCTTGATTAGGTCTGTTTGTAAACGCTTCAGTTCTTTTCCTTTTATCGTTTGTTCCAACTTTAATGCCGGGCTTCGTGGCCTTGGCGCCATGTCTTCAACCTGGCGTGCCTTGTCAATTTTTTCGATTCAAATTGCCTGCGTCTTAGGGGGGAACGTGTCATATTCTGCCCGCCTGTTTACACATTCCATCCTATTTTTTCGCTCGCTCTTGTTATTTCGTAAGTCGCCCGAGGCGACCGGCCAAACTGTTTTTCCTCTGGTACTCCCTACCCTAGTACCTTGTTTTCGTCTAATTTCCCTATATAAGGGTTTAGCGATTGTTTGTAAATCAGCCATACGTTCGTTCTTCTACCATCTCGCCGTCCGTGAGTTTTCTCTCTGTATTAACTTGTGGTTTTTCCCGCAATATACTGTAATTCTTGCTCAGTACCCTTTGGTCAGTTCGTTCTCCTAGCCCCACTTGGCGATTCTAGCCGTAGCCCCGTCTGGGATACGACATGATAATATCAAGATAATTGAAGACCCAAAGAACAAATATTGCTTCTCAATTACCGTGGCCATGTTCAATCCTTATATATTAGTGATAACTAGAACCTACTTAACCAAGTCCGGTTCCATATCAGGAATAATTAGTGCACAAAACGCTATTCAAAAAAAGTAGTTTCAAGTTAACCGACTGCAAGTTGAGCTGAGCCTCCTAGATTTCCCCAGAATGTTTTTCACAAGGAGCTTAGTTGAGACCTCAGGGCGGCTGGGTTTGAGATCGAGGTACTTTGAGCGCATCTGTTCTCTTTGCTCGTAACGCAACCCTCCAAGACCTTCAACCCACATATACAGCTCAAAGGATGTTGTGGTTGCTCAAAGACGTGGACAACACCTGCAGATTGTGGACCTTCCGGCTTAGGGTCCACTATTACCCGAGTATTAATGTAAGCCTATTTACCTTCCAGCAGCTTAGAATTTTTTTTTCTAAAATGTTCAAATCCTCTGAGGAATTAAATCGCTATTCACCCTAGAATTGGCGGTTAGGCATCAATATTAATAATGTCAGTATTCTCAAGGTCCTGAAAGAACGAAACGCTGTTATAGCGATCGGCAGCTTTTGGAGCAGAAATGCTGAATTGTCAACGTGCAATGTAGAATTAGCGCCGGGCGAAGGAAATCTGAAGACTGGAATTGACGGCTCTAATTTATCATATTTCGAAAGACTTAGCTTTAATTTACATCGCATCGATACTGTCGAGGTTTCGCCTTGTGTATTGCGGGGCTGAGCAACTCGAAAGTTTGTAAGTTGGCAAACCGCACAGCAAGTCCAACGAAGAAGGCTGCACTGAACGTAGTTGACGTGACGCTAAGTTTCTTTGATTTATTGAAATACTTGGCCCGCCTACGGACTTGGCCCTGCGGGTGATCAAGTTCCAGCTGTAACTTGCTAATTATTGCCACGAACGAACGAGCAACTGAGGTAACTTTTCCATTTCTTGTAAGACTCTTCCAACGTAGGGTTCTGTAGCACGCTTCCCCCAACCAAAGGTAAAGTACCTGCCGTAAAGTTTCAACTTTATCGGTTGAACATTGTGCGGTAAAATTAACGCAATGACCCCGTTATCTTCGGGCTCGGGATTGCCATTGGTAGAAATGGCCGAGAGTCGGAAGAACCGAGCCTGGGTAACAGCAGTATCAGTCACGCGATTCGCCTCGGTTCCAACGCATCAGTTGCCTATTCTATGAGAGGAAAGATAAGCCAAATTTTCCAAGAAAAGAGAGATAAAACTAAAAGGAGCGTTACCGTAAGGAACCTTACCTCCTGGTTTGGAAACTACGATGGTACAAAAGCCAGTAAAGTCCCTCGTCGTTGAGGGAAATATTCAAAAAATGCTGCAATTTATTGGAGCTTGTTCTTCTGCCAGTCGGGTTTCAAGGTTTTGTACGATGATAAATTATTTAAATTATTAATACAGTGTCCCAAACTTGGTGTAAAACCAGTGGGGCGTAGTCAACACATCATGCTACCATATTTCCAAAGCAATTTGATTTTGACTAATTTGGGGGCTTCAATGTCAAAAAACGCTATGCGAATTTTGAAACAGGTCAAAAATCAAAACGATGCCTCATTATAAAAGAATATCCACGTATTCTACAAAATTAAACGAAGATTTTATGGCCAAGATCGCTCAATCGGTTCGTTTTGGTGGCCAGAAAAAATAAAACACTTGACTAACTGTAAAGATTTTTCTTCTTAAAATATCGTTCATGTTGATTTGTTTATGCCCTTAACAGTAGGTATCCCTAGCGCTTTCGCCCTCACCGCTCCCCTCATTCCCGACAGTTTCCTCGATGCTATATCGTTATTTTACAAATATCTTTCGATCGAAAATGATACTCTTAATCGAATGGAGCTCAACCACTTCGGTGATACCCACCGATTAGAAATTATTGCAGTTTCAAGCCCATCCTCATATAGCTAATGAAAAATCCATGCAACCATTCGGGCAAAAAGGCTCAGCCAACCACTCGCTATCCTGCAATTTGCCGGAAGAAGTGTCCCACTCAGACCCAGGATGGGATCCGACCCGCATTGTATTATCGTTTTACGAAAACGTATCGAATCGTTCACGGATTCGGCAACGCGCAGATCCCACAATAAATTCAGTGGTAGAGAGGAAAAAGGCTTTCGACCGATGGGAAAGCACTTTCCCAAAGCTCGGCAAAAACCCAGGGACAGGTTCGGTATATGGCGGAACGGGTTTTTGATTTATGTATTCAGATTAGCATATTTATTCCTCCCTTGAGCTATCGGATTAATCTTCCTCATTCTGTTTCGCTTTTTCGGTCACATTATTTAATCTTCGATCTTCCAATCCTTGCTCGCATCTTGCGGTTTATATTTCAAAAAGCGTCTCTCCGAGTCCTTCTTTTTCATAATCGGATTTTTTTCCCGAATGGAAATTCTTGATTCATTGCATTTGTTCTCTGCTCTAATTTACATAAGAGTCTTACTCCGTTTCCCATCAAACAACGTCCGTTTCACCCTTAGCCGCATAACCTCAAACTCCTAACAACCTCAATTTAAATGCTAATCGACGCCCAGGGTAGCTGATGAGGCGGCTCAGTGAATGAATCATGAAAGTGTCAAAGCGTGACTAGTTTGCGGTCAAGAATGAATACTGTAATGCTGACTTAGCTGGTGATAGATCCTCAAAATTTGTAATGGAACAAACCCGAAATTGCCGGGTCGAAATACAGTTTTAATCAACGAAGCTGTGGTGATCACTAAAGGGATAATTAAATGAGGGTGGAATGAGAGGCACTTGACGCTTTGACAATGCCGGAAACATGATTGCAAAACTGAAGTGAGTGAATGTCAAAACCAGTGGTGCATACAACTCATACTGGCATACGCATCTACACAACTTTGATGACAAAACCTTTGGCCAGGTCCAAAAGGATCAATAGGTACATTAAAAAAGTCGTTAAAACAGAAATATCTGGGAATATAACCATGATTTTGGTTTATCATTTATTAAGAAAAGCTGGTAGGAGTTCAAAATCTTTCATATAACAGATATCTAACAGATTGCTGACATAGAAGCTGGAAAGTTCGGTGACTCTTACCGCTGCAGATGGTGTGCAGGATGATGGTCATGTCAGTGCCATCAGGAACAAAAAACGTTCTATTTTCTTTCATCTGGAAAACCCACCGACGGACTTTTTCACGCCAGCAACATTCTTTCCTTCTATCGCACGAACCGCCGTCGCCCAATAACTGTCCGGTTCTCTGTACGTGAGCGGAAATCCGCAGGAGTTCAGGATCCTTGTGTCATTTTGACGCCTTCGCATAGTAGGTTTGAGTATTCACTCTAGCACATCTCTCGTCGTCCTATGAAAATTTAGCCGGGCGAATAGAATAGGAAATCCTCAAAAAATAGATAATGTTTTTGTCCTCTTCAGGGGGTTCTACTTGGAGACTGGTGGACGTAATAAAAATTAGGTAGCTGTATTCAAATCTATGAGTATCGTACAAAAAGCGAACCATTCTCAACAAAGAAGCATAATTTTCCAGCAGCTTATGTGAAGGTACAAAGTTCCAATTGCCCATAATTATGTTATTTTAATCCCTTTAAAAGAGCAAAGTGACGAAAGCGCTTAAAATATTTTCAACAATAAATTTTCGTTCATACAAAAAATTTTCTTCTACGTCCGACTTTTAGCATACATTATGTAAAAATACTTAGACATTCTCAAACCTCAATAGGAAGATCCATGAACCACATAAGAGAACTACGATTTATCACTCATTTCGGTATACTATTACCAGCTTCTTCGCTAAATGAAATTCGCCGAAATTCACTTATAATACTTGAACTTTCCGGCCAAAAATAGCATCTTTCGCGAGGTAAATTAAAAGAATCTCATCTCCCGAGCTTAGTGGCCTGGCTATGGCCACAAAACGAGATCCTGGTTAGTGAAATGAGAGGGTTGTGCTTGTAGAGACAGTGAATTATACTCTTCGGGCGGTGGCTGGAACTTGGAGCTGGTCCGACGCCAGCCCCTCTTACGCTCTTAGCTTTTATTAAAAAGGATCTACGCTGAATCGTAATTTACCCTAAACCACTTCCATGGGGTGTGGAGTAATATCAAGTTTAATGTAAGAGCGGTAACAGATGGATTTTAGCAATATTCATCACACCAAGGAGTGCAAAATTTACTGCAATAAATAATCGAAATTTATTAATTAAATTGATTGATAATTTGAGAAAATTTCTGAAAAAATGTTTATCCTTGGTAATACCAGTTAATTGCGTGGGCACATCCAACGATTCCAAGTAAACGAAGCAAGTGGTTAAGTTTGATGAGGGTGGAGAAACACACAACATCCATCTTCAAATAAGATTCATTTTTGTTTGCCCTGTTTCATGATTGATTGCCTTTTAAATACATTTGAGTGTTGTGGAGCTGGAAGTTTGACCGTGGTTAGAAAAAATAAAAACCAAGAATTTTTGATTAGCGTTTGACTAAAATTTGTGCCCTACTCGACACGTGAGAGAATTTTTTTATTACTTAGGTAAATATCTATTTTTATTTTCATATTTACAGAGTAGGTAAATGAAAGTATTGTAATCGTCCTGAAATCAAAAATTGGATCGGGGCTTTAGAAAAATTTTTACTAATACAATTTTACTAATTTAAAGTTTACTTAAACTCAAGCTTAATGTAACTTATTTAGGCGAGTTTTAAAATTTCACATTTTTTATCCTAACAGCCTCTTAAGCAGTCAAAATATAATCTAACCGAGGTGAAAATTTACGTATCAAAATATGGAAGTATACCTAGTGCGTCATCGACGCAATTATGGTTTTTAACAAGTAGTTTTATTTATAACTACCAAAAATTTTACTTTACATGTTTCGGGACCATTGAAGGTTTTGGGGTGTTCAAGGGTTGGCCAGCATATAATTCAAAACCCGTAAACTGTTAGTTTCAAGTACTTGAGAAAAATTCGAACATCGCTTGGGGATAATGATTTTCTTTTTAATCGCAACACAACGAAAAGGACAACTGAAAGCACCATGAGCATCATGAGAATGCACCGTTGATTGCAATTAACATCCCTTCAATCTTGTACAGTTTGGTGTGAACAGCAGTGATAAGGATAACGAACGGCTTGAAGATGAATCATTCGAGCTTCATAACGGGTGGCCATAAATTCCTCACGAGTCTTACGTTATTTTATATAAAAGGGGCGTTGGGTCGCAAGCATCTGAGCAATGCTTCATACCTGCACACACCGGCCGGAAAGGTTCATAACTCGGTTTGCTCGCCATCTTTCATAATTTGGAGGCGAATTTACGAGCTGCTAGCGGATGGAATATAATACAAACCCTTGATAAGTTGAGATGAATGGTTATATTGTCCTTTAAGAGGTATACGCCATGGAGGACAGTTAATAAATCTGACGCGCCGCATAATGCTGAAGACAAAATGATACCATCGATGGTCTGATTTATGGTTATCAGTTCAGTATTTCCCACTACCTAGGATAGATGATTTCCGAGCAAAATTTAACGTACCTACACACCCAAACATCATTCACCAAAAATTTTTCGTCAATTCATTTATAGTTAGAAAGTTAATGGTAATATCAGATACTGTATAATATACAGTATAATATTATTATACAGTCTCTAAGCATTCGGCTCCTTTCTTTAGCAGGCGCGTTCTGGGTCGACTCAGGGCATCTATTTCAAGATTTATCGAAAAATACTTTCAACTTCAAGCAACCGATTGTATGCTTCACCATGTGTACTCAATTACATAATACTATAATATTGGGGTACGTCGTCAAGTATAGCCCAACTCCAGGATTCAACCTACAGGCATAATATTCATATTATGCTGCTGCTGACTTCGACATCAAGAGGGAGCTACGTACGGTTGACAAATGAGCATTAGAGAGAGAACGTTTATTGCATACCATACCGCATTTTATAAGACTTTCTTGGCGCATTGACAACACTGATTTATCTAATCATGACCACTTAGCCAAGCTATAAAAAGATTGTTATACCTCAATCTCCTCTGACCTGATTCTGGGAAACGGACGAGCCATACGACTCAAGCCAATTGGTCAGAAATTAAGCACGACCTGAAAAATCTTAGTCCTAAACATCACGTTTCATCTCAACCTTGTTACCAAATAGAACCTTGATGATTCCTGTCTGCAATCTAACCAACCGAGGACGTGCTCATCATCATTCTCCGGTCGAAGCAGAGGATCCCGTAGGTTACAGCCAATCTATTGGAACGAATGAGTGGAGACATGGCAGTAATCTCTGCAGAAGTAAATAATGGCGTTTTAATGGTTTTCGAAGGAATAGCCTGAAATTCAAAAATGACGAAGGCACCAGGTCATTATTGAGGGTCATTGAAAGGTCAGATTTTGTAGTTTCGAAGGCTCATAGTTTCACGGCCGACTTTGCAATTTTATAAGATATGCCTGATACCTGTTATTAAACCTGCCACATCTCGGGACTTGCCTATATTAAGCATAATAAAATATAATATAATATACTGCATCTATAAATAATATACTGATTATTCGGACCACGTTAACAGCTGGGCCACATATAAATGGTCCTACGTATCATGGAGTTTCCCGGAAGCGGAGTTCATATTTCGGAAATATCCCCCCGATTGCGGTTGACCGCCGGCGGATTTATTTCGCCTGACGTAAATGGCGGTGTGGAAAATTAATCGAAGCCTCCCCCCGGACATTTTCCTGGGCTTCCCATTATTTAGCGGGGTTTCCATCCATTTGAAAAAATATCAGCGGAATATTTGGCGGCACTTGATAATTTTGGTCGTTAGGGGCCTGAGGCCATGTTATTTAGGAATTGAAATCCAACGATCGAATTGCAACGATTTTTCGTCTAGATATAGTTTCTACGTAACGTATACCACGTAGTCACGAGTACATTCCACCAGGAAATTCTTGGTGGATGAAAGGTGAGCTTGCGAGCACCAATCCAGCTCGAGGGAAACTTGGCCCTAATTTGATGAGCACCTGACGGTATCTGCTGGCCTGAAGGCACCGTCAAACTCATTAACTAACCACTCGAGGGTTGACTTGTACAGCAAGTTGAGAAGACCGGAGAGGTTTTCGCTTCTGTAGTTTCACTACGACGGGAAATGCTGGCTGGTGATAGTGAAATGATACCTGTCGTGATTTCTACTTTGAATAGCTTGCGTCTATCTCCAGTCGAGATGTTCTACGGATTTTAGCTAATAAGCTCATGCAAGTTGGAGTGTTGCTGAATTCCGGACTTCGTTTGCAGTCATCAGCGTGTCACTACAAAACACTGTCTGTACTTAATCAAAAATAAATAAAACCCTTGTAGCCAAATTTTTGAGAGGAGCAGAATCAAAACTCAAATGCCAATAATTGGAGCAATATCATGAAGGCTCAGAGGCAGCCGTCGAAAATTGAGGCAACTTAACCTTGAAGATGGCGCCGCTTTACCAGAAATATGAAACATGAAAATTCAGCCAAACGCAATTCTTCACAAATAAAACTTTTTAGCAAAAAAAAATTAAAATGTTGGCGTATTGAATGGTACCTAACTTTATCAATGAATACGTGGCCAACGGCACACCTTTCTGGATAAATGTGAGATGTTCGTGAGGGGCCACGCGACATTGGTAGAATTTTACGAATGAAATAAAAAATTTAACTTTTTGATGGACCTCCTTTGGGTATGTTTGGTGGAACTCCGTTTCGAACAAAGGAAGACATTCTATCTCTTCCGACGTCTAAAACCAACCCGTGGAGCGACGCAGTTCTGACCTAGAACTGGATTATTGATTCTTGTGGAACAAATTTAGCGCAGGTTTCATGTTGAATTGATTAGGTATTATCTATACAGTAATTTGCAAGACGCGGTCGCGCATTTCAGTCGCCTCGCCTTCTCTTCATTTAAAATTTTACACGGATTACTTATGCATGTTAACCAGTAGCCCGCTTCCGTTAATCACGTTTTAGAGGCTTGAAGGCCGCTTGAAAACAACATGTTTGAACTATGTTCGGGTCGAGAACTTCAAGGGGAAAGCCGATGAATGATTTACAAAGGCTCTCCCACATCCCTCGGATTCGGGGATGAACGTACACACTTTTCTGCTATTCTTGTAGGACAGTGGAAATGTTCTCACCTGGTAGGTTCTCACCTACTACCCTGGTTGGTAGTGAGGCAGTGTGAATTCCTCATATCACGTGCTCCGGGAGGTGCTCTTACAGCTGCTCCTGATGTACTGAATTGAAAAAAAAACGGCAATCATATGAATAGTAATTGAATATCAACTTTTGAAGGAAGAAAGCTATCGACCTGGCGCTGGTCTCATTCAATTCAACATGAAAAGTCCAAAAAACGTGATAAATTCGACCCTGGGCAGAGAAAATTTGGAAAAATAGACATTTTTCTAGATCTCAAATAATTTTAGAAGCCTCAAAAGTGAGCTATTGGCTTGGCTGAAGACGTGGGGATCTGTCGGATCTGTCGGTTAATCGAAGAGTTTTCCTCCAAAACTGATACAGCAGCTTTGGTACCTATAAGCAATCGAAAATCGAAAAAACGAAATCGGTATCGACAAAACTCGAAAGTGGATGAATGTAGTTTTGGAGGAAAACTCTTCAATTTTTCCTGAAAATTGCAAAAAAAATTAGGTTCACATTTTCGTGGGAGTCAGTATGTCGAAAAACCCCCGCGCCACCGCTTTTCCAATCATAACCGTAAATACAAAAAGTAGGCACCAATCTACGATAAACATTATTATTTATTCTTCGGGTATATCTCAGCAGAAGCCGTCGGAATCATGCGGTATTCTACGATGAAAGACAAATATTTGAACGTACCAATATCCTTTGAAAAGGTTCGCGAGCCTCCTTTGAATATCTGGCTGCAGAAAAACGGCTTTCCCGTAATAAAAAATTAAATTTCCATCTCGGCTATACCTCCCGGTTGATCCCAAGACGCAGTTCGACTTCAGCCCATCGGGCCTCTGCTACCTCGTCCGGCATCGGTCGGTAACCTCAAATCCCATTTACTTTTATGTGCTTCTTCGCTGCTGGAATAAGGGATAAGGTTCTCACTTAGTAAGATTGAGTGAAGCTGTCAATTTCATTGGTTCGGAGACGATGGCCTGGTGCAATAATTGTAAATGTTTACAATTATTGTAAATGTGTTGTAACGGGATGGGATATTTTTGAGACTAGCATAATAGTTTCGCCATCGTATTCTTTTATAGTTCAAGAAATTAATAAAACATTCGTGATATCGATGGCGTCATATGATAACCTCGTACCTCAGAAAAAGCAAACTTTTCAGGAGAGACAAAAAACTCTCTCCAGTGACACGGGGCCTATGTCAAAATCGAAATACGAGGTTCTCAAAAAGGGCGCTAGAGATCAGAAAAATGTATTTTCCGGCAAACTTCAAATAGGTACTAGGATTAGGAATCCGAGGATTTCATTCAGAAAATGCAATAAAAAAAATGTCCAAAATTCGAGATACGAGGTAGATCTACCTCGTATCCCGCATTATGGACATTTTTTTTATTGCATTTTCTTAATGAAATCCTCGGATTCCTAATCTATCTAATTCCTAATCATATCTATATGAGGAGATATGACGCCATCAATATGCACTTCGGGAACCAAAAAACTTCCTAATCTATCTAATTCCTAATCATATCTATATGAGGAGATATGACGCCATCAATACGCAATTCGGGAACCAAAAAACTTTTTTCCACTCTATTTTCCTCCTTTTAATAAGCCTGGATCTCGACATAAGATAGGCTGGTTTACGCACGAAGATTCGATTTTAATGCCTCCCTATTCCTAATGATGGTAACCTACTCATCACTCTGTCCCTACGTATCACTCTTGTGAAACCAGCCCAGTTTTGCGTTTTGGTTGAGTAACTGTAGCGTGGGAAGCGCTGGAAAACGAGCTCGTCGTAAAAGAAAATAAATGAGTACATGCCGTTCTTATAATCGTGTTTTGACTGCCAACCATGTAATATATATAGTATATATTATATAATATACATTAGCCTAAGGGTCCGTTTATCAATTTCAATTCATTAAAATCTAAATTTATACAAGGACACTTGCACTGCAGTTCACCAACATACTTCCATTGACCGTCATACCCACGAAAATGTCTTGGAAATTGCAAGAGTACTTGGATAAATCTGGTTAAGAAAAAAAGAAGATAAACCGGGCTAGCAATTCTATGCTTGTAGTAGGTACCGATTGAAAATGTACGAGAACAATCACTCCGCTTGGCCCACAGGATTCACGCCTATGCCAGGTTGCAATTGTTCAAAGATGCCACTTTAAAAACTCACTTTTTTAAAATTCACTTTTTTAAAATTAAAAAATTTTTTTTTCAAAAATCGAAAATCGGGCTTTGAGGTCTTGTTGCCAGCCCCTTTGTGCTTCCGTGTAAAAAATTCCAGGTCCCTGCGTGCGATAGATTTGGCTGGAGAGCTCGGTCAAACAAACAAACAAACACTTGCTTTTATTATTATAGATAGATACTTTTACCAATCACCGTAAACTTACAAAATTCCGGGGCTAAGAAAAGTGATGCTTTATCAATAGTGTCGAAGAACAATAAACCTTCGAAGAAAACGCCCAATTTTTTTCCCTCCTGTATGATTTTCATGCGAAACGCACCCGGAATCAAGGCTCATCAACTATTCCAGGCCATCCGAACGGGCCATTGTCTCCGATCCTCGCCGATCGCCCTCGTACAGGTATACAAACATCTCCAATACCTCCGCATGAGTCGGCGGAACGCTGCGAACGTGACGTCCGGACGCGAGCCGGTCATTCAACCCACCGATTCTCCGAGCTACGAGTATTTTTGAGACGTGAAGGTTGAAAGATAACTTTAATTTTGGTAAACCGAATTTGGTAAAATTATAATTCGTGCATGTGCATGACGACAAAATATACGAGTATTGAATTTTAATTTATTTTAATTTCAATTCATCTCAAACAGTTCTCGTTACATGCACTGATGCAACAAGTTGTAATCTGCTCGTCATTAGGATTTAATTCAGTTAACGCGACGACATCTCTCAAGGTTTATTGCTTTTTGTTAGCCTGGTATAATGCCAAGTAGCGTCATTGTGACTCACGTTGGGTTACGATTAAGTGCAGGCCATCTAATAATCATCCCCCGCTCGTAACGTCGAAAGGTGAGCGCGGTGATCACGCCAGAAGACAAGCCAGGCGAGGTGTACAGTCACTGTACTCCGGTGTAGTCATATTATTACGGGCCATGGGAAAGACTCATTGGCCTCTTGCGCAAAACTAGCGACGTCTTCTCTCCTTGAAGGCCATCGAGTTTCGCGTCGTGTTTTCTCTTGCATGTAACGAACGGCGACCGTCGAATTGTGACCGAGTTCCTGTAGGCTAGGTCAAGATTCGTTCGTCTGCATGCGATTAGAATCAACGCGTCCCAGAAAAAACCCTCGTACCTTCTAAAAATGCTTATTTTCTTTTTTCTAAAAATTTTTAATTACGTTTCTCGTATTCTACAAAAAAGTGGTAAGTAAATTTATTGGCAAAAAAAACTTATGCGACCATCCAGCATCAAAAATCTTACAATCATTTTCATTACGTTAAAATTGAGCTCGCGCATTGACTGACAGGAACTGGCGATTATTCTATTGAAAGCAAATTACTGGCTAAGGGTAGGAAAACATGGCGGCCAGTTGGAGCAGGGTCTTTACAAGAATTGATAGCTTTCTAATTACTGGGTCTCCCCCTGCAGCACCCGCTAATGAGGGAAACGATTAGGCTTGGAATCGTTCGACTACCGTGGATAACCGCAGCATTATTCGGATCAGCATTTTCGTCCAAACGAAGGTACTTCCGGATTGATGGCCAATTCCCGTCGATTTTCGGGCCGATCGTGCGCCGACGGAAAGGGAATCTCGTTATTAATCCATGGGATAACCGATGATCGTGGAGGAAAGCCAGTTTATACCTCGTACGTGCCTTATCGCAGTGTATGTAGCACGGTGAAATCTCAATGGTTTTTTGGAAAAAATTTCTGCATTGGAGAAAATTTTTTACAGAGCCATAAACGCGTCAACGTAAAATGTTAAGTTTTTTCAACAGAACTTCTTTTAGTAAATTGTTGAAGATCGAAATACGCTACTCAAAATCGTCTACTTCGCCGGACTTTCGAAAATTTGCATTGTCTTCGTCAGGGATTAGACCTTTCGAAAGCTCGGAGGAGGAAACAAGTTTTTGTGAAGACCCTACCCCTTATACTTGAATACAGAACTTCTTTTTCAGATCTCGTGGGCCTTCTGAACTCACATTAAATGCTTGATATTGCTGTTGGTATTCCATCCTAATTTACCAATATTGAGCTTAAAATGCAGTCGTCCCTGAGTGTGAAATTTCAAGGAATTGACCTATAGTCAATAAATCACCTGGTATCAATCACAGGTGGTTGATTTCCCCGCAGTAGCTGCATTCGGAATAATAAACAGCGATTTTCCGTTTTTTTTCGTCAAATAAATTAAACGATGAAAAAATTATTAATCTGAACTTAATTCCACTATCATCGACATGAATAGCTGGCCATATACAAAAAGATTATTTTTTTTGGAAAGTTTTTTCTGAAAGATTTCTTGGGTGTCGAACGAAATAGCGCCATAAACAGGCGCTCCACGAATTATACTCTCGAATTGTCGAAAAATTGCCTCGTGCATGGCCAGCTATTCAATCAGAACCCACGAAAGAATTCGATGGAACAACCAGAAAACCTACTCAGAAAATGTGTTTTGCAACATCAAATCTTTCATTCTAATGTTGCGAGTAGGAAGCTGGTTTCTAAGAGAAACTTGGAGAGAACACAAGATCAAGGATTCAATGATGAGTTGCTGGTGCAGAGGGCGAAGAAAGTGCGGTTGAGCAAGTACCCGGTTCAGCTATGGTAGGCAAGTACCATCGGATGTCCTTCTGGCCAAAAGTGAAAATCGAGAGCCGTTAGGCGCGTATGTCGCATAGATACGCGAATAGCGCCTTCCAGTCTCGATAAACACGAGAGGCCAGTCGATTCGAACTGAAAGCCCCAAACACTGCGTAAACATTTGGCGAATAAAACAAATATAATTTTTTAACCGGAACAACCGACCATGGCTGATCGATTCGATCCCGGCGGCTTCACCCTGTGGAAAACAACCAGACGTTGCCAATTTTTGACTGGCATTTCCCCGTCAAATCGACAAATCTTTAACCTCATCCTTCCTCGTGTAAATAAACAAAAATTATGCTTTTCCACAATGTATTTTTAATCACTTTCGATTCATAGCCCGTCAAAAATCAGTAAAATCATAATCAATCTTCCTCAGAATATATTTATTAGTTTTTCATTCGGTTTTACGACTGATTGGGTTCCTTGTTCGATTTATTGTTTCGTTATAGAAGCTGCCGTTGAAGCCAGTTCGTTGCCTTTTTTAACAAATTTTTCTCTTTCAATTTTTGTTTCCAGTTTTACCGGGCCGAATTTGTTTGGTTTTGTATTATTTTCCTCAGAAATTTATGACCACATACGACTGTAGTATGTTACCTACGCTTTGCTAGTTACCAATGAAGATCACCGATCATAGAAATGAATGTTTTAATTGAGCTCTTTTGACACGTCAAATTTTCTAAGTACCTATAGAAAGAAATTTTCTAAGTATAGTAATTCCTACCTACAGAAAGACAACGAATTTGAGCAGATGTTTACCGCAGCTAAAACACCTTAGTTTGGGAAGCATATGCGCTTACATGGAAACTAAGTTCAGAAATTTTGCAGTCAGGTAAGTACAAGTTAGAAGATTAGTGTGTTGTGAAGTAAACGGCGATGGCGTTGAAAGTTTCATTAGGTATTCCAAATCCTTTTAATCTGCACCAAATCCCTTTGAAATCGCAATAGCAAAATTGTTATCGACTTGAGAGGCGCTGAAAATCTTCAATTGTTGATCGCGGGTACGTGAATTTTCAATATACTTCTGAAGTATTTCAATTTTCAGATAGGGATTTCAGAATTCGAGCGAGGACGAGGCAACTTCATGAACAGTGTAGTAAAACTGATTGTGAAGCATGAGGAAAACTTCTCCTATTTTCGGTTCCAACTTTATGTATCTACTTGTCACAGCGAAAATATCCAAGTTTGTAATAACTTCCGAAACTTTCGTCCAATGCCACGTGCATCGCATTCGTATTATTCGCTTTTTATTCTCGGTTTGCCTTCGCACTGTTTTCAATCATACGTGGCGCGTTAAATTCACATCTTCTCCAAGTTCAACCTGAATATTATACAGTTCGTTGAAATACCAACGAATAACAGCACCACCAAAGTAATGAGATCCAACAACAACAATACCATCGCTAACTTATGGAATCTATCGTTTTAGATCATTGTTTCTGACGATTAGAAATCGAATCATTTATGAAATAGATCATTAAACCGACACAGCTGTCTGGCGTACGTTGGCTGAGAATTTGCCCGGCGTATTGTTTCATTAGTCCCATCTCGGTATTCGTGTAGAGAACATGACAGAAGCGGGATTATTTCCCGCGAATAATTAGTCGGAATTTCATTCTGGCTATTACTCTGTTTCACCCTCGTTTAATGAGCTTTCTAGTGCAAGCAACTGAAATGAACATACTATGCAGAGGATAGCAGCGATAAAAATAGATAACAGACGCATCTGAAGGTGATATATTTCATTTTGCATTTCGACGGATGGCTTTTTCATGTTTTTGAGGAAAACTTTTTACTGGGTCTTTCGGCTTCAAAAATCTACTTTATTTCTAACGTATATTATATCCACTTTACATCTAATGTAATAGATTCCAGCTACTGCATCCACTGAAAACTGGTATATCCTGGCTATATTCAACCAAGAATAGTTCTAGAGGAATATTCAAATTTCATGGTTTTCGAACAAAACTTCATACCTTCGTTTCTCAGGTCCTTCGAGCAGGATGGGTTTCCGGAACGACTCATCTCATACTTCGTACTCCTATTTATTAATCTTACTGCATCTTACCATCTGGTTTGTGGGTTCTGCATATTCGAATCGATCAGCTGGCGGACTTGCCATAATCTCCAATATTCCTGCTAGTCCGTCCGTGATAACTCGGAATCATCGAAATGATCATGACGAAGTTTCCATAATACGCACTTCCGCAACGCATATTGCTCTATCAGATTGCAGTCAAGAATTGTAGTTGGAGCGATGACGTAATAATGAATGGAACTATTAATTTGACTCCACGGTCGAACTAAAGCTCCATCTTGGAAGTTTGCCCCATCAAGGGAGACTATTACCGGGGAGCAAGTTGAGTGGATTGAGTATTGAAGTGATAAGAGAGGGGATGCGGGGAATTCGGAGCACTTTGTCTCGGCTGATTTCACTGTTAATGAGTTTCGAAAGAGGAAAACTTACATCAAACCATAAACAGAGTACTTGGTAAACTTTGATACGCGACCTTTCCAACGGTACGACCCACTATAATGACGCGTTACGAGGTATTAGTGTACCTCTAAACCCGAATATCATGGCGAACCATAAATGTTGCTGTGTGGCCGTAAAATGTATCAAATAATTTCTTCCATATTCACGAAGTAGGTAAATAAAAGTACTGTAATCGTCTTAAAATCGAAAATCGGTTCATGGCTTCATAAGTAACTTTTACTTACATGATAATGCTCAGAATCGTTTCCTGAACAAGTGCTCAATATCACCACTTTCAGTGTTTTGAATTTTATTTTTTCTGGCACGAAAAATGAACGTATTAAATACGTCAAATTTGGAGTGTTCTTGGTCTTCAAATCTTGTTTTTCCTTGCAGAATACGTGGAAATTGTTTATACTCCGGTAACAACGCGTATTTTGTTTTTAGGTGGGTTTTAAAATTTGCATAGTGTCTTTTGGCATTCTTGTTCATTGCAGCCCCCTAAGTAGTCAAAATAAAATTGCTTTAGTTCAAAAATTTTCGTGTAAAAATATGTAAGTATAGTAGGTATGTTATCAATGCACCGCTGGTTTTCCCATTTTTGTGATCCCATATTCAGCTTTTCGGGGAATTTCTTGTGGTGCATGACACCTGATCATACCCCCACCATTCCATGCTCCACTTTCGCCTCCATTTCGGCTCCCCATGATGTTGCACTTCATCTATAGCAGCAATATTGTGGTTAGAACTTACAAGTCATCGTGAAAAAATTACGAGCGATTTTCGTTGAAGCGTGAAATCAATATTTTTAGTTGAATTTCCCAACATTCAACCGTCGGGAATCTTCATAATATTTCATTTCAGTCTGAAAATGATTAATGGCGGTTTCATAATAGTGCCGACCCCTAGGAGTCGCCAACTTCCAACCCGTTCGAGTCCAACCTCTGAAACCTCTTTTCTGCCGTATAGCTCTGGCGCTCTCCTTTTCATCATAATTCTACGTTATTCATCATCCGATTCCCCTTCCATTTTCCCGGCTTCTAATCTCTTTCTTCTTATTGATGGTCTTCTGAGTGCCGTTTTCGCCTACAAAGTTTCCACTGGCTCTCTGCATGCTTTGGGAAGCGGCCTCACTCCATCACGGAGTTCATTTAGGGCTAATCAAAGTTCTGAAGGAAAAAAGTGCGATATTCATCGACTAAAGGGTGGAATTCAAAACTCCTCTATCGCTAGACAGCTAATGATATCAGTTATTATAACTCTCGAATACGCACACCTTTGAAGTGAGAAACAAACGTGTTGTACCTAATTCACACTAGTTAACAATGACGTCCACGAAGCGCTAATGGTTCGCTTCCGAAGCGTGAATCTACAGATGGCTCTTGCCGCTTTTATAAATATGGACTCTGTACATTACATGCTGAAAACGCGCGCGCCGATTCCCTTCTCACTTTCCTCCCACTTCGACTCCCACTTTCGGACGAATGTGTGTTTTGGTAGCACAAAAGGGGATTCTGCGAGGCAAACAACGGTGCTCCGAGTATTCCACTTCCATTCAACAGGCTGTGTGCTCTGTATAGAAATCCACTCTCATTCAGCAAGGACAGGCAAACTCTGCGCGAACCGTCAGTCAATGTTCTGCTGCTTACTTCAGTTTTCTCGCTTTCAGCTGCAAATCGCCTCGACCATTACCGAGATCACCTCGATGCCGATAGGACGAAACGCATTTGAGTGATTGATGACGGTGAACTGTCGTTATTCGTGGGAGTACGTTCGTTCAAGAAATGAAATTAGTTTTGCTATGACAATCTCACTTCGACACTTCCAATGTACCCTATGAGTTTTAGGAGAAGGTAAATTTCTTGCATATGTGAGCTTTGTAAATCACATCCTTAAAAACCGAAGTGACATACGGACCTTATAGACCAGTATTTACATACAACACGATATAGCTACGTAGGATAGGTATACTTTTAAGAGAAATATTCAACTAGATATGGATAAAACTGGCTTTTGTACTACAATAATTTTGAAAAAAAGTTTTATTCAACCCTAGTATGGAGTTCTACCAAGTGAATTTGTGTGAAGAAATATTCAATATATAAGTAAGTTCCTAATTGAATTGAAATCGCTGGGTGTCAAGAACATTTGTTCTTAGATTTAATCTTGAGTTAACGAGTTAGGAAATGGAACACAACGCAGCCGACCGCATTTTTCTATCTCAATCCCTTTCCAAAATACGGTTTTGAGGGCGGTTTTGACCTAGTAGGTCAAATTTTGGTTTAGACCAAGTTCGGGACACCCTGTATATAGGTATTAATTTAAACGCTGAATTATATAAATAAATGAATCGAGGTAAAATGAGCTACTAAACAATTTTTCTGCGATTGTTTGCGAACCTCACTTGGATGCATGATAATGCGTAGGCATTGCAGTTTCAGGAAGCACAAAGGAAATGATGGTATGCTCGAACATGTATCCATCCTTATCATCTAATCATGTGATGAGAAAGAGGAGTCACTTTTATAATATTCCTTCGGTAATCAAGATGGTATCGTAATCAGGCTGCGTATAACTTCAAAAAGGTCTAACGCTGTTGAATTACGTGTCAGTTTTTTTCTGTCTACTGTTACTTGGTGTGAATGTTGGGAGCTTTTCTGTGAGAAATAGTGAAATATTCTTTTGTGCTTTCCATGTTTTTACGAAGAATCTCCTGTATAGTTAGCGAATTGGGTAAGGAGGTGCGTACAAGGGCGATTACGTGATACGACCCGAGTGCCTACGTTATTATTACTGTTCTATGGATAGGTACATTGGTACATGCCTAGTTATCATAATTGTTCGGGTAGTTAAACTTATACGAGAAGCAAACTGGTATTCATGAGTTGGTAAAATATTTTATTGCACTGAGAATATTGCAATCCTTACAATAAATTATGTTTTTGCTAAGAATTTTATCGTTGCAAATCAGTTCCTTCATAACCATGTACTACGTGGCATGGACAAATCCATCAATTTATGGCTCCCAGATGCCACTCGAAATGACGTCACCGGAAACTTAATCTTTATTTACGATTAAACGATTTTCTTACGAATTGGTAAAAAAAAAGAAAAAAGTTAAGTAATCCTCCGTCCCAGACGTTGGCTTTCGCCCGATAACTGAAGAATTGGCATGATAAAAGAGCAAAATGTCAAAAATATAATCCCTTAAATGGCGTATTATAGCTACATAAATCCGCAGCACCTGATGCAGCATCGTGTATACCCATGAAAAAATATCAAGCATGGATGATGTTTGTTCAGTAAATGCTATTTATTTTCCCCCGAAAACAACGAAAAAATGTGACTCAATCGATGCGTAATGTATACCCACGTGCCGAGTTACAATGTTGACGTCGATGAAGAATTCATGACCGATTGACTTTCAAATCGGCGAGTTTCTCGTTTCATGGAAAACTGTTCCAACACTGCTTCATCGAAATTACAAAACTGAAACGCATTTCCTTAAGTGGATTTATTCCTCGTGTGTTTTCTATACTTTTTCACCTTCCAAAAACTCGATACCTGAGAAAAGACACAAACATTCAACTCTTTTTTGTGGCTCTACTGCGCTGTAAGACAAAATTTGCCCTTCAATAAAAGGCGCTGGGTACAAATGGTCAAAATTGAAAAACAATTAACTACGAGATTGTAAGGTTTATTTACTCACTATCAGGATTTTTGGGCGTTTCTCGTTGAAATTTCGTGAGGCATAATCGTTCAATAATTTCCAAACAAATTTCTTATTTTGATCGATTTCTTAATTAGCTAATTATCTCCTACCGTCTCATTGCTCACAATAATTATCATGAACAATGAGACGGTAGGTGATAGAATTATAAAAGCAATTATTCTCATTAAAATCTCGGTATTAGTACACATTAGTTGTTTTTATGATTATGTGTTAGTATGCACTAGATTGATACGTTCCAGTTTTTTTTTCTTGACAGTGGAAATCGGAGTAACAGGCTCTAATATTCGACCTTATCAATAACAAAGATGGTGACAACGCGATGGTATCAATCCAAAAAGCGTGTCGCCTCGTAAGAATCAACCTTGGGGTTTTTTGAACGGAGAGCGTTGACACGCTCCCACAATAGAAGCGACAAGCCGAGCAATTGTCCCGCCATCAAACCAACGAAGGAGACCTTCGGGGCGACTTAAACCGCGATTTACCAGCAGATAGACGGCCGGGTAATTTTACAGTCCATTTGCTCCGATTTGATCGCTTAATCGAAGGATTCGAAATTTTTAACGGAATCCGCAGTAGCTCGGGTTATTGTCTAAAAAGGCCAAAGGTCTTTCGCCATAGGTACCACTTTTTTATGATTCGAGTTTGCTCGTAAAATCGAACGCTCTTTCCACATTTATAGTAGCTACCTATTAGGTACTCCTAAATGCATTCTTTGGCGAGAAACATCACTTGAAAGATTTGCAGAATTTGGGTAAACTCTAAGCATGTGCGAATTCATTATGCTACCCCCAAAATGACCTATCATTATGCCACCCTATTTTAACCAATTTGCAACTCTCACAATGAAACCGAACCTAAAGCTCAAAATCGAAATCGAATTCAAACTCACAATGAAACAGAAACCTAAACTCATGATCAATCTCGAAGTCAAATTCACAACAAAGCAGAAACTCGAAATGACATTCAAACTCGAAGTCAAACTCACAATGAATCAGAACCTCAAACTCATAATCAAAATCGAATTCAAACTCACAACAAAGCAGAAACTCGAAATGACAATCAAACTCGAAGTCAAACTCACAATGAAACAGAAACCTAAACTCATGATCAATCTCGAAGTCAAACTCAGAACGAAAAAAAAAACCGAAACTCACAGCCAAACTCACAACCAAGAGAAACTCGAACTCATACTCGACGTCAAACTTTCAATGAAACAGAAACCCAAACTCATGATCAATCTCGAAGTCAAACTCACAACAAAGCAGAAACTCGAAATGACAATCAAACTCGAAGTCAAACTCACAATGAATCAGAACCTCAAACTCATAATCAAAATCGAAGTCAAACTCAGAACGAAAAAAAACCGAAACTCATAGCCAAACTCAAAGACAAACTCACAACCAAGAGTAACTTGAACTCATACTCGACGTCAAACTTGCAATGAAACAGAAACCCAAACTCATGATCAATCTCGAAGTCAAACTCAATATTAAACAGATACTCAAACTCATAATCGTAATCGAAGTCAAACTCACAATGAAACGGAAACTCAATCTCATAGCCAAACTCAAAGACAAATTCACAACGAGGAGAAACTCGAACCCATAGGTACTTAAACTCGACGTCAAACTTGCAATGAAACAGAAACTTGAACTCATGATCAATCTCGAAGTCAAACTCAAAATTAAACAAAAACTCGAAGTCGACGTCAAACTCACAATGAAACAGAAACTCAACTTTTAGTCCTAATCGAAGTCAAACTCACAATGGAAGAGAAACTCAAACTCATAACCGAACTCGAACCAAAAACTTGAACTCATACTCGACGTCAAACTCACAATGACACAAACTCATATTCAAACTCGGATTCAAACTCACAATGAATAAGAACCTCCTGCTCATAATCGAAATCGACGTCAATCTCGCAACGAAACAGAAACTAAAACTCATCAATCTTGAAGTCAAACTCAAAATTAAACAGAAACTCAAACTCATAAACGAAATCGAAGACAAACTCACAATGAAACAGGACCTCATAGTCGAAGTCAAACTCACAATGAAACAAAAACTCGAAGTCGAAGTCAAACTCACAATGAAACCGAAACTCGAAATGACAATCCAACTCCCAATGAAAAGGAAATTGTTTTGACTTCGTGATTGATTATGAGTTTGACTATCTGTTTCAGTGTGACTTCGAGTTTGATTGTCATTTCGAGTTTCTGTTTGTTGTGAGTTTGACTTCGATTTCGATTTTTGAGTTTGAGGTTCTGTTCATTGTAAGTTCAACTTCGATTTCAATTATGAGTTTGAGGTTCTGTTTCATCGTGAGTTTGCTTCGAGATTGATCATGAGTTTGAGTTTCTGTTCCATTGTAAGTTTGATTTCGAGTTTGGTTATGAGTTTGAGTTTCTTCTTTATTGTGGGTTTGACTTCGAGATTGATTGTCTTTTCGAGTTTCTGTTTTGTTGTGAGTTTGACTTCGAGATGGATCATGAGGTTGGGTTTCTGTTTCATTGCGAGTTTGACCTCAAGTTCAATTACGAGTTTGAGTTTCTGTTTCATTGTTAGTTTGACTTCGATTTCGATCATGAGTTTGTGGTTCTGATTCATTGTGAGTTCAACTTCGATTTCAATGATGAGTTTGAGATTCTGTTTCATTGTAAGTTTGATTTCGAGTTTGGTTATGAGTTTGACTTCGGGATTGATTGTCTTTTCGAGTTTCGGTTTTGTTGTGAGTTTGACTTCGAGATGGAGCATGAGGTTGGGATTCTGTTTCATTGTGAGTTTGACTTCGTTTTCAATTATGAGTTTGAGTTTCCATTCCATTGTAAGTTTGATTTCGAGTTTGGTTATGAGTTTGAGTTTCTTTTTTATTGTCAGTTTGACTTCGAGTTTGTCTTTTCGAGTTACTGATTCGTTGTGAGTTTGACTTCGAGATTGATCATCAGTTTGAGTTTCTGTTTCATTGCGAGTTTGATTATGAGCTTGAGTTTTGGTTTCATTGGGAGTTTGACTTCGAGTTTCTGTTTCATTGTGAAATTGATTTTGAGTTTGATATTCATTCCGATTTCTTGTTTGATTGTGAGTTCAACTTCGAGTTTGATTATCGGTTTCTGTTTCATTGTTTCTCTTCCTCGTTTCACTCCTTCATCCGACCTATAAATAGTTTGTTTCCTAAAGTTGATAACCTAATGTTGGTTGTAGAAAGTTATTTAATTTTTGGGCGTTCCCCTCCCCTCCAAATTAAAATCCTGTGCTCGACGTTTATGACGGCGACCTCCCAATAAGCTGCAACACATCCACGTCGTTTCCACAACCTGCAATTTCCCCATCATCAGCAATCGTGATTGTGATCGACTAGGGAATATTCCACCATCGAATTATTCGGTCGATATCAAGTTTTTGATTTACACTGCCCGATAAAAATTGCATGGTCACGTTTACTTCGCCGTACGAATAATTGGGTGATGTGCACGAATAGGGTCAAAATTCCAATTGTTTCTAAAGATTCGGGAGTGATTTCAAAGAACTCCTTGCTGCGTAGGTAACAGGATCAAAATTTCAGTTCTATAAAGAAGCAAAAAAGGTTGTACCTAGAACTAAAGTTTTGAATCTGTGCCCGGGTCAGATTTCATTAAGACGTAAAACTAACCGTTTGTTATGGAATTTGTAAAATTGATTCCATAGCCTGAGCTGACATTCTAGGCGTTTCGAGTCAAGTTGGAGCGCGACATGAATTTTTGATCTGGTTTTGTGATGGACGGGCATTAAATCGATGGAACGGAATCTTGCTACTGAGACGAATAAAAGCAGTCGGCGTTCAACAGGCTTGAGGTTGATACCATTCTTGAACCACAATATTTCAAATGTGGCTGGTAGGTGGTGCTCACGGCTATCATTGAATTGATTTGGGTAGGTATGAGTAGAATGGTACCTACGTATGGTAGTGCGATGTGAGAATCATATTTAGCAGTAAATTTCATCATATTTTACAGCAAAAACGGAACTATAATAATTGTCCTGTAAGCGAAAATCGAAACCAAGCTTCAGTAAGAACCAAACATTTACTCAATCGCTTTTACAAAATCAGTTTTTGAGCAAGTTTGTGAGCATTCAAAAAAATAAACGTATCACAGTCAATTCTCGACCTTTTTCAAATTTCTTGAATTTTATTGTTTGTCGAGGGAAAACCCATTATCTTACTCAATCGAATTTCGGATAAATTGTTACTGTGTTTGACATTTTATTTTTCTGGCCACAAAAATTGACAAATTCGAGCAGCCCCAGAATTGCGATGCTAGGTACTATACCTACCTAATTATGATTGCAAGACACCCGCACCGTAGCGTGCTTAGATTCTACGCTATAATATACCTCGATGAAATTATCTAATGATTCATCCATTGAAAACGGAGTTATTGATTCATTTAGAACAAGCATTGTCTATTATTTAGATTATGGGGCTAATGGAATTCCTCAGGTATCAAGAAGAGCGAGATTATGGGACACCCGAACGTCTCCTAATTTGTCGGAATTAGGGGTGAATTGAGGCGAATTCTCGGGAAAGGGCTACTCATCTCATTGCTGGCAGTGGGTGGTTGTAGGTCGACGTTTCCCCAACCTGCCACCGACAGCGCTAGCCGTCTTACCCCCACTCACGATTTTGGGCGAAGTGGGGTCGCTAGGTCTTCCACCCTCCTCCACTTCGGCGTCAAGGGGCCCTTTGCGTCGCTGGTTGGCGGTGCTTCGCCCGTTTCTTCAGTTCAGTTCGACCGGGAGAGCGGTTTAGGTAGTCAATGTACGTAGCGCAATCTCGACAGTTTCAGTCGCAATTGTTGATAAGTGTTATCAAAACTTGTGTGTCAGGCAGTGAGCGCGATCTATCGCGTTTCGGTACACTTTGGGATTTTTTGCTGTCAGCCAAAAACGACAAAGCAATAGTACCAACAAAAGTGCTGTGCTTCTCGATAAAACAACTGCCACGATCATCTAGCTTTTAGATGCGGTGAGTTCGAATACCTGCCTTGATGACTGTGCTTCAGGTGTCTGAAAACATTTTGATGCTGAAATTGATGGTCCTATTTGTAGGGAAATAAAAAAAAAACGATGAAATACTTCAGTTTGGTATATTCTGCAAAAAGACCTGGCAATATCAGCTGTTTAACTGAATAAAACTTATTTTCTAATAAACGCCATAAAATTTATGCTTTGTTACGTAACACCTTATGCGGTCTTATGTGCTTATTGTTGAGAAAAATTGTATTGTCTTCGCTCTTAGGTACTGAATAGGTACAGCTGGAAAGAATCATATCAATAGCATTTTCATGCTGCAAATTAACGTCTAAAACACGATTTCGGGCAAAAAAGAAATAAAATCGAAACAAAATCATGGCCATAATGCATACTATGCATAACACTACTACTAATATTATGTATAATATGCATATAATGAGGGTAGTCCAATACCTACGTATTATGTACGATATAAAATGACATTGTACGATACCACTGTCACGTAGGTGGGTACAACACTGTCATACCTGCTCAGAAGCCATGTTTCTTTTACCATGTAATATTATATTCATTCCCAGCTCAACTACGCGCTACGCTTATTTCGCTCCCCTTATTATCAAACTATTACGACTGCACATACAGTTGTAAAAACACACTGATGAAAAAGTAAATGAAATTTAAGCCAAAACAATTTTAGTGTTTTCTTTTATGTAGGTATTTTAATTTGATTTATAAATTCAGTCGTTGCGGGATTTTGCGAACACGCTGCGGGTAGCGTCGTAAGCCGGCAGGTCTCGCAGACGATGATTTCCGTAGGGTTTCACCCGCTGGCGGCTCAGGCAGTCCACCTGATGTATTGCCACTCGATGGCAGCCGAGGCAGCGGTCCACTGGATGGAGGTCCATCGGTCAAGACCGGTGAACTGATCGGTTCTTGACCTCCACCCAACGAAGCGCCGCCAGGCGCCACGGAATGACGGGGTGATGTAGGTGCCTGGGACGGTGTAGGTATGGTCCCGTAAGTTGGCGGAGCAAGTTCCAAATTTTGACCAACTGATCTCATTTGGTCGACGTGTCGACGTTTGACAGCACCATCGACTATGAGGCTGTATGTGAGGTCGCCGTCTCGATTTAGCACCTTGCCAAACTCCCACTTGCGATTTGGACTGGTGTAGGCTCTTAATGCAACCTTCTCGCCAGGCACGAAGGCTTTCTGTTTGACCTCCTGCACTGGCGGTGAAGACTTGACTGTAGGTCTGAGAATGTCAAGTGCTGACCTGATTTCCCGGTTGAGCATCATCTTGGAAGGTGATTGTCCAGTCGAAGAGTGTGGAGCCCGACGATAGGTCATTAGAAAAGTGCACAGCTTCTCTGCCGGAGTCCCTGGAGAGTCTGCTAGGGCCTTGAGTGCCTTTTTCAGAGTTTGGACGTATCGTTCAACCTGGCCATTAGTCGAAGGATGGTATGGTGCTCCTGTAATGTGACGAATACCATTTTTAGCCATATATTGCTGGAAATCCTTGCTTGTGAATGTGCTTGCGTTATCCGATACTGCACAAACTGGTAGTCCAAAACGTGCAAACAGCTCGGACAGTATGTGAATGGTCGTAGTACTGGATGTATTTTTTACAGGAAATACCT
Source organism: Nesidiocoris tenuis (assembly GCA_036186465.1). NCBI lineage: Eukaryota > Metazoa > Arthropoda > Insecta > Hemiptera > Miridae > Nesidiocoris > Nesidiocoris tenuis. The sequence goes on along the minus strand of AP028915.1, from coordinate 13,587,689 downwards.
CAGGCCATTTTGAATAGGCGTCAATGACCAAAAAGTAAGTGACATTTTGGAATGGCCCAGCGAAGTCGAGATGTATCCTTTGCCATGGATGACAAGGTCGCTCCCAAAAGTGTGTAGGCACTTTAGCAGGCTCCTTTGCACCTAATTGGCAGGCTCGGCAATTCTTGACCATTCTTTCAATGTCGATATCGATTCGCGGCCAATACACATGGGACCTTGGGATTATGACGTCATCATGAACAAAACAGCATTTGATTGGCTTGAAAAGCGAATCAATGTAGCGTTGCCAAACCGCAGGTGCAGGGCTGACTCCGTACATTAAACGTTGTGGCCGGAACAACCCACAATGTGTATTTATGGTAAGTACGTGTGAAGTTTCCTTACTTACAGGAACATGTAGGAACGCGGACCGGACGTCAAGCCTTGTAAACAGCTGTCCGCCGCTTAACTTCGAAAACGCTTCCTCAAAACCCGGAAACGGATGCTGGGTGACGGCCACCTGGCGATTGACCGTACCACTGTAGTCTCCGCACAGCCTGATGTCGCCCGATGGTTTAACGACTGGGACAACCGGAGTAGCCCAATCCGAAGTCTCAACTGGCTCAAGCACTCCCGCTTCGACGAGTCGTTGTAATTCGTTTTCAATCCGTCCACGGAGCGCTAACGGCACGGGCCGCGCTTTCTGGTAAATCGGCGTTGCTCCTTCCTTCAGCTGTAGAGTGCATGTGAATTTTTTGATGGCTCCCACTTGGTCTGAAAAAACGGAGTTGTACTTTGTTAAGAGGAAATCGTAGGATGGACTTGCTGTAGACGCATTGACGACGTGAACATTATTGAATGTAATTCCGAACGCTTCCATCCATTTTCGACCAAATAGTAGCGGATAGTCCTTTTCAACAACTATCGTACTGAGGATTTTCGTAACACCTCTGTAAGTCACTGCAAAGTTTGCGATACCTACCGGTTTGATATAACTACCGTCGTATGTGCGCAAAACCTCAGATGTAGTTGACAGTTCTTCACCGGAGGACACTTTTGTAAAAGTTTTCCAGTTAATGATTGTATATTTGCTCCCGCTGTCCAATTCCAACTGTACAGGAATTTTATTTATGTTGACTGTAATTAACATAGGAGGACAAGTCTGAGATTTCACATTATGAATATGGTACGAATTTGCAAACGGTAGGTCGTCTTGTAGTGAACACAACGTATCTGCATCAGAGTCCCCATTATCGACGTGCTTGACATCAATTTTTTTTTTTCGCATGCAGACCTTTTCAACATGCCCCGCCATAGAGCAAAATCCACAATGCAAATTTTTTGCTTTGCATTCCGGAGCTTTATGATTGTTATGTACACCACATTTAAAGCAAACTATTGTAGTATTTGGTTTTGCGGTCGCGGTGGTATTTTTACGATTTTTTCGTTTTCTGCTGGATGACTTTGAATTAGATGCCTGCACCTTATTGATGGCCAAAGACGACCGAGGTTCAGAGGTATGTAATATCTCTGAAGTACCCTCGGTCGCCCGTTCGATGGCCGAAGCTAGCTCTAAAGTCTTCTTGAGGGGGATATCATCCTCCTCAAACAGGCGATCCAACATTGGCTTTGATCGTAACCCGCTAACAAACACATCTCTCAGCATTGTATCTAGCATGTTGTTTTCGTACTTACAGTTGACTGCTAGACGCCGAAGTTCCGACATGTACATAGAAACACATTCACCTTCACGTTGTTTCCTGTTCAGGAACGCGTGTCGACTTGGTATGATGAGTGGCTGAGGGCTCAAGTGATTTCTGAGAACCGTTGTTAAGTGCTCGTACGACTTGCTCTCGCAGCTGGAGGGAAAAACCAGGCTTTTAAGAAGCGAATGATGTTTAGGCGATAACATCGACACAAATGTATTTGCTTTATCTTCATCCTTAACTCTATGTGCTCGAAAGTAGGAGTTCAAGCGATCAAGATAATCGTCGAAGGTTTCAACCTCATCGTCGAATCTAGCAAAATGGCTACCTGGTACACTGCTGGATTTTCCAGCCTCCCGCAAAGTCAAGGCGGTTACCAACTCATTTAGAGTCGACTGCTGATTAGCCATAATTTCCATCAAATCAGCGATGTTGGTTGGTTCAGATTTCGCCATTATGTAAGCGTAAGATTCACGTACCTGAATCAGACGGCAGAAATGCTACGTACGAAACTTTCTGAAGAAATCTTTCGGCGACGCAGGTGGTCGAAGTGTACGCACGACCGATGAACACGGGCTGGATACCGGCGCAAGGCAACACGGTCACAGACACCGGCGACGAGAAATTAAAACGACTGGGAGAAATTAAACAAACGACCGATATGCGTAAAATAATCGATCGTAGAAAAATTTCACTGGCTGCGCCAAATTGTTATGTATGTGCAGTCGTAATAGTTTGATAATAAGGGGAGCGAAATAAGCGTAGCGCGTAGTTGAGCTGGGAATGAATATAATATTACATGGTAAAAGAAACATGGCTTCTGAGCAGGTATGACAGTGTTGTACCCACCTACGTGACAGTGGTATCGTACAATGTCATTTTATATCGTACATAATACTACGTTATTTTATGTTTATAACTTGGAGGTGCGTTGTAGAGCGCGTTATAGAATCCGCTTAAAATCAAAATACCTATCTACAGTTACCGGTATATAAAAAATATCCACGAAAAAATGTTGAGATGTGAGGGAGATCTTATGGCCATTTTTGTAAATGACCACAGACGAACACACTTGTTCAGAAAGTGATTTTGAGAAAAGCAAATAAATAAAAGGTATTCTTGAAACTCCGTTCAAATTTTGAATTTCAGGACGACGACAATACTTGCATTTACTTCGTAGTTCATCCACGTCACGGCGATCGTCACAATATAAAGAACAATAGAGGCCTAGAATGATAACCAATTTTCCGATTTTATTGTACTCGGCTTTATCAGTTTTTATGAACATTAGTTGGGAGTTTTTATCATCCGAGCTGTTGAACTTTATTCCTCATACCTCGTATTTGAATTTGGATCATTCTTTTGAATAACTGCCAGAGACGGCATGCTCGCAGGTAGGTATAAGCATATATCATAAATGCATCCAATCGACGATAAAATATCATCTTCATTGTTTACTGTTCCGATTATGACGCGAAATAAATCTGATACTCAATAAATCCGAAATGAAATGATATAATTCAACGGTATTAGTCGGTAAACCCGGCATGGTTGAAAACTGCAAACACCTTCAGGTTTGTGTTCACAGCTTGGAATGTACGCTGAATGTTCATTACAATTATTATCCCTCAAGCATCTCCATCCATGGTTAATATTTGATTACTTATGGCTGGATTCAACTGGCGATTATGAAAATTTGGTGGAGATAATTTTATATCGGCTGGTATCTACCAATTATTCTGCCTTGCAATAAGTGCGATTATTGATCATGACCTCATAAAGATTTGTCGCCACAGCTCTTAGCCAGGATGAGGTCAAATAAAAGCAAGAAGGTCATAACTTTTTTACGAGTCCTTAAAATCAAATTTATATTTACAGATATTTATCGTTTAAATGTCAATGGGCTCAAAACTGGGAATGAAAATTTGTAAAAACTGAAGACATCGAGTAAAAAAATAAAATAGAAAACACTGAGGGCTGGTTTATCAGTTGATTCAAATCTAGATTTATCTGAGGGACGTTCCTACTGAATTTCACAAAGATCGTCAGATGATTCCTGACCTAGTTGAAATCTATGACATAGGCGGATTTTGGCCCTATTTAGGCTTTTAGGGCTTTTAAAAGATCCGGCTACTCGAATGTACTGTAAGTAATCCGAATCCCCGATAACATTAGCATTACAGCTCAAGAAATTTGAAAAAAGATCGTGAGATGCCTCTAAATGAAATTACGCAAATTAATAGCTAGATGAAGTTCAAAGTCATATCATGGTTAAATAAGCGAGAAACGGTGTCCTGGAAAGGGCTGCCTCGTATTGGCATTTGAAGTTCCATCCGGCAAGTGGACGTCGATTGCATTGCCCAAAGGTTGAATTGTTGAATAGATATTGCACTTGGGACGACATTAAAATAGAGGTCAAGTACAGACAGGCGGACCGCTCCACATTCAGCGATATCGGGCCGAGGTTAAAAACCAGTTTCTCAAGAGTTCCGTTTATCGCCAATAACGAAAACCCGTCGCTACCAGCTCTCCCTGGCGAGCCCTGCCGCGTCGGTTGATATACTTTTATCCATGTCAACGCTAAATCTTTTCATGCAATATCCAATGAGGCGTCGACTTACATGGAACCCTGCCCCAGGGGCGCACCGATTGAGTGTGAGAGAAATGACAGCGGCTGCAGTCAAATTGAAGAAAAAAACGAGAGAAAAATAGGTAATCATTCGAAATTCAAGCGTCTGGTTTTATAGTTTTTGAAGGCCACAGAGAAAAATGGTGAGTAGATGACAAGCAATACTTCCACGTTTTCAAAGTGAATTTAAATAAAAATAATTACCTATGATAGTTTGAGAGTATTGATCAGAAAGTGAGTCAGAGTTTTTCCTGAAGGTCCATTCAGATTTCAAGGCTAGGTCATCTACTTACAATACTTCCATTAACATTGTGAATGCGGAAGTAATAAAAGCATTTTTTATCATTTTCCGATGTGGTCTTCATAATATAGCGCTCCCAAGTCGAACTGAGAATTTCCTGAAGGAAATTGTGAACTTTTCTCAACAAATTTACCTTTAAAAAAGCATTTTTTAATCCGAATGGTTTTGGGGATTGTGGCCTGACCCACTATGCATCCATATTATGCAGAGAAAAATTGCCCATCAGTGTTTCGTATTTTGGTCGGGTTTTTTACACAAGTGCTGCGTTTTCTTTGGAGGCGTGTGGTTCTGACTTATATGAATATAATACAAACATAGGAGGCTTTGCGTCCTGGTGAATAATCGATGTTTTACTTGTAGTGGGCGTGACTTGCTGCACTCAAGGTGAATGTTAGAGTCAGCACATGTTGCTCTTGTAGGCTCGTCGCTGCATGTACGAAATGGTTGATGCATGGCCCAACTGCTCTTTGAGCAAATCCAAAATACAGCGGAGGATTGCCATGTTCGATCCCAGGAAGAGCTTAGGGTGGGTTCTTCGATTCAGTTTATAAATCGAATATACATTATACTCCGAATAAGCAGTTTCTTGGAAATGTAGACCATGGATTTCCGTGTCAACGTATCGATGGAAAAGCTGATTCGAAGAATAATGGATCAATAAACTGAATTGATGAACCCACCATTGCCGAAGGAATTGAGGATTTTCACTGATTTAAGCTCAAGGATCTTCCTGCTCACGCAGCTGTCTTGACCATCCCAGCTCTCGAAACACGAAGAATCTGTCTTCCCTCGCATAGGCCTCATTTTATCACTTTTTTCATCAAATTTGATATCATCCAGTGCACCACTCAACTGCTGGAAACAATCCACGCACTTCGCCATTGGTCAGTCTTCAATTTATGACCTTTTCTTGTTATGTTTCGAAGCCGTATAGACTCAGGAAAGATGCCAGGTCAATAAACCGGTTCATTAGGAGGCCACCTGTATTGCATTCCACAAGCAGCTTCGTCCGGCGATCCGCCTCGCCAACTTCCACTTTCTTCTCCAACGGTTCTTCAGCCTATCGTTTGCTCGTCGATGGAAGAAAAGGATGGAATCGTTCTTGCAGCATCGCGATGGCCTGATGCCAATGTCCGGTGTCAGTCTAGAGATTTCTGAGGGCAGCCTTGATGGGGCAGCCTCCAACGGATTCAAACCAAATTTCGAAAGCATGCAAAAACGAACTTTACTTTTGAATTTGACAAAGGAAAAATCGAGCTGGTCAATTTTTGGCTGGAATTTCGCTGACAGACAAAACAGACCTGGATACCTATTCCGTAAATTTGAAGCAATATGTCTTTGCAGTCGCTATCGACTCATAACACAAATTTTCATACGTTGGCGAACCGATGTCGTCTTCCAAAGATGTATTGCTTTCAGTTTAAAGAATAGCCCCCCTGAATGCACAATATTCATTTGAGGGCCCATTGTCGATTTAAATAAATTTATTGGCCATCGCTTGATGCGAACGTCATGCAACTTCATGTAGCTACAGTACATACACCTTTGCTGGCTCTTCAAATCCAGTTACTCGAGGTATACTCGAGCTTTTCACGAGCGGATATAATTCGACGATTTTGTCCGGTGAACGGGCCACTGACCGAGACGTCCTCCTAGAGGTGCGGGATCTGCCGCCACGGGTGGATGTCCCGCTGTTGGCCGGATGGGTTAGTGTGTGCGAAAAGGCGTGAATGGCGCAGTACAACTAGGCGCTTTGTAACTGTAAAATGTCATTGCATAAGCCTGGCCGGTGCTCGCTCCGTCATCCGCAGACTCGCGTGAGAGTCTCGTCACCTTTGACACGAATGCGTTGCGCATTTCACCGTGCGAATTTACGGAGTTTAAGATTTTTTTTCTGATGAAAATAGTTTTCTGATGAAAAAAAATTGTGCCAATTGGAAACCTCCTTCGCTCTGTATTCCATTTATTAAGCGACGTTTCGGAAGCTTACGTTTCCATCTCCAGACCAAGCATCAAAATTTAGAAAAACGTTTCATCGGCTCTAAGTATGGAATACCCCGCTGAATTGTCCCACGATTCTCATTTAAAAAAAATCATAATTTTTTATGAGCTGAACTGAGAATAGCTGAGTTTTTATTACGTGCCTACCTTGTTGTGGATGAATGATCGACCCGTGAAACGATTACTGATGTCAGCAGATCAGGGGTAGGGTCACCGTAAGAAAGCTGCCTCTTCCGCCGAGCTTTCGATGCATTATAGCACCTTCATCAGGGCTTAGAGACAGCATTACGTGGTCGAGCCATGATGACCGTCTCCAAGCCCTGATGAAGGTGTTATAATACATCGAAAGAAATCATCGAACTTGTGTACCATTTTCTGTCGTGCTAGGAACATCTTCAGAATCACTATAAAGTCGATTCAGTTTACCCTTTACTGGTACCTTCCTTGAAAGTCATTCCAAGAAGTCGTTGATCGAAAATATTCTCATTCTTATGTTAGGCCATTAAAATTGCGACTCCAATGTGGCCACATTCGCTATCTACGTTTGAACCTAGAACTACGTTCGCTAGTCACAATTTTTCGTCGGCATAAAATTTTTAACCAAATCCTAATCCTTCGGCTCAGGTAGCAGGTTTTTCCAGTTTTTTGGAGGTCACAAAGATTTCTCCACACTCATCGCGCTATTCGGCCGGCGATGGTATCCGAAACATGAGATGAGAGGGATCCCAACAGCCACGTTTAGCCCTCAAGGTCAACTACCTATCAGTCAGTTAGTCATGCCTCTTTTTGAGAGTGCGTGAAAGCTTTCATCTTGAGCCTGTAGACACTTCCCTCATATCTCTATTTTTAATTGCAATGCTGCAGAAGGGAGATGCAAGGTTATCAAAATTCATGCTATTCATCCCGAATTTGATTGAAAATAGTACGTGATTATAGTTCTTATCACATGCTTCCTTCCTAATTAAGGTAAATAATGATCTCTTTTCCTGTGCATAAGATGTTTGGGCTCAAAACCTCGATAAATTTAGCCAAAGGTTTTTTAGCACGGTGGGTAATAAATGAATTCATAATTTTTCAATTTATATTCATAGATGGTATTATTAGCTTAACGTATCGTGGGTTAATTAGCTTTCAGGTGAACGAATAGGTGATTGCATCGTATAGCTACAAATTGTATACTTTCGAAGGCAATGAGGACCCATAAAAGGCTGACTATCCTCTTATCATATAGGTAGGCATACAATTTGTTGACAAAATGGCATGTGTATGTACAGAATGGCCCTTTCACCAAATGGCATCGAGATCTCTCGAGGAAAGCTCTTTGAAATTAACAATATTATGATCGTTAGTTGTAATTTTCATGGCCGTTTTAACGAATAATATTTTCCAGTCTTTGAGAGGAAAGAAAAAAATATGTTCCGGTTACCATCTGATTGAGGTTGCATTGTGCTTAGTTGCTGATGCTTGCATGCATTATATACATTGTATATCTTGTGCATTGCATACATTGTATATCTCCAATTAAGTTGCACTCATCCGTGATCCTGATCCTTTTACGACAATCGGGCCAAATTTCTCTATAGGCGTTGAGCGAATATCACCAACATGTTGATACTTAAGTTGAGGGAGAAACAAATAGGACGAGGTCGTCCTATCATTTGAATTACAAATCAAGCGCTTTCGCCGTTATCGTCCTCTTCGGGGGATTCAGGATGCCGGTTATTATAGGAAAATCAGGTATGTCCTTACTGGAGTACCGAAAGGTATATTTTACATGACGAAGAACAACTAATAACCACTGTTTTATATTAATTAAAGAATGAAATTTATCCAAGCTATAAGGCATAGCCTCAAACGATTGACATCAGTTGACCCAGTAGGTTGTTTACCGCGTAAATTTTAATGGTGGCGGATCATGACTTTATAATGACCGTCGAACGAAACTTGTTTGACACTCCGGCCTAAGAAACAATGTCACGAAGTAGACATTATGCTGTTTTTGCTTAATGAAAAATTAAAAACTGCCGACAAAGAACCGCACGCTCGTAACAAAAGGGAAGCAGCTTCGCGCCAAAAGAATAGCAAAGATGGCGAACGAGGAACTGTGGAAAAACAGGGGAGCTGGAGCAAGATACTTCTCGGTATTACGGCAGAAGTTCAATAAGAACAGGGCAAAAACTTTGGCCAAACGAAGGCACCGGGGGTGAGGTGGTAGGGTTGTTGAGGGGAATTGGGCGGATGCTTGCAGACTGTTCACAATTCGCCTTCCAGCCTCCGGAAGAGTGAATAAAAAATGAAATAAAAATAGAACCGGGCTCCCAAGTTTGGATTTTGACGAATTGCCGAGACGTGGTCTGGAAGGGAAATTCGCCGAAAAATCTGGCCGAGAAATTGAAATATAGTTGAGAACTGTTTTTTGAGTCATTTGCACCTTTCTTTATTGATTCTTGACCGCCTCTTGCTTCGTTGGAAAAATCAATAATTTTCGTACGACTGTGTATAGAGCGTTTTTTAATATGTGTTACGAACGAAATTAGTAGGAGGCTTATAGAGCAATCCCTGCCCAACTGTTGGCATTGTGCTAAGCCATAATCCATAAACCAAGACATTTTTGGTGATGTTAAAGACAATACCGGGTAATGTTTGTTATCTCTATTTCCCCAGCCGACCCCAGGCTTCAAGCCTCGAGCAAGAAGTGGCACTGTGTGACCTACGCTTTCACATTTCAGGGTTCTTGCCAAGAAGATGTTCACTTAGGTTTCGTACGATTAGGATTCCTTTCCTCCCTATCTCATTTGCCTCGAGCCTCTCTCGGGCTGAACAGTAGCCAGGAAAACTTCTCGGACCGTGAAAGCCCATGTTTCGCATTAATTCGAAATTCAGCTGAGAGGCGACTTTTTCCGTGGTTTAAAACAACCATATCCTGGCATCAGTTTGTGACTCGGGATGCTGTTTGGCTATTTTCACACATGCGACAAAATTCAGAGCCGCTGATCGTTCAAATTTTGGATGAGCAGCATGGGGTAGCTCCAGCTTCCTGGCTCCACCACAACTCTGAGGCCACGTTGCATCTGAAAAATGCTAAAGCATTCCGTAGACAGTTGTGTCGTGAGACCAGAGCTCTTTCAGGTTGCTCTTTTAGGTTGCACTTGAAAGTTATTCTTCCTTTGAAAAACACTAGTTATATTTTTCTCTTTTGAATTCGTCCAACTCAATCCCAACAACTGGTAGGTACGTAGCATTCAATTAATGTTTCTGAGAAGAAATTATTCCTTCTATTCCGATCATGTCGTGAAGCCCTTTCAAGTGGAGGTCCAAGTGGATCTTTGTCAATCTTATTGTCGTTCCATCGTTATAAGTTTCATGATCTCTCTCTCCTCGTTTTTCTCCTCCTTCATATCTGATTACAAGAGTTTCCTAGCGAAATTGTATTCCAAGAAAGCGAAGAAGGAAAAGAAATTCGTCAAGTAATCGTTTATCGTCGCATATCGATGAATAAAAGTCATGTCCTTGATAAAGAAAAAGTCGTCAAATCTTTAAATCAAAAGTAGATAGGTTTGTTTGGTACAGAAATCAATATAGATTACGTTATAACCGGCTTTCCTTTCCTTGGTTTCAAACTTTGAATGCTTTACAATGAAGAAAGAAAAACAACAACAACAAACTTTGAATGCGGGAAGATAGAATTCCACCTAGCCGTCATGAGACCAAAAGAAGCCTGCAGTACAGTTTGCTTATGATAACGATTTCAAATTTCAATCTAGTCACTAAATGGATTTCTTCATCGTGTTGCTGGTACCTATTTGATTAATTGATAATTAACCCAAATGAGAATCCCATGTTCTTTGCACGTCGTTGCTGCCAATGTGTCTACTTGTATGCCTGACTCACCTAAACTTCAGGGAATAGGCAAACTTCCCAAGAAGATTTTGTTGTTATGCTCAACTTGGGTTGTTGTGAAGCAAGGGTGAATTGATGAAAGTCGTCTTTTTGAAGCTGAAATGTTGACATCTGCACTGGCAGCTATGAGCACCTGCATTGCTTCATTATTTTTATAAAGCAAGACAAGTCGACTTTAACACCCCCCCCCCTTCCCAGATGATACAGGGTGATATGTTGGTGGGATGAAATGTCGAACTTTCAAGGCATTTGCAAGCAGTGAGGCCGACAAAACCTACGCTTTGTGTGGAGACCAGATCTCTCCTACGCAGCATACCAGTGATTTGGACTGGTTCCTCGGGTAGCAACACCAGAATTTGGGAATTTTCCACAAAGTACCTCTCTCTTGGAGCGAGGTCAAGAAAGCTCAAATAATCTGCCCATCAACCATCAACCTCTGACCTTGTGGTAAAGGCACAAAATCCATGTGCATAAGGAAGCAATCCAGGGAGTCAATTCAAATTCTAGAAGAGTCGGTAGAGAGCTCTGATTTCGTGGTCACCAACTCGGAGGTCACATCGCAAAAATTCAAATGCATTCTGCCTCCACAGTGTAGACGATTGTTGTAGGAACATAATGTGCTAAAAAGGTTCATCCTTAACGAATTCGCACTGCTTAATATTTCTTCCTTTGAAATTGTTTTGAGCTCGGCATGACTCACAACTCACACTTTCACTAGCCGTTCACAAATTACCAGTATTCTCGAACCTGCCAGAACAGGTCGAGGTTATGTAGACGAATCTGAAGGCGGATCAGCCGCACCTCTCCTTCAGATCGTTGGCCAATATTAGAATTATTTTCGTCTCATTCTTCATGTAAGAGAAAGTTAGATCAAAGCTCCGGCTTGTTTGTTTTTGCGTCACGATACGCCTACATGTGAGTTGTTATTGAGCAAGAAAATAAGCTGATTCAGACGGATTTCCTCCCCTCGTGGGAACTCCAGACGATTTTTTAAACATCAGCTTTTTGTTTAAACTGAAAGTTAACTCTGCCGCGTGTAGATTGCTTGATACGAGCAAGCTGAACTTCGTTTCATTTTAGCACTGGGGTAGATCGCTTCAGGATACTCAGCTGAAACAAAAGTAGGTAGCGTCGGTCCTTAATTAAGGAGGAAGAAAGACTTACTTGACGTCAATTATTGCCGGGTCAAATATAAGACTCGTTACTGAGCACTCAAGAGAGGAAATCTCAAGAGGCTCCTCTCAAAGAGATCAAAGCGACTTTTTCACGTTTTCAGAACAAATTGTCGTCTATGCCTAAACATCCAAAAGGGGTAACGTTAGTTAGATTTAACAAACTTGAAGTTTCAGCTCATTTTGATTGGGTGGTGGTCGCCATTGGATGATTCAGGATTTTGATCGCTCATTTTGCACGAAAAAAATAAAGAAATAGAATGAAGGGATTCATGGCGTGAGGACCTGGGATTAGTCAATTACATTTTTCATGATAAAATGCCTTGGTAAAAAATGCAATGGTATATAATTGATCCCTAGTTATTATGGTATGTAATTTTTTTTTCGTTAAAGACAAATTAAAAGAAATCCTCCTTTGTTTAGGAAAATCGTTCAGCATTGCTGAAATGCCTGCTTGCATTTGCCTAATACCTCATTTCGACGAGCTCCAGAGATCGTTATGCAAGTGTTCCTCCCGAAGGTAGCTCGAACAAAAGTAAATCCAGTGAAAGTTCATCCTCGGAGGAACTCAGCTAGAGAGGAGCTCCAAATTCCTCGTAACCCCGTCAGGATGACGAAGTTCGATCGTTAAACCTCCTATTCCGATGTTGTAACAGGAGGAACTGGGTTCAGAGGCTATTGAATCATGTTGTAATGCGAGATTTCAAGAGAGCTCATTATGCGAATGTGAACCGTCGGTAGTGTTAATGTTGTTTGTCGTTCATTCGGACGTCACTTTCGTTTTTACTTTCCCTTCGACACTGAGTCAGCCTAAGGGCCAGGAAATAATCTAGTCAGGCTTGACGGACAGCTCAACATACCTGCGAGCTACCTATGTTTTAACCTATCTCAGAAAGGAAGCGGTCATACTTGTTCGGGCCGAGACATCGTTTATTTGAAATTGAACTGAATGAGAAAAAATAATGTTTTTAGCGAATCTACTGTAAATATAGAAGAATTTTATTTGGCAATTTATGGAGCAATCATGCATGAAAAAGTGAAAAATTTGTACTCACCGATAGATACATTCCAGTGCGGTTTCGTCTGGCCTGACGAGTTGTTGGAATCCGGTTTCTGTGTTATCCACAACTGTGGCTAGCACAGTCGCAATTGTGAAATTGCTTATTGCAATGCTCCACAAAATAATGCTGAGTGTACAATTATAATTAAAACGGGATTTATCTATAGCCAATTTAACGTAAGACCAAAAGGATCAAAAAAGGTTCTCCAGGATGTACTCACCGATTAAAGGGGAATTAAAGGAAATTAATTACCCAATATGAAAGATGCGAGGTTGAATATCTTAAAGTAACGGGAATGCAAGTTCAACAAGAAGTACTTTGACGAAAAAAGAACCAGAAGTTGCCCATGGTGGACATAGTTGTTCTCTGGCGTTAGGCAACTTGTACCACTTAGTGGCTAATCTAGCGCTGGCTGCTCAATGAAGGTAACATTCCTTCAGTACGTTTACGGCTATAATAATGGCCTAATAATGAAACGATTTGTTCGTTATCTTTTCAGATTTGTTCAACTATCAATAATGTTTATGCTCGTTTACGGCGTAATAATGTCAGTAATTGATCTCCTTTCATTTGATTTGGTATTGGCCCCCTTGTTCTGTAAAGAATTCATGAGAAAATTGGGGAACGGCCTGTATTTCAATCTCTTGGAGGACTCGAACCTGGCACCTTTTACTCACCTGGGAGGTGTCATTCGAGTGACACTTTGTGTCGTGACGATTCTCTGTGTCGTCCTGAGCACGAAAAATTGTTCCTGTTTGGTGAGCCACGTTTGCATTGAAAATATGTAGTAGAGATTTCACCACAAAACCGGTCTGAAACTCTATGAATGTCGCCGGGGAACTTATCACGGCAGAGATACGCTGGCCCAGATAATGTGACTTCTGGTTGTATGAACTAGCTAGGGGGCGTCATTCGATCGCATAGCGCAAATGGAAACCGAAGAATCTCACAATTTCGGACGGACCTCAGAGATTTTAATGAATCGGCTTTGAATTTTTCGAGCTCATTCCAAATATTTGAGTAGGTAATACAAATAAAGCAGATATTTTATTTTATTTATTTTTTTTTTGAGTGATCTAAACTTAAGATCTGGAAAAATGGAGCAATTTCACAAAATAATGACATTACCCACGTATCTATTAGTCGGGGCCCAAAATAGGCCGAGTCCATAAATTCTTCGCCGAAAACGTTTCGTTGGTAGCTTTCTAACGAGCCGCTAAAAGTTTAGTGAAATTGGGGCCTATTCAGTTACCGATAATCGATCCTCATTCGGATGCAATACACATTATTTCCCTGGGGTACGTGTTTACAGGGCGAACTGACCTTTGTAGTGAACTTGGCCGCTTTCAACCTAATGACTTTTGGTAGACATTGAATATTTAGGCATCAAGGAAGGTCACGTTGTTTCCTCTCTTGTTTGTCCACCGTTCAACCTCTGAAACTACAGTACGAGGTAGTTTCGCAAAGTGGAAAAGGTAGTCTAGGAAATTTTAGTAATTTGTATCCCAAATACCTACAAAGGGGATTTGGAGTTTATTAGCCTGATTTCATCTAGATCATTGGGCATAATAATTAATATTAAGAGTTCGGTGAAATCGGACCTTAGACATTTCACCACAAACTCTTGAAGGGATCCGTACGAAATACACCCAAGGTTAATATTTATGTGAGGAGTTCATGGATATCGTCCAGCATGAATTGAAAAAACCTGTCCAGAGGGTTGAAAATACAAGCTTGTTCTTTTTTTGGGAGAGTTTCGAAGGTGTTGCCTGACGTGTTTTTATTTTGCACGCACAACTTATTTACACAGACAAGCTGTTCGTGCTTTTTATCTCCGCGAATATATTTGTATAGGGACCGTGCGTCGACCGTTCGAAAAAAATGATTGAGGTCGTTTATCGTTTTAACAGTAGGTATACACCAAAAAATAAGAAAAAAACGCTGCTAAGTAGATCAGTGGCATGTGCACATCAGTTTTTGGTGTAGCCGAAGCACTCTGCAAATTTTGCACAGGGGTTCATTTTTCGATTGCCAAGACAAATCTTACGATATATAGGTTCTCCTCAAACACGGAATTAAGTTGTTATTATTCTAGAATTTCAGGATAAATTGGTGTTCTAGATGGGGATTTGAAAAAACGTTTTTTCAACCCGGCAAAAAATAATCATCCTCTTTGCTTGGTCCTCCTTGCTTGACCTACCTATCTATCTTTTCAACGCAGCGCGTCGTTAATTTTTGTTGAAATCATCATTTAATCTATTCTTATTTACCTACGTAACTAACAGAATAATAATAATTATTAAATTATCCGAATAATTAAATAAATTTATTTATTATTATTATTTATATATTATTTTATAATTAAATAAAATTTATAATAATTAACTCAAGTTTGCGTCAAGAATGCCTCAGAACCATTGTTGAAGCTTGACTCGCTCTCACGTTGCCAAGCGCAACTGGCCTAGTGTGAGTGCGTCACTTTGTTGGTGTCATAGGCTAGTGGTCGTAAGTAGATCAAACAACTGTATCTAAGAACCGATGCCGAGTTCCCAACTTTTTCCAATTTTTGTTTTGCTGATTTGTGTAATTCGACCAAATTCTTTAAATTGAAGATATTGGGAGGACAGAAGTTTTTGTGGGGATTCCAACGAGTGGAAAACGAATTTTGTGGCTCGAGTAGTTTTCGAGTTATTAAGAATTGTAGAAATTTTGAAAAACTCAAAAATGTCTCACTAAAACTGCAATAAATCCTGAACGGTTGGAGCTACCGGCGTGGCAATGGTCTCATTCGATTCAGCATAGAAAAATCTATAGAAAATGATGCGTCACATGCCTATGTTTCAAATTTCCAGAAAAACACGAATTTTTTCCCACTTCAACAGCTGTTTTACTGGCCTTAAAATTAAGGTAGGGTTCTGTCGAGATGTTAGGACCAACTAGATACGGAACTTGATTTTTGGTAAAAATTTCAAAATTTTTCGATAACTCCTTCCCCCTGAAAAACCCCGGACGGCGGACGGCGGACGGTGGACGGCGGACGGTGGACGGCGGACGGCGGACGGCGGACGGACAAAAATTTTTTATTGCAGATTCGGATTCTACACCCCTTGAAACGTAAACCAACAAATTTTCAGGGGGTGTTAAAAATTTTTTTTTCCTGACCGATTACAAAGGTTCATTTCTATAGAAAAATGAACCAAAATTCAAACCTTGTAGGGTGAAGGCACCAGTATCAGACACTTTAAGCGGAAATTCTCAAGTTTCTTTACACCGCGAGGCATGATTTCATCAGACATTTATCAGGGGGGCATAATTAGGTGCCCCAACTTCTTGACAACCCACCAAGACTCAGAAACCGACGAATTTATGGTTTTTTATAGATTTTAATCGGTTTTTTCAAAACCATGTTTTTGCACCAGTGTCAGACACGGAATATTTTGGATGGCGCCAGTATCAGACGCCCTCCAGATCCAAAAACAGACACTTCAATAAAACTCCAATACACATATTTTATTGCCCAAGTACGTACATTTTTATTTGGCATTTACTTTTTTTCGAAGAAAGTAGAGAGCAAACCAGTGGGGAGTAGATAACGCACAATACTTCCATATTTTGAAACGTAAAAGTGTGACACAATTTGATAATAATTTGACTGCTTTTGACGGTGTTTAGGTCAAAAATATTAAAAAACTAACTATTCAAATTTCAAAACTCGCCTAAAATAAAAATGCACCAAGTTATCGGATTATAAAAAATATCTACATATTCTGCAAGGGAAAAAAAAGATTTTAAGACAAAGAACGCTCAAATTGGTTCCTTTTTGTGGCCGGGAAAAAAAAATTAAATAGAATACACTGAAAATGCTATATAATAATATATAATAATATGAGATAATATATTATGTATATTATATCGGTATTACACTTGTTCGGGAATTGATTCTGAGTAATGGCTAGTAATAGGAGCTATGGCTAGATACTTCATATTACAGTAAATAAATCCCAAACAATGAGGCCTTAAAATAACGGGCCAAGAGGATTCACGAATTCAGCTCTGATTTAGTAAAAAATCATTGAATTAATCCAAAGACGAGTATCAGACATCATTCAGTACCGGTATCAGACACCCCTGTCTGATACTAGGTTCTGTGATTGGGATGTCTATGACCAGTATCAGACACCCCCTGTCTGATTCTAAAACTGGCCCCAATTGAAAACCAGTATCAGACACCCTCGGAAATCAGTTTAATTTTGTTATTCCGAGCAAAACGTCGCAATTTACCAATGTAGGACACTGACATGAATGATAAAACCGAAAATGGTAAACGGGATGGGAAAAATAGGGGAAATATGGCATGAGAAAGTTGTCCACCTCTTATAAGCCATTCTGTCTAGTAACCTTGCCTGATGAGAGCCTGATGTGGAAGCGTCCAGCAAGAACCGCCACCAAGCTGGCCATAACCTTCTATGAGCTCGTAATTTCACTAGAACCCGCTAAATAGATCTGTGTGCATCCAGTGACACTTGAAAAAGGGTTGAAACCCGTCGAGAACTCTTATTATCTAGCTTTCAAGTTGGAAGTGTCTGATACTGGACCAGTGTCTGAAACTGGTGCCTTCACCCTACAAACGATTTTGACGTTTTGGACCACGCGACGATTTTTATGACGATCCCATAGAAACAATATTCAAACAGAATGTTCAAACCAAAGATGTCCGAAGTTCTCGATTTGGTTCGGAAAATTTTCAATTCCGATATTTGTATGTCGGACTCAAATTAGCTTGAGGAACTTGTATTAATTGTGGTTTATCGACTACGGCAGTGCTGCTCAAAGTTACGAACTCAATGCTTAAGAAATTCAATGAAAATGCGAAAAAAAGGCTTGTAAAGTAAGTCAGTCTAAAAGTGGCTACCGGAGGAAAACTTTATTTTTAATGAATTTATCGGAGGTTGGAAAGTTTTAATTAAATGAGCCCGAAAAAACAAGGTCTGTTGAAGATGGGGAGATGGTGTATACATGCGAAAATTTAGGGGAGTAAGAGAAGTATTGGTTTTTTGGCCGGTCAGCCTTTCGTTAAATTTTAGAGTCCTAGGGAAGTAATAATCCTGAGCAACGAGCATTTATATCGAAGTAAAACGAATAAAAGTGAATGTAATAAATGCAGTTTTCTAGCTTTTGTAAAAAAAGTTTTTTTACGTTGAAAAAATTTAATTGAGAAAAAATGGCACTAAACGAAAACCCAGTAAAAATTATTCAGATGATGAAACTGAGCTCTGCAATGTTTACACAAGGCATGTTTACGCTGCGCCGAGACGCCATAAAACGGCGGCGGCTTTCTTATAAGAAGTATACAGGTATACTTCTACTTCTACGTAGGTCTACCTAAATAATTTCCCTTATCTCCAGTATGGTGACTGGTTCAAACCCAATCTTGCAAACGGAGTTTGATTAAGCCTAATGTATAAATCTATAAAAAATAAATAATAGATGGGATTACCATCACGAGAGTCAAGGGCGGCCAACGGCACTCTCCCTTCCGACAATCAGGCGTGCACAATGAACTTTTTGATGATGATTTTTTTCTGTGCACCACCAAGATACATTTCCAAGAAGGCCCAAATCGTATCTTTACATTCGTATGTGAAGGGAGGGAAATTAATTTTCCAGTTTCTGTATGGTTTTTATGATAATAGTGTTTCCAATGCTTTAACACAGTATTGATCCGTTGGTTGTTGAGAAACTTCAAGTCTTCACGAATAAAAATGTTGAAAAGTCTCGCTTCATTTGCTTGCCTTCACCTCAATGAGAGTGACAGGTGGGACGGTTTGAATGTAGCTTTTTAGGTAATGAAATGGCAGAGATGAAGGAGAAGAGAGCGGATTCGAAGACGAAGGAGTACAACAAAAAACAAGGCGCACTGTTATTCATTGTCCTCATTTTCTATTGTATTACTGAGCAATTTTTTTGTATCACATTTTTCATTAGGGGGTGAAAAAAGTCAGAGCTTCATTCCAGACTAGGTAGTCATCGGAAGCATGAAGATTTTGAAGTTTCATGCGTACAGGGATTTCCGGCGTGCAATCATGTTCATGACGTTTGTCATTATTGAGTGGAGTGATTTGAGATATTTTTTCTCGAAGGCCCAGCTGCGATCATCCCTCAATATCATTAAGAAAAGAGTATTAAGAGGCTGATTTTCGTGAAAATCGGGTATAACGACGGTGATGGGTTTTGTTGACTGGCTGAGAAGAGTGCATGAGCGTCCAGTGATCATTTTTATGGGTTCAAAATGGAAATCACTCCAGTTTTAGTGCAGTGTCATGAAAATATTTCATCTGTTAGTCTGAGAATCAGCCAATAACATTTTTCGGTTCGGGACTTCAGCGCCTTCAAGCTCTATACGGCGACTTTCAAGCACTTCCAAGCCCTTAGTATTCCAATAAGACTCACCTGCGCATAACATTCATATCAGATTCTCGATGAAATGTTCGAAAGTTAATCTCAATCTGGGAGTATAGGTATTGAGACCTCTGTTCGGAATTTTTCGATTTCCAGATACGAAGAGCTTTATACTGTCTTCGCCATCCACTTGCTCCAAACCATTTTCCTGCCAGCCAGACTACTATATACTCACTTATTTCTTTGCAGTGCGCGAGTGGATCGCAAAACCTGGTACTAGATCTATGAAATCAGTTCTGACTTTAGTTGCAACTGATAGTTATCTGCGCTCTGAAATCCAAGTCAAACTGACTACTTTGTTAGCTAGTAGTCGAGAATTTCGAATCTTCTGGAACTTGGCAAGTGAACTTAAAAATTGAAACGTTTTGTTAGGCTTGTCTAACACGGTTTTTTCGATATTCCCTTTTATTTTACATTTTGTTCCCCCGTAAGGGAAAAGCACCTATAGCGGACATGACAACAGTAGTGGACACTTGGGTTAAAAATCGATAAAATAAGGGTTTGAGACAACTTGGGGGGTTCTTTTTTTTGTGCCACAACTATTCAAGATTAGGCACAACCAAGAAGAACCCCCCAAGTTGTCTCAAACCCTTATTTTATCGATTTTTAACCCAAGTGTCCACTACTGTTGTCATGTCCGCTATTGGTGCTTTTCCCTTACTACTCTTTGTCATTGCTGGCTCGCTTTTTGCTTCTCAGCTTAGGAATTTTTTGTTCGTTTTCCATCCTTTCCCTCATCCTTGGGTTAATTCGTAATTGAATTTTATCTTACGCCTCTATCTTTGTTCAACCTGACATTTTCCACGATGCTCAACGCTGCGTAGCAGGTGCTTTCACGGGCCAAACAAGGGTGCTTTTAGGGGAGCTTTTTTCTTGTTTTCCAAGCACAAAACACTCGGTTTTCAGGAAACGTGTGGTTACTTATTAACTCTGTGAGGCGGGATAAAAATGGAAGCTGTGGTGGAACGGGTTCGAGGCTGGAATTCTTCACTCCTGTAATATCCCAACGCCCCTCGTATGGTGAGGATTTTTCCATCCTGATACGACACAATGCCTCCCGGTTCCACGGGTTTGACCGAAATGAACCATTCACTTTACTAGGTCCAAGTTGGTTTAATTCAGCCAGCCACAGTCTTGCAGCTTGAACGCTTTGCGAACCGACTTCAACTTTTCAAACCCTCGAACAAATAGCTTGTTGGATGAGGGAGGAAGAACTTTTTAACTAAGCTTCAGCTTTTTTCCTTTGCTGCGCTCCCAACGTCCTCCAGTTTCCTTTAATTAATGTTCGTCATAAATCCGTAACTCTCCTCGCTTTGAGGATGTTGGCCCGAGCTAACGCTCTTTTCTCAAAGCTCTTCATCTTTAAACTAAGTGAATCATTACGACAGTGTAAATGAATTGATGGCCCAAGTGGCCGTTTACCTGATGTCGTAATTGCATCGGTCGGAAAAGGTTCCTAATTATGAAATGCGACGAAGTTATCACTGCAGGTTAAAGCAGTCAACTGAAATGCACAAGTTGTACCACGGCTGAGAACAATACAGAATCCGTATCACCTGATTATCTATAAGAATGAAATACAGATACAACTATAACCAAGTAATTTTCCGTAGCCAAATATCAAGGGTAGCGTCTGCAGAGAAAAGCGTTTCTTGTAGACCCTACCCCTGTTATTTGGATACAAAATTGAACAAGGGTCGATCTTCCACAATGTGCTACAGCCACGTAGTTAACCTAATAAGGATGTACCTAAAGCTGGAGATGATGTGTCTGATCGGGGAATGGGGTAATCCATAGTACCACCAATAGGGCCTAGATACTGACGAGAATTTAGCATCATGAAAATTTATGGTGAATTGGTAGTGGAAGCCCTTCAGATAATCAGGGAGTATTTTTGATACCCGTTTTTCGACTATAACAGCTTTAATGGGGTGTGGTGGAAAGCGTCTGAAAAGTTTAAAGGACATTATGCATCTAGTAAGATGGCGACGCCCCTCGACCTGTTATTTCACCGTGCATAACTGTTTCTGATATGGACTATAGGTACCCCGGTATTTCCAAAGCCCCCATCCCGTCGGCTGTTAACCCTAATCAATGTTATGGCATCGCGAAGGGCTGGAAAAGGGCGTTTTATTGTGGAAATGTAGCCACCAATTGCCTGAACTGTAGAAGAGGGCGAATAATTCATTTGGGCCGCTGCTCCCGCTCGTTTGTTAACAAGGGAAGGTGAACTTTCAGTGAGGCGCCTCTTCTTCAACAATCGTCTGGTAATAAGTCGAAAAAGGAAGAGAAAATAACCTAAAGCGCTAAAGGAAGGCTGTGGGGGTGGCTGCTGCTGTGCCAGGCCTTTTGTAAACCGTGTTTTTCTCGAGAGGCCTTTTTAAAACTGATGGAAAAACAGGTGGCGAGAAACGTGGCGGTGTTCCTGACAGTTTTTCCTCCCACGGATCCACTTCATCCGATCCTTTGTTCTCGCTATCCTCTATTTGTCGTATTGATAAAGTGACAAGGCGCAGATCCTTTGGAAAAGTTTGAAGTTGACTATTTTTCTTCGCAGTCCTTTACAGCGTGAATATTTCGAAACGATATAATTCCAGTTCCAATAGAACTCGGCGAGAAGTTATTTCCAATGCTGGGGACAGACCGCCTGGACAGACCAATCCTTCGGTTATTTTTACATGCAAATTCATTGATAATTTTTTTTTAAAGTAAGGTTTCATGGATTCATAATAACAAACATTGATGCAGGTGCGCAAAAGTGAACATATCCAAAGCATCAGCCATTCAGAGAATAGGGTCTGTGGTCTGTACGCTGGTTTGTACGTCGTGTATCATTCATATCACATATCAGGACCTGATATGTGATATGAATGATAATACGGAGCATCATTAGGTTTGTTCCAGGAGCGTCAGCGTAGGCATGAGGTAAAAAAGTTTGTAAGGCAACTCCTCAGCAACGACAATTACGAAAGTTCCTGGGGCGTTGAATAACAAACCTGTTTACCCCATGCTCACCCTCACGCTCCTGGAACAAACCCATAGATTGAATTGACGTAATAAGTCTTAGTTGACTGAAGGTTGTAGTGGGGTGTCCACTCATTATGATATCATGAGTGCCAGGCGAATTCCAGTAATTTTTATGAAATAGGGGGTAATTTTCCTAAATTTTGAACCACCTACCTACTTTTCAGATATTGTACCCAAAACTCAAGAGGGTGAGCCTGGAGCTGACCTCTAATCTGTCCCAGCTATTGATATGCTAGGTGAGGGTAATAAACCGTTTAATCCCCAGTAAAGATGGAATCGGAGGGATTGCTCTTCCTCAAAGACCACCATTATGGTCTATCTTCTTTTTCGGCAAAATGGTTTGAAGTGCGTCCTACACAGGCCGGATATAGGGAACGGATGCCGTAAAAAAGGATCAGCACTATTCTCCAGGCCTTTTCCATGGACCGCTTGCGACGGATGAAGGTCTTTGGCCCTTATCCAGAGCCAATTACGGTCGACTATCCTTGCTCAGCTTTCCTCTTATCAGAAGTATTGGGGTAAGACGCCCTTACTCGATTTACACTGAAATGTAACAGTAGCTTAGAAGCGATTAGACTCCAATGCTACAATTGGCTCAAATTTTCACCGTGTCGGTTTTCTTTAAAGACTTTTCCTCATATAATTTTAGCGTAGGTACCTACTAATTTTCGTCGATTCCAGAATTCGATTGAGGAAAATGAAAAAAACCCAATTTCTCATGAAAAATCCAAGAAATTCCCTGGGAAGATCCAGGGAAAATTTTCAAAATATGTATGGTTTTCACTTTGGGTTTTCGTGGCACGAGTAAAGACGTATTGACCTAAAAACATGAAATGTAACGTTGTTTCGAGATTTGGATCAACATGGTCAATCTGACGGGTAGTAATACTGCCGAAATCGCGTTTTTCCTCAGTTTTCTTGGTTTTCCGGCCAAAGTATGGGTTTTAGGCAAAAACTTGATTGAGAAGAAAATGTCGGGCGTTAAATTTCCTATCAGATGCTCGCCGTGGGAAACCCTTGTTATGGTCTTTTCACACGAGTGAGTCCACTATTTGGCTAGCAACTGCAGAACGGCGAATTTGGCTTTTAGACAGAGGTAATAGCCCGTGGAATCGGGCAGACAGAAAGCGATTACGATGGTGTAAGGCGGGTATTCAAATTTTCGATCTTGTGATTCCGATGAAATTTCTTAATTAATATACAAATTTCGACTCCTATAATTTGTATGATATGCCTACTTTGAACTCAATTTTCTATGGTACCAAGAATCTAGCATCGAATATAGGAGGGTATTTTTTATAGCAGATTTGGATAGTGCATCCTTTAAAACGTAAATCATAAAAATTTCAGGGTAGGTTGGTCAGAAAAACTGTTTTCTTCGGCGATTACAATGGTTTATTCTTATTAACCATGATAAACCAAAAACCTCAGAATGCTACTAAGGCGGGAAGGTAGGGGTCCTACGATTCCATCATTTTCCTTCAGATCAGATACCTAATATAATTCTGCTGCTGCTTGGGGCATGTCAATCAGATTAGCCGTTCCAATCTGCCGGTAACCCCTTGTTAGGATATTTCCTGCCATTAAAAAAGGACGAAGGATGAATGAAGAATTCGACCGCGAATTCCCCGTAACAAGGCGTAGTTCCTCTTCTAGACGTGTGTCTATCTGCGGTCTCTCATCGCGGTTTGAGGAAGATGATTAACTGACCTTGGCTCGGCGGTCACGTTACACTAAGGTGAGGTACGGTAACTCATCGACGAGGCTGGAACTGGTAGCGTGCGCGAGTGTGGGCCTGTAGTGTTTTATGTATTCTGATGAAGCGCTTCCAAAGGAGAAGGAGAACTCTTCTGTATGGGTTGATGACCTTAGTCTGCCGTCCTTAGTCTGCCTTCTTTCACGCGTGTGGCATAGCGTGTATGTTTTCCGCGAACCTCGTACAATATCAGTAGCGTAATGAGAGCTTGACTTGGTCTGAATTACCTTGACCTGTAAGACAGGAAAGGCCAAAAACGCTCTTGGTTTCTGAAAACCCATTTATCGAGCCAAGATACCCTTATTGAGAAAACGTCCGTACACAAACCATCGTCCGGATTAAATGGCTAATGTAATGTGTTCAATCTTGAGGTGTATCAAACCCGATAGGAAAAGGTTCAGGAGTCCAATTCCGGCATTGGTATGGTTCATCTTTGTAAAAACACAAAAAGCCTATTTCGAAAGTGATACCGTGGGTTTAGGATTTTTTGAGTACCTATGCGAAAGGAAGATTTTCGGCCAAAAATGATAATTATGCAAAATCTTTAATCGACTAAAATTTGTCTGGCAGACTCGAATTCTACACCCCTTGGATTCTACAGCAAATTTTCTAGGGGCGTTAAAATTTTTTTCTCTGACCGATTACATAGGTTCATTTTTTGAGAAAAATGGAACACAAAAATTTGTTGCTGTAAATGTAAGGTGTAATCTCTCTTCCTTAAAAATTATGTGCTGGCCAAAATTTGACAAGAGTGCAGTTTGTTAGGGAAACCCAGCCAGTTGGTGAACAAGATGAGAGTTACACCTGGGAGCCGTTTTTTGTCAGGAACGTAGGTACGAAGCCAATGACCCCCATGGGTGTTTCCAACTTGGACTTGAACATTCAAGCCCGCGAGCTTTTATAATTCTCTCCCTGACCAAAAATGTCTACATAAGCATTAAGAAATAAAACTAAATTCATTCCAAAATTCATTTTTTCGAAAGTAAATTCATTGTTTCATCATGTGTCATATTAAAGGACCTGCTTATCCTACCATAAACCCCATAGGTATGTCCGAAGATGGCATTATGAAATGCAAAATAAGTTTTTGATCCATTTATAGAAGTTAAAATTTCTCCCAGTATTTTTGATTTGATAGAAAAAATTCATGAACAACACTAATTAATAACAAAATTAATTAAAAACACTAATAAACATTAATGCGTTTAAAAAATTTATTTGACATAGGTACTTATTTCCTTTGTGCTCTAAGGTCATAATTTTAATAGCATGCCCCAGGCTAGCTCGGATACATTTTTTGGGTTACAAAATGTTTTTTGTAAATTTCAACTTGAAAGAAGCATATTTTTGTCTAAAAAAAAGTTCTTGAACAAAGGAGATGGAAAATGTTTATGCGACGTTCCTGCATGTCATTTGCCAAATAACTGGGTGGGCGTCTATTCCGCAAGACCATTCAGCTGAAGTTGTTTTTTCCACTATTACGAGTGGGAAGCATCGAGTAGGTGTCTGTGTTACAAAGGTCATCCAAGAAATTCTAAACGACCGATCACTCACTTTCTCTGCTCGAATACTATCCTATAATCTTTCTTCAACTTTTACCGTCTACTCATTTGAAACCAAATTCAAAAAAAGAGGCAGTTGCTCAAGTTGATTCCTCGTACACGGATTTTTGGTCGGTTTTGGTGCATTAATTTATTATCTGCATCTTTCATAATTAATAATATTATTGAAACATCAACGCTCGCATCAGTTTTTTCAAAATTTTATCAATTTTACATCAAATTTCAAAAATGTTCAATTTTTACTTCCATATTTACGGAGTAAATGGAAGTATTGTGATCGTCCTAAAATCGAGAATCGGAACGGAGCTTCAGAAAAAACTTTTTCTTATACACATTTACTCAGAATCACTTCCTGAACAAGTGTCTGTGTGTCCGTGTGTCCGTCTGTCCGTCTGTCCGTCTGTCCGTCTGTCCGTGTGTCCGTCTGTCCGTCTGTCCGTCTGTGGTCATTTACAAAAATGGCCATAACTCCCTCATTTCTCAACCTTTTTTCAAATTTCTTGAACTGAAATGTTTGTCTCGGCAAGACCTAACACCCTGTTTAATCGGAATTTGGATAACGCACAGTACTTCCGATATATTTGCATTTTTAGTGTTTTCTATTTTATTTTTTTCCGGCCACAAAAATGAACCGATTTGAGCGTTCTTGGTCTCAAAATCTTCGTTTTACCTTGCAGAATATGTGGATATTTTTTACATTCCGAAAATGTAGCGTTTTTTCATTTTGGGCGAATTTTAAAATTTTAATAGTGAATTTTTCGATATTTTTGGCCTAAACACCCTTAAAAGCAGTCAAAATATGATTAAATTGTGTCACAATTTTACGTTTCAAAATATGGAAGTATTGTGTGTTATCTACGCACCACTGGTTATTTAATTTTTTTTAAATGCTTATAGTAATTTCAATTAGGCAGTAAAACCTATAAACTCTAAATGTTAAAATGGTCAGAAATACGTGTTAATTCTTGTGACCCGTAAAATTATATAAATAATAATTAGAAAATTATATTAAAAAATAATAATAAATTGAGCAAAATTTAAAAGGCTATTGAAACAAGAGTTCGACTCAGGGAGTGATTCTGAGTAAAACGTGAGTCAATTCTCAATTAACGCAAAAAAAATCTTATCCATCTACAAATGATATTCGATATTGGCCTTTCAACGTGATGATGGTCGTCGAAGAGGGCAAATTTCGATGCTAACATTTCGCAAAAATAACTCCTCAAAAACAGGCCCCAGTTTGAAGTTCGCCAACAAACGGTTATCATAAACGGAGCGAAGATAACGAAAAGGATTGTTGGTTCTTGCTCGAAATTTGGCTTTGCTCAGTCATTCGAAACTGAAAGCTCAAACACTTCGTTTAGTGTTCACCCTGCACTTCAGCCACCATTCGTTAGTTTGCTCAAGGCGAAAAAGCGATGGATTCGTACCGGAAATTGGGGTAAGGAGTGGCGTTTTCCTTTGCCTCGCACACCCGTCCCACCTTTCTGCATCAATCTTATACAAAGCGAATGCCGAAAAAGTCGGAAAATCTCCCTGTCTGTCAATTTTAAGGGTTGGTTGTGGTCTCGTCAGGTAGCCAGGAACGGAAGAAGAGCCAGAGTGCAAACAACCACCGAGGCCCCCACAGAACCGCCCTTTGTATCAGCAACGTAAGCAAATGAGATTTCCTTTTTTCTCCCCCGTTCGTCGAGTTATGTTTGCCAAAGGGACTGTTCGCAGCTGAGAACAGCAGTAAAAGCCGGCGAAATGACGTCAGAAGAAAGAAATTGCTATTCCGCCTCTGCTAAGCTCAAACAATCCGAGGATATTCATATATGTGCACGGAGCAAATAATGGAGGAAATTACTAGCGAAGTTGGAAAAACTTTGGTCATAAACCGAGCGGGGTTTTTTGGTTTATTATTTAATAATTAAACCATAGTAATCGCCCGAAACAATAGTTTTTCTAACCTACGCTGAAATTTACATGGTTTTCGTTTCAAATTGTGTAGAACCCTAATCTGCAATTTTAAAAAAATCCTATCATGGACGAAAAGATAAAAAATGCTTAGGTTAATTAGCATGGCCAACAAATATTATAAATGGGCACCTTCCTACCAATAAATACGTGATACTTCGACTCTATATTCCCTAAATATGGCTAAGAAGCTGAAATATTTTCAAAGAAGCTGGTATACTTTTTCACCTTCTTTAAAATTTGGGATTTTGAACGTACGAGGTTTTGCACGTTCAGTGTCGATATTACTCGTATATCGATACCTTAAAGCAAAAGGGAATATGTCCACAAATGGCAAAATGAGAAAAATGCAAAATAAGTTTTTGATCAATTTACAAAAACAAATATTTCTCCCATAGTTTTCAATTTCATTAAAAAATTCGCTTAATAAAAAATGTTTGTCTATCCAAGATCTACAACCTCGTTTAACCAGAACTTTGGTAGCACTTAACACTTCCAAGGTAAAAGACAAATTTTGTCGTTTTTCGATTTTATCGTTGTTTGGCCCCAAAAATAGACAAAAGGATCATGACTCTTGAAGCGATCGATAGGTCCTGATGAGTAGATTCTTCCGGAACCTCATAATCGATATTTTGGTACATACCTTTTCCCTTTGTGCTTTAAGGTATCGATATGAGTACTACGCAGCAATTCGTACTATTAATACGTATCTAATAATAGGACTACTACGTACTATAGTATAGCACCTGCTAAGCCTGCTGAGCATTTCTTATGCCCAAGAACTTCGGCCAATATGTGAGAACAGGCACATAATGCGAAGCTAGAAGGCTCCGAAGACGTTTGTAGCCGTGTCAGCCAGCCAACGGTAATGCCTGCCCACGTCCAAATTGAAAAATTGCCGGATAACTCAATGAATCGGTTATTCCGGATTAATGGCCGGCCGTCCGTTATGAGTCAGTTCGGACCTTGACGTTGACGATGGAATAACGAGACTACCTGGAATCGTATGCATCGACAATTGACTCGGTATAGCTCTCGATGTGTTTGAAGTGACCTGATGCTGATTTGATAACCGTGATGCGGATTGGCTTCAGTTCCAACAATCCGAAATTGACGGTGTTCCTTGAACGAGGGTCATGTTCTGTTTAAATCTATTCGCAGAAACCTACCTTCAAATCCACGTGTCTGTACGTAGTGCGATTTTTCAAAAATAAAACAAAATCATCCGATATGGGTGCGGGTTTGAAATGCTTCATTGCCATTTGTATATTTTCTGTGATTTGATTGGGACTCAAACCTAAACTCAAGCAGAATCTGCTACTGGTATCTGATACTGAAGCACCAATTCCAACTCAAACTGATACTCAAACTCAAGCTGCAACTCAAGAAGGATCAGTTACTGATACTTATCTGATACACTGGCTCAAAACCGATATGACCCATACTGAAACAAAAACTGAAACTGATACAGATGCACAAACCCAAACTGAAACTAAAACTCAAAGCAATACCGATACCCAGAGCTGGAGATGGAGATATACAAGAGCGGATTCAATTATGTATCAAATCGTTTCATTTTGGAAAACGCTACCATAAAGGTGCAATTAGCTTAAGCATTGCTTTGAAGTATATCTCCATTGATTTTGCTTTTAATGAAGTATGGGCCGTTGAAAAGGACCATCGCAATATCGCCGTTTCTGCTCGTAAATTAAAGAGAGATAATTAAACGAAATTCGTTATGAGTTTAGAAGAGTTTTACTATTAATTGCACGAACGCGAGTGATCGATAGATTTTCTAATTTGTGAAGATATTTTAAACGCTGCAAACCCGTGAAAAACTAATTTTTCTCTGTGCCGGGTTTTTATTTGATCATTTCGGAGGGATTTATTTTGTTCAAATTTCCTCAAAAATGGTACCAAAAGTGATACTGACCTTGAATATCTGTCCTCAAATGTGAAATTGAAAACCGAATAAATTCTTAATATTGAGCTAGGTTCGAATTTTCCTATAACAATAGGTGCATCCATTCACAAAGATTTTTTTTTGAAGTTTTTTCAAGAGTTTTCTAGGGGATAAAAAGACAGCATTCGAAAATGGCTCCGTTGACATAATTTCACGAAAATTAATTTAGAATAAATCAATCCATTGTCCGGATGTGGATGAGGCGATCCTTGAATAAATAAGGTAAGTACCTACTTACCCAAAAAACTCTCAAAACAATCTTGTGTTTGGCCGGCTATTTATTGTCGTAATTTTTTCCATTTTTAAAATGAAATCAAAGCAATACCTACGTTAAATAGTCAATAACATCCGGCTCAATAAATGATATAAAATTTCTATAAAAATCATGCTTCACCTTTTCCCTCTCTCACGTTGGTTTATTGTCGTGTTCTCCCCTTTGTTCGATTGATTTGCGTCATTTTTCCACATTTCATTAGGCAGGCCCTCAGTGAAAATGAGAAAAATCTTTGGAAAATGGGCGAGGCCTGTGTTAAAATTATGGAGAGTAGGCTACAGGGCCGGAGTCAGGTGGAGTTAAGGTATGGAACAGAGAGGGTCATGAATAACTCGGTCGTGACTTGATTGGAAGGCCTCTAGTTTATTTTAACTTAATGAAAATCTTCCCTTCCAGAGATTTTCATTAGGGTCTGGCGGCCAAGCACGTCTCCAACACAGGGGGCTTGAAAAGTCAAGCCAGGATAAGGGATGAGGGTGAAAAAGGTATCTGGGTGTGAGCAGGGTAGCGACAGCTCGGGTGATCAAAAGACTGTAGATCCGGCCTACCTGAAGGATAACTGTCGTCTGGCGCCGGGGTCTGGGGGCAACCTGGAAGATAATCATGCCGAGTTTCGTTTGATACCCTAGGAGGCCTGTTTGTAATAACAAATCGCCACCAACGGGAAACGAATACGTTACCCTTGATGAGTTATAGCAGGAATACTTGTCGGGTCTCTGATTCGATTATTCCGACCCTCACACGACATCGGGGTCATACGAATGTATAGCTGCGTTTTCAATAGAATGTTTCCATGGCAATCGCCTTACCTGAATCATCAGGCTCTTTTGATATTCCGCTACTTACTGGTAGATAAGGCAGCAGCGCTCCTTTGAGTGTCTGATCCGATTCGTCGAATTTTGCATTTTTCGCAACGAGATGAGGTCAATGAATACAGTGGTTTTAATACATGAAAACTAATTTCAACAACGCGCATGAAAATTAGGGAGTAAAAAAAATTATAAACTAAAAATATTTAGGTAAATTGCTTTTTTTTTGTTACTTTTCACTATGAAGTGAAACCCACATCAATTGTAGTGTTTATATTTCAGCAAGAATACAGTCTTCTACAAAATTTTTGCCAGATTACTAATTTCAAGAAATTTAATTTTTTTTTCTCCTTGATTTGTTATGAACCGTTTCAAGTCGGTTTAACCGATTTTCCCCCCTAGACCGGTATATTTTGGCTCTGTCCAACAACCTCGTTTCTGATCATTTCTTGCTGTTCGTCAAACTAGTGATTATAACCAGTTTCAATCGAAAGTGTTTTATTTTCAATGAGCCGGCTTGGCGGTACGTTTGCCGACCGCTGGGATTCAATGGACCAATCGTGAAATATGCGAGAGATTTTTCGCATTGCCTCCAACATCTATTTGAATTGGCATCTTCGATTCGGCAAAACATCAATAATCATTGGCCTGCTGTGTGCTTGGAACCAGAAATAGCACAGTTGTGGGGTTAGGCCGGCACGTCGATCGTACGTTAAAGGTTAGAAAGGGTCGATCATCAAGTTAGGAGAGGAAAATGTCCGAGAACTATTAAGGCATAATGCGTTTAAAAATTTTCATACGCTTTTTCCATAATTTTTTACGCTATAAGAAGCATTCTCAGCATTTGGTATCATATTTTTTCCGGCGGTAGCGCCTTGAACCGTACCGGCCTCCGCATGTTGTTTGCAATTGATCGTAGTTCAATGTCGTAGATGAAAATAAATGACACTAACAAGTTGCGGCATGCTGAGGAATACTACGTTAAATTCGACATGAAAGGTGAATCGGAGACATGGCACGAATGGCATGCATGCAGGCGAATCGCAAGTCTGGCCATCCTTCAGCCCCATCGGAGATATCGTGTGCCGAATGCGAAAGTTCCTCTGCATTGCGATGTCTAGTCACGTAGGAGCCCCTACAAATTAAGCTGTATGTGTATGTAATCTAATCGAATTTCCATTTCGCAAGCCGTGGAAGGACATCGCCGGAAAAATGATGCCTGGTGAGCCGGAAGGGGAAAATCGAAGTAAAAAGAGTATAAAAGGGACGAAGAACAGCGAAATTCCGACTTGGCAATTTCGCGTTTTTTGCCGCCTCGCATAACGAGCTTCTATTGTGATCCAATCGTGGTTTTCTCAGGCCTCTCGCTCCACTTTTTCGTGCATTGTCGGCAAGATTACCGGGCTACGAAAAGTTGGCATATTTTTTCAACGAGATGATACTGTTTAGATTTGCATACCTAATTGCAATGTTGGAGGTCTTCCAGTTTCTCGCGGTTGTTTGAAATTTATCAATCGATCATGTTTGTTAACAAACATTTGTACGATTTGGGTTGTATTGTCCGTGCGCCTATGAGGGTCGAAGACACATCGTTACCAGATTCATTATAGGTTTGGCAAATGCTATATTTTCATATACTTTTTTACTCCCATATTTACAAAGTAAATGTAAGTATTGTAATCGTCCTAAAATAAAACATCGGATCGGAAAATTTTAGCAACAAATTTTTGTTAATACGCTTTTACTCAGAATTACTTCTTTTACAAGTGTCAGCTGTCACATGATGTGTTTACAAAAATGGCCATAGCTCCCTCAATTCTTAACCTTTTTTCACATTAAATGTAAAAGGAATTTTCTTTTTCTGGAATGGTCGTCTTGGCAAGACCTATCACCCTCTTCTACTGGGATTTGAATTACTCCCAGTAGGTACTTCCGATTTTTAGGAACGTTATTGACAAAATTTACCAATCCGATATCCAAGGAAGCTCAAAAGCTTGCATTTGTTCGAATAAAAATCGTCTAGCCTCTTTCACAAGCCTGGAGTAACAAAAACCGACGTAGTATTTTCTGACCAATTCTTTTTCCTTAGCTTCGCTTAACGAAATTTGGTTATTATTGCACAATAATTGGAAAACCTTGGGGGTAGGTACGGGTTTGACGCTCTACTGACTGCGCTGATTGGACCTCAAATTTCTCTTGGAAATTTGATGTCGTTTGGAATCTGAGACGAGTTAATTATTTGAGATTCCTGTTATAATTTCAGGTGGGTTGAAGGGAGTTTTCCCCGACGAGTAAAGGCAGCACCGAGTTGAAAGCTTTATGGAACGCCTTGAAGCCGTCTCGACGCCCAAAATAAGCAGGTATGACGGGATAAATCAATATTTGATTTGTCAGTTAAGTTTACTGCCCGCCCCCTAAATGCCGAAGTTATGTAGGGCGAAACTAAGCAAACTGTTATTATTGCGAGTTACCTGCTCTAGCTTTTCCTTTTGAACTTCCGGTCAATAAGTCAAACAATTAATGAGTCAATCGATCGCTATTTGATAGAAGAAAATGGTGAAGAGGCCGTGCATTATAATGCATCTTTATAGAGATTGCGAAGTGAGCTATGGATATATTATATTATAGTCATTCATATTATGACACGAGTGCCTGTAATAAGCCAGGAAAATCGTGAAAAACGCTGAGTCGAAGATTTGGTTTAGGTAATATTACAGAATATGATACTTAAATAATACCTCGAAGCCCCTCTTACGGGGGTATTTGTCTATTTTCTGAAAACAGGGTAGGCAAATTTACTCATGAAGTTCGGCAGAGAATAGAGACGACTTAAAAGGCAGGGAAACGTTCATTTTTGTAAATAAAAATATTATTGTCCCTGTAACATTTTATTTTTCAGAAACCAATCTTCCCTGTTATTATCACCTTGCTCCTAGGAAAGACCATACCGAAGAGTTTTCATAATTTGATTTACCGGCGCATCAATAATTCATTTTTGAAGAAATTCTTCAAGTCAAACGACTCCGTTCAGCCGCCAGCATCTCGTTTCATTGCTTACATTATCGCCGGGTCGCAGAGAGTGTTTACGCCCGCTAAAGTTTAGCATCATGATGAAATTCTTGCGTTTAATTTACGGCTCAAGCCCTCATCCGTTTTATTCATTTTCCTCGCCGTAGCTCACGACCTGAAGCCCTTTAACTGTCGTTATGAAGTTATTAGAAAAGAAGGGATCGATCCCTTGAAGTGGATAACGCCACGAGCACCCACGTACTCATTCGTGCCTGAGAAAATGCAGGTGGAAATTTATGCTTTAATAGAAGAAAACTGCAGGTATGCAAAGATATGAGAAGATAACTATTATAGCAATTTCTATAATGAAACGTGCCCACTTAGGTTGCTAACAATAAGCATAAAATAGAACCTGTTCACGATTCTATTTTGTATAGCATTTCCGAATGAAATTGATAATTTTCCGAACCAAATTTAAAATTTTCCAAAGCAAATTGAGATTTTTCACAATTAAATTGGCTTGGAAAATGATTAATTCGGGTTGGAATAGTCTCAATTTTATTAGGAAAATTCTCAACTTGATTAGGAGAATTTGCAATCTGGTTTTTAAAATCCTCAAATTGATTTGGAAATTTTTCGATTAGAAATGCTACATTTTTTGCATCTTCAGGTGCCAAAACTCAACTTCAGGCCCCAGCTGGTATTAGGTA
Organism: Nesidiocoris tenuis; assembly: GCA_036186465.1. Lineage (NCBI taxonomy): Eukaryota > Metazoa > Arthropoda > Insecta > Hemiptera > Miridae > Nesidiocoris > Nesidiocoris tenuis. The sequence continues at coordinate 13,553,412 of AP028915.1, read as the reverse complement.
TTGTTCAAGAACGATCAAGATCGCTATGGAAAATGTTCAAAAATTCAAGAACAGTGACTGTCCACTAAAATATATACTTGGTTAAGGGCTCACACCCTCGGTTAAAGTCTCTGACTCAAAGCTGCTCTGGATTGTGGGTTCGAATCTCACTTGTGGCATAAAAAGTTTGGCCCGTAGCCTTATGATTTATGCCACTCCTGTTCCGGGAGGTTTAAAAAATGTCGGTTCAAAGTTTGAGGACAAACTCCACTCAGATACCCTCTGGGTCAGCACAATACGAACACTCTATGATCCTTATGGCCTTAGGTCGGAGTTTAACAAACTTTTACAAATCGAAAAAATTTCGAAAAAACGAACCTACCTATTCGAAACCACTTTGGCAACCACTTTGAGTCCGAATATTCCGGACGTTGGAAATTTTCATTACAGCCGTCCGACGGTTGGACCGAAGGCCGAAGTGTAAGTAGTTGGGATCTGGGGGTTGGAGTGCGGAGGTTTGAGGCTGGTGGCTGCTTTGCCGGGCCTCCTAGCCAGCTAAACAAGGCTGTCACTGCAAAAGAAAAACGAAGAGGTCTCGCCATGAATTATAAACACTAGGCAACGGTACACCGCTGTTATCGCACGTGCTCAGCTTACGCTTTTCCGAAGCATTTTCCGTGATTCCGCAGCGCCGCTAGTGCGCCGCTACACCGCCGTATTTCTAATTCTTTCCGTTGTTTGTGCCGAAGGAAAAAGAAAAACTAGATTTTCTCAAGGAGGCTAAGTAAACAAAGGATCGAGATTCGAGTTTTCAGGATGCAATATCTCTACCTCTTTTACAAGTGCCAGGTGGAATAGGAAAATGTGGGAGAGAACCCGAATCACGATTTTCCTGGGCCAGCTTTGTAAACGGGGCTTTGATAACGATTGTGAGGATTTACCCAGATTAGATTTGAGATTGGTGGTTTTACAAGTTCAGAAAGGCCTCGAAACACATTTATATTGCGTATGAGTCGGGCATGAAATATTGGAATCACAAAAGTCGCCTAAAATGGCATCCAGTCTGTAGTAGATACCTCCTAAATGCGAATAAAATAATATTGCAGCATTTTGAGGAGTGATGCCGAAATGGCCATAGATTTGTGGTGGAACAAGGAAACTGGAGCTTTCCTCTGCGTTCATCCGGAATTAGGACCGGCTCCTTGGGTTGCAACTATCTGAACATGGCACCGCTAGGACAGAGGTCAGTGATCACCCATCCAGCTTGAGCTCGAGCAAGTTCCTAGTTCCTAAAGATGTAAGGAACTCACTATGCGAATTTTGAAACTCACTGAAAATCAAAATACGCCAAGTTATCGGAATGTAAAAATATCTCCATATTCTGCATCAATGATTTTAAGACCAAAAAAGCTAAAATCGGTAAATTTTTGCGTTCAGGAAGCTAATTACTTCATAAATATTGAAGCAAAAAAAAATATCTGAAAAGTCATCAAAATGGACGTATTAGCCAAGTGCCTACCAGGAGTGATCAAGCCTTGCGTATTCTGCCGTCTCGTCGCTATTCGTACAGTCCAAACATCAACAAACGGAGGGTAGTTTAATTTGCGTTACGCAATTAGATACCTTCGGATGTCAAAGCTGCTTTTAACTCCTGACGCGGTGACGTCGCAAGTTGTACAACCCTCAACCTCAATGTTGAGACGACACCTTTTCACGCCGGGCCAAATTAATGCCGCGAACTCTCCGGCGACTTTCCAATGAACTTTAACCGAGTGCTTATTCAATCGCCGTTTAAGTACAACTTCACGCTAATGTCAAAGGCTTTTAGAAAGTGTTGGCAAGGCATGGTAGTCTAAGCTAATAAATCAAAATCACGGAGAGGACTTTTTTGGGTTCCGAAGTGATTGAAGAATTACGGCCAGCACAATGGCGCGCGCCGAAATTTGCGCAAACTGGGTAGGCATACCTCAGTAGGAAATCGTGGTTGGAGACGTAAGCAGGAGAAGTCACTTCCAATCACAGAGATTGAACTTCATTGAAAGTTTTTTTTACGAGGAACGTGCGGGAAAAACCCAAAAGATCCAATAGGTTAAAAGATTTTTTGAAATTTAAGTAATTTGCGTTTATTTTTCAAATGTTTGGCAGCTTCCTTTGCGGCGCTGAGTGTTGCATCCTTTCTGAGCCAAGGTTTTTCTTGTAATTTTGAATCACTAATCGAGCGTATGATGAGCCGGACGTATTCCGATGGTTCTTCTTTCTCTCTTCTTCCTCCTGGGCAGATTTTGTTGTGAATTTTGTGTAAGTCAGAGCCGATTACAGATAGCAATGTAGAGCTACTGACTGGGAATTCCTCTACGCCACTTTCCACGCAATACCTCTTTCATGATTTCTCGAAAAATTCCAAATTTCCTGCAATATTTTCATCGATTACTACTGGCTTTGGCGTTGGGATGTTCCTCAGCTGACGAATTGCGTTGTTCGTCGAACGATTTGTCTGATTTTGTTGATTGTTTCTTGTTTCAAGCCTTCTACTCGAGAATCTGGAGTTGTTTTTCCATTTTCTTCATTTTACTTTGTTTGATATTTAAATTTTATCAAAAGTATGATTCGAAATGGCTGCCTGTTCTGTAAATTTGGAGCAATATGTCTTGGAGTCGCTATCAACTCATTACACAAATTGTCACATGTCACTGGATCTGGCTTTTCAAGACGTATCGCTTTGAGTTTACAGAATAGCCCCCCTGAACGTTTTAAGTAGGTACATTGAAGAGCTATAAATAGTAAATTTACAAAATGTCTCATGTCGCTGTAGCTTCAGTCAACAAGTTGCAAACAAGGGGGTTCTTGGAAAAATTCGCATTTTACCTGGAAACTTTCCATTCACTTCGGCGAAAAAGGAAGGCGAGGAATGATTAATTCGAGACTAGGGTGGCTTGACCCCCGCCGTCCATTTGACCCTGTTTGCCCTGCAGTCAGACATGGCCGGGGGGCGAGTCGTGCAAGCTGGGACTGGATGTCACATGGACGATGGTGAGTGGGGACTAAGGTGAAATCAAACCAACCATTGAATCGCGAGGTCGTGATGAGACGAGGAAGGTGAACTCACGGACTACCAGCTCCGTGTTCTCTGTTGTCTGCCGTACTTTCCGTCTGGGCCAGGGTTATCTGTCGTGAGGATGCGCACTTCGATTGTGAGGGTCGTCTGGACTTTCTTTCCAAGATCCGACTGAATAAGTTCTCAGAGCCACTTTCACCAAACTTTTAACGTCCCGTTTAAATTAAACGTCTCTTATGTTGATGATAGACGCATATCTATCGATAAAGTTATCCATGGTAAAATAACGACGCCAATTTATCAAGTCGTTACAATTTTGATGAAATCGGCCCTATCAGATGACATGCATTGTCAGGTTGCTCTCAGAAGTTTCACAGACCGTCTGCAGACATGTTCATATGGAAATAGCAACATGCAAATTCATTACCTATCAATTTTTTAGTGGAATTCATTATTATGCATATTCATTTGGTGTCAATCAGGAGATCGTAGAAGAACCCTTTTTTAGAGGAACATATTTTTCAAACCGAATTTTGACTGCTTTCTCACCATTTCGAGTAACAGATTCCCTCACGTTCCTCCGCGATTTCCAATCTTCACAAATTTGGTAATAAATTGGTAAAAATTAGTAATTTTTTTCAAAACCACCGAAGTGCAGTAGGTACTCAAACTTTTTCGTTTTTTAGGCTGAAGTGTGTCTAAGAAATGTAGGCAATGAACGTCCTTGGATATCGGACAGGTAAATTTTGTCAATAAACCGGGCCCAAGCGAATGAAAAAGTTTGGGAAATTCAATGACTCCCACAACAGTTGTGGAAACAATAGTTACTGTTGTTAGCAGCCTAGAAATTTTAAGGTAGCAAACCCCCCTTCTGTTTTGAGAATACCTACGCAAAATTTCAATTTTAGGACAATGTAGACAACATTGATATAGGATAGTGCTTTCCACGGATGTATCAGCTGCGCGCACGTATGCGAACTCAAAGTGGGTAGGTATTCCATGTAGTCCATTAATTTATTAGCCCGTTAGTGGGGGGAGGCTTTAATTTGAGTGAATAGTTGGAGTGTTCTAATGAAACAGTGTGTTTCAATAAAAGGAGAAACACTTTAATAATAATTAGCCAGACGACCTTTTCGCGTTCACCCGTCGCTCTTCTCTTCCTTTCGTGCCTTCTATAGGGTCTGATAATTTATTAACCTTGTGTTCGAAGTAATACCATCTAATCCAATAAAACCGGCTTGATATCAGGCATACCAAGAGTCATTGAGACCTTGATTGCTTTTTGTGCCAAGTGGTGACGTATTTTATTTATCGTGGATGATAGATAATAGGGAGATCTACCTATTAAGCGTTTACGTATTATCCAAGTGGTAATCGATAACTTGTGGTATGGCTAATGGTGATATTATATTCGACTGTAAAAACACGACCAATCGTTGATAATTTATGTGGAAAAACAGCGGTTTGCAACACAACATTCATCGAATCGGAGTTGCACAATAAAAGTGCTACCACCGGTCAATTACCCGAGCCGCCTCTCACGGACACGGTTCATGTATCCGAGATTGTTATCGCGAGCATCATGAAGATGATACCTCAACCATGACAGGATTAAATCGTGAGGACGGCTGTCAGTGGGAAACCGGAGAAGAGTAATCTCGAGTACGAGACATTTCGAATCGAGTTTCGCGAGAAAATAGATACAATTCGCTATAGGTCTCATCACAAAAAACGTGTGCACATTATTTTTCTGTGTATCCAAAGAACTCTGCAAATTCTGCACAGGGGTTCATTTTTCGATGGCCGATATTAGTTGTCATTATTCTAGAATGTCGGTATAAATTTGTATTTTAGATGGGGATTTTGAAAAACTTTTTTTTGCGCCTGGCAAAGAAGCTACGTTATCCTCTTTGCTTGAAAAAAAAAAAAAATATTTTTCACAAAAAGAAAATTATTTTTTTTTAGTGGATTAGACGTGTGAGTAGGTCGTTTGGTTAAACAGGAATCAAGTTGCTCCATGCAAACTTGGCCAGAGCTTTTTCTCTACGCCGAATTCTTGAGTAATTCGGATGTATTACAATTGTGCTTCAATCTTGGCTCTGCTGACGGGAAAAGCAGAGATAAGGACCGGCTGGCCTTATTAGCGTAATCGCATCTTCCAACCTTCCCTCTGACTATTCCTACCTTGTAATACCTGTGAGAAAGTTTAATCAGCTTTGCGGTAGGTGGTTCTCAGACTAATACCCCGCCGCAGTTCTGTATAGTAACGTTTCTAACTACCTCCGGGATTATGCGGTTAGCGATTCCTCGCACGAAGGAAAATCTCAGTTTTTGAGTCGATTCGTCAAAAAATCCATCATCCCGATGAACTGTTCTGTAGATTTACAGCCATGATAAGTGCTATCCTCTGCTGACAACTTAAACCGATAATCAACATTTATTCGTCACACAACTTTGACACGTCTAGGGGAGTGCAAACAAATCAAACATGTTGTTATTACGATGTGGGGTTTAGGGCTTAATTATCAATTTAAAGAAGGATGGAGAGGAATTGTATGTTAATACATGGAGTAGGTTTCATAGTGCATGGGCTGAATATATCCATTCTATCCCTCGTACGCAATGAATTATTCCTTCCCACCTAATAGCTATTATAATATGAATGATCCTCACGATTACAATGCTGGTGAAAATTTGGCCTTGAAGAGCAACGCTTTGAAAAAATAATAAAGCTAATTAATAACCTTTCTACTAAAATTAGGCTCTAACGGTATCTGCCTATTTGTGCGTGTTGTATAATCCGTTGGTAAAAAAGCTGACTCCAACTTGGAATTATTCGCACCTCTTCAAAATTCAAGGTTTGCATTGTACAATACCAGTGACGTCAAGAGCTTAGCTGGATAGGAATTTCGAATCGGTACGCTCAGCATGGTCCGTGACCAAGGAGCTGTAGGAGTTCTAATTTGAGCACGATACGCTACGTATCCTTGCTGTAGGTCAACAAAGAGGGCTGAGTGCTGAACACGATCTCAGCTCTCTGATGAGCTCATTCTGCTCGTCCCGGATGGACACGACTTACCAAGGTCGTCAGATCACGAGAAGCGTCTTTTTATTAATGGATCTGCGATATTTCTCTATTTTGCAGAGGATAGATGAAGGTATATTAGGAATATGTGCTTAACCATTTGTACCTGGGGGGTCTCACTTACGATCAATACGGACTAATACTTCCGTTTTGTACGTTTTAGGTATTTTTAGATAAATATTTTTTGTGATCTATGTTCAAAGTAAGATTGAGGACCGGTTTATTAATTTTTGCAAACCCAAATCAATCCAAAGACGCTGCATTAACTAATGTCCAAGAAGTTTTCTGTATGACAGTCCCAGGTAAAATCTAGTGCGGGCGTCCTTGGATAAATCTATCTTTGAATGAATTTATTGATGAACCGGCCCTGGCTGATCTTGCCGGACCGTAGACGTATAGAATCCCTAAAACGAACGGTACAAATTGAATAATTTTGTTGTTGGAGTAAAGATATTTTTACGTGCCTCTTTTGCCGATCTTTGATCGTTTATTCTGTCAACTATTAAGTTTGAGGGTCGATCCATCCATCTAAAATAAATTGGTTGACCATTTCGTCCAATGAATTTATCCAAACTGTTTCCAAAACTCGCTATGGTAGGAACCAAATTGATACAAATGAGGCTGCAATCTCAAAGTGGCTTCATGCAAATAGGCAGTGAGCTTGCATTAAAATAAACGTAAAACATTCGATGAAGTAATATCCAGCCCGATGACGACTGCAGAAGGATCAAATCGACCCCGGGTACCTAGAGAGGAGCTATTAGAACACCTGACTTCACTAAACCGACTCCTTTCAATCCAACTCAATGCGAAGGAAGCCACTTTGTCAGTTCCTCATTCGTTTTCCTCGAGCTCTATTCCAGCCGACCTTGCGATATTCTGAAGAGGCTCAAATGCCACCTGAGAGACTATCTTATCGCGGTGGAATTCCGACGAACGATATGAAAAATGGATTTTATCAATTCTTGCTCGTATGGGAACTGAAAGTCGAGAGATCTTGGAAATATAAGATAGAATATTACTATCGATTGTGTGAGCGTGCGAGAGTAAGTAAATATTTCATCAATTTCATGGATTTCGAAAACCGAACTAATTTTTTACATTTTGAATTTCCCTTCTCTCGGCCATTTCGAGTTAGAGCCACTTCAGCACTCAAAAATTTCAGCTCTTCGCTGTTCTAAATGAGTGTCTTCTAAATGAGTCGGTTCATATCAACCAAAATATTGGCTCTCACATTTTCGCCTCTATTTAGCTGTCTTCGAGTTGTCAGCTCGAAACATCATCGAAGAATTTTCGCCTTCAACCTTTCACGATTTACTTTCACCCAGTTAAGCAGAATACCACCGTGCTCAACCGTTTTTTTGGACGTTCTGTCTTGTTTCTGGTTTTATGGTAATTGGGGATATTAAAATTGGGGCTGCATGTCCATTTTTCCTACCTCCAAGACCCTTCTCCTCTAGGACACAATAAAATTCAAACTTTTTGAAATAATAATGTGTATCAAATGAACTTATCCACCAATTGAATTTATAGCATTTCCAAGTCGAATTTAAAATTCTCAATTTTATTTGAAAAATTCTTATTTAATTTGATTTGGGAAATTCTCAATTTTATTCGAAAAAATCTCATTTTGATTTGGAAAATTGGATTAGGAAAATAACTAATTCAATTCAGAGAATTCCTAATTTGGTTAATATAATTGTCAACTTGACTTACAATAGTATACATTTATGCGGAATTTTAGGCGGTTTTTTAATTTACACCAAGTGAGTTTTTCATTATTTTTGACCGAAACTCGAATATTATGAGTGGTAATTTTGATTTGGATGCCTTAAAATAATGGAAATTAATATTGATCTTGAAATATGAGCCTCAATTCGGAACAGAATTCCATTTTATCTAAAGCTATACCTACTTGAAATATAGAGTTTTGTTATTGTTATTAATAAACGTTGTTTCAATTTTGTTACAGGTATGCAACTAAAATATTCTCAAGCGCTTCAGATCACTGAACTGCTCAAGTTTGCAGTTCTCGGGTGAGTTGTTATAGTGTATTATGCAAACATTTACCTACCTATTTTGAATAGGTAGCACCTCTGATTGTAGTCGGTTATTATTCTATAAAGCTTACACCCTCGTCGAGCAAGCGGATTACTAACAATAAATCCTGCATGGCACCTCAATGGGAACCGGAAGATTTTTATCTTTTAAAGTTCTCTCAAAACGGGTAATACCATCAGGTGTTGGTTTACGACATATTTACACACAAAAAAGCGGTACCGGGAGAAACGTGATCGAACCACGCTCCGCGCAGGGCGAAGCCGCCTCGGAAAATGTCGACGGAAAGCGAAATAGGAATTGCTTTTCTGCTGCTGCTGCTCTGAACATCGTCATATCCTTTTGCAGATCGGAGTAGCAACGTAATCTGTATATTGTATAAGCTTTCGCTGCCGGTTTCTGGAACAAATTCTCCCCCTGGATGTGTGCGTGGTGCGATTTTGTTCGCCAGTCGGGCATTTGAATATAGACTGGTTTTTCCATCGGTGCGCCAAGCAGAAAGAGGGATCTGCATAGGAGGGCGTTCTAAAAAATCATTTACGCGCTCGCTAATCTGACTGCAAAATAGGACCTTTTGAATTCCGTTCCATGATGCAGAATTACTTCATTTGATGAAAGCTCTTAGTCCATTTCTAGTTAAGCTAGTGCGGCATTGAGCTTCTGACACTCGATTCCATTCAATTGCTTGGAAGCGAGAGATGGAAATCGAAATTTCATCAAAATGCACTAGCTAAGTGGGTGTGACTTTCAGTTTGATGTCATGACCTTTTGGGTACGTTATTTTTTTTACCAGGCGATAATTTCCTCCATTTTTTAATCAACTTCTCTGGAGTGTGTACACTGACTTCTTTCCTTCCATTATGAAATTTTTGTCCTGACCCGGGAACGCAGGGCTAATCGCATTACTTATCCGTCGTTTGCCCCAAGTGGCCGCCGGTGTGAAGAGTCTAATTGAAACGGAACTCTCACCCCCATTCTCCGGTAATCACTTCAATCCTTTATCAAATCTGATAAGCCTCAAACTCAACTTGGGAGAAAGGTTCCGTGAATTATGTTAGCCGGAGACAAGAAGTACGAGCGTTGAAAATTTCATCGGTTTATCGGGGTGGGAAACGGACCGGGAAACGTTTCAGCACGGAGTATTACTAAAAGAGAACCAGGCTTGGAAAATGGAGGCTTTACCGAAAGATTCATTGTTTCCTCTTTCCATTCTTTATCGGAGCTCGAGGTGAATCGTTCCGAAGAAGATATGCGATAGGTTGTTCGGTTTTGTGAAGGAACTCTCGTTCGTTAGTATGGAAGCTCTTTTTACCTATTTCAGCCGAACTTCGTAGGGACATCTATTTGATCAAAACGAGCATTTATGAATGATTTATATGATGGCGTCCATTGAACGAAGATTTTATGTAGTCCTGGCAGAAGAAGTTTAACAGGAGACAATTTTTCTCTATATACCTATTCGTCGCTTCTCTTGATGATTCGATTCGTGATTCTTTCTCACTGATTCCCTCTCTTTTCACGTCCGAGAATCATCATTTCTCTAAATACTTCTCGAGTCAGCTGTTAAGTCATCAGCGTTGGCCGAGACTCTCGTTGGATCCCTTCACTTTCTGACGGACGGGCCAGACAACGGCTGAAGATGAAACGTGGATTCCAGCACGTGAGAAAATCGGTAGCTCAATATCCTGTCCAAAAGTCCTAATTCCCTTCTTAACGGCGGTGTTAACTATAAAAACCTCCGGCTCGTTATGATGACGGCATGGGAAACAATCAGGAATTTTTTATCATCGTGTCGGAAGGCGGACGCGTTTTAATGGATTCCTCATTCTCCAGTCGGCCGTTGTTATCGAGGCAGGTGAATGAGATGAGAGCTCATCGGAAAGGTAATAAGGCAACTATTACGCGCCAGGATCGACAAAGAAGGCAAACGCGTAAGAAATTACGGGCCCCAATTGTTTTTCCGACGAGGAACAAAAGCGTTTATCCCTTCCCTGAGATTTGCTCAGACTGGCGGCTATTGTCGGTTGCCGAAATTGATGCAAATCGTCGAACAACGTTCCGATCGTCTGACTCAGTTGCTGCTAGTTGAACATTGAGGATTCAATCGGTTCAATGTAGGAGTAGCTACAATTACAAATAATGATTGTTCAGTTCTGTTCACACTACTTTGAAAGTCAAAAAAAATGTTCCATGTCCCATACCCTTACTTGTCAAATGACTAGAGGATATACCTAATTATGTCAGTATAATAATATATACCCTGTTATAATTAGGTATATCCTGTAGGTATTATATGCAGTAATATGCTGTATGTTAATGTTTCCTAAACATCTCGCTTCCAAGAAATTTCACTTCTAAAAGTGAAGATACTTTGGCAATTTTTCCATTCCTTCTTTGCCATCTTGCATTCGGACGGTTCGGATAGACGTCAGGATCAACGACCTCCTATCCTAGCGTATAGTCAATTCAATTATATAAAGAGGAAAAAGGCAATCGGCACTGGAACCCTTCTGTGTTCCGCTTGGTGTATATTTGCGTGATCAAGCTGTTATCTACGAAGTACATATCTTCACTTTTCCTCAAACAGGCCGAAGTGTTTTCCTATCGTTCCCGCTATATAATCAAAAATCTATTTGCGACCCGTGTGCAGTAATGTCAGTCAACAGTTGTCGGTAAGTTACTGACCGTGTGTGTACGAACGCTTGCAATGTCTGTTTATAACATTGTAGTTATTTTCGATTTAATGTTTCATACGAGTTCATTTATAAAAAACATTATTCCCAATTAAAATGTAAGAATCATTGACAATTGAAACCCAAATTAGTAGATATAGTGATAAATAATTTTTTTTTAATTCAAGATTTTTTCCTCAACCGGGCATGACATGACGAAGGGGCTTCTCTGGTAAGATTATACTGAAAGTACACAATTCGAACCCTTCTTTGCCGCTTTTTCGTTATTATGCATAGGTATGTTTGCCATGCGCTCAAGCAGCCAATTTTGATCCAGTTTCCAAAATTCTCTCGAGGAAATCTTCCATTCGGTACTTAAAATTATTTTTTTAACTTTTCTAGGATTAATATTCCTTGCGCCACAGCTGAAATATGTTGCACCATGAACTTTCTAATAAATAAAATACAATTTAGCGTCCGAGAGCTCGTTTTTTATTGTCTCTAACTTTTTTCCATAGTGGATGGCACGAGTAATAATACGAGCTACCTACTATTTCAGGAACAAACATGTTGCGTGGAGCTCTTAGCAGAAAAAAGATACTTTATGTTACGGGTTGCGGTTATCTGGGGTCTGCAGGGCCTTCATCGTAGTGCACTCGGGCGCGCTCGCGTCACCGGGCGCCAGGTGGCTTAAAAATGATCCCATCTTACTCGAAAGCTTCTACCTCTTCGCGTCCTTCAGTTAGATTTCGATCACACGAACGACCAGATTCTGCAGTACAACAAGAAGTTAGAACTGCAACAAATCAATTTTATAAAAAGGCAAATCTCCCGATTTTGCTTGGAAACGCTTCAATTTTCTTGTTTTCCGTACATTCAATGGCAGTTTAGGTTGGTGAAGAAATTCCTTCATAGCCTTAGGAAGAGTTTGGAATTTTGGTGAAATCCTTATGATAACATTCAGTTAGATACCGACATAATTCAGCTGCGTTTATCCCTGTATCAAGTCAAGTGCGAGTCGAAATGAGATCAAGGTCATCAATCGTTGATACAAAGGGCGTCTTGCAGCTCGTGTGAGCAAAGCATTCGGCGTGGGAGGTAGGGAGGTTGAATTATGTGGACGAGCCTTGTCAACCAAAATGTGAACTCACACTATACTCAAACACAATTTGACCTTTAATTTATATTAATAAATTTCACCAATAATACGAGTGCACAATATATACCTACTTGAAGTATGATTCACATTACATTTTTGAACATCGATTCAATTTCAAGTCGGGGAAGTGGGCACTTATGGCAGTCGGGTGTGCCAATGCGTACGCTTCGTGAATATACTTGTGCAGGTAAATCATCTTATAACAGCGGGCAAAAAAGGTGGCACAAAGTAAGGTCGGTCGGAGGAAGAAGATCCATACCCAGCGGCTATGGCTGCCAAAGAAACGGTGCACCTTTGTTTTGGTCTCTTGCCATTAGACTCGGTTCATTCGGCTGCCCTTCGCTTCCTGCTTCGTCTCTTTGGCTATGCCGAACAAGGCCAAGGCACAGAGATCTCCCTTTTGTCCCTTTTAACAAGAAACAAAAGGGAAATTCCCTCTGCTCGGCCATCCCCCCATCATGCCATATTATCCGACGGAACAACCATGAATACGAACTATCCGCTAGCTTGGGACGGAGAATATGCATTGAATTATGTATTACGAGGAGAAGAATGAGACGTTCTTTTGAATATTCAGAACCGTCGCGCAATTTATATTCCCAGATTAGAAATTACAAACTGGAGAGAGTAATTGCTCTTTCCGCTGGTGCCAATTTTGTATTGTTGACCTTTCCTTAGATGGAAAAATGCCGGAAAATGAGCCGCATTCGCTATCAGCAGACGATATAGCAATTAGGCAGCATTCAAACGGACTTGAAAACTCCGCTCTTGAGGCTGAATTCCTAGAGATGAATTTTTACGGAAATGACGACTGATAAAAGACAGAAATAAAGGAGAGGAGGGAAAATTAAGTTTTGAGAAAGATTCATTTAGATATTGCCGTCAGACATTTCGTCACGCTAGTGGCACCACCGGGTAACTCATTATTTTCGGTTTTTTGGGAGTGGCGAAAAGCCGATTATTGCAAAAATCATGAGAGACATAATAATAAGTTTACCCGGTTCCCAAGCAAGGCCTTACGGTTAAATTTGATCGAGTCGGCTCTAAAGACGTCTGGAGACTTGCCATAGGACAAGCGGTTGCACTGATATAGTGTGTTATGACGAAGATTTGAGATACCCACTGTTCTTCACTAATCGATCCGCCACCTCTTTTCCTATACAAAAACGCTCTTTACTCAAAACCGCCCAAAAATGAGATACCTGGTGTTGCCAGCGGCGTGACGATTTTTAAATTGAAGCCTCACCGATTTTCCGTGGCGTGCAAGGTTCTCCTCATAACCAAGGACCGCAGAAACCATCGAATCGCACGATGTTCCCATCAGTCTCCAAGAGAACAACCCTTTGTTCGTAATCTACTAACTCGTGGATAAGCGGACTTTGTTATCGAAAAATGTATGATGCACCGTAACGCATGGAAGGTTTCATGAATTGAATACCGCGGCTCATCCGCTTTATCTCCACCTCCCATATCCAGGGGCCGACGGTTGATCCGATGCCTCGCGCCTGCGGTTGATGAGATAGAGCAGAGAGAGTTTATTAAAGCAAGCAGAAAGTTATTCTTGCAAAGAGCTCGCCAGTCCCAAGCCGCTGGCGTCGCCGGGAATAATTTTGCGGCAGACCTTTTCATCATTCGCCTGGAAGCCTTCAGCTGATCGAGAGCTGTGACTCAGACTGGAAACCATATATTTTGCCTTTTCCTCGCCCCTTTCATTTACTAATCTCCGCGGAAGCCCTTTTCAGTTTTCATCCGAGGGCTTTCGCGTTACTCAGTCAAAAGCTCATTGAGATGCCAGCCCTCTATGATCCGAAGAGATGAAAGCGACTCATTAGCAGGACAAATTTAGGTGACATTAACGTTACGGTATTTTCAGCCAGAATGAAGGTCCATCTTTTGAGAATTTTTGCTCAATTATATCGCAAATAATCAACGTAGTGGCAGACCTCGCTGATGATGGCGTTTGTTTAATGTGGATCGATGATCGACCCTCGAACATGGTTGTCAGCAGATCAGGGGTAGGGTCTGCTGACAACCATATTCTTCATTTGCGTTCTTGAACTGTTACCTTGATATTCACTTGAGGTTGGCACAGACATGAAGTTATTCGCCTAGTGGCGAATGTTCGCCAAATACCTATCTGATTTGCTCAGGGTCTGTTCAGGCAGTCCGGACAACTCCAGGACAAGTTGCTGAAGAGGCCAAGCAAATTCAAGCCAGGGATGAATATTTGTCCATAAAGGTCCGATCACATGGCTTTGCATCTGCATCAACAAGTCCTGGGGCAGTCCGGGACTGCCTGTCAGAATAGGTCATCAGTGTTTGGCGAGCAACGGTAAGTCTGATTCACACATGCATGGTACTCGTGTAAGAATCTGGAGGAATATTTGAGAAAATATATTCGCGATGTGTGGTTCTGTAGTTGGGGCTGGCTCTTCTTTCGAGAGGCATGAAAACTTAATTTTCCAAAATCAACAATCGCGATTAGTCGATTGCGTCAAACTCCTACAGCTTGGGGCCCCACACACTACGAGGAGTATGGGAATCTCGGATTGGTTATCTGGGAGGCTTAACCTGAAATCAATGTACAGATTGTGGAGCTATCGTTTTCGGACCACAAACTTTGAACCATGCTTCAGTGCATGTTGATCAACAATGTTGTCGAACTCTGAGTGGCAGAACTACCAACGTCTCCAGAGGATCTTCAAAATCGTTCTTGAACAATGTTTGATTGATGTCCTTTTGGTTGGACTGAGGATCTTCTTGAGCGGCATGAGCCCGTCAAAGCTTTCTCATACAATTTTTCAAGTCCTAACTCATTTCGCCAGCCGTTCAGGTTTTTTTTCAATGAACTGCAGGGCATTGCTGTATCAATGGGTTGTGGGTTCGAATACCACTGGAGGCATGAAAAGTTTGGCCTTGTAGTTCATGCCATTCCAGGGGTTGTAGAAAAATTCGGTTCAAAGTTGGAGGAGAAACCTCGCTCTTTGGGATATTCTCTGGGTCATCATATTTAAACACTCTTTGATCCTTCAAAGTTTTCGAATGCATTTCAGAACAGATCGTAAATCAGGATCCTAGGGAGCCACCAGCTATCTCTGTCGTCCATATGTCTATCAGTTTCCGCCATTTAATCAGATCCTATTAGACCATGGCACGCTGCATTTTCTGAATGGACCGCTGGCGAAGAACGCAATTGCTTTTCTAGCCGAGGCCACATTTTGTACCTACTAGCAGGTTCTAGTACGGTCGGGAAAAACTGGCTCACGTCCGCTCCTTGCGCATTGGGCTATAACAATATAACCGAAGGGTGGAAAAGGCAGCGTTGTGCGCTACAATTGTAAGCCAACTCCGACTCCTCTCCGGCCATTCTTTTCGACAAACTGCGAGCAGGGATGCTGGTCGTAAAAGTAAAATGTCGCTAACGAGCTCCAATCAGCATAGGGACGGAATAGAAAGCATGGAACGAATGGCGTAGGGATACTGTTATCACGTGCTGGCCGACCTCAGCATCTGCGGAGAATAAGAATACGCGACTCGACTGCTTTTGTTGCAACTCTCAATTGCCGCTAACTTGCTACGGAGCTCTCCGATGTTTCCATTGGATTAAAATTCTGCCAATTGAAAACCGCATTTGATTCCACGCCCTGATCTTTCAAGTCCGGGTAAGCTTCGGTAGAACTTTATTTCTTGACACAATTCGAGATAAAATGACTCGAGAACTGAAAAGAAATCGTTTACTCAAACTGTTACTAACCCACACCCACTCAAGTATCAGTTTGAGTTCGAGCCGAATAAGCTGATACTCAAACTCAAACTGAGACTCAAACTAGACTGATACATATATACAGGCTCGAACTAAAACAGATACCTACTCAAACTGAAGCTGAACCTCAAATTGAAACTAATACTCATACTGATACACAAAAACAAACCGGAACTGAGACTCAAATCTATACTCACACATCTCACACATCTATACGCACACGGGCTCAAACTCGGACGGAAACTGATACCCAAACTCATGCTCAAACTTGAACTGATATGATACTCGAACTAAATTACAAATCGAATTTAATACACAAACTCAAACTGATTCTCAAACTCAGAAGAAAATTAAACTCAACATCAAACTGAAACACAAGCTCAAACTTATGCATTGAGTATTAACTCAAACTGAAACTGAGAGAAAAACTCAAACTGATACTGATACTCGGAACAGTGTTGCCAACTCGTCGCCTTGCTTTTCCTCTGTCGAGCTACGAAATAACCTCTGAATTCGACTAAAACCCTCTGACTTTCAAAAAGTTGTGTTATTAACTCCAACATTAAAAAATACGAATATAAAATGATCAAACACAACTTTGAGATCTAAGTCAGCTTCGAGTTGAACTCACTTTCGAGTTCAGACTCAAATTTGAGTTCAAACTCAACTTCGAACTCAAATACAATTCCGAGATTTAAGTCAACTTCGAGTTCAAACACAACTTCGAGATCTAAGTCAACTTCGAGATCAAAGTAAATTTCGAGATCAAAGTCAATTTAGAGATCAATGAATCAAATCATTTGGGAAGAAGTTTCGGAACCCCATAATCCGAATTAGAAACTCCAATTGAAAGAATGGAAGTTGTCAGTTCCACGAAAGTTTACGAAATTGTAAACCGATTTCGGCGGCCAAGCCAGCGTCAGTGCAAAACCAACACTGAAAGCCACAACCACGACAACCACCTTATATAGACAATGAGTGAAGTGAAAGCAGCAAGTGAAAGGCCAAAAGAGAAAGGATCCTCTATTGAACCTAACAGGTTGAAAACTTCTACTAAGTTGACAACTTCTTCCCAAATGATTTGATTCATACTCTTCTGCTCGTCGAGCAGTTGATGGGAAAGAATTACATTGATGGGTTACAATTCCGTAAACTTTCGTCGAACTGACAACTTCCATTCCCTCAATTTGAGTTTCTAATTCGAGATCAAAGTCAACTTTGAGATCAAACTCAACTTCAAGATCAAACTCAACTTCGAGATCAAAGTCAATTTCGGGATCAAAGTCAACTTCGAGATCAATGTCAACTTCGAGTTCAAACTCAACTTCGAGATCAAAGTCAACTCCGAGATCAAACTCAACTTCGAGTTCAAACTCAACTTCAAGATCAAAGTCAACTGCGAGGTCAAAGTCAACTTCGAGATCAATGTCAACTTCGAGATCAATGTCAACTTCGAGTTCAAACTCAATTCGAGATTGAAGTCAACTACGAGATCAAAGTCAACTTCGAGTTCAAACTCAACTTCGAGATCAAAGTCAACTTGGAGATCAAACTCAACTTCGAGTTCAAACTCAACTTCAAGATCAAAGTCAACTTCGAGATCAAAGTCAACTTCGAGTTCAAACTCAACTTCGAGATCAAAGTCAACTTCGAGTTCAAAGTCAACTTCGAGATCAAAGTCAACTTCGAGTTCAAACTCAACTTCGAGATCAAAGTAAACTTGGAGATCAAAGTCAACTTCGAGTTCAAAGTCAATTTCGAGATCAAACTCAGCTTCGAGATCAAAGTCAACTTCAAGATCAAAGTCAATTTCGAGATCAAAGTCAACTTCGGGATCAAAGTCAACTTCGAGTTCAAACTCAACTTCGAGATCAAAGTCGATTTCGAGATCAAAGTCAACTTCGAGATCAATGTCAACTTCGAGTTCAAACTCAACTTCGAGATCAAAGTCAACTTCGAGATCAAAGTCGATTTCGAGATCAAAGTCAACTTCGAGATCAATGTCAACTTCGAGTTCAAACTCAACTTCGAGATCAAAGTCAACTTGGAGATCAAAGTCAACTTCGAGTTCAAAGTCAATTTTGAGATCAAACTCAACTTCGAGTTCAAACTCAACTTCAAGATCAAAGTCAACTTCGAGATCAAAGTCAACTTCGAGTTCAAACTCAACTTCGAGATCAAAGTCAACTTCGAGATCAAAGTCGACTTCGAGATCAAAGTCAACTTCGAGATCAAAGTCAACTTCGAGATCAAAGTCAACTTCGAGATCAAAGTCAACTTCGAGATCAAAGTCAACTTCGAGTTCAAACTCAACTTCGAGATCAAAGTCAACTTCGAGTTCAAAGTCAACTTCGAGATCAAAGTCAACTTCGAGTTCAAACTCAACTTCGAGATCAAAGTCAACTTGGAGATCAAAGTCAACTTCGAGATCAAAGTCAACTTCGAGTTCAAACTCAACTTCGAGATCAAAGTCAACTTCGAGTTCAAAGTCAACTTCGAGATCAAAGTCAACTTCGAGATCAAACTC
Organism: Nesidiocoris tenuis; assembly: GCA_036186465.1. Taxonomy (NCBI): domain Eukaryota; kingdom Metazoa; phylum Arthropoda; class Insecta; order Hemiptera; family Miridae; genus Nesidiocoris; species Nesidiocoris tenuis. The sequence goes on along the minus strand of AP028915.1, from coordinate 13,535,114 downwards.
AACTTCGAGATCAAAGTCAACTTCGAGATCAAAGTCAATTTCGAGATCAAAGTCAACTTCGGGATCAAAGTCAACTTCGAGTTCAAACTCAACTTCGAGATCAAAGTCAACTTCAAGATCAAAGTCAACTTCGAGATCAAAGTCAACTTCGAGTTCAAACTCAACTTCGAGATCAAAGTCAACTTCGAGATCAAAGTCGATTTCGAGATCAAAGTCAACTTCGAGTTCAAACTCAACTTTGAGTTCAAACTCAACTTCGAGATCAAAGTCAACTTCGAGATCAAAGTCAACTTCGAGTTCAAAGTCAACTTCGAGATCAAAGTCAACTTCGAGATCAAAGTCAATTTCGAGATCAAACTCAACTTCGAGATCAAAGTCAACTTCGAGATCAAAGTCAATTTCGAGATCAAAGTCAACTTCGGGATCAATGTCAACTTCGAGTTCAAACTCAACTTCGAGATCAAAGTCAACTTCGAGATCAAAGTCAACTTCGAGTTCAAACTCAACTTCGAGATCAAAGTCAACTTCGAGTTCAAACTCAACTTCGAGATCAAAGTCAACTTCGAGATCAAAGTCAACTTCGAGTTCAAACTCAACTTCGAGATCAAAGTCAACTTCGAGATCAAAGTCGATTTCGAGATCAAAGTCAACTTCGAGATCAATGTCAACTTCGAGTTCAAACTCAACTTTGAGTTCAAACTCAACTTCGAGATCAAAGTCAACTTCGAGATCAAAGTCAACTTCGAGTTCAAACTCAACTTTGAGTTCAAAGTCAACTTCGAGATCGAAGTCAACTTCGAGATCAAAGTCAACTTTGAGTTCAAACTCAATTGCAGTTCGACTTGAAGTAAACTTAAACTTAAGTTTGAGATCCAGTTCCAGATTAGGTTTGAGTTAAATTTAACTTCGCGTTTACGTTTGGGGTTTACTTCCAGTTTGAGTTTACGTTTGAGTTTCAGTTTTAAATAGAGTTTTAGTTCGAGTAGGCATCAGTTTTCGTTTCAGTTTGAGTTCAAGTGAGGCCAGTATGAGTTTGAGTCCCAGCTTTAGTTTGAGTGTGAGTTTGAATAGGTATCAGCATCAGCTGGAGTTTCAATTCGAGTTTGTATATCAGTTTGAGTTTTAGTTTTAATTCAAGTTTGATATTGTTACTCTCTATGATTGAAGATGGCAAGTTTTTTTTTCGGGACCTGATACAATATGGGCCAATAGTTGGTAATCGCAACTCCAAAAAAACTCTTCTTCAAAATTTAGGTAGCAGTTCTATTAGTTAGGTCTTGTAAATTTATATCGGGATAGAATGTTGCCCTCATACTAAAACAAATGTATCAGACAGTCCTGATTTTTCAGTACTCACATTTCAGGTTGAAATCATCATGATTTGCGCTTACTCAGTTGCTCGAAATTGACTCACGTTATTTGTTCGGACCCGTTTTATTTTTGTATAGGTCAGGGCAGCACTGCAATAATATGAATTGAACACCTCGACCTCGATAGTCAGTGAACAGTAAGAAAGTTCTAAGCTGATGGCCCTTTCCTTGACGGCTCTTCGTAGAGAAAACATGAGGTTAAAAGGTTTTAATATGACCCCAGCATGAATATTGTATGAGGCGTAATGCTCAGGCCACGTATTCAAAGTCACAACTCTCATTCCTCGTTTTCCATTTTCCCCGTAACGTTTTTGCTCCAGAGCTCTTCGGGGTAAAGGAAAAACTGATGGAGCACCACCGGTATAACTAGTCAGTCGTTACAATAATACAATGTGTCATTCGGAATGGTATAGGAAAAATTCTCGTACATCATACTCTATTGTATCCGAAGGAAACATTCGGAAATGAATGCGTTATGGTTGTATGGTATGCGTTGGTGGTCATAGTTCGCATCGTTTTTTTTCAAATCACCATTTTGATGCTTTAAACTTTTTCCACGTTTTAACAGTACTTAAGTCAGATTGATTAGCACTTTCTACTTTATTTTATCTGTCCACCAAAATTAATCGATTCAAGCGTTCTCGGTCTTAATTTTCATTTTACCTTGCAGAGCATGTGGATTTTTTTATATTCCGGTAACGTGACAATTTCGTTTTAGGCGGGTTTTGAAATTTGCAAAACAATTTTTTTTTACTTTTTTGGTCTACACATCGCCCAGAGCAGTTCAAAAAATGATTAAAATGTGTAAAAAATGGCACATCTATAGAAGTATTGTGCTTTAATTACGCACTAGAGGTTTAGCTTCGTAAATAGGGAGGGATTATTTTCGTAAAAACTTTTATCCAATTGTTGCTGGAATTCACCTATTATGCATCCTAGTAGCAAAATATCCTCCTCTCCAATTATGCATTCCCCAGCATGGTATTTGAGGGGTTGATGCGCCCTCGTCGCTCTCGGTTTTCGAACTTATTTTCCTACGTGTGTGAACCCTTTTTTTTTCAAGTACGATGTACTGTAGTTGTCATTCCATTTTTTCCTCATGGCGTGTATCATCCGAAGGAAAGTGGCGGTCACGCGTTGAGTGGTTTGAACGGACAACCTGCACACGTGGAGTACCTTCATAAATCTCTCGGAGCTGTTGTGCACGAATAGGAGGATAAGGGCGAGTACTTGACTAGCTTCGCTCGGTTCACCTTATTTTTTCTCGTTTTTTGGCCGAGTGTGTCTCACGTCGTGGTGAAATGGGCTTATAAATCATCGCGGCTGCTGTTATTTGCCATGTAGAGAAATCGGCTGCAACGGTCCCGGCAGCACAAATAACGATACTTGAATTGCACTTTTTACACTTTATTGTTTTATGATTGATGTTGACAGTATGAGCAGTATTCTCCGGTTTTTCCTCGTTTGGAAGCCTGAAGATATATTGCGATACTTGTCAAATGGATATTCAGGTGTAGCAACTTTACAGCTTTCTCTAATTTGACGCCCGTCTGTATTCTACCGCAGGTGTGTCACTGGCCTGGATTCTGAAATTTACACTCAAATATGCACGCAATAATTTTATGCCGATCAACTGCCAGCGCCGACGTGCCACGTGACGGCGCAGCATCTGTGGAAAAATTTATTCTATCCCACATAATGAAGGGACTCATATTTCCACTTCCCGGTGACGTGTAATGTCGGCCATGCACCATACGATTGCTGGTGGAGGGGTAAGAAAGTTCATTTCTGCGATTGGTCGAGGTGGCGTCGCCTTTTAACCCACTTTAAATCTTATTGTCGTTTCCAAGCCAAGTTCTCAAGTTCATCCCCACTCTAACAGCCGGTAATTGGATAGTGTGTGGCCGTCTAAAGCCCGTATCACACGTCAGACCGATCTCCTCACACAGACCACAGACCAAATTATCCTATTGGCTGGTCCTATGGATATGTTCACTTTTGCGCACCTGCATCAATGTTTGTTATTATTCATCTATGGAACCTTATTTCTAAGAAAAATTTTCAATGAATTTGCACATAAAAATCACCAAAGAATCGGTCTGTCCAGACGGTCTGTGGGATGGGGAGGAGAACGGTCTGACGTTTGATACGGGCTTAACTAGTTAAATAGTGTGGTCAACGTTTGCAAAATAATGTACCGACCAAGGCACTGCAACAGTCTGATTCGCCACGGACAAGCGTGAATTAAGCTCAAGTCGGCCCACAGCCATAGAGAGAGTCTTGATAAAATTTATTCGAGAGAAAAGTCTTGGAAAGAACGAATGCCTAAGCCGGAGAGAAATTGACGCCAACGTGAACGTATATAGCAAGTCATTGGTCCAAAGGGTGACGGTCTCCGAGGGTGGAAAATGATACGGAGTAAGAAAAAACCCTACGCGTTCTAGAGGTGGGGTAAAGTGAAGGTGAAAAATAATGGCAATATCAGGCTCGTTCTTCTTCCTTTTCTTCCGCTCTAAGACGGCTGATATGCTTGCTTTTTCTTGCTTCTACTGCTCAGTTACCTCGCTGCTAGAACATAGTCGTATATTTATTATACCTCCTCCAGGGTGATTCTCGGTTGAAACGTATTTCACGTCAAAAGTTGGGAAACAGTGTGACCGAATTGAGCATGAAGAATTGGACGAATTATTCCTTCCACTTCTCTTATTTCTCAAAACTGGCACGAAAATTCATCTTTTTAAAAATTCTGTATGACCTCACTCGAGAGAGGACTCGGATTTTTGGAATGAAATTTAAAACTCATAGGTATTATATCTACTATAATAATAGGTCGAGGATTTTCGAGTCGAATTGAGAATCCCCCAAAAGCAATAAAGGATTTTTCAACCCGATTGCCTAGGTTAGTCCTCAATTTGACTTGGAAACGCTGTACATCAATGCACTATCACTATTCTATTGGGTAAAGGGCATGCTTGAATTAACCTTTTATTGACAGTAGGTAAACTAATTTTCCAAGAACCAACGTTTCAACAGGTTGCCTGCCATGACTTGTAGCTGCATTCAAAATGTTGGTGAGAACCTCGAGCTACACGGCTTATTTGTTAGGGGTGGTTTTCCAAACTCGCAAACATCTCGGCTGGCAGGAGGCTTCATGTCGCGGCAGCGCCGATTTGCCTCCATCTGTTCAAGTGCTTCGCCCTGATTACAATCTCCCTTCTGCTGAGGGAAGCAGGGGTAACAAGGGCTCGGTGTAAGTTTCACTCGTAAAGGCCAGGCAGGTACCGGCTGAGTGGGTACATTAGAGAAATGAAGCATCTCATCAGCAGCCGACTCTCCTGCAGCTCCCGTTTTAAGGCATATTAATTGAGAGACCTCTTCTCCAGCATACCTCTTCGCTTCCGTATGCCACTGCTGCCAGTCTACAAAATAACCCCCCCTCCCTCCATTGACTGGGTGAATTGATGCTTTTAGGTAGAAAGACGAGGGTGAAGCTCTCGAGATAACCGGACGCCTAATGGTTGGCCCTGAGGCGCTTGATATGAGAGACTCCCTTCTTGCTCTTCGCCTCTCTCTCACTTCAACACCTAAGGGCTCATCGTGCCTGACGATAACGAGGTAGCTAGAAATGGCACTGATGGTGGACGTACATGCGGTTATGCCGATCAATCACTGGGGATGGTCACGTTCCCCGACCGCTGGATGTATAAATAACTAGGTATAATATACATTCCACCTATTCCGGCTATGTATATACCCCAGCATTCTCCATACATATATTTGTAATTACACGCAGTACTTACTCTTGAAATATCAAAAAATCGTTTTAGGGTTTTCAATAATCGTAAAAACAAACCAATTTGAGGGTTAAGGGCCTTGAAATGATGTTTTTGGATTGCAGTTTACCTACCTACTGTGTTGTATGTTGGTAAGTGGAAGTAAATAGATACATCTATTTTAAAAAGGTTCCAAATCTTTGCACAAGCGTTTTTTTCGAAACATGTTTATTTCATCGTGATCATACTGTATACCTAATAATAATAGCAATTATCATTCTTTCTATTCTCGAAAAAATTCCTATGCCTACTTTCCTGTGCCTAAATACCAACGATATCAAAACCTGCTTCATGAGTACCTTGATGAATACCCTACCTACCTAGTAGTCGTACTGGAATAGGATACAGCTTGCAGAGAATCATAGCAACCCTCTCAAGTTTCTGTGCGTCCATCTTCGTGGATATCTTCCTGGCAATGATACAACATCTTCAATCAAGTCAATAAAAGCATGATGCCAACAGAATTGTGTGTAGAATATTATCTTTGTTTTGATAGGGGTAATGCTAGGGTAAACATCGGGTTTTTTGTAAAATACCATTCCACTTTTTTCCCAGAGTAAGTTATTTTATTCTGAGTTAAATTATCGAACGGTTAATTGTAAATTACACTCATTAATGGTACGTTACCTACTTATCGGTACCCTAAAAAAGGTATGCTTACAAAACTACTATTAAAGTAGGTAAGCAATCTTTAAGTGAAATCAGTGAACGTGTGGGATTATTATCAGCAGTTTATCTTCGTTGTTTACCGTTCTCAGATAAGATGTATTGATCGATGACGACTAATGGTGAACGAATCGCGGCAAAGGTTCGTCATGTTTCACGCCTCTGATCAAATATAATCCAACATTTTGATTCAAAGCAGAAAATGTCGTAGCCTTGAATTTCCACATGGATTGGAAACCGTCGGTTCCCCTTCGATGAAATCCTTCTATTTTCTTCATTTTCACGTTTTTTCGTTCCGTCGCAATGATTGGGCGAATCCGAGACGATCTGAGTCGCTCAATTTCCAATTTCACGGGGAAAATAAAGAGGTGACTGTATCCTCTTCACGTTTTTGAGACGAATCTCGACAGCGACGTCTGTTTAATATCGGAACGATAGAAGCATCAGATTCTGGTTCTTTCTTGACGGCATCGGTAAATAAGCCGAGAATTGCAGTCATTTTGTGAATCGCAGATTAGCGTTTTTTTAGCTCAAGTTCGACTTTGATCCAATGTTTTATTTTTGAAAATGGATGTGGAAATGTCATCTTCAAGGAAGCTGTCGTGACATCGGCTGTGTGACAAGCTTTTAAGACGTGAGTAACCAGCCTTCATCTCTGAGTTATCCTCCCTATGTGAGTTTTACGAAGGCCAACTGGATTCTTGGCTCAACGTCCATCTTTCACATAGTTTCATCAAGATGCGCTCATCAGTTTTCCGATGGTGGCTTCAGTCAGGTACCCGATTTGAGAAAAGATCGTCTAATTTCTCTGTAGAGAGAATGCTAATTGCCTCTTAAGAGCGGAGGAGACATCTAAATGGCTCGAAGTTGAAAGAAACGAATAAAAGTGAGATCTTTCTCCCAATGAGTAATTTTCCTCGTAGCAAACCGGATTTGATCGATAAATTTCTTTCCAAGTTTCTTCTAGGAGGTTCTTCGAGAAAATTGAATAAGATACGAATAAACGACTCGTTCGCACACAAGGCACTTTTCTACCTTCTTAGCACCTACCTGTTGGTTTAACTCAACAACACATGAAATTATAAAAATATGAAATTCGTTTTTAATTTTATATTTATCGGAAATTCAGAAAAAATGTTGACTTATACACTTTTAGTCAGAATCACTTCCCGAGCAAGCCTCCAAAGTGTGTCAAAAATCTGCACATTGAAGAATGGAGGTATTGTGTGTTATCTACACACCACTGGTTTTTATTTTTCGTCGACTTTCTTACTCCTTAAGTCTAGTTTTCATGAAAAACGATCAAGAAATGAATAACCTCAATCGTCACGTCTAGTGTCCATTTAGCATTATTTTTATTTCTTGTCAATTGGTACTCCAATTTTCATCACTATGGTAATTTTTCCGACCACAGACTGTCTGGCACATTGAACTCTAGGAATTCTATATTGAAACTTTAGGAGCCATTCGGCCCTTATTGCAGTACCAGTAGCTGATCTCCCCTCATCGCTTTCGTCATAATTTCGGTCACGAATGTCCCACAAAGGCAAACATCAAACCGGGCCTACAATGTTCGATACAAAAATTCCGAGCTCCTACTGATGTCTTATTCTAGTTTCTCGACGTGGTGACTGACATTATTCATTTTCCGCATCGTACATCTCTCTGGCAACGAGTACGGTTTGATCGATTCCATCGTCCTCAAGACTCTTTGACAGATATTCCCCTCCCGTCGAAGTAAATAAGTTATGAATCATGATTTTGAACCTTGAATTTCGAAATCGAGTAGCATGATTAACCTGAGCGTGTTTCTGTATTTTCTGGTTTTGTCTTCTACCTGCGAATTTTATGAATAACCGTGACCTAATTATTTCATTGCTCCTAACTGTCAAACGTGAGGCGCGATAAATTGGGCTTCAAAATAATCCGAAATTCTTCCTGCACCACTCATCTTAGTCGTATTCGAAAGGTAGATCAGTAACTGATCCTTCTTAGCTAATCAAGACTACTGATCTCTCAGAACAATCCGAGCACCAATTGGGAGAATTTGGTGTATTTTAGTCATGCCAGATTATCCTTGCCTTGAACGCACTCAAGGTACTTAGACTGGAAATCAGTATTTGAATAATTAGGCAGCGATTTTCATGTGAATTATTATTTTACTTTTCGTCTAACATCATCAAACTATTGTTCGTGAGCTTTGATTGAACAACTGCTTAGTTCAGGGACCCCTATCCCAGTTTCAAGGTGTCTCTTGAATCAAATTTGCACCAACATCATATTACAATGCTTACAGGAAAACCTATCATTCGGATTGCACTTGAAATGTACACACCCTTCAACTTCCCCTTAAAAGTATTGGTTTGAGATCCGTCTTCGCAAGAATGCACCCTCACCCCCCAAAATACCACATCTCTTATCACTCACCAACCCTTACTATCATCCTACCTGTGACGGTTGCAGGCAAGGAAGGAGGAGAAACTGTTGAATAATTCACAAGGTCTGCGGGATAAAGAGTCGTTGCTTCCTCTATCTTCTCTCCTTTTCTAGTCTCAGTTAGAAGTAGATTTCCACCCCCACCCACCCCTTCGGTATGCGGACGGTATTGCTCTCTATCCCCCGAGATCCAGATAAAGTTATCTGGCACTCTTCTCATCCCGTAGCTGTACTTCTACGCTCGTTACGGCTTCTATTCTTGTAATGACATCTCATCAGATGAACGGCCTGCCGGCAGTCGACAATGGCCGAAGCCATTCATCTTCCAGTATGGAGTCTGGGTCATGATGCAAAGCGCTAGAATCATGAATCGCATCATGTATGCGACCCCATGAGTTTTGGGAAATGAGAACCGTCTCCAAGGATGCATCTTATTGAGAAATTCTCTCGAGCATTCTACTTTTTGAATAGTGATGGAATGTCAATCATATCTGGCCCCTATTCTATATGAATTCATTTTGAAATTGGTATGCCTAGTCCCACTTTCGTGAATTCATTGAATTCTTGAGCATCTTATTTCCAGGTGCATGGACACCAAGAGAGGACGCTTCAAGAACAGTTCTGGAGCATTTTTTGGAACATTTTCGGATGATGCATTAGGTAGCTCGAAAATCATGTTTCGAAGCGTTCTAGTGCAAAGATGGCAGGCACCAACTAAACGTTGCTCCAGAACGATTAAGAACATTCAATAACGCTCAAAAACGTGCAAGAGCGCGGAAAAATGTTCAAGGAAATCCAAAAATTGTCAAGAACAATCAGGAATGTTCTTGAACAATATTCGGTAGGCGACTTCACAGCTTTATAGTGACGCCAAAGAGGCATACAAGAATTCTTGATCAGACACTTACTTGAAAGAGTTCTTGGGATAAGAAGTGCTTATGACCACCTCTGAGTTTCTATCTCTTATAGCCTAAGTCGAGGGTGTCAGAGCTGCAGCCCCTATCGTCATTTTGTCAAAAATGAGTTATGCATATCATTGGGAAACTGTTCAGCGCGGATCCAATAGGTACAATTTGAAGTTTTAACTCAATTCTAATAGGATGGCGCAATTCACGTATCAGAAAACAACCAATACCGCCATTGTGTCGGTAACAAGGACTGTCTGCGATTTGAAATCTTGGATTTTTTGAATCTTGAATTTTTCTTATTTTTTTCCATCCTCGACAACCAGGGTTATGGCTGTTGACTAAAATGACTAAAAAATGACCAAAATGACAGGGGGTGCTGCCAGCAACCCGCGAAATACTGTCTTACCAACTTTTTTGTCAACAAATAACAATTATGGATGCTATAACTTGGAAAATGTCTGTTCCAGCGAGAGCTCGGGGTAGCGATGCTGGGGGTCCGGCGACGGTCCGCACTTGGGAAGCTAGTCGTCCTCCTGGTCATCGGATGGCTGACGACGATATTTCTGCTTCTGTCGGACACGCGGCCGCCCTGGGCCGCCTTCACCGCCTCCCTCGGGCCGCCCCCTACGTCTAAAGCCGCTCTCTCATTTGACGCTCAAATCAAGGATTCCTCGCTCGAATACTTCGGTGAAAACGGTGAGTTGACAATCTTTCAGACTGTTTGCCATATAAATTGTCATATTAATGTCATAATTAGTCTAGTGTTATCGGGATTAGGGTCATACAGATAACCTGTTCCAGACGAAGAACTCATGATAATAATATTATCATGAGTTAATAATATTATGATAATATTATTATCATATTATGATATTAGTACTACATTATAGTACTTAATGAACATCTTTTGTTTCAAAACTGCTTATGGAACTTTATACTTGCTTCAGAGGGTATGCTAGGTCTTTCAAATACTTTCTGAAGCAGGAAACATGGAAAGAACTAGAGAACAACCCAGAACGGGCTCTACTGGTCTCTCCGCCATATCGTACACGACTAAACGGTAGCGGTCTATCGACGACACAAGCGGAGTAGTATTCTTGAAACATATTATCGTCATATGCCTGGTATTTTGGCAAATCGTTGGGCAGTATGCTTCCTAACGTCATAAAAAAAATGTAATTTTGTATTCGGGGTTGATTTCCACTTCCGTGATTGGGTGTTTCCCAAATCGTCCAAATCATTCACCTTGCATAACAGAAATGAAAGCTCGAATTTGTCTACCATCCAGTCTTTCTCGTCACCTCTGACTCTGAAGAGAAAGGGGTCTCGTTTGTGAGTGTTATAGTGCCTGTAAATCGGCGATTGACCATGATCCGCCGATACAGTCCGTCCGGGCGATTGTCTTCCCCTTTGATGAGCAGTCACGGAACCAGCTCACGTCCCTATGGCAGAAGAGCTCGTTCTGTTGTCTTCCCCATTACCCACTTGGCCCCCTTCGACGAATCGAAGATCATCTTCTTCGGGTTGTCCCTTTCGTTTCTGCTTTCTCCCAATGCTTCCTGGTGAATCCGTGCAGTTGCTTGTTGATCGGCGTTTTTATTGGTGAAAATTGCGCACGACCGAAATATTGATTTGGAAACGTGAAGCTCGGTAATTCATCCAATGGTTGACGCAATGGTTCATTCAATAATGGTTTCTAATAATAAATATTCTGGCTAACTGCCTAGGGAATGGAATGGAAGATGCAGTCATATTCATTTCCATAATTGAATTAACCGGAAATATGAAATGTTCACACCTTCAGGTAGCCAGAACAATGCACGACTTGCAAAAAACTCAAATTATTTGAGGCGAGTCTCAATACTCATCTGAATAATGGAGAGAAAACTGGAGTCGATCCGCTGTTATAATTTGAGCAGTTGACACTGTACTTTGGGGGTTGTCGAGGTTGTAAATTACCAACCGAGCCACCCTTTAATGACAGGGTGTCACCGGAAAGTCGGGAGGCACTTCACCGTTCAAAAGTTGGCCAGCTGGACTATCAATGGAAAATTGGGATCCGAAAGTCACGGCATCGCACAGCAGCTGCCTCAAACAACACGCGATTTCCGTTTTTGCTCTTTCCACAAAACATCGATTCTTGGATGAGGTTGAGAACAAATTTTCATCCGAACAATATTGCATACTTTCACGATCTATGACCGTTAATGATCGTCGACCTCTTTACAGCTGTTGTGTTGGCCTGGTTTACGTCAGTCAAAAATGCTACATTCACGAAAAGTGGCAAGAACCCTTCATTTAGGCTTCAAAAGTGTTTTCTGCAAGCCAAAATTGAGTTGAGTTTTGTTGCAAGTAGATAGACCCTCAATGGTAAAAACGCTGCTAAGTAGATCAGTGGCATGTGCAGATTAGTTTTTGCTATGTCCGAAGAACTCTGCAAATTTTGCACAGGGGTTCATTTTTCGATTGCAAAGACAAACCTTACGATATATCGGTACTCCTTAAACACAGAATTTAGCTGCTATTATTCTATAATTTCAGTATCAATTTGTATTTTAGATGGGTTATTTAGAAAAACGTTTTTTCAACCAGGCAAAAAATAATCATCCTCTTCGCTTGATAAATACTTACTTACCTATCCATTTTTTCAACGCAGCTGATCGTTCAATTCCGTTAAATTTACCATTTAATCTATTCTTAATCACCTTCATAATTAACTGAATAATAATAATTATTAAATTCTCTGAATAATGAAATTAAAAATGCCTCATGCCTCAGAACCGTTGTTAAAGCCTGACTCGCTCTCATGTTGCCAAGCGCAACTGGTCGAAGTGTGAGTGCGTCACCTTGTTGGTGTAATAGGCTAGTAGTCGTAAGTAGATCAATCAACCGTATCTAAGAGCCGAGGCCAAATTCTCAAGTTTTTCCAATTTTTGTTTTGCTGATTTGTGTAATGCGACCAAATTCTTTAAATTGAAGATATCGGGAGGACAGAAGTTTTTGTGGGGATTCCAACGAGTGGAAAACGAATTTTGTGGCTCGAGTAGTTTTCGAGTTATTAAGAATTGGGGAAATTTAAAAAAACTCAAAACTGCTTCACTAAAACTGCAATAACTCCTAAACGGTTGAAGCTACTGGCGTGGCGATGGTCTCATTCGATTCAGCATAGAAAAATCTATAGAAAATGATACCTCACATGCCTATGTTGCAAATTTCCTTAAAAAGACGAATTTTTTACCACTTCAACAGCTGTTTTACTGGCCTTAAAATTAAGGTAGGGTTCTGCCGAGACGTTAGGACCAACTAGATACGGAACTTGATTTTTGGTAAAAATTTCAAAATTTTTCGATAACTCCTTCCCCCTTAAAAACCCCGGACGGCGGACGGCGTACGGCGTACGGCGTACGGCGTACGGCGTACGGCGGACGGACAAAAAATTTTTATTGCAGATTCGGATTCTACACCCCTTGAAACGTAAACCAACAAATTTTCAGGGGGTGTTAAAAATTTTTTTTTCCTGACCGATTACAAAGGTTCATTTCTTTAGAAAAATGAACCAACATTAAACATTATTTCTGGGTGTCTGAAGTTCAAAATTTCGGTTTCGGTGCCCATATTGTGGACAGGAAACTCGATGAGGAGTTTCTCATAAATTTTACGTTTTACTCGTTTTCTCAAGAATCTGAGAGGGACCCAATCATTTTCCTTGGAAATTTGTCCATCTTATAGATCTTGCAAGATATCTTCTTGCCAAATTTATCAATTTGTCTCACGAAGACATTGGGGAGAACCTTTTTAACCATTTTGAGACAACATGCATCCTTCCTGTGAAACTGAAAGTTAGTATGGTAAGAGCATCATCATCGCATCCAGTATTGCCCTTGTGGCTGATGTCGGATGCATTGCCCAATAACGTCCGACAGTAAATGAATCGACGTCACTCCCTGACTGACCCCTTGTTCAGCGAGTTTAACCACCAGTTGCTCTCTGCTCTATCTGGCCGAAGGATCTGAAGAACAATGCCCTCCCGGCCTTGCACGCGAAATCCGCCTGACTTCTATTCTGGGCCTAACTAGGGCCCATAATCTACAGTCCCGGACTGGGGCTCGAAATTCGGCTTAGGATTGAGATTGGATGGGAAAATAATTTGGTCCCCCGAGGAAAAATCGTATGGCTGGTTCTGATAGTTGTCATCAGCTGCAGAGACTTCCTGTTAGTTATGACTGCAATATACCAGCCCGAATAACAGCGAAATTATCTCAATTCGTTATGCGAATATGCAGCTCTCATCGCTTATGGTTGTTAATAAAAACTGTTTTCCTTACGGGTGAGCTTCATCTTGTACGAGAGTTACAAACGACCCCTGTATATCAACGTCGACTGTAAGCCAGGGATCATGAAAAATCGTTGACATTATTTTCATGGGGAATCTAAGAAAATGTTCATGAGTATAATAGTGATTTTTGAATGAATACTATAGTAATTTTTGATCTTTTTGATTTCTGGTGCATCAACTAATTATAAATACTAGGTATTATTCCAAGTCGAATTGAGAATTTCCCGAACCAAATTAAAAATTTCCCAGACCGATTTGAGGAAAAAAGAAAATATACTAAATCAGACTGACAATTTTACTAAGCGAACTGCCATAGAAAATGTTCAACTGGTTCGGGCAATTCTAACTTTGACTTCAAAAATTCGCAACCTGATTTCCAAAATTCTCAATGCGATTTTAAAAATTCTCAATCCGATTTGAATTGATTTCAATCTGACTTCAAAAATCGTTCGTTCTTTTCTGCAGCTACAAGAAAAATATTCCAATTTTATATTTATTTTTTATTATTTATTTTATTGTCCTCAGCTTACATATCTTGCATAACTCATTATCAATGGGTGGGAAAGAAATTCGCCACTCAAAAATCCTCTCACACAACTTGACTTTCCAATGTCCGCGGCTATCGCATAATAATATCCAATCATCGGTAAACCTTTTGTTCGGCACTTTCGCGTAATACGGAATTCCCATATTTTACACCCTAATTATTTCGAAAGGTGAATTAAATTATCAATTAAATTATCAGAGGGCGAGCAATCGCTTTATAATTGAGTTGATAAAAACGAATCTACCACTTCTGTATTCGTGAACTGGCGCCGCTTCCGTGGGGGGTTGGGCTAATGCGAAACTGGAATTTATTTCAACCCTGGTAGATGCGGGATGAACTCCGAACGAGAGAGAGAATTAAGACGGAGAGGAATACAATAAAACTCATTCTCCTGGCAAGGAAATGCGGAAAACTTGGTGATTTGACGTTGGAAATCGCATTAACTGATCTCCACTGAACCGAGACTTGGAAGATGTTCTTGCTCAAAAGTTTCGCTTGGGGTTGGCAATTATCCGGGAAATTCTGCGGAATCGGTGGCAACCGGAGCAGGCGAATTGCTCAGTTCAAAAATTGCTCATTTACTGGATTTAAGGCTTTTGCCGGAACGAGTTTGAACGATTTTGCCGCGTCTTGGAAAAATGTATACCCGATCAGTTTCGCATGATAAATCACCCTGAGGTTCACTTCTCTAAATTTATAACGTTTGAATGACTTTATTGAATGAACATTTATTATGTATCGATAGCTGGTTTCCATAATTGAGAATCTGAGTATTATTATGACATAATTTGTCCATAAGATAAAAATGTGTTCATATATATATATATATATCCATAACTCATGAGTTGTAATGCAAGGCAGCCAAAATGTTGCCCCACCTCCATTCAGTAGCGTTGTAGTGTTAAATAAACGCTCGCGTACAAAAACCCAAATTGACCATTTCCGAGTCGAATTGGAAATTTCCCCCAACCTGTTTAAGAATTTTCCAAATCAGTTTCAGAATTTTCAAAATCAAGTTAGGAATTTCCGAAACTAAAATACAGAATTTTTAAGGGTCATTCGGTTTGAAAAATCTCAATTTAGGAAGAAAAATCTAATTTAGGCTAGGAAAATTCTCAATCCGACCTAGAAATGCTACATAATATGTATGTAGTCATATATTATATGACTTGCTTTAAATCTGAGGGAAAATTGTTTTTCTGTTGCAGGAAAACCTGTGATATTACCTTCGAATATAACGAACGAAGTCAAGAAACTCGTTGATGAAGGATGGCAGAAGAATGCGTTCAATCAATATGTTTCCGATCTTATCTCGGTCCACAGGTAAGGTCCATTCGAAATTGTTTCATTAATCTTGATGGATTAGAAAAGAAGATAGCTGCTCCTTGAGAAAGTTTTTTTACATTTTATTGCATTAGGTTGTGCTCTTATACCTACGAAGCAACGTCTTGATATTGAAATGCCTATCTTGGTGGAATTGATTCATTCCAAAGAATAAAGAACAGTTTTATTAGGTACCTATTCTTGCTTGACCGAGCAGAACTTCATATCTACTCAAGATTACGATGAAAAATTATCGTGCATATACCAGAATGGGCGATGATAATAAAAATCAATATCCCACGTCCAGGGCACCGTATATCGATCCTGTGGACATTAATATATTATAGCTCTAATCACTCCTATAGCCTTATTACTCCATTAGCGGATGGACGGTATCCAGGCTCAGTGATGATATTGGGTGTCAATGGATTCTCTCGAACATCGTGTAGTAGATGTTTTTCAGCGAATTCTCGATTCACGTCACCACCGTGTGAATTATCTTTCCCGGTTTGAGGCTGATTAGGTCCAGAAGAGAGTCTATGTCAGCCCAAATGATACTCCTCTGAGAGGAACTATAATTATTTAAAGTCCCTAGGTTCATAGATTTCTTACTGCCAATGCTGCAGACCGTGGAGGTTTTTAGGGGGCCGAAATTCTTCTTTATCTCTCAACCATAAAGAGCTGCTGCTGCTTTTCGTCTAGAAATCCATCTGGTTTTGTCCCAAAACCCATAATTTAGCCTCAAAACCGAAAGAATCGTAATTTGTACCCACAAAATTGATCCTGCCGATAGGGTATCGAAAAAATCGTAACACCCAGTTTGAGTCAGTACCAAGATTCAAGACTGAGAACCGGAATGTCCATCATTCCAAGAAAATTCTTTCTCCATCTCTTTTCCAACGCTTCGCTCCTGACCCTCATGATGGTATTTCCTCTCCTTTGCAGGACTCTGCCAGACCCAAGAGATAAATGGTGCAAGGAGCCAGGCCGGTTCCTTACGAATCTTCCGCCGACATCAGTCATCATCTGCTTCCACAACGAAGCCTGGTCAGTCCTCCTGCGGACGGTACATTCGGTCATTGACCGTTCGCCGGCTCATCTCATACACGAAATTATACTAGTCGACGATTATTCGGACATGCGTAAGTAAATTTTCCGGTTTGGCACGAAATTGTCTGGATTATCTCTAATAAAATACATACCTACTCACCCCACATCCTCAATAACCCCAGCCCAGATCTGATGACAACGACGATTTCAATTACGTACGTTCGAAATCGTTGAACAACCCCTGGATATCATACCATGGTAAATCTGGTTCGACACTAGAGCTGGGCTAGTACAACAATTCCTTTATATCGACGTAAAACCAATCCGAGCTGATCGTCGTTATCGAAATTCGAGATCGAAAGCGAAAAATTATACCCTCGAGCCGTTTGATTTTGCGATGTTGCCAATTAGTGAAATCAACTTCGGTGCTAGCTGGCTTGGAATTGTTCATGCGAAAAAGTTTATTCAGCTCGTTCCAATTATCTGCCTCTCGCGTTTCAGCCTGTAGAAGCCAACGGACGGCAATTGATTGGCCATATTGTCTATATTGTAAAATATAGTGCGCTTCCCTGGGCCGTATCACGTGACACAGCTATTAGATCAATGTCACCTAGGTACAGACCGGTATCGTTGGTGGACGGTGATTGGAACCTACCTACCCTATACGGCAGAAATCAGATGTTCATTATCCGCTAACGTGTATTCCTTTCGAGTTCAGCTACGTGTGATGAAAATGATCAATATTGCGAATGAATATTCCCTGGCGAACGCATGAAGAAATTATACAAACTGAATAGGCATGAGAACCATAATAAAGTGTGCTATTGATCGAAAATCGTTGATCAGTAAGGTTAGATGACGACTAAGGAGTCCTGAGTAAGGACTGACGATCGGAGAGTTGAAGTGAGGTTGAGGAAGGCAGAAAAGGAGGCAAATCAAAACATTAACAACATTACCTTATTCTTTGTTCGTGGAGTTCAAGAAGAAAAAGGAATTGGTAGAGAGTGGCACTTGAGCTCAAGCTTTGAACGCTTGAACCGTCGACGAATCGGGAATTCGATGGATCTCCTTATTGGAGATATTCATTATATTGCGTTGCAAAGATGTTGAGCCTCGAGAGAGAATCCCAAAAGGCCTTGAAAATTAGCTCAGGGGTCTTTGGGATTCTGTGGCAAATGTTGCCCTAAATGGTAGCAGAAGTTTTGTCAAAACGAAATTCGCTCGAGCTGGAGAAAGATTGTCAAGACGAAGTACGAACGTATGCTCTTGCCCTTGCCTCACGAAAAACATTGGTGAAACGACGAATAACCTGAAATGACTCCTGCAATGATGGGAGGAGGCTCCCAAAGCATTTGCAAGAACATCAACTCGAGAGAAGATTGGCCATTGCAAGGAATATCGAAGACGACTCCTTTGTTGGGCGAGCGCACCCCTATCTGGGAACGACGGCAGGCCACCTGCGGCACGGCCTGTGATCGGAAGGTTTAACCCTCTTCAACATCAGCTTCTCTTTGAGAGGGGATTGCTCCAGAAAGTGGCATCGTTGCCAAAACAGCTCTAGAAATCTGTGTCAAGAGGAAATTGCCAGTACGCTTTTGTCCCTGCCCCCTCAAATAACAGTGTTGTAACGAAGAATAGCCCGAACAAACAAAAAACGAAAAATAGCCGTCGTTTTCAATCTACCGCAATGTGCACTGTGAAAATGTGTCGTTCGCAAGGCCCCCTGAATTCTGCGATGATTGTAATTAGCGAAATCAAAACCCTCGTACCTGGAAGGGCTGTAATTGTTCATGCAAATCACTGTTTTGGCCGCGTTTATTTTGTCCGTTGTAATTATCTGCCTCTCACGTTTCGCCGGTGGAAGCCGGCGGGAGTTAATAGACGCGCCAACCTTATTAGGGTCTTTTCCCAGCGCGTCGTCACGTGCCGCACTTTCGGTGACCCGGACATACCCCGCCGTTCACCCATGGGACAGCACACCCTGATTGGGCGGTGATTGGGGCCTCCCAGCCAATCAGTGGCTTCACGGCTGAGCGAGAGGTGAGGTAAGAGGTGGGAATATCGCTTTATCTCTTACCACGGCGTTTAGAGCTGCAGGTTGAAACCTCATTAATTGCCTTTACAAATTTAGGTATAATCGCGTCAGTTACCTAATAAAGGTTTACCATCTTCGAATTTCACGGAGCCTATGGTGGATAAAATACTCAATACGACCCTCGTGAAAATTCTGTCCACGTATATAGCTTATTATGGTACTATAGTGTATTATGGTAGGTATAGGGTGTTAGTGTATGGGTTATAGGTAAGGTGACCAGATATCCAAAATTCAAAAGCGGGACGCTATGAAATTAACTATAGGTATGGATATATAGGTTATTATAAAGGTTATAAAATTATAAAGAATCAATAAAAAAAAGACACAGAATAGGTAGAAACCACACCAAAATAATTATTGACTTTGAACTCGAAGTTGACTTTGATCTCGAAGTTGAGTTTGAACTCGAAGTTGATTTTGATCTCAAAGTTGAGTTTGAACTCGAAGTTGAGTTTGAACTCGAAGTTGAGTTTGATCTCAAAGTTGACTTTGATCTTGAAGTTGACTTCGATCTTGAAGTTGACTTTGATCTCGAAGTTGACTTTGATCTCGAAGTTGACTTTGATCTCGAAGTTGACTTTGAACTCGAAGTTGACTTTGAACTCGAAGTTGACATTGATCTCGAAGTTGAGTATGATCTCGAAGTTGAGTTTGAACTCGAAGTTGACTTTGATCTCAAAGTTGAGTTTGAACTCGAAGTTGACTTTGATCTCGAAGTTCACTTTGATCTCAAAGTTGACGTTGATCACAAAGTTGACTTTGATCTCGAAGTTGAGTTTGAACTCGAAGTTGACTTTGATCTCGAAGTTCACTTTGATCTCAAAGTTGACGTTGCTCTCAAAGTTGAGTTTGATCTTGAAGTTGACTTCGATCTTGAAGTTGACTTTGATCTCGAAGTTGACTTTGAACTCGAAGTTGACATTGATCTCGAAGTTGAGTTTGAACTCGAAGTTGATTTTGATCTCAAAGTTGAGTTTGATCTTGAAGTTGACCTCGATTTCGAAGTTGAGTTTGATCTCAAAGTTGACTTTTATCTTGAAGTTGATATTGATCTCGAAGTTGAGTTTGAACTCGAAGTTGATTTTGATCTCAAAGTTGAGTTTGATCTTGAAGTTGACCTCGATTTCGAAGTTGAGTTTGATCTCAAAGTTGACTTTTATCTTGAAGTTGATATTGATCTCGAAGTTGAGTTTGAACTCGAAGTTGACTTTGATCTCGAAGTTGACTTTGATCTCGAAGTTGACTTTGAACTCGAAGTTGACTTTGATCTCGAAGTTGAGTTTGAACTCGAAGTTGACTTTGATCTCGAAGTTCACTTTGATCTCAAAGTTGACGTTGCTCTCAAAGTTGAGTTTGAACTCGAAGTTGACTTTGATCTCGAAGTTCACTTTGATCTCAAAGTTTACTTCGATCTTGAAGTTGACTTTGATCTCAAGTTGAGTATGATCTCGAAGTTGAGTTTGAACTCGAAGTTGACTTTGATCTCAAAGTTGAGTTTGAACTCGAAGTTGACTTTGATCTCGAAGTTCACTTTGATCTCAAAGTTTACTTCGATCTTGAAGTTGACTTTGATCTCAAGTTGAGTATGATCTCGAAGTTGAGTTTGAACTCGAAGTTGACTTTGATCTCAAAGTTGAGTTTGAACTCGAAGTTGACTTTGATCTCGAAGTTCACTTTGATCTCAAAGTTGACGTTGATCTCAAAGTTGAGTTTGATCTTGAAGTTGACTTCGATCTTGAAGTTGACTTTGATCTCGAAGTTGACTTTGAACTCGAAGTTGACATTGATCTCGAAGTTGAGTTTGAACTCGAAGTTGATTTTGATCTCAAAGTTGAGTTTGATCTTGAAGTTGACCTCGATTTCGAAGTTGAGTTTGATCTCAAAGTTGACTTTTATCTTGAAGTTGACTTCGATCTTGAAGTTGACTTTGATCTTGAAGTTGACTTTGATCTCGAAGTTGACTTTGAACTCGAAGTTGACATTGATCTCGAAGTTGAGTTTGATCTCGAAGTTGAGTTTGAACTCGAAGTTGACTTTGATCTCAAAGTTGAGTTTGAACTCGAAGTTGACTTCGATCTCGAAGTTCACTTTGATCTCAAAGTTGACGTTGATCTCAAAGTTGAGTTTGATCTTGAAGTTGACCTCGATTTCGAAGTTGACTTTGATCTTGAAGTTGACTTTGATCTCGAAGTTGATATAGATCTCGAAGTTGAGTTTGAACTCGAAGTTGAGTTCGAACTCAACTCAACTCGTTTTATGTTCGCATTTTTTAATGTTGGAGTTAAGAACACAGCTTTTTGAAAGTCAAGGAAAGAAAAGGAAAACAGCTATGAAAAAATTCAAGTTCCCCATGAGCCTAAATAATTGTGTGCCTAAAATTCCTGAAAAAGTAGGTAGGTAACATAGACTTTAAAAAATCGAGTGATGGAACCATGGAAAATACTGAGAAAAATCAAAACCTCTGGTATCACCTTCAAAATCAGATGTTTCTGCTTGGTGTGGCCCTTTTTGTAAAAATGAAATTTTTTCTGTCCCTCCTTGCCCCTTTTGAATAGAACGTTCGGACATGAGTCAACATTTCTTGACGTTAAATCACAAATAAATTATTGAAACCTAAGATACATCACCTATAGCCTCCTGGATTTGATCAGGTGTGCAGGTATTGTTAGTTTGAAATAGAAGACACCCTGCTCCTTTCAATGTTTTGAATGTTTCTCGAACATTATGAATAGTGAAACTTCTTTCTCGTTCTTGATTGACAAATTTATTGTAGTTTTACTCGAGGAAATGAATGGAATGATAGTGTCAGTGTCGTGTATCTTGCACGACTCGTCGTTCTATCTTTTGTGTGATTCGCAGTTGATGAGCTAGCGGCTCACGGCGGCTCCCGGTTCCCTAAAGTGATTTCCTCCGCTCCATCGCGAGATCAATTGGGCCGAGCCAATGAACGCTCCGTTTGACATCCCCGGCGAATCGGGAAAGGCTATTAAATTGGATCGTACCGGAGGTTAGAAGGAGTTCAGGATCGGAACCGCCGCTACCGGCTGTCTTGGGGCCGGGGTCAGAGGAAATGTTAAGGCTCCAGCAAAGAAGGGGCGAGGGGATGATCCAGCAAAGAAGGGGCGAGGGGATGATCCCTCTCAGGAGCGATTAAATCGACAAATTGAGTTTGAGTTAGAGATGAGCGTGTTTCAATACACAAACGAGACGCTGGTAAATTGGCCTGGAGCGGCGAGTAAATTGGTCCGCTTGAACGGGCCATAGTTCTCCACGATGTGTGACGTGTGAAGGAAGTTCTCGGAACGCGTCTATTCTACAGTTACACACTCACAGGGATACCTCAATCTCGATTCTATTATAGCTAATTTCCAACTCCCGAATTCGATTGCTCTTTGAGGATTTGCTGCGTCACTTCAAATAGTAAATTGTGTCCAAAAACCAAAATTTTACAAGAAATGAAAAAAACTTTTGATTGCTAGCTGCGCAAATGGGGATAACCATGGGGAATTGGCTTAGAAACGCCAATGAAATTTGATGGTTTCAACTTGGAAGGTACCTCAACCAATTGAACTAATGGATTTTCACGACCCACGACCAGCTTTTGGATAGTGAATGATCGCCTAAAAAACAGCTTTAGTCCATTTTCTTGACTCGAGAAGATGCGCAAGAAGCTGTTTCACCAGTAGAGCTCAAAACATCATTTTCCCAAAAAAACTAGACTTACGAGGTTTTGCAGGTTCACTGTCGAAATGTTACCAAATCATCAATTCACGGCAAAAAACAAAATTTGTTTTAACCATTTAAACATTTGATGATCCTGGACAACTTTTTTTAAAGAATTATGCTAGAATTTAAACAAAAACGAGTAAAACTCAAAAACAATAAATTTTACCAACAGGCATAAACAATAACCACAGCCAGTGTATCATCTGCAGACCCTACCTTTGATATTTGAATACTAAGTTACTTCAATTGAAACGATTAAGCAATCGCTTTGGAATTTTTTAATTATTGCGTGAGGGGCTGATGTTCGAGAACTCTGTAGATAAACTTAGTGTATTGATAATTTATCAATCGACTCGAATTTCGGACAGCAGTTGTTAATCTAATCACCATAACGGAAGATCGGACCCTCTGCTGAATTATGCATGCTCCACCATCGAGCAGCTCACAGTAATTCCAAATCGCGTCTGCCTTCATCAATTCAGCGTATCCCCAATCCTCCAGTGCTGTGTTCTCGTATAGCCCATAAATCTCCACCAAGCTAACGCCACGTCACCGGAACAGATCCGGACAGGTTGGATTCAAATCGTAAGGGAAATTATTGCGAGGTAGTGAGACGACTGGCATTTCTGGCTGTAGTCAGCAATATACCAGGACACACTACCAGGCCTCATCATCTGACGTGCTATCCGTACCGAGGAAGTCGATCAGGTGTAAACCGTTGTTTGCATACGGGATCCGTTCACTGGGAAGTCAAATCATAATTGATTGACTAACCGATCGTTGTTTGAAGACCATTATCGAGAATCAGACGGGAGCATTCAATTTAGACGGCATTTCGATTATACCTTCGCTCCAATTGAGTCGAGTAATTGGGAAAAATGTAAATATGGTAACGTCGAATTGGGAATTCGAAATCCGAATTGTTATAGGTTCCGCCATTGTTAGCCGTATTTATCCAAGGAAATAACGATGTAGAAAAATAGGTACATACGCAGGTAATGAAATCTTCGGTGTGAATGCAAGTTATGCGGTTGTAACACGGAGGATCACCTACCTTCTATGAATAAATGTTATTAAATTGTTATTGGAATGAAAGAAAAGCTGAAATACCGGTTTCCTGGAGAATTCATGATTGCTGTTCATTTACAAACCCCTCATTTCTCCTTCATTCATTCCCTTATTACTTCTATATTTACGAAGTAAATGGAAGTATTGGAATCGTCCTAAAATTGACAAAGGTTCAGAACTTCAAAAAAAAAAGTTTTCTTTTACACTTTTTTCCGAATCACTGTGTCCGTCTGTGGTCATTAAATGACAGCCATTAGATGAATGTAAATTTTACAAAAATTGCCATAGCTCCCTCAATTGTCAACCTTTTTCAAATTTCTTGAACTGGGATGTTCGTCTCGGCATGACCTATGTTTAACCGGAATTCAAATTACTCCCAGCTCTTCCGATACATTAGCCCTTTTAGCGTTTTCTATTTTATTTTTACTTCCATATTTACAGAGTAAATGGAAGTATTGTGATCGTCTTAAAATCGAGAATCGGAACGGAGCTTCAGAAAAAACTTTTTCTTATACACATTTACTCAGAATCACTTCCTGAACAAGTGTCTGTGTGTCCGTCTGTCCGTGTGTCCGTCTGTCCGTCTGTCCGTCTGTCCGTCTGTCCGTCTGTGGTCTTTTACAAAAATGGCCATAACTCCCTCATTTCTCAACCTTTTTTCAAATTTCTTGAACTGAAATGTTTGTCTCGGCAAGACCTAGCACCCTGTTTAATCGGAATTTGGATAACGCACAGTACTTCCGATATATTTGCATTTTTAGTGTTTTCTATTTTATTTTTTTTCGGCCACAAAAATGAACCGATTTGAGCGTTCTTGGTCTTGAAATCTTTGTTTTACCTTGCAGAATATGTGGATATTTTTTACATTCCGAAAATGTGGCATTTTTTCATTTTGGGCGAATTTTAAAATTTTAATAGTGAATTTTTCGATATTTTTGGCCTAAACACCCTTAAAAGCAGTCAAAATATGATCAAATTGTGTCACAATTTTACGTTTCAAAATATGGAAGTATTGTGTGTTATCTACGCACCACTGGTTTCCGTCTACAAAAATGAAGCGTATTCAAGTCAGCTTATTGCTGGGTAGTACCCGAATGCAGATTTTCCTTGAATATACTGCATTTCGGATACTTTTTAAAGTGACCACCATTTCTCTAGTGCATGCTCATAATTCATACAAAAACAGTTATGAGTCCTGAAGCATTGTCTGTACCGATTATGGAGGCAATCATGAGCAAAAACATCGTGCAAGATCCGAGTCAGCCCGTAGTCAGTCATGTTCTCATCTTCTCGCCTGCTACTGCTGTCCACCGAACCGTGGGAGTCGATCAGGTGTGAACGGCCGTGTTTGCGCGGAGAATCGCCTCGCCTCGAACAGTGTAGAGACCTAATTGATTGATCGACCGATCACTCGACGAGAATTCTCGCCTGTTCAATCCTCGGTCAGGATGAGTAGATTCGAGTCGTGAGATTGGTGGAATGCATTGTGGCGCTGCCGGGGTAGCCCAATTCAGCGGAGAATGGACACTGTTGGACTGTATGCATGGTCGGCGAAGTTCATTGTTTCTCCTTTGAGGCATCCCTGCTATGCAAATCCTATCCCAATTTTGACTTCATTACCTCGAACCGAAGCTCGATGTCCTTATATGAGGGAACCTGCGTCACACCTAATGGCTACTAGAGACTTTATTACTCTTATTACTACTTTAGAGACTTATCGTGTTTATTTTATAGGAAAGGGATACATAGAAAAAATGCACTAAAGTACCTACTCCACAATTTTTTTCCGACAAATGGTCGCACCTCTTCAGATGAGAGGGTTTTGAACCATCTCCCAGCCTAAATTCACTTGAAAGATGGCCTTGTATGTTGTCTTTTATAGTAAGAGCTTGAAATATTCTTATCACCCAAATTTTAGCACTGTCTCAATGACAAACTTCTCTTGTTTGCAGCTCACCTAAAACGGCAGTTGGATGAGTACATGGTCATGTACCCTAAAGTGAAGATCGTCAGGGCTACGAAACGAGAAGGCCTCATACGAGCAAGACTCCTGGGAGCAAGACATGCGACTGCGCCCGTCCTCACTTACCTGGACAGCCACTGCGAGTGTGCGACTGGCTGGCTTGAGCCGTTGCTGGATCGAATAGCCCGCGACAACACGACAGTCGTCTGTCCCGTCATCGACGTTATCGACGACAAGTCGCTCGAGTTCATGTGGCGTGACTCGGGAGTCGTCAACGTCGGCGGATTCGACTGGAACCTCCAAGTGAGTAGACGATATTGAACAATTTTTGTAGTCATGTGTCTATGAGAAGGAATATGATTTCGCGTTTGGGTGAGATGGTTGCTAATATATTATTGAATATATTCAATCGTAATCATGGCTTTGGTATTTTAGAGTTTTGAGTTTAGGCCTTATTTACCTTAACAGTTTACCATAAAATTTCTTCTTGAAAAGTTGTATTGTCATATTTGTTGCCGTGCACTGATGCTATTATAATAATTCTCGTCAACATTTTGCAATAGAAACCAGAATCATGGACATCACTCCCCAAAAATCAGTCAGTGGTCACGACGTGACTGAATAAACCTGTCTCCAAGCCCTGATGGAGAAAATATAATTTTTCGAAAGCTCGGCGAAAGAGACAGAGTTTATCTGAAGACCCTAAGCCGATATTTGAGTTAAAAAAACAAACATATTTTATTGAGTTTTTCTGGTGGGGGGGGGGGTCTGGTTAACTTCTAGTCCGGGATAATTAATTCATTTTCGATATTTCAATTACAGTAAATCTTTGAAATGCCATTGAGGTAGGTCATTATTCTTCAGTTCGCTCGGAGTGAATAATTTTCCAGCAAAAATCGATCACTGACTGGACTATAAGCGTCGTAAGAGCTGCCAAGTACATAGTAATATGAAATTTGTTCGCTCTTCTGATAACAAAAGCTCGAACGCTTTCCGCCACCAAGCGTTACGAAAACCTTTTACCGACGAAATCGATCTTGCTCGCTCTGGCGCAACACGAAGGCGGCGCGCAGAAGGCAAAGGAAACTTCATATCCGTTATTAAAGCCTTTACCCTCACTTTTCCTTCCTTCCCCGTCGGTGGTTGGAGGGGATCTCTTCAAACTTGAAGGAAGCCCCTGTCTATAGAAGTAAGCCTGTTCGTGCTTCGTGGATTTTCCGTATAAATTGCACCAGCTCGACTCCTGCGACTGACGATGACGATCGGGGATGATATCGGGGGGTGGGGGAGGTAACTGCTACTGTTATCGAACCGACGGAGACTGGAGGATAAGGAACCGGGCTGTTAACGCGGTTGGTCCTCTATGTACTTTGCCAACTCCTTACAACTGGTATATGTGCTCGCTATTCCTCACGTAAATGTTCCTAAGCTCATATCGAGTGAAGGTTGTTGGGAGGTGCCTGTAATAGAAGTACCTATCGTGCGCTTGACTTTACTTATAGGTAACAAGCATATGAAGAACAATGTGATGGAGTCAAAACCCTTGGTGCCCTGTGCATAATGTCTACGCCTACGTTCTAGTAAAAATTATGTAACATTCACATCATGAAAATAAACCCACGAGATGCGAAACATGCTGAGGTATTAAATTTTCCGTTTCCTAAAAATCCATGAAAAAAGCTTATCGGCTTGAAAAACTCGCGATGCCGAATGTGATCATAAATCCGGCATGACTGCTCTTTTAAAGAGAAAACCTGGACAGCCAAGAAACCTCAGGATTCTTCAACATAGATAGTAAACGAACGTAACTATTTCATACCAAAACACTTTGAGCGAGTAGATGCTACATGGGCGAGTTGGGTTGGCCTACACGACACCCTTGGGAGCCCTTCCATGCCAAGTTTGTTCTTTTGAATTCTCGGCGGAATTCAAGTTCACCCGTAGGCTAGCAAGTGCGCGTTCTCGTTCGAAACGTCATGATAGCTCCCATGGAGCCGCCGAACGTTCAAGAACAACTTGGAACAGTTTCGAATTGAGCTATGATCCAAGCTAGATCGAATTTCGGTTTGGATCGCTGTCAGTTGAGCACATAAGTTAAACTACCTATTGTGTTCGGTACGCAGAAATGAAAATGAATTATTCGGAATGATTCTTCCGCCACATTCTTACGAATAGAAGCTTTTCACACATTTTGGGCGCATTGTCTGGTACATTTCCAAAAACCTGGCTTAAATTATTTACTATTTAAGCTAATGGGAGTTCAGAGATTGAAATTGAAAAATCTTTTGATAAAAATAGAATATTTTCCGACTTGAACAAATTTCAGAAGTTTTCAAGTTTTGAAAATTGTATAATTTTTTCAGACGATTTGCCATTTTCAGAAAATGACAATTTTTTAAGTTTCAATTTTTTCCACTCAAAACTCAAGAATGTGCTTGGTTATTCGGTTGTAGGTACAATTCATAAGTTGTGAGAAGAAAGTTTTTCCTTTCTTTGAAAAAGTTATATCGTTCAATTTAATTTTTGTATTATTTAACCAATAATTTACATTTATCCAATCATACCTACACATCTGTATCATACCAATTTTTCCAACTCAATTTTCTTCTCTGTTGAATAAAATTCCTTCTACCTACCAACCTAGTCCACTACAACTTTCTGTTCGAGTACAACTTTTTGGTCACTTGCAATCTCGTTTCTGTGATTCGAGGGTAAAGATAAGTTGAGACTTCCTCATAAATTCTTTATGATCTTCCGTATGCCCTAAAACGAAAGTATTATTGCCAACAAAACTGCAATCCGCAGGTGGCTTTCCGGTCGATAATATATTATATTAGTGTATTTTTAAAGAGGGCGCTATCAACGAGAAAATAAAGAATGAACAGAAAGTTTCAATATGATCTTGCCCTCGCCCAACTTGAACCATATAATACCTATTTTCATTGCTTCATACTCTAATATTGTTATGCTCTTCCATAAAGAACCGCCCCATGTAAAAAGGAAATCCAGTTTTACTCCCTCGGAAAATTCCTGTCCGGACGTAAAATAAAATAGAAAATAGAAAAAATGTAATCCTTCCTGTTACAGTTTAACTGGCATGTCGTTCCGGATAGAGAGAAGAAAAGGCATAAACATCCGGCTGAGCCGGTGCACAGCCCGACAATGGCTGGCGGCTTGTTCTCGATCGATCGGGAGTTCTTCATAAAATTGGGAACGTACGATAGCGGCTTTGACATTTGGGGAGGCGAGAATCTCGAACTTTCGTTCAAAGTAAGTGCTTTTCAACAGTTCTTTAGGGCCTATAATGCGGTTGGAGGGAATTTAACCTTTTCGACGTCTTTCATCAAACAGATCATGAATATTTCGATGAATAGCTGAACGCAACAACTCTACCAATGGTTGGTTTGAGGATTTTTGATTTAAAAATGATTGACTTACCACCATTTATCCATTTGTTTGATTAATTCATTTGATTGTTTATAACGGTCTTGGGCTCTTGATGATTTCATCATTTTCTCTAGGTTTTCAAACGATCTTCAGGAACACTTTTTGTATTGAATTACACATTCATTATCATTTATTCGTGCTAAAAACCGCGAAAACGTCAATTACTCCTCCGACGTACTGCGCGTCCGGGTAGGAGTGGAATTACTTAGGGCCTCTTTCACCAGAAAAGTTTCAACTCGCTATAGTTACCCGCTTGCTAATTCCTCAAAAAAAGGTATCAAAAAAGCTACCGGCGAGCCAGAAGCATTGACACGATTTTTTTATGCGTGTGTGAAAATGGCTTTTAGTCGATGCAGTGAAAATGACGAATGAGAAATCGCAGGCCTGAAGCAATGACGTTTTTCATTGCCCATATAGGGAAAAGCTCATTATCCTGTTTTACAGAGAAATCCGGCTGACATTCCGCTGGCTGGGTCCACATTCTTGCCTGAAGACCATTAGTGCCTATAATTACCATGACGTATGCTGTCAATTTCATTCCAGACGTGGATGTGCGGGGGCGTCCTAGAAATCGTCCCTTGCTCGCACGTCGGACACATTTTCAGAAAGCGGTCACCCTACAGATGGAAAACGGGCGTCAACGTTCTCAAGCGAAATTCCGTCCGTTTGGCTCAAGTCTGGATGGACGAATATGCCAAATATTATTACATGCGAGTGGGCAATGACTTGGTGAGTTTTGTCAACATTAATTTGTCAGTCGTATAAAATTTGTTGACTATTTCTTCAACTTGATACTAGATTTATGGCAATTGATAAGCCGACCCTAGTAGGGCTGAATACATTCATCCGATAGCAAACAAATGACACTTAACCTAACTAGAACGTCCACACGAAATTTTTCAAAAAAATTGTATGCTCTTTCGACTACAAACCAAAAAATTCAAATTTTAGCCAAAAAAATTTACAATGTTTTCACAGCTCATTATCTTATCTTCACACTTTCATGTCTCGTACGACAAATGTTTGCATTTTCAGGGGGACTATGGCGATGTTAGTTCCCGAAGAGCTCTCCGCCAGAGATTGGGCTGTAAATCGTTCAAATGGTATTTAGATAACGTCTTCCCAGAACTCTTCATTCCGGGCGATGCTGTCGCTTCTGGAGAGGTAACGCAGTTTTGCATTCGTACTGCAATTTTTGTTTTGGTGAAATTTTCGAAGAGCGCGTTTTTATATACTTGCACGGTTTATTTTTTCTGACGCCGAATAATGGTTTTCAATGTTGGATAATAATTTAATTTTTTAGGTTTGACCTGGTTTCAAATACTTGTTTGCCAAATTTTTATAGCTCGTAAATAAAAACTCAAATTTCTGAACAAAAAATTGAAACAAATTTTTGTCGTAAAAAAATTTCAAATACGTAAAAAACTTCGTTAAAAATATTCAAGTCTTAATGCCAAATGCTTTTGCTCACATTGTTCACTATGCTCAAATATTCTGTGTCATGATGATGACGAGGGGTGAACATTATTTTGGGGTCAATGTAGAACTTTTCTATTTGAGTTTAGGTACACTGTTACTTCTTGATCGGCCTTTCCCACCAAATGTCAAAGGTCAAGGGACATTTGCTTCCCTTATTTTGGCGATAGCTGTTGTTCGAGGTTGCCCTTCACTGGGAGGTGAACAGCATCCTTACCTTCTTCACTCTGCATAAGAATAAAGGGTTATTCATTCGTTCAAAGGACATCTTAAGCCCGTATCACACGTCAGACCGTTCTCCTCCCCATCCCACGGACAGACACACAGACCCAATTATCTGATTGGCTGATCCCATGGATATGTTCTCTTTGGCGCACCTGCATCAATGTTTGTTATTATTCATCTATGGAACCTTATTTCTAAGAAAAAATTTCAATGAATTTGCACGCAAAAATCACCAAAGAATCGGTCTGTCCAGACGGTCTGAGGGATGGGGAGGAGATCGGTCTGACGTGTGATACGGGCTTTAGAGCTAAGAAAAATTAACCTTTTTTGGATGTCCACTTACTTTAGACAATGGGATATTCAGATTCCTGAATGCGGTTTTAGATTTTAGGCAAAAATTCATACCGAGGGCGGTATAATCTAGAGTTGAAGGAACATTCCATTAAACCATACCAAATGTATGGTAAAAGTACTTCCTCGAGCATACTCCGTCAAAAATAACGATTTGATAACTGATATTAGGTATAGATAGTTTAAGATAGGCAGAAAATTCGATCCTTTTAAGACCCTCTCCACATTTTGGTTCACCCCTCATTTAGTGAGCCTCACAAAAACAAAAATTTCTGCACCACTTGAAAATTCAATCATTCATCTTTGCCTTTTATTGGTGGGTTTTACCATCTCGGCTTTACTCACTGCAAATAAGCACCGAGGTAGGCCAGATGGTGATATGCACCATAAAAGTACCATTCTGTGATGTGTGTTTTTTCGTGATTAACCCACATATTTCAGGCGATTTCCTTGTTGTCGAATTTCGACGACTATTTCGACAATTTATCGTGTTCACATTGAATTATGCCATGCAATCGTTTTTACCTGAAAACACAGGTAAGGAATCTGGGCTATGGAGCCAACACCTGCCTCGATTCCCCGGCCCGGAAAGCAAATCTACACAAACCGGTCGGACTGTACCCTTGTCACAAGCTGGGTGGAAATCAGGTTCATATTTTTTACCCGATCGGTGGAAATCCCTTTCATCTCGACTACGAAATGGCTGACCGAACTCTTTATCCAATTCTAATCAATTCGGAGCAACTCATGAGGCGAACTACCTACTGAAAAACACTAAATACTTTCAAGTGGAGTTTAGAAGATTGCTCGAATTAGATTAATTTAAAAAAATTCGGGTAGAAAGTGTGTCCTAATTTTGAGAAAACCGTTCATTCCTTGTAAAACGACTAATGGTGCATTACTTTGATTAAGGGCCGCTTTATCAATTGTCAGCTATCCAAAAACTGATAGCTAATCTCTTGGCTCCAAATTTCTCGGAGACACAGCCTATGGGCATCCACCCAAAAATCACCCTGAAATTAGTGGCCAAGAGATTAGCTATCAGTTTTTGGATAACTGACAATTGATAAAGCGGCCCTAAGGCAAGAACAAATAAAGTACATTAATTGGGAGACGACAATCAAGCAATTCAGTCAAGGTCTGGACTTTCTTAGACGTTCTTGAATGTTCCTGAACGCTTTCAAATGTTCTTGATTGCTCTTGAACTTTTTTGAATGCTATTGACCGTTTATGAATCCTCTTGAACATTCTTGAATGCTCGTGAAGGTTTGTGGATGCTCTTCGTCTTTATTGAACGTTTCACAACAAAGCTCGCTCGGTATTTTCGGGCCCCGAGGGCCTGTACCGCTTTGTGAGGATCTTTAATCAAAACTTCAAAGTACCTAGCTGTTTTTTCTGGGAATATCCACGACCGTCAAGCACTTATCCATTCGCATATCCGTGACAAAGTTTGTCCATAATACGGAGTTCAGTCAGCCACAATGTGGTCATGACAAAGGGAAATATGAGAAACCAGCCATCACGACCAACTCACCTGTCGATGCGTCACAACCCATGGGAAAAAATAACCTGTTCCACCTTTTTTGTTTCCAGTTTTGTTCTTTTGTATCATCGCTCCCTTCACCTTTCCCTACGGTGTACCTGTTGTTTTTTGTACATTGCCTATGACTGTTTTACATAGATAAGAAACGATGCATCTGGGCAGTGTATCGACTCTGCATGTAAACCGGATGACCTGCACAAGCCCGTTGGACTTTGGCCATGCCACAAGCAAGGAGGCAACCAGGTAGAGCACCAATCACCAACACGTCAACAGCAAACATATTCGAAAAATAGCATCAACCGTAGTTTGAACGTCATCGTTTGGGTTCCTTTTGCATTCGTTTGGAAACGGTGGGAAATTTTAGAGGGAAATTTAAAAATATTAGCAGATTGGGTGCCCATTTACGAAGGCACTTTCAACATCTCATTTCTCGCAATTGAGCGTCTTTCCATAGATGGTAGGAGAAAATAAAAAATTTTGGGCTACTTCGTATCAACTGGTGACGTGAGGTCAAGTTATCAGATTTTGAAAAATGCCTCTGAACCTGTCAGATACATGAGCTCTACTTTAGCGATAAGGATCAAATCGCTGGACATACTATCGCCCTTGTAAATTTACGATGCGTTACTGAGGTGGCAGTGTTTCACAAGTCGGAGGGCATCACTCGCTTCTTTCAAGAACACTTCGCACATTTGGCCCACTATTTGGACTAGTTTTTATTAGTTCCTTGATTGAGACTTTGGCGAATTGCGTGATTTTTTGTTTCAAAACTTATCATTATTTAAAAGCTATTCTAGAGATCTACCCCAACGAAACTTCGAATCCCCAGCAATTCTATTGAAAAAAAATTTAATCACACGTGTATGGGAGATAATAGGTACAGGAACTTTCTTAGTGCCTACTATCAGGTTTGTTGTAATGTCGAGTGAAATTGAAAATTGGAATTTGAAAAAAAAAACACGCAATTTGCTACGAAACTCAACTTAATAAATCGCTTTCAAGGTGTTGGGTCCTCAGCAATAATGGCTTTAGAATAGAAATAAATAAGGGATCTAGGTGCATAGTACTTCGATGCCCTGAAGAGGATACTACGCTTGCACCAAATTACAATCAGCGCCCATCGGAGCCTTGATTATCCGACAGTATTGAGATGTAATCGAAAAATTCCATTTCATGGTATCCCCAATATGTAATTCGAACTGTCAAATGGAATTTTGGAACTATGCTCTGCCAAGCATTGCTTGCAATTTCAGGAAGCTCATTCTATCTAAAAACATTTTCAACGGAATGGAATCCCGTGTAACGAAATTTCCCACAAGATCGTTCGAACTGATTAATGGAGGATCCTAATCATGATCCATGAGATCCGACTTGCTAAGACGTCTTCTGCAGAAGCCATGGCTGAGAAGAAACGTTGGCAAGAATGGCACTCATCGTTAGCCCAGTTTTTTAAATCAATGTTTGCTTTGATGACCATCAATGGTGAACATAATAAGACCATATTATGGTCTTGAAGCTTCTAATTCGGGTGCTCCATGCCTGGAAAACTGCTGCCAGTAAAATGGAATCACCCGAATCTTATTGGCGTGTGAGTTTCATAGGGGAAATCCCCAAATCGGCTGATATCTTTGCAGAAAATACGTGATACCAGCTGTATGGAATTTTAAAATCAAAAAAAGTATCTGGGCTCGTCAGCTTCGCGATGCTCAGGAATAGAGATTTCACCTTCTCGCTCTTGATTATGGAGCAATTACCTATGCTCTTCAGTTATCGGAGAATTACGTAAAATACTATTTCCGGCACTTGCAGGAGAGAGCCTGTAATTTTTTGAGTCTTTCGACCAAAATTATGCGGATGATTATTTGATCATGTGGGACGGAAGTTCCTGCCTCCGATTATAGCTTGTATACGAACACACAATCTTCTATGCGTTGAGATTCATGGTGATTACTCAAGCCATGATGTGATTACTTGGACGGGGACACTCGTTTGCAAAATTACCTTTTGTTTCTAAAAAAAAAAAAAAAACTAGGCAGGTTAACAAAGAAAGAGTTCACCTATCATCTGATTTCTTATCGTTTCCACTTGTATCTCAACGTTCCGTGCGTATTTTTCCTTGCAACTTTTGAAAGGTGTTTGCGTCTCCTTTTGCATGGATTCGAGTTATGCTGTTTGCCGCTGCATTAGTACGAGTTATGTCGACATGGTGCCATGTATGTCTACAATCTATGTGTATATAATTCATGTTTCGCTGTGATTAGCCTACGTCTGCATCTTAGGCATTCGACCGCAATCTACGCTGGAAAGGTTTGATTGGGCGATATTCGAACTCGTTACCTATCTACCCCATGCCTTACATTCCTTTCCTCGACTATTTTTAATATTTTCTCCAATACCCTAAATCTCACATGCATTGTGGTGGGGGCTGCTGTTTCTCAAATTTCCTTTTGTTCATTCTTGTAAATATATTATATTGTTTCATAGTTAATTCAGCTTTATGGTGTGGAACTGTGTTTCAAGAATGTGTTTCTTTTATCATGTTATATCATTGTAGCGTGTTGCTGTTTTTGTCCAATTATTTGTTACTCCACTTTGATCGATTGTACCAGCTGTTATAAATTCGAATTGATTCAATTTTTTAAAAATTCAAATTATGCTGCTCTGGACAAGACACGCCACGCATTATCAAATACCGCATCTCTAACGGTTTTCCTTTTTTTCTCCGTCTAGTACTGGATGTTGAGTAAAGAAGGTGAAATCCGAAGAGACGAGGCATGCTTGGATTATGCTGGCCAAGATGTGATCCTGTATCCTTGCCATGGCTCGCGAGGGAACCAGCTCTGGTTCTACATTCCAGAAGTAAGTGCAGTAACATGTCAGGGGGAAGGGGTCCAGAATGTTATTTTCTTGGTTAAACAATTTCCGATGGAAAATTTAATGTTCAATATTTGAAAAGTCGATATTTTTAAAAATTTTAATAAAAACTCATTTTGTTTTCTGTCAAAAACCAAAAAATAATTTTTTTATCAAGGCCAAAAACGATTCCTTGGAGAACCAATAATAACCAATAAACCAATAAGAACCAATAAATAATCAGTATTGACAAAAATTGAATATAATAAATTTAATATAAAATTAAATATAAATAAATTTATAAACCAATGAAAACAAAAAAAATCAATATTTACAAAAATTAAATATAAATAAAATTGATATAAAATTTAATATAAAACAATAATATCCATTCAATATGCGATTAAATATAAATGAATTTATTAACCAATAAGAACCAATAAAAAATCAATAGGACCTATTCACAAGAATTTAATGAAAACTCATTTTGTTTTCTGTTAGAACAAAAAAAACGCTGCTAAGTAGATCAGTGGCATGTGCACATCAGTTTTCGGTATATCCGAAGAACTCTGCAAATTTTGCACAGGGGTTCATTTTTCGATTGCAAAGACAAATCTTACGATATATAGGTTCTCCTTAAACACGGAATCTAGTTGTTATTATTCTAGAATTTCAGTATAAATTGGTAGATATTTTACATGGGGATTTAGAAAAACGTCGCCTCAGAATGCCTCTGAGAGTGCCTCAGAACCTTTGTTAAAGCCTGTCTCGTTCTTATGTTGCCAAGCGCAACTGGTCGTAGTGTGAGTGCGTCACCTTGTTGGTGTAATAGGCTAGTAGTCGTAAGTAGATCAATCAACCGTATCTAAGAGCCGAGGCCAAATTCTCAACTTTTTCCAATTTTTGTTTTGCTGATTTGTATAATGCGACCAAATTCTTTAAATTGAAGATATCGGGAGTACAGAAGTTTTTGTGGGGATTCCAACGAGTGGAAAACGATTTTTGTGGCTCTAGTCGTTTTCGAGTTATTAAGAATTGTAGAAATTTTTAAAAACTCAAAAATGTCTCACTAAAACTGCAATAACTCCTAAACGGTTGAAGCTACCGGCGTGGCGATGGTCTCATTCGATTCAGCATAGAAAAATCTATAGAAAATGATGCGTCACATGCCTATGTTTTAAATTTCCAGAAAAACACGAATTTTTTCCCACTTCAACAGCTGTTTTACTGGCCTTAAAATTAAGGTAGGGTTCTGCCGAGACGTTAGGACCAACTAGATACGGAACTTGATTTTTGGTAAAAATTTCAAAATTTTTCGATAACTCCTTCCCCCTGAAAAACCCCGGACGGCGGACGGCGTACGGCGTACGGCGGACGGCGTACGGCGGACGGCGTACGGCGGACGGCGTACGGCGGACGGCGTACGGCGGACGGCGGACGGACAAAAAATTTTTATTGCAGATTCGGATTCTACACCCCTTGAAACGTAAACCAACAAATTTTCAGGGGGTGTTAAAATTTTTTTTTTCCTGACCGATTACAAAGGTTCATTTCTATAGAAAAATGAACCAAAATTAAACACGACCAAAAAAAATTTTTTTAGGGCCAAAAAAATTTTTAATTAGGTAGGCACTTGTGCCTGCATATTTTTTCAACGCTATTTTTTTTGCAAGAATTAACTGAACAATTTGAAGAATTGAATTAATATTTTTGAAGAATTTCTCAAAAAAAAAAATTTATACAAAAAAGCTCTTAAAAATTGTAAATTTTTTAAAATAATGTAAAAATTTTTTAAAATCTAAACTTTTTTTTTTTGGAAAACTAAGAAATTTTTTGAGAACCGTAAATGTTCATGAACTCATTAAGAACAGACCCCACCAGTCGTTTGTCTAAAATGGTGGTGAAACCATACGCCGTAGTGAAGTGTTGAGGATCGACCCGTTATTCAGTTATCCGAAGACCCTACCCCTGATAGTTGACTTCACATACGCCGTATGGTACAATCAAAATATAACTGCGTAGCTTGCTATTGCTGATGAAATTTGCCAGTAATATATTTGCACTTTATTCCTTAGACGAACACAATCCAGCATGGAAGCTCGAAGAAGTGTCTCGCGATTTCGAGCAACCGGCAGAAACTGCTGATGGAGGACTGCAGTTCGTCGGCGCCTGAACAGCGATGGCGATTCGACAACTACGATCCGTCCAAGCTGAGGTAGTGAACGGACATGCGCAGACGAGGCGTGGTTTATCATCGTGCCATGAAATATAAACGTCAATCGCCATTTTGACGGAACGGACTTTACGGTTAGAACTTATTGCGTCAGTCCTATCGAAGTCGGATGGACTGTGCATTTCGAGGGATTTCTGTCTCGTGCAACGAGCATATCAATTCGTGAATTTTTGTAAGAAATAAATAGATTCGTTTATATTCGAGATATTTCGTAGCCCTGCGAACGTATAACTATCATTTAACCGTATTAATTATCAATATTTAATTATGTACATATGTAATGTTCTCATCAATTTCGTGCTACAGTTGATGGATATGTATTCACTTCAGAAGTGAAAACTCAACTTGACCAGAATGTGAGAATGGTAAAGTGGTACCAGTGAGCCTAGTGTTGAAACCCAGCGTTGACCGTCTCGATCAAATCGTACCAACTCTAAATGCCACTGGCCGATGAAATCGTCTATGGCTGTGTCTACCTCAGCTACTGAGTGCCACGAGAAGTCGGTTTCGTTAGATTTTCATTTCTATAATGCTAATAACTGCCCTACTAGCTGGTACCTGGTGGTCCTGGTGAAATTGTTGTTTTTAAAATTACAAAAAAGTTTCAAAACTAAACACTATCTTGGGTATAAGAGGTAGCGTTGATTAAAGGCCTCATAACGTGACTGGCGTTTTTGGTTCGTCGGTCTGTGTATAGTGGTCAACCCTCCACTTCGAACCACTGGATTATTCTGTGTCAGCCTCAACTCGGAAAAAAAAGATTTTTTCCTATTGTTTATTTTTCACCATTAGCTCTACAAAGACTGACGTCGACGTTGCATTCCACTGTGAAATCATTCCATGACTGATTTTTTAAATAAATAATTTTTTTTACTAAATCCAAAAGAACAGGAAAGGCAGATTTTGATAAATATTGTGTTTAACCTCAACTTCAGATAGGCATAGGTTGTGAAGTGTGACGTCACATATCCAATAGGCGGTAAGAATAGGAAACCTGAGTCCAAGAATGAATTATAGTGATCGCGTTCAAAATCAGCACCTTCCCGCAAATTTGAACAAGATAAAACCCAAAATTGGTAGATAATAAATTAAATAGGTACCTACGAACTTACCTAACTACTTTCTTTGTTATCTTAAGCTGATGGCTGTTGTCCCTTTTCTAACTGTGAAGTAAAGTTAACCAACTTCCTTGTCTTTGGCTTCGCCCTCGCCACCCCGACTCCCCTAAAATGTTTCCGGTTTTCAGCGCCCCTTGGATTTGGGACGTTATCCTTCTTTTGGTCTACTAAATCGGTTTTTTATGCATGCAAAAAATTTGGACTACGTACACATTTTCATATCATCTATCCATTGTGATGGCGTCATATCGTTTCTTCCATTCTATAGTAGTTGAACTAGGCTTACTAGTGAAACGATCGAAAAGCGAGTTTAACCTTTGGCGAATTGGTTTCATATCATTTTTACCGTGATGGGGCCAAAACCTAAATCAATTTTCGATTCAAGTCCAATTGCTCCTGAATTCTGTCAAAGACGTTATTTTTAATTGATTTTTCTACCTAAGTGAAAATACGTTGATAAATATTTTTTAATGAAGACGATTATTTACAAACGGATTACACTACTTTGAAATTATTTTGATGAATTTTGACTCTTCAATTGGTATCTATATTCAATATATACCAAATTTTGGTAGGTTCTCAAAAATTGCTTGCTGTAAAGAAAGCTACCCTATGCTTAGTTTGTGGGTACCCACTTACCAGGCCTTGTTTCAAGCACTTCATAAGAAACTTGACATTTTCTAAAATAGGAGCTTGAAAAAATTGGTTAATTTTTACTTTCTAACCTACGTTAGACACCAATCCATGGTGTTTATTCGTAGCTCGTAACAGAGCATGACCCTGCAAGTACATATACTGGAAGAAAATCCACTTTATTCGACGAAACTATCTTGTTTTCTGTCTCCTACAGACAATACGATATGGCATATCAAATAGCAAATTACCTATCATGACTAATTTCTCGGCAGCTACATTCGCCAAAAATTCAGCAAATATTAGAAGCGCTAGTTGACAAATTCAGATGAATTCGGATACAGATACCTAGAAAAATTCATCATCCCATCATCAAAAATGTCAAAGGCTCTAACTAAAATTGGGCCAAAATCATCTTTTCCCAACTACGCTAATCGTCTAAATCGACGATCGAAAAATTCGAGTAGTCACTTACGTTATACGAAACTAGGTATGATTTCTTCAGTAGAAAACAAATTAACGTCCATTCTCTTCTGGAAATGGTACTATTCGAGTATACCAAGCATTGTTAGCGCTCAATGATATTACGTTATTAGACGGTACAGATCTACCGAGTGTCGCCTACAACTAGAATTATAAAAATACGGAAACGAATCGTAGGAAAATTAATTTGACTATGTATAGTGTTCTGTAAATAGATCTAAATGTACCTATACATATCACATATAAATGAACGGAACTGTTATACGTATCTTTCTTTCGGGATGACCGTTTGCCATCCCTGGATTGTACAGATAGTTTACATTTTTGTTGTTCATAGAATCGAGAAACGACTGAGATGACAAATTGTTACGTACGATTTAATACGTACACTGTACAGTTTTATCTAGATAATCTATTACGAACGTTTTTCACGATTCTGTGGCTGAACGGAAATGTGACAACGTGACATTCCTGTTCGCAATTTTATATCAACACGGATACTATCTTTTCTATTGAATGAATGGTTTTGCAACTCCTATCAACCCGAATATCATCTTGGTCCCAGATCGATTTTAGTTAGGGAATCGAGTTAAGAATGCGCTGAAAATCGTCTAATTATTGTACTTAGTGCCAAATTTAACAATGCGGAACTACATTCTCTGTTGTTACCAAAGTTTTTTTATGGTGAAACCTCGGGATGATAGCGCCGGAATCATGATTCCCCTCGGCGGCTTCCTGTCATCAATAAGTAGCGTCTATCTGTTATCTCGTCTTGCTGTTTGAATGACAATCGCAGATTTGAAAAATCTGCAATCTAAATACTGTTGCTGAGAAATTATTTTTTCGAAAATGTTTTAATTTATTTCTGGAGATCTTTCTTGTAAACATGAACACTATCCTCGAGTATATGAAATATGGACGGTCAAGTTACCAATGTAATGGCCACATTTCGTTGCGAAATTAACATTAGGTGCTTGAGTTCTTACAACGCTAGCACAATCTCGCGTTCGATACGGTAAGTATCCTATGCAAAAACTAATCGATCAAAATACTAGTTTCAAATGAACAGCCATGTGCTAGTGGCGTAAGAACTCGTGTATCAAATTATTGAAGCGTTCAAAATTTATCATAATTGTTTCTGTACGTTTCCGGTCTGGTCTGACGACTGGAAATCAATTAATGTGCCTTGTAATACTAATGTGTGTAAGAATATACCTTATCCGACTCTTGAATTTTTAAACCCTTTTCATAATTTTTATCCTTACTGTAAGTTTACTTGAAGGTATCCTACCTTCTCATCAAGGATACCGTTAGCTATCCATCAAGAAAATTTTACATCTACACCAAAGGTAAGTGTGTCCGGTTCCGAGGGAACAATCAAAAGGATTTTTCGCATGCGCAAATGCGTTTGAAGGCAAATTTCACCAACTCCGAATAGGAGCGAATTAAACAATTCCAATATTATGGTGAAAAAGGTATTACAAACCAAGGTTAGGTATTAAAAATCAAGGTAAAATTAGGTTCTCATTGTTGGTGAAATTGGCCCAAAGCCTATCTAAAGACCGTATCAGAAGAACGGAACAATCCGCAACGCGAGGTGACGCCACGAGAAACATTCGACAATCTAAGTTTCCTTGGCCGGCCGGCGGCTTGAGCCGTCAGTGGGCGGTTCAGCTGTGGCGATTGTGTCTCTGACTACCGTACTACAGATTGGCCCCAGTCAAAGAGACCACAGGTAGGGTAACCAACTCCTCCCACGACCTGGGGAGGGCGTGATAACTTTGGGAGGACGTCTTAGGAAAGAGCAGGACATTCCAGCATTTGTGATGAAACTGCGCCAAATACTGAGAAGCGATTAGAGTAAAACAATATCGAATATGATAGCCCATCTTCGGATTACAGAAGACAAAAAATTGAAGAAATAAGTAGGTCTCGTCCTATACCTAATGTTGGTAGATCGCAAAAACTCCGAGCAGAGTGCCAAAAGAGCGTTAACTTAACC
Source organism: Nesidiocoris tenuis (assembly GCA_036186465.1). NCBI lineage: Eukaryota > Metazoa > Arthropoda > Insecta > Hemiptera > Miridae > Nesidiocoris > Nesidiocoris tenuis. Next base: position 13,493,429 of record AP028915.1, on the reverse strand, counting down.
CTAGAATGGATTTGGTGGGTCAAAATGACACCATCCCCCAATTTTCTCTGTATCCCCATCCTCCCTGGTGGAGAAGGGCCTCCCCCTCCCAGGTGTGCTTCCACTAGTCTGTCCTCTCAGTGATCTGCCAGCCGGCCGCCATTTTGGAGAACGTCCGTGTGTACAATCAAGAAAATACTAACCTTCTAGGTGTCAAAATGACACCCGAACAGGATGACGTAGGTAGAACGTAGTATTTTTGACACCACGACTCCATTGCCCGCTATACTGTGTTTCCAAATAGACTCCCCAAAGGCATTGCATGCCCCTCATTGTTCTTTCAAATTAGACTTCAGGAAATAATAATACCGGTAAAAAAAATAAAATAAAATAACAATACTTACAGAAACTGATTTTTTCCATTTCCCACTCATTTTGGTGTTTGAAATTTAAAAAAATGCATTTTTCAGACTACCTAGATAAAGGATTTAATAATTCATTTACTTATTTATTTGTTCAGAAATGAGTGATATAATATGTCGAAATATTAATTAACTGCTTCAAAAAATTAAGATGACTCTGTTGAACTCAGAGGATTAAGTATATATACCAAACCTCAAAATAATAATTATATAAAATATTATAAATATTTCAAAAATAGGATAACCTATATTTGGTTTCAACTTACATAAATTCTTTCATAAATTGCTGTTTCAACTTATAGACTATAACAAGTAGAATCACAGTTTTCAATCAATCACATTTCAGTAAAGGACATAGGTACTTAGTAATTACCAAAAAAGGCAGGTATCTGCTGATGAGTTAACTATTTCTATAGTCTATAAGTCTATAGTCTATAGTAAGTTGAAACCAAATATAGGTTATCCTATTTTTGAAATAATTATAATATTTTATATAATTATTATTTTGAGGTTTGAAGGAAATTATCTTTGCAACATTTTTATTACTTCTTGTACTAAAAGACTTCACAGTCTGCCAAAGTGATAATATAATATACTATTAGGGTTATATTATAACCCTATTACTTTTTATTACCTAATAATAATTTTATATTGATATTATTATATTATATATTATATAATAATATTATATTGAAAATTTCATTTTTCGCTCGGTCCATGTTGTTTTTATCATTTCTCTGACAAACTCTTGGTAAAAGAAGAGAAAAGGGGGCAATGTTTAGCTAGTGTCATTTTGACACCAACCGAATGCAATAAGGAGATACGCAATACCGAATCCATTCTAGGGTTAACCCTTACGAGTTTCGTAAACAATAAAAATATCATCATGCTTCCCGCTCTTCTTCAACGAGCAGAGTTTCCCATTTCAAAATCCTATAATTTGTATTACACAAATCAAACTGAAGTACAAACAGGAACTGGAACTCAAACATGAGCAGCAGCTCACCCGTAAACACAAACTCGAACTGAAACTCAACCTCAGAATCAAACTTCGACAAAATCTCTAACTCAAACTGAACTTAGACTCGAACTGAAACTGGAACGGGAACTGAAACTCGAACTTAAACTCTAACTCAAAATGTTCAGTTCAGTCAAACCGAAACTCAAAACCAAACTGTAACTCAACTTCAGAATCAATCTTCATCGCAAGCTCAAACTAAAAATGGCACTCAAGCTCAAATTGAAACTAGAACTCACTGCAAACTCGGACTTGAGCTCACTGATAATTCAACCGGGAATCAAACTTCAACACAAACCTAAACTGAGAATGGCGCTTAGAATGAAACTCAAACTTAAGCTGAAACTCAAAAGTAAACTCAAACTGAAACTAAAACTCACTGCAAACTCAAACTTGAACTGAACCTCAAACTTGAACACAAACTTTTAACTCCAACTGACACTGAAACTGAAATTCAAACTGAAACACAAACTTTTGATCCAAACTGAAACTAGAGCTCACTGCAAACTCAACCAAGAACCAAACTTCAACCCAAACTCAAACTGAAAATGGCACTTAAACTCAATCTGAGACTGGAACTCACTGCAAACTCAATCTAGAACGGGAACACATACTCAAACTGTTCTGTTCAGTTTCAGTCTGAGTTCCAGTTCAAGTTTGAGTTTCAGCTTATGTTTGAGTTTCAGTTTAAGTTGGAGTTTCAGTTTAAGTATGAGTTTCAGTTTAAGTTTGAGTTTTAGTTTAAGTTTGAGTTTCAGTTTAAGTTTGAGTTCAAGTTTGAATTTTAGTTCAAGTTTGGTTCACTTTCAAGTTGAGTCAATATTGGAGTTTCAGTTTCTATTTCGGCCTGATTTTCAGTTTCAGTCAAAGTTTAAGTTTGAGTTTCAGTTCAAGTTCGAGTTCGTTTCACATTCAAGTTGAGTTTGAGTTTCTATTTCTGTCTGATTTTTTTAGTTTTAGTCTAACTTGAAGTTTGAGTTTTAGTAGATTCGAGTTTGTTTCACTTTCAAGTTGAGTTGAAATTTGATTTTCAGTTTCCATTTCAGTCTGATCTTCTGTTTCAGTACTAGTGTCAGCCTGAGTTTAGGTACAGTTTGAGTCCCAATTCCAGTTTGATCAGAAGTTCAAGTTTTTGTATAAGTTTGAGTTTTAGTTTGCGTTCAAGTTTCAGTTTATGTTTCAGGTAATGTTTGAGTTTGAGCTCGGGTTTTAGTTCACGTTTGATCTTTAGCTTGACTTTGTGTTTCATTTTGACTTTGATTTTATTTAGCAGTGTTTAGCCATCCTATATCTCGATTTTTCGCTTCGTATCATGTTGCGCGGGCCGTAAAAATCAATGTGCCCTGAGGGTAGGTAGGTAATAACCATTTTGGTTGTGTTGCTCTTCAATATGTGTCAATTATTTACCTACCGATTTCAGGGTTGACAATTCGACACCCCGGTGCCAACCAACATTTCAACCGAGTTTGATAGAGAGAAATGAGTATTGGGTATTAATTGCAATAAATACCTGATTAACATCCGTTTAATTGGGTACTCCAAAACAATGCAATACCTGAACAAATGCATGGTGAGATTAGACTTCCGTCCGCCGGTTTCTTTTCGAGATTTTGGTTTCCTGATGGCCATAAGGAAACCAAAAAAAGTGAACACAATTTAACCACGTTTTCTCACCACGATGGTTACTCGGGAACGTTGTAATGTTTCAGACACCCAACGATTCCTAGCGGTCGGGCCGAGGACTGGTTGCTTTTCGGCTCTGCACATGCCCGAACGTTGAGGGCCGCCCCTTTCATGTATTGATCAATGTCCCAGAACAGTAGCCGTGTTCGCAAGCCTGAGCTACCGTCCTTAAAAGTTGATCGGCTCGTCTTCAGACTATTTCAATAAGAGGAGATAAGAATAGGGTAAAATATCTCAACAGTGTTTCCAATCCTGGTATCGAAGGTTTTGTGAGTGTACGATAGCGATGTCTGGAGCTGAGAATACATTCCGCTAGTAACCAGCAGTCGAGAGGTGAATCAACAGGCTGATTTCAAGAGAAGCATCAGCAGGTGGGTAGCTACTATTTTACTCAGCTCAGGAAGGTCCTCAGTAATGACCTCGTCAATGTTGGCCATTACCAAAATCAGTACAATGATTTAAATAAAATTCTGGATTTTACCGAATCCGAATTCCTCGTCAATATTAGGTCATCAACATGAATCAGCTACGATGCTAAAAACACTACTCACTGGGGCGCTAAGCTTAGCGAAGGTCTCTCTGGAGCTCCATTAATTGAGGAAAATTTTTTACACATAAAATGCTTTTGGGTGGCTCTGCAAAAATGCTTTCGCTTGCTCAGGAGTGCCGAGGGACACCAATCGATCATTTTCCAAGAACATTCTTGTAGGTTCTTCCATAATGTACGGTTGGTGTCCCCTGTACCCCCACGTGAATAATAAAGCGTTCAATAGATGATTATCTCATACTTCAGAAAGCAGCATGCAACGTGCTCCGAAAAAGTGGTGAATCCGGGGCAACCAAAGTTCATCCGACAACGGTAACGAAGATTGTTGCTATGCCTGAAGTAATGGCTGTTGAGCTGCTCGACGAGCCGGACCTGTCCACATTTGAGAACAAACCAGGCCTGGCAGAAGACATGAAATTTCTGGCCAGCATGCCGGAACTTTGTGACGTCACATTCCTTGTCGGCGACACGAGAGAACCTGTGTGCGCTGTCAAGGCTGTGCTAGCTGCTCGAAGTAGGTAAGTACGTAAATATTTCACTGATGTCCTCTTATTCGCCCAAAATGTGAGAGGTTGGTCGTGAATGAATGTGACGAATCAGAGCGCGCATCGCAACGCCCATCATTTTCAGAACAATGGCAATTTTAATTGGTAGGATACCTACTTTCCAGCAAAATATTATCATGGGTGATGTTTGTTATGTTTCGAGAATAATTTATGAACGCCTATATTCAAGCCTCAAATTCAATCTTGGACAGGGGAATGGGCAACTGGAATAAAACATCGGCTGAAAGTGTCTCAATCTCGAACCACTTTCCAATAATTTGATAATTTACTGTCCGAATCTTAACCAATCTCGAGTTTCTCCCTCAGGGTCTTCCACAAACTGCTCTACCAAGCCCCAAGCCCGGTAAGGAAAAAAGAACAGCCGCCGAAGGAGAACAAATTGAGACTTTTCCTGAAAAGGAGTTCAGAACCTCTTCTCAACCTGCAAAACGCTGCAGCTCAAGTAAGTAGCAGAATGCGGCTAACATCAGTAAAGCTTTTATCGTTTTTGTGTTCAAAATCTGAAAAATATTTCTGCTCATTCTGAAAGTCGGTTATGGCTGTTGTTATATGTCCATCGTATCCAGTTATCAACAATAGAGGAAAATCCAGGAAAATGTTAGTGATATAAAAATTAGACTAAAAAATGATGAGCTCAAAAAAACTGTTTAAAAAATAAATTAGAAATATTTTGAAAATCATGCATTTATATAATGATGAAAAATTATTTTTCTTATTTTGCCAAAATTACCTACTAGTTTATTTTAGATGCTGACCTGTAATAAAAAGTGCCAATTAATTTGAAACTCATACCTTCCTATTTGAGTTCGGTGACACCCTGAACATAGACTACACGTTCGCAACTGGTGGCCCTCAACATAGCCATTCAGAGGTTCCAGCCAGGCAGGGTCGATCAATATTTCGCGCTCGGGAAGACCGGAAATCGAATTAGGTACTTAGTCGTGCTAAGCCCACCCTTGTCAATCATCGGACGGTTGGAAGCTTTCGGAAGGGGTGAAGCACCGGAGCTTCGTAAACATTGATTGATCCTCTCACAAACTAGAAAGCTTCCGGTATTTATCTCAATAAACACACTGACATTTATTAGTGACATACTGTACGGAGGTGGGGGTGGATTGTTCATTATCGAATTAGTAAAGTTTCGTTGAATTTTCCCTTTTCCTCTCGAGAAATTTACTTATGTACCCATTTTGACCTATAATCATCTATATAACCGTCCCTACAATAAACTTCGTCAATTCGTTATTGAAATTAAATTTAGATACGAACGAGTGCATTTTGATTATTGTCTTCCATCCATAACAGCTTTTCTGTTAGTAACTCATATCCCAAATTCGGCATCGTTTTGAACGATTTGGGGAACAAAATGTAGCTACCTACGTTCACATTCAGGACCACTCGTGATTGGAAAACAAATGAAAATCGTTGATTTCGTCTGCTTTACCTATTGCACATTTTAACTCAAAGTCGTCGACGGTGGTTTTCGAACATCTGACACATTCCGAAGGGTGTAAAAATATGTTTCGTGTTCGCAGCGCGGTGGCTATACACAACAGCTTGCCCCTATTCAAGAGGTAAACGATTTGTCCAGTTCACTAGCACACAATTTTCTCTACTTACCTTTTTTTTCTTCCTGAATCTTCTCCAGAGAGGGAATTTTCTCTTATATCTCATCTCTCCTTAGAGAATTCCCGACTATTCCCTGTGGCTGCTGCGTTTCTCATTCAACACCATGATGACAGTTTGGCTTCCGTATTTGGGTTTCATGCTGAAAAACATGAATGGACAGTGAATGCGTATTTTCCTCCCGTTCTTATTGCATTCCGCTCTGTGGAAATGCATGAGTAATTTGATTATCTTATTTTATAGTATGGATTCGACGAATCGGATAACTGCCATATAGGGTTCGTTACTCTGTATTACAGAGTCTCTGTAAGCATGCTCATTTCAACCGGGGGTATTCGAATCATTTACCGTTGAATTTACCATTTATAACTCAGCATATACTTACTCGCCAATGCCAATAAAACAATTGTTCATTCAAAAATTGTTCTTAAATTATAACACCATAGGAAATGCTGCAGATTTTTAAATTTTTATTTCATTTTATTAATTTTTCTGTGCAACCTGCCCTTTTATTTCGTTTTACATCTTGCGGGCTTTAGAATGTACTTAATAATTACAATTTTAGACGATATTTTATAACTAATGTTTCTTTGGAAGTGGACTGATGAGATAATTCCAGGAATAACTGAGGAAAAAGTTTTAGCGGAAGGATCGAATATCACCTGTCCTTACTTATGCATCAATATACAAATTACTATGGTATGGTTAACGTGTTATTGAGACTTGGGGTAATTTCACTATTAACAATCGGAATTTTTTTTGGTGGAAGTGGCCCTTGATCATTTTGATGAAAGGGGTCTCCATTGTCGGAGAAAATTTTTATGTCTATTCTACTAATTTACCTTAGATTGGTAATTAACGCAATGCATTGTTAAAACCGTCGGATTTCCAGCTGGCCTGTTACCATTGAACGTAGAATTTTCTACATTTCCTATTTTGTTGCCTGGATTTCAGCGTTTTAGACGTTTTCGGCTATTCATAGATGGTTTGTCCTGCAGCATGGTTCTTCGTTTATCGTGCATACCTCAATACCTACTTGGATATAGATTTAGCAGTATTTCAATGATTCGCCAATATAACTCGCGATGCTTGAATACATGCTTGCAGCCGTTTATGATGAAAACACTCTCGCCATTATGTTTCAGCCTCAATCGAACCAGCACGCTACGCTCATCATTGAGGAATTCGAGCCTGACGTATTCCGCCAGTTGATCGAATACATCCATACCGGTTGTGTAACTCTCCAGCCGAGAACTCTTTTAGGTAACTTCCTTTTGAGATATTTTGGCTTCGCTTGTTTGTAGAAAAAGTTGAAAGCGTCGAGGGATTTTCAGCGTATGGTGGGTTCCCCAGAGGTTATGAACGAATATGTTCTTGATTCCAAAATTGTGTGAATATAAATATAAAACAACATCAATTTATCGTCGGAATTATCCCATCACTACGATGTATCTTCCTCTATTCGATAGAAATATATTTTTCTTCGTGCTAGCGATGTATTGACTAAAATAATTACCAACAGAGAAGCTGGTGTTCAATGTACCATAGACTAGAATAACAATCATAGTATTGTCCTCTCGATTCAATTTTGACACTTTTCAAGCCTATTCAGCGCCAATTTTCAACGAAGAAATCAATAAAGTATTGCTTGAAGTTATTTTCTTCTGGTATGATAACATCCATATCTGGGAGCCATGGGTTCGATTCCCATAGGTGGGATGGAAATTGGGCCCTACAATAAATTCATGTCACCCCTATGGTATTCGGGGTTTCCGCAAATCGTCCGAATTTGAGAACTAAATCCACTCCCTGTAATACTTAATGGGACAACACGATTAAGCAAGAATTTACCAGTTCTGGTACCCATGAAAATATGTAGGTAATGGTATGAACGTATACGTTGTTTATAAACAATTACTTTTTTCCAGGAGTGATGAATGCGGACTACTACGGCCTAAAACAACATCAATTTATCGTCGGAATTATCCCATCACTACGATGTATCTTCCTCTATTCGATAGAAATATATTTTTCTTCGTGCTAGCGATGTATTGACTAAAATAATTACCAACAGAGAAGCTGGTGTTCAATGTACCATAGACTAGAATAACAATCATAGTATTGTCCTCTCGATTCAATTTTGACACTTTTCAAGCCTATTCAGCGCCAATTTTCAACGAAGAAATCAATAAAGTATTGCTTGAAGTTATTTTCTTCTGGTATGATAACATCCATATCTGGGAGCCATGGGTTCGATTCCCATAGGTGGGATGGAAATTGGGCCCTACAATAAATTCATGTCACCCCTATGGTATTCGGGGTTTCCGCAAATCGTCCGAATTTGAGAACTAAATCCACTCCCTGTAATACTTAATGGGACAACACGATTAAGCAAGAATTTACCAGTTATGGTACCCATGAAAATATGTAGGTAATGGTATGAACGTAAACAATTACTTTTTTCCAGGAGTGATGAATGCGGCAGACTACTACGGCCTGGACGAACTGAGAAGAGCTTGTGCAGGCTTTGTCCAGTGCTGCATCAATGTCGACACTGTTTGCGCTCTTTTAGCATCTGCAGAGCGCTACATTCAGTATAAATGCACTAAATCATTAGTCCAAAAGGTAGAAATCTGGAATTTCGCATTCGAAAGCATACAAACCTATGAGTTTCCTCTGTGCATAATTAATCCAAGGCCTAAAAGTTTTGATTTCATGAATTACCTTCTTCTGTTTACCAGGTGCTCGAATTTGTTGACGAACATGGCAACGAAGTGCTCAATTTAGGATCTTTCACTTTACTTCCTCAGCACGTTGTTCGACTGATTCTTGCCCGAGAAGAACTGAGAGCCGACGAATTTACGAAATTTCAGGTGATAAAATTAATTGTATTTTCATGTATTCGATCCGTCGCGTTGCAGAATATACACAACCAGCAAGACCTAAGTGCTTTGGGGTCGTGGTTTCTTAAGATGAAAAAGATATTATAAATCTTGATACGCTCAAGGTGCGGATCAAACCCATTTCCAGAATGATAAGCTCCGCGAAATCAAGAAATTTCCCAAAGTTGTTAATAGCCCATGGAAATCGGACTTTCAGGCTGCCTTGATGTGGAGCAAGAAGTACTGCGACTCCAATCAGAACATTGTCTTGAAAGATGTCATCGGCAATTTCCTGGAGTACATTCAGTTCCATAAAATTCCTGCCAACGTTCTGATGAGAGAAATCCACCCGCTTGGCATAGTTCCTTACAGCATCATCATGAACGCTCTCGCTTATCAGGTCTGGATTGAGATTTTACAATTTGAATGCGATAATTTCAAGTGTACAGATGAGGAGTCGTGTTTACACCAACATACATAGTTAAGGTGACCAGACGTCCCGCGTTGGCGGGACAGTCCCGATTTGAAGGGTTGTGTCCCGGTGTCCCCACGATCTCGTAGGGGACGGCCAAATGTCCCGCTTCAAGGGAAAACCATGCTTTGGGAAGGTATCCTCTAAAAAATTAGGTACCTACCTAAATATGTAAGTACTAAGTACCTACTCGATGACCGCTAGATCCAGTGTTGCCAACTCGGCGCCTTGCTTTCCCTCTGTCGAGTACCAAAAAAACCTCTGAATTCGACTAAAAACCTTTGACTTCCAAAAAGTTGTGTTCTCAACTCCAACATCAAAAATGCGAACATAAAATGATCAAAGTCAACTTCGAGTTCAAACACAGCTTCGAGATCAAAGTCAACTTCGAGATCAAAATGAACTTCGAGCTCAAAGTCAATTTCGAGCTCAAAGTCAACTTCAAGATCAAAGTCAACTTCGAGGTCAAAATCGACTTTGAGTTCAAACTCAACTTCGAGATCAAAGTCAACTTCAAGATCAACGTCAACTTCGAGTTCAAACTCAACTTCGAGGTCAATTTCAACTTTGAGATCAAAGTCAACTTCGACATCAAAGTCAACTTCAAGATCAAAGTCAACTTCGAGGTCAAAATCGACTTTGAGTTCAAACTCAACTTCGAGATCAAAGTCAACTTCGAGTTCAAAGTCAACTTCGAAATCAAAGTCAACTTCGAGATCAATGTCAACTTCGAGTTCAAAGTCAACTTCGAAATCAAAGTCAACTTCGAGATCAAACACATTTTCAAGATCAAAGTCAACTTCGAGTTCAAAATCGACATCGAGATCAACGTCAACTTCGAGTTCAACGTCAACTTCGAGATCAAACTCAACTTCGAGATCAAACTCAACTTCGAGATCAAACTCAACTTCGAGATCAAACTCAACTTCGAGATCAAACTCAACTTCGAGATCAAACTCAACTTCGAGATCAAACTCAACTTCGAGATCAAACTCAACTTCGAGATCAAACTCAACTTTGAGTTCCAACTCCACTTCGAGATCAAACTCAACTTTGAGATAAAAGTCAACTTCGAAATCAAACTCAACTATGAGTTCAAAGTCAACTTCGAGATCAAAGTCAATTTCGAGATCAAAGTCAATTTCGAGATCAAAGTCAATTTCGAGTTCAAACTCAACATTGAGTTCAAACACAACTTCAAGTTCAAAGTCAATTTCGAGATCAAAGTCAACTTCGAGATCAAAGTCAACTTCGAGTTCAAACTCAACATCGAGTTCAAACTCAACATCGAGTTCAAACACAACTTCGAGATCAAAGTCAACTTCGATTTCAAAGTCGACCTCGAGATCATAGTCAACTTTGAGATCAACGTCAACTTCGAGATCAAACTCAATTTCGAGATCAACGTCAACTTCGAGATCAAAGTCAATTTCGAGATCAACGTCAACTTCGAGATCGAATTCAACTTCGAGTTCAAACTCAACTTCAAGATCAACGTCAACTTCGATGTCAAACTCAACTTCGATTTCAAAATCAACTTCGAGATCAAAGTCATCTTCGAGATCAAAGTCGAGTTCGAGATAAGATTCGACTTCGAGTTTCATAGCGTCCCGCTTTTGGATTTGGGATATCTGGTCACCTTATTCTTTCTATATTTATATACTTATTATTTATATATTTCTATATTTTTTTCAATTAAGGGGTCTCCATCAACAAAGGGTTAATCCCACTTTTTCAAAAATGAGAAATTAATTTTACCTGCTTTTGACTTAAGTATCTTATTTGTCATCTACCACTGCATGTTTTAGCCGAATGAAATTGAAAAATTCGCCGAATCCTAGACCCAATTTTGTTTTGGACTTGACCCTTTTTTGTCCCAAATGTTCCAAATGGACCCTTATTGGTACATTATTTTCAAAGAAGGAAGCATTGAAGAAACGAATCTTACAAAAAAGTTGGTTTATTAAAGGAAAATTATACAATTTGAAGTAAAGAATCATTTTCAGACTCGATTAGACTGGTTTGGAAGGCAATGCACTTACAGAGTAGGTATTTCCCATGTAACCTAACTCCATTTAGCGGATTTCTTGATAACTATCAATGGAAGGGGACTCCTTGTTGAACCAAACAGAAGAACGATTTTTCTTCAAGCAGCGCCAGTTAACTCATTTCGCTAAGAAGTTGGAGTTGACTGGTTCTTGCTGCAAAGCCCTCAATTCAATTTTCCACCTTGAACGTTGACTAGTTGCTACCTGTTGTAGGCAGACCCCAGCAGTGTAGATCCAGGCAAATTGAGCCCCGGGCGGGTGAGGCGCTCCGGGGGGCGGAGCATGTCCGTCCAAAGTTCGCTGGATCCTTGCGGCTCCAACACAACGCTCTCGTCGTCGGCCTCCTCGGACGCTATTTCGTCTGACAAACATTCGTCCAACTAGCCTCGGCCTTCCCCCCCGCCACCTCCTCCTAAACCTCCAGAGTCAATTACCGTTACTGATCTTAGTCAATCGGATCTGAATACCTCGAACGAGGCCAAACTCACGACAACTCTACTTTTCTTGAGGAATAAGGAAGTACTCATCTAATTTTTTTTTTGGAGAATTCCTTCTTTTCTATGTTGATTTGAATTTCCCGAAATCCCGGTGAGAAGCGATTGAGAAATCCTAGGGACGTATTTCAACAGCGATTTTGTTCTTGAATTTCCATGAATGGTTGTGGTTCGACAGCTTACCATCATTGGGACGACGTTTGAGGCTTTACCTTTTATCATCAAAGCCCATCGAGACTATAACCAACTAAGGTTTATTACCAAACAAACATACTCCGGATAAGTAGTTTCTTGGAAGTGTAGACAATGAATTTCCGTGTCAACGTACCTAGGGAAAATTGTGTTCGGAGAATTATGGATATTTGATTGTAACACTGAATTGACGAACTCACCGTTAGAACCTTGGGGCCTATTCTGTAAATTTGAAGCGATAATGTCGCTTCACATATTATGTCTTGGTAGTCGCTATCGACTCATTACACAAATCGTCATTACAATCGATCGTCACACAAACCCTTTTGTTGGTTGGATTCAACGAGGCATTGAAAGTGTGGTGAACGAGGCAGTCAGCCTGAACTTCAGATTCATTGCAGAATGAAGTTTCAATCAACTCTAAAATCCAAAGTTCTTTCTCAATCGCTTCAGGGATTATTCTACAGACTGTTTCATCAGGGGTTCGGTACGGATTCGCCTGATAGGTGTGTCTGTACCAAATTGCTATGCTACAGTAATTTTTCTTCAAATTTCATGACCACATTGCTATTTTTTGCGCGCTTTAACATTTATGTTTGACCCATTTCTTTTGTTTTTATTGAAAAAGAGTAGAGCAAACAAGAGTCGAACATCCGATAACAAGAAGTAACAAGACTTAATAAAATGGAGGCGAACTATTTGGGTGGTAGGGATGGGAATCCTACGAAAAGTTTTCTTCGGGAGGGAAAACTTCAAGTTCAACTATGTTGAACTTTTCTAGCTCATCGAGAGCAGACTGGACTATTTTGATACAATTGATAATACTATATCGAAAACTTTTTAAATAATGTGTAATTACGATTGAATAATATTTTGCTCGCAGTTTAACATTACTATACGTGAAATAACATGTATGAACCCAGAGAATTTCTTCCGAATTCAAATTTGAAATTGCCCTCACCAAAATTCCATGTTTGACCACTAGGAAACAAGTGAAAGAGACCCTAAAAAGAGTTTGTCGAGTCAATTAAGAGTTTAGTTGATTAATTGTAGCTCAAATCGACTAAATAATGTTTCTACGACATATACCTCATTTTCCATCCTTAAAGGTACAACTACAGCTTCCCTTGATAGCCCTAAAATCCTCAAATTGGCTGAAATTATCATTTTTATTGGCCACAGCAGGAGGAAATCCGGTGCTTCGGTGTCAGTTGCTTCAATTACACTTTGACTGATCCCTTTTTGTACCCAATGCGAGTAAAAATGGTAGGCTTATAATGTTCGATTCTCCACTCGTGTATTAAGTGAGTATTTAGCATATAACGAGGGTTTTTAAAAGAGCGGAAATTCGGGAAGTATTATTACATGGCAAAGTGCCAACTAAATTATCCACGAGAAACTCTTCTGATTCGAAAAATTATTATTGAATATCGAAGGATAGGTACAACTCAGTTAAATTTGGTAATTACACAGAGGAATTTTATTGCCATTATAACTGTCTACATTAATTAGAAATAGGTTTTGGAAGAAGTCCGAAATTTGAAAATTGGATTAAAAGGGGCAGGGGAAAATTATTTAGGTACGCACTTTACTCAGGGTAACGTTTTGGAAAGTATAGCGCTAGTCTGTGCGCATTTACAAAATTTACAAAAATGGCCATAAATCCCTCAATTCCAAACATTCCTGCAAATTTTTTACTTAGGTACTACAAGATTCCTTGGGTTGGAAGACCAGTTTATTTTGGATTTCGATTATATTTACATAGTAATTCAAAAATGTTGGAATCTTTACTGTTTTTTTTTTTGCAAAAAAAATGATGCTAGCAAACTGATCGTTTTTTGGTCTCAAAACGTTGGTGTTAACTTGCAATATACGAAGAGATCCTTTGAGGCTTAACCCTACGATTCGTTTCACTCATTTGACGATAAAACAATTTTCCCTCGAGCCAATCCATTTTAAAACGCCTACAATGTAGGGCAATTTTTGTATATATTTGACACTCTTCTCGGTCAGATGGGGGTGACAGTGCAGTTGGATTTTTTATAGAAATGTACATCCTTCAGCCTATTAATTCACCTTGATGTACAGTTGTTTCAATCGAATAATGCATTTAAATCAGTATTTTTTCAAGAGACCAATAATTGTTTAGCCCTACAAACTGTTGTGAGTTATCGCATGACCTCTTAAATCCCTAAATTAGTAAACCAATGTTGAATGGCGAATTCCCTTGCTTGCTATTCCCTTTGTAGAGCTTTTTGGTCATTTGGTGTACTATATTATTACACTGTACCAAAGTCCATTTCCCATGAATTGCTGACGCGTGGAATATAGTACGCATTTCAAAACCCAGGGTTTAGGGTAGATTTTTGTGCCATATATTCCAAATTAATTTTTATCTCAGGTAAGGGGGCATTTGCGGAAAATGTGAAGGCCTCAGGTAAAGAAGGTACGAAGACGGATTTTTCAAATAACCTAAATTTTTAGTAGACATTACTGATCAAATTGGACGGTCGGATGCTGTTAATGCATCAAGTCACTTTTCGAATCAAAATTGCTTTCTTTTGCCAAGGGCTGGGTTACGTGGAAATTAAAACTAGAATCAAAATGAACCAGGTACTCCATGAAATGAAGAATGGCTACAATAGTTGAGATAAGGGTGGGTACGCTATTGAAATAGGAAAAAAACAAACCCCTTCACCCAAAACATTCCCTCCGAACCCAACAATAAAACCGCAATGCATCAAGGACATTTTTAAGCAATCCTTGAAAACCGAAAATCCCATGTTTTAAACAGCCATTGCTTCCAATTTACAACCTGACAGGTGCTCGCTCATTTGGTCTGACACTCAAGTCTACCACATTCGGCATCATGATACATTTCTGTGTTACCTATGAGCTATGTGTGTTATGAATGATTTTCTCAAGGTTTTTATAATCATGTTCCTTTGCGTTCTTCCTCAGATCATTTCGAAAATGGGTGTCACCTGAGCATACCTGTTATTTTGACTGTCGTGAAACGAAATGTGGTCACCTTAAATGTCTATTGTCTTCCTTCCCTTATCTTCCAACGTGTTTGTCTTGGTCGTCGTCTATTGGTATTCAGATCCTGCTTGTACGAAGCCCCTGTTGTTCTGTATTTTTAAAAAAAAGAAAAAATAATAAAAATAAATGAAAGTACAAAAATAAAATTGAGACAATTTGTCTGTGGTTTAGAGTTCAGGTATAAAATTGTATTAAGTACCTACAAATTATAAAATTAAATTTTTTCATCCCAAATTACCCACTTGTGGAACATTGGTTAACGTTTAGAACTACTTTGAATTAGTTCAACCTTGTTAATGATGAGGCATGGGTTCTTAAACGAAGTAAACAATTTCTACATCGATGAAATGGATTTCCCTTTTGCTTCCATCCTTGGAAAATTGATATGATTTTATCTGCTTGAGAAACAGAATAACCTATTCCTCCTATTTGTACCAACTCGAGCCCGCATGCATAATTTTGATCAATATAGCCCAACCTACTTATATAATTCGAGAATCCAATTTTTCAAGTGGTAACAAACCTTCTTTTTGCTCTAATCCATTGAGGTTTACGTTATTTGTGCAATGACCGTTGACGAATATTGATTCACCATCTAAGGTAAATGTAATTGAATAATCAACAATATGCATCATGCCATGATAACTTTTTAAGCAACGAACAATCCTTCTTCGAGAATTCGAGCCCAATTTCGAGCTCTCAAGTTAAAATTGATTTAATTGAATAGCTTGTTCAAATGACGGTGTACACCGTTTTGTATTCACGCCCAACGATCAACAGGAATACAAAAAATTTTGAGGATAGATGTATGTTTCTGAAGGTTAGTCCTTTCTTCGCGGTTTCTCCTTTTTTTCATTTTTATTTTCTCCCCTATTTGACGTGTACATTCAACCCAAGTAAATTGATATACTATTCTCGAATCGTTGAAATTTTTGACTCGCAATATTTCCCTGTTGTAACATTTTTAGTCAACCCCTTCCCGCGTGTGCATACCAGTATGGGTGCTTTTCCCAGGACTTGAAAATCGACCATTTTGTAGTGTGGTGGCGACTTTTTATCGATTTATTGAGTGAACAACCGGAGCCACTCTTCAGAGCAATGAATGAGAACTCACGACCGCATTGCAGAATCATCGATATAAAGTATCATTTTGAAATAAAGTCTCGAGAAAGCCAACCATAAAAATCCAGCCTACCCTTTTACTAATCAAACCTCATAATCCTCCCATGCTGCCTTATTTGACTGGATTTGTCAATAATCGATCGCCTCTCCCTCTTGAATGTTTGTCAGATGGAGTGGAACCAGGAACACCTTGTACCGTAGCTTTATCGATGTTTAACCCAACATGTATGTTGTGCTTCGAAAGCGTTCAAAAGGCGCCGAGCTTTGTGATGAACGTATTAATTGTTCTGTAACAATGTTGAATCACATGATCCGTGTATGTACGTCTGTAATGATCGAGTGCATCGAGTGAAATAATGTAGCCAATCAACGCAAAAATCCCTAACAATGCGCCAGTTTGATTATAACAGGCCAAGTTCGTAATCAAGCTAGAGTGTATGCTCGATTACATAGTGTAATAAGTATTGTTCCACGTTTTTGAAAATTTGACGATATTTTGCGTTGCTGATTTTTATGTTTAAAACCCCTAATCAAAATTTGCATTGGCCATAATGCATTTTTTCTCAAATATCTTACTTTTCGTCAAGTTCATTGCATGCATCAGTAAAGTACCAATCAAAAATCCTCGAATGCACTTGCCCTCTGAATTTTCCAAGACACAATGTCCCTCAAAAACGACGGAAAACGAGATATTCGAACATCAGCCCACTCGATAAACAATATTGTTAAGAGAGCTTACCGATCTACGCAGCTGCAAGTAATGCCGTTTCATTCGATGTGCTATATATATGTATGTAGATGGGAAACGTATCACTCGACGTTTATATTTAGTTAATGAAATGTGTATTTTCATGAACAGATTCTGTACATAATATTTTACGACCTGGGAGAATAAATTATATGTTTGTATCGCTCTTAATAAATGTGGTGTTCGGTAACATCGCAAATTATACTAACAGCTTATTCATTTCTCCTATTTTCTTGCCAGAGAAGTTTAGCCTAAGGTTAAGACTCGAGAGAATAAGAAGAATTTAAAAAAATGGTACCTTATGTTTGCCTATTTCAACCTAATTTCCTATATAAAATGTTTATAGGTGCAAGGCCTGAAAAAATGTCAATTTTGATGCCCCTTCTATTTTGTAGACTTCTTCTGAAGAGGCCTGTCAAGGCGAAAACGCTAGGGCTCGTATATAACTAATAAATAATAATTCAATAATTGGAGAAGGAGAGCCGGAATTTCTCTCTCACCCTTCATTAAAGAATTCTACAGACAAAGATTGCAGCTCCGTATTTTACTGAAACGGCAAAGTATGTTGCAGAAGTTAGATACATGGTACCCGCAGCGGTTCCCGATAAAACACTCACATGGCCCTCGGTAATTCTTTTTAATGACCAGCAGCTTTATTACCACCCTGTGCCCGACCTGGGTCCCTAAGCAAACATAATTCAGAATTTACGAGCATATTATTTAAACAGAAGCTCATCCTTTTCAGTCCTGAGTTTGCCAAGACAAATTGCGAAATTCCCGTGGGAAATTCGGGCGAGATCTCGCAAAACGCAATCGTGAATCTAACCGGTAAGGTAAATAGTCGGTGCCTACTCAAAAATTTGAATCAACATTAATGAATGCCTCCTAATAACAAAAGCATGGTTCGTTAATGGACAGCGGCACTCCAGTTTGTTCCTAACTGGGAAAGCCTTTCTTTCTGCATCTCAAACGTCGAATTGGTGACTTGAAAAATGGGTTTGATTGCGCATTTGACTGAAGCAGTGCAAAATACTTTACGAACAATTCATCTTTGAGAAAACAGAGTTCAGCTCATTTTGAAGGCGAATCTTCATCCATTGTTACCCGCCTTGGTGTAAAATTGGGTGAAACTACTCCAAAATCGGACCCAAACGTCGCCAAACGCGCTTATCTATTCAACCCCTCCCCAAAATATAATTTTTGAAGTTTTTTTTCCAGAAAACAGAAATTCTGTAAAATTATTGAGAAAATAACAAACCGGCGGAATAGGGTGCCTTTAACTACTTATCTTTTGAACCTACTGGACCTCCTTTGCGAGATACAGACGTTCCACGATCAGTAAGATCGGCAGGCGTGTACGCGCGCCAAAAGGGAGCGGAGTCTGTTGCCTTGGAGCCCGAGGGATCGATCACGTTGTGACCTCTCGTCCCGTTTATCGCTCCCGCCTTCGCTCGCTCGCCGAATGTCATATCTCTCCGTCTCATTTCGAACAGACCAGCTGGAAGGAGTATGCCAGAACTCCACCCTTACAGACCTACTGCCTTGTTTTCCTATTCCCGGACGCGTTAGGGGCTATAAAAGTTACGCGAACCACGCCAGAACGGAAATCTCTCAGTAGTTGAGGACATGAATGCAGGGCTTGAAAAAATGTTACAATCCTGATTGCTTCTGTGTTACGTACAAATCAAACACAAGGCCAAACAAGTTTTTTGTAGGTTTTGAGGGGAGAATACTGCAACAGTGGAAATATTTGAAAAAATTCGGACTATTATTAGCTTCATAATTTAGAAAGCAAAATGAACATTCGTCACATTCAACGAGGTCACCTGTCCGGAGGATGCGTGTGAAGAGAATGGAAATAAAGGCATCCCTCATGCCAAGGTTTACCTTGCCGGCCATACCGCGCTGCATTCCTGGGCATTCCCGATTGAATGGAGAGGTCAACACCTCGGCCTCGGGCCACATATCGTAGCAGCCGTAGCACAACTTCTACCATCCCAAGCCTCACAGAATAAAATTGATTTTTGTAAGAGACTCATTTTGAAAAATTGGTCATAAGTAATTCATGCGTGGAGCGTCAAAAGACAATCGGAAGTCAATGTTTCGTTATCATGTTTGGGTGAAATCGGCATTGGAACGTAGGCATTATAAACATTCATACCTACGGCAAAATCGGGTGGAACTCAGCATTTCTATATTTTAGAATTTTATTATCTTCATTGGAAGGGTGGATCTTCAGCCAATTTGCCACGATTTTTGTCCCATAAACGTTTTCGTGAGCCCAAGAAAAAATAAATTTTTTCGATCGAAGATTTTCTCTGTGTTTGACATTGTCTTAGTTAAATGGCCATAAGTCCCTTAAATTTAGGAATTTCAAAAAAATGAGACCATCGTTGGAAAGCCCGTTAGGTAATTTTTCTATGATCTTACGGTATTTGCAGCTTTCTAACGTCAAAAAAATTAGCAGATGGGCGAAATTCGAGAATTGCTCAATTTGTAAACATCACATTTTCAACGTTCATTAGAGACTAAAAAAAATTAAAAATCCTTGCTCACCTGGCCTAGAATGTTAGGTTTCCAACTGAATATTTTTTTATTTAACTTGCAAATTACAGGATAAATTGACGTTTGGAGGCGGAAAACATGGTTTTAGAACATTTTCTCGCTAAATCTACCCTACACCTTCTAATGATGGGTTTCTGGAGAGTTAAATTTTGATTTTGGGATTGATTGTTGGGAAGGGATCAGAACGCTAATAATTCGATATCTTCATCGTCTTTCCGTCATTCATTTTCCCAATACTGTAAAATTATAGGGAAATTCAAAGGGCCTTCCCTCTCATGCTCAGGGTATTCTCATTTTCGTAATTGCTCCAAAATTCTGGAGAATCATACGAAAAAATACGAAAACCCATGCCAAAAAAAGGTATTTTTTCACGGGTTTACAAAAAATTTCATACTTGGCACAAAAATGTTAGCAAATGAGCTAAAGAATACTTGAAATCGTAGGGTTTTGTGTAGCTATAGTATTTCGCATATCACAAACTGACGATTTCAATGGTTACTGAAAACACTTTAGGGTTGCATGTTCTGGCATTCGACACCCCAGCTGCATACTCGGTCTCCAGTACATAGATAGTTTTTTAGCCAGCTACGTTTCACTTCCTGCTCCAAGTTTGGCCGATAGGGTGACTACTGTCCACCCCATTTGTTCAGAACTGAAATGAACTGGTATAACATTCTGGGGCATTCTAGAGTAAAAACGTTTTCATTCGTTCCGCAAAACACTGTTTTTTAGAATGCGCATATGCCGGTCAAGCTATAGTTTCCCCATGGTAGATACTTACTTAGCTCCCTACAGCAAAAATAGCCTACCTATAATGGACTTTTTAAAAATAGGTAGGTACCTCGGTTGTACGCCAGTCAAGGGAAGCTTCAACCCTCCAAGCGCCAGCTCCCGATTCACCCCTCGGACGAAGAAGCCCCCACCACCGGGCAGATAGGGCGGGCAACGAGCGCCACAGGGCGGGGGCGGGGTGGGACGCGGCGGGGGCTCCAGTGACCCCCGAACTCTCGCCCGGTTAAGTCACGACGGAGGCTCCCACTCTGGTAACACTAGCCGTTTGTTCACACCTAATCAACGTGAGACCCGAACGCCTCCGGTTTACGACCCGATCGAATTTTATATCGCGCGAAAAATTCGTCCGCGAAATTCTCCCTCTTTTGAAATATAGTTCCGAGCCGGAAGTAAATTAACCGGCTAGTTAATCGCCCGCTAATTCCGCGGCGTGCCCGTGATGGAGCACCAAGAGTTGGCGCCGCTTGCTCAGATGGATCCCACGCCTCCGGAAATGGACCCGGATCTCCCGCCCCCGCCGCCCCATCAGACGCTCGCCACCCTCACGGTCGCCTCCGAGCAGCCGCCTCCCCCAGAGAAAAAGTAAGCATCAACTTCATAGATGCGTCCAAATTTGAGCGGTTTTGAGTTCGAAAATTTCTCTTGGACTAAATTTCTATTCAACTCATTTTTAGAATATAGATACTGGGTCACCTAGTAGGTAATACTATTGAATGTCACAGCCAAGTTTCACTTCTGTTCGATTTGTCACTAATTTTGTAGTTAACCTAACAAAAATGTAGTGTGACTCTCTTTCGACGGTTCCCCCCCTCCATCTGTACTTTCCTGTATTTCACTTCCGGGCATGCCCTATCAACAATAATTGTACCACAATTCTGCGTAGTACAAGCGTAGGGTGTTGTCTTGGTTTCTCGAAGTCAGTATTTGGGACCGTCACAAATGACTGGAACAATTATTATGAAACCATGTTGAATATAGTTCAATACAAAAAGTTTCCAACTCTTCATTTTCGAAAATTCTCAATTTGACCTGGCAATGCTATCAATTGAAATTATTTATTAGCCAGTAATGTAGTGAATGGCCTTCTGTAACGGGCTGCTACCTCCAGGAAACCCATTTTAGACTATGCTCACTAATATTTCAAATAAATGATTATCATAGCAAACGGACATAATGTTGGATTCGATTAGACCAAGTTCCTCCAAATCAACGCCTCGTTAGGTGCTGTTGATCACGTATCGATCAGTCGAACGTACTTGTCTATAAGTTAAATCAACGACAATAGGGAGACTTCAAATTCGACGTGTCGTTTCATGTCATATTAATTGAGCATTTCGTTTTGTAAGCCCAAATCCAATTTTCAACCGCAAGATGTTTTGTGCGATTTTGGAAATTCTTGAAATAGGGGGAAAAATGGCGGAAGTCTTCAAAAACATGTGGGTTGTTAAATAAACGTTGAAAATTTAATTTATAATGATTTTGATGCCTCTGCCAGAAAGTCAGATTTTCAGTCATGGGAATTAAATTTTTTAATTTGGATCCCAACCTCCTCAAGCAACTCGGAAGATTCGTGATAATTAACGCCGACGAGTCCTCGTGAGTTTTTCAAAAAACTAGTAGTTCCATCAAATCGGGCGCAAAAATTGGGATCACAAAGTGCACTCCTCAAAATGGGGAAATTGAGTTATGTCATGCTGGTTCTTAGCCGTTATTAAGCAATCGAAAATCGAGAAAACGAAATCGATATCGACAAAACTCGAAAGTGGATGAATGCAGTTTTGGAGGAAAACTCTTCGAATAAGCGTCGAAACTTTGATTTATAATGATTTTGATGTCTCTGCCAGGAAGTCAGATTTTCAGTCGTGGGAATTAAATTTTTTAATTCGGATCCCAACCTCCTCAAGCAACTTGGAAGAGTTTATACTTCGTGATAATTAAGGCCGACGAGTCCTCAACGTTTTCAAAGTATCCAAGCATTAATTAGGTCAGAATATGAGATGTAATTTGTTTTCGCTTTGAACTTGGCGCGCCTTTTTTCTGGCCACTTGGACTCAGGTGTATACCGAGTTGAGTGTACGTGAAGGTGGTGTGAAAGATTTAATAAACTCAGCCACCCGCAATGAAGAGCTTCCGTCGGGAGAAGTGGTGGGGGAAGTCGTGCAGGGAAGTAGAATGGCGGGGGAGTGGAGGCCCTTTGCACTTCGTGGCATGTTTTCAAACCTCGTTACATGTCAACCTTCCGGACCAGCAGGACCATTCGTCACATCAATGATTCGCTTACCAACTCATAGCAGGGCGTTGGGTCCTTTTTCGTGGTACAGCTATTCTGAACAATGTTCTGAAGAAATTTTATATTGCTTTTCCAGCATACCAATTCAACCTATTTACTGAGTTGGTAAACTTTTGGAAAAACTCAATCCTGATTTCAGGGAAGTGATCAAAATTGAGGACATCTCGAAAATTCGATATCGCTATTTGAGCCCGCAGATCTGCCAGCCACCAACTTCGTTGTATAAACTCTCTAAAATCAAAGATCATAATATGACCTTTCTCATCATAATACCTAATCCAGCAATGAAATCTATAATCTGAAAAATATATACAAAACTTTACCCGGTCTGTACAGTGCAGCCTTCAGTGACAATACTACCACAACAATATGCCAATGAGATAACTTGAGAAAGTTGTACTCTACAAATTTGAATACAAACAACATTTTCGAACTTCCTGCGCCGCATTTTGAACTTTTAATCGAATTTAAATTTCCTCAGACTCGAGGCGGTTCTAAAATGAGTTCAGTTGCCCCTTTATTTACCTCGGATTTTATACAGAAAGGAGGCCCGGATAGGAAGACGATGTAACAAAGCCCAAGTTTGCAGGTTTAAGTGGCCTAGAGGAGAGTTTTTGCTCGCGGAAAAGAAAATAAGCTCTTTCCTCCAAGACCGTAAAGGAAACCTTCGAGCTCTCATTCCTTCATTCCCTGCCAGAGATCTTCGTTCTCCGAGCCCTTCGTTCTGTAGACGGCTTTTCCATTATTTATCGAAACCTCTGAGCCCACCCTCGGAATCCCGTGTCGGGAGTTTTGTTGCAATATTTCTCCTATTCCACAAACATAACCATAAGGAGTCGGAATTGTTTTTAATTCTTTTAACGACTGTTATGGCTGAATAGAAAGTTTTTCTGCTTGCGTCTGCCAGCACAGAATTCTAGAATAGTTTCATGCAAGACTATGAAGAATCTATTGAGGCCAGTCGCATGCAAGAGGTTTCGTCACATGAATTTCCAAGGATCAGCCGATTTGACCAAATGTTTGAATATTGAATCAAACTATATTGCGTCAATCACGATTGGATCAAACTCGGTATCTGGTATAGAGTCCAGTTTGGCGCTCGATACAATCATTGATGGTGATTGATAAGAAGTTTGAATGGCTCAAGCGACAGAAGAGATCGCTCAATAGTCTTGGAAAATATCTTCGTCAATCACTTAGAGAAAGTCGGGAAAGTTCTGACCAAAAAACTGAATGTTTGATTGAAGCACGCTTGAAGCTCCCTCCTATCGGAAGTTCAAGCATTAGTCAAGCCACTTGATAGCGAAGCAGCACCTAAAGAATCAATCTCGATTTCTGACCGGCAATAAAGGCATATCAAGGAAACAATTTTCGGCTTTTAGAATCTTGAAGTATCAGTGATACCTTATCACGAACAATTTCAAAACGATAAAACCAGTCTGCTCACGACTTGACCTTAGGAACGGCTTACACCAACAATTTAAGAACATTAGTTCCCGTATTCATGGAAAGGCATGATCCTGCGTTCAATGGTGCGCCGAAATAAATTCGGCATATTATACTAGTCAATAAAAATGAAAAAACTGAAAGAAAATGAAGTCAGAAACTGTATGACATCCACCCCCCAACGTCTTCTCGGAGAGAAGACTCCACAGAGAAGACTTCATCATTGAGAGTGGATTCCAACGATGCCTGCAACATATTACCTGATCAGCCAGAGAAAACGATGCAGCTTCCCAAGTGCAGGTGGTAGACTCGGGTTTTTATGTCGGAATCAGTAGCCAATCGATGTCAGAATCGTAAAGTGTCGGAGCACGAAGCTTGACGTTGCTGTCGTAGTTGAAGAGTGAAGCAGGAGGCATTCTCCCACTGGCCAAATTTTGTTCTCGATATCGTCGAGGGTAAATGAATCAAAATGATGTCTTTGGAGTGACAAGTCGAAACATGAAGAAGCATAAAGAAAATTAGATTTGAAAACATATTACGGTGTTGAGGATTTCAGCATAGAACAACCACAGCTCTTCTGATAGAATTTGCAAAAGACCGACTCAAGTTTTCAGGGTTGTAAACTTGTGAAGTATCTTGACTGACGTTTAACGCCTACCATACCCTAGCAAGGTAGCTTAAAGGGTGTGGTTTTCAATGGCCACTTGCTCGATGTTCGTGACGAGATAAGCCACTTGTTTCTGTTCGACAAAGTCGCTGAATCAACATGTTTCGATCTCTCGTTCCCGTTAAATGCGTGAAAGAGCTTCATCAAACATCTGGTCCGTGCAAATCGCTATCACCGATTCGGCAGAACTCTAACTGCAGCCGATACCTATTTATGCTGATATGAGGTTCAGTTGGAAAGATATTGTAGTGTGACTGTTGAGAGCAAGGAAAATAGAATAAAATAATTCCTTCCCCGCTGGAGAGGGCGAACGAATTGGGTCCTTGAAAATTTATGTACGCCTCTTTCGGTGTCTTCAGAGAGGGTCGGAAGGTGTCTAAATTCTAAAATTTGTTGGAAACGACTAAAATCATTGTCCTCAGGAACACCAAACAAACCTTGAGGACTTATGCCATAATCAAAGCATGGCTTAGCTCATAGTTGAAGCATAAAGATTGTAGGTCGTAATCAAAGCATAAAGATTGTAGGTCATAATCAAAGCATACGACTGCAGGTCATTCACAAAGGATAATGGTTGTAAGACCTACAATGTAGGTCATAATCAAGTTATAATTATTGTAGCCCATGATCAACTCGCAACAGTCGAACGTCATTGTCATTGCAGATAGTAATAATCGAAGCGTAACTTCATTCAAAAATCAACTTTTAAATCAACCAGTGAAGAGGAGATAATAGGTGATACCCAGAACTCCCATGTTTTCTTCGGCAAAATATTGTAATAAACCGTGATAAAAACATAAAAATACATGTCATGGTTACGCGATTAACGGCGTAAAAAACGAATGTATCTCTCTGTAAAAAAGGATGCAGCCCTTGATCAGATTTTCTCAATACCCAAAAAACCCATTGAAGGTTATATTCGAAGCTTCAATCGCCACGTGCAAAAGTTCAATTTGATTATTGTAACTCAAAATAATACTCATACAGGTCTGGAAATTCGTTGCAAGGGCTGTTTACGTAGAAGAAAAGGTGATAAAAGATGAAACGGCAAAAGAGAAGGAAACATCATTCATTCCAACGTCCCAGGACGCCTGGTGGTACAACTGGGATTGCCAGGTCCACAGCGTAACGAAAATGCCAAGATGGATCTGCACAGCTGAAGAGATCCCTTGTAGTCTCGAGGGATGCTGTAGGAATAAAGGTATCTCCAGTTTTTCGACCCTGCGAACTTTATAAGCTGTTTTCCTCATAGCGTTTCCAAACCAATTTGAGAAATCTCCGACCAAAATTGAGAATTTTCCATAAATCAATTTGATAATTTTCCAAAATTAATTGGGAATTTTCAAAATAAATTTGACTATTTTCTCAACCGAATAGAGGATTTCACAAACTAATTTGAAAATTTTGAGCAAAGATGTTAAGTGTATTATATTATTATCAACATCGTTGCTCAGGTAATATTATTACCTACTTGGTAAATTCCTTCCTGAACTGCTTGTATATTTTCATCCACTCCGTCAAAATGGACCAAAAACAATCTATTCTGTCCTTTTTAGTAGTTATTAAAGAGCTTATAAGCTAGGTAGGTAGATTTTTTGAGCAGGTAAAAAAATTGAAACCCAGGTTGTACACCGGCGGTAAAAATATGTTTGATTAATAGTCCGGTGTACTTATAAGGGAAGCAGATTCGAGCAATCCGACCGACTCCAGAGTTAACATTTTCATTTATCTTAATTCAGTCAATCGACGTCAATTAGCTCCAACTCGGAGAGAACAAAGATCCTGCAACTTTGGTTTTCGCTCAGGTTTATCGCTTCGATGTTCCGCAGATACTGATAATTGTGATATAATATATTTTCAAATTTTCAAATTTTTGTTTTTTTTCAATATTTTTTAAATTTTTAGAGTCAACTAACATGATATATTATATCATAATATCGACGGTGTAGAATCAATACTGCCCAATTCGTTTGCCATGCAATCTATGGACGCGTGATTTGCCAAGTTGCCACCAATCCAAGTTTTGAGAAGTAGGCAACCCAGACGCCCCCAAAAGACACGATGCTTTGAATTGGGCAGTATTGCAGTTTCATCGACGATATATTAAGGGCCGTATTCACAACACTTCCTAGGCATAAGGAGCCGCTCGATGCGCCGGCACTTCCTTTGCACATTTCATTGGTCAATTTCAAAAAAACAAACATTCTGTTTTCATAAAACTCACGTGGTATGGAGACAATCACAGCAACTTAGGTACTGTCAATTGCAACCTCGATTTTCGAGGTCCCAATTTCAAGGTTGACTCTGAAAATTTGAAAATCTAAAACTGAAGAGAAAATTTATTGAATCTGGAAATTAGAAAACATAATATCATAATAATATTCTTCATATTATGAACAGGGGCATATCCATAGCATGCTTGACGAAAGTCGGAAGGAAGCTTTCATTCTAACGTTAATAACATACTTAAGACTACTAACGCTTTTTAAGAACCATCAACTGTCACAATTATGAGTGGTTGTATGCAAAGAGGCAAGTTTAGTTTCCTATGAGAATATCCACATCTGAGTGATGTTCATAGAGCTTTAAATAGAGGCTCTTTTTTTGTAGCGAAATAAAAAAGAAACAACTAGGCTGAGAACGATAAACTTACTCCCATAACAAAACCGAGTTGGAAAGCTGGTATTGAAGGACTGGAAGCACTCATGTGTCTCGAGTACGTCTCTCTCCCCCGATTTGGAACAGTGTCTATATTTAGACCATAGTGAATGAAAAAGTGTCTGGCAACCTACGTTCGTTGTAATAAATGATTTTCAAATAATACCATCAGGCACCCTTATCAGCAACGATTCATCCAGTCCCGGAGCCAAACCTGAATGAACTCGTTCCATTTTGGGATATTGACAATAGGTTATGGAAATCTATTCCATTCCGAACACTAAAGTTCTAATACGTTTTTTAACCCGAAAGGTTTAATTTCTAATCCCCCCCAAAAAAAATTCATCTTATAATTTTTATAATTATAAATCATAGTTTAATGAATTAATCTTATCATTTTTGGAGGGTTAATCTCATCCAATTTTTGATCTTTAAGAAATATTCGTCCCTTTAACCTTCATTATTTACTTGGTTTATAACAGCCTCAAAAGTTTAGTTCATTAACAGACGATACAAAAATGTATATTTTCCGAACCAATTTGACAATTTTTCAATCCAATTCTGTTTGGAAATTCTCATTTTGATTTGGTAAATGTTCAAATTGATATGAAGAATTTTCAAATTGATTAAAAAATTATCACTTTGGTTCGGAAAACTCGCAATTTATTTTGGAAAATGTTAAAATTGATTTGGAAAATTCTCAATCAGATTTGAAAAGTTCTCAATTTGATTGGGTAAATTCTCCGTTCGACTTCGAAATGCTCATATACCCACTTATTACCTGCATTTCTCGAATTTCATGGAATTCATTATGCCGACATAATTGCAGCCATGTTGACATGGTGCTCTTCTATTTCCTTTCTTGTAAACGAGGGTTAAAACTGGTCCTGCAAAGTTTAAAGGGAGCAAGTCTCGAAAGTTTTATGCAAAATGCAGTTGACCGAATAATGAGTCGGGCAAACTGAACTACAAGACCAACAACTTCCGAGGCTCTCTTCGATGCAAATGACTTCTTTCACTTACAATGCCCTACGCCAGAGTAAAGTTTCATTTTGCAAGTTGCCAACAAAGAAGAAGTAGGTACCACCCTTAATCAAAGGTAACCTTAACTTTCTTCAATGTAGGCTCATCGGAATTTCATTGACTGAACACAATGATTAATAATTAAATCATTTTACGGTATTTAGAGGATGGCTGCGTTTGGTGATGTGTACAAGACAAGATTTGAGACCAGAATGAATTTTTATTGTTTTTAGAAACGGAAATTAATTTTGAGGTTGTTTTGGATCAATCTTTAAAACGTTGGAAATAAATTATTTTTTTAACTAAACAAATAAATAAACAATACTGTAGACACTGCTACAAACACCCCCCTCCTCAGTAGTAGACCACGAAGTCCTTGTACTTGCTGGGGAAACGAACGACGCGCCCCGATCGCGTTCTTCTTTCTCTCGTCGGATCTGGTGGATCCACTCGAGGATGTCTGGATCTCGGAGGCGTAGCGTCGGGCAAGTCAGTTCGCGCGTCTTGTGTCGTCGCTCGCGTGTCTGGTCGTTCATCAGAAGGTATCAGCGTCGGTTCTTGAGTCGAGTTTTCTCTGTTACTTGTATTGGTGTTGGTTGGAGTATGAGGAGCTGTTTCAGGAATAGCGGGTGTAGAATTGGGTCTTGGTGTGGCATTGGGATGTGGATGAGTTGTGTAGGAAAAATTTAGAGCTGTAGATGTCAACGGTCCTGAGTCATCGATGTTCTCCATAAAAGCTGGTTTTAGACGATCTATAGAGACCGAGAGATCTTTTCCTTTTACCGAAATGGTAAAAGTTTTCTCCTGACGTCTCTTAACTTCGTATGGTCCGTCGTACGGTGGCTGCAAAGAAGATCGTACCGAGTCGCGTCGAAGAAAAACATGGGAGCATGTCCTCAGTTCAGGGTGAACAAAAATGGCTGCGTGAGAGTGCCACTTCATCGACTGCGGACGCAACGAATCCATTGCTGTTCTCAATTGAACAACAAACTCGTGAGAAGGGTTACTAGCAACGTTATGACGGTCAAAAAAATCGTTGGGGAGTCGCAGCGTTGTTCCGTAGACAAGTTCGGCTGCTGAACATTTGAGATCTTCTTTCAACGAAGTTCGAATGCCTAACAGGACTATTGGCAAAACGTCAACCCATTTCTCAGTGCCATGACACCTTATTGCTGCTTTCAACTGTCTGTGGAATCTCTCTATGATACCATTAGCTTTTGGATTGTAAGCCGATGTGAGGTTGTGTGTGATCCCTAGAGTCTTGACGAGTTCCTTGAAGAGACTGCAGTCAAATTGTCGACCTCTGTCTGAAACGATCTTGTCTGGAACGCCGAATCGACTGATCCAATGGAAACAGAATGCGTTGGCGACGGTTTCAGCTCTAGCATCAGACAAGGGAATCACTTCTACCCATCTCGTAAAACGATCAATACAGGTTAAAGCGTATGTGTAACCTTGTGATGGTGTAAGTGGGCCTATCAAATCAATGTGAACTTGTGAAAATCTGTCTTCCGGAGGTTGAAATTCTCCCAGCGGACTGTGTGTGTGTCGTTGAACTTTGTTTCGTTGACAGTCAGTGCAAGTTCTAACCCACTCAGCACAATCTTTTGCCATAGAGGGCCAGACAAAGCGTTGGCTCAACAGCTTGTATGTGGCACGGTTTCCAGGATGCGCCAGATTGTGGATAGACCGAAATGCCTGTAACCTGAAACTGTTAGGTACATATGGTCGGACGAATTTTGTCGATATGTCGCAATATACTGGCACGTTGGAATCGGCCACGAGAATCCTTTTCCAGGTCAAAGACGAACCACTTAGTGAACTAGGGAGGTCTTCTTCTCTTTGTTCTGCAGCTAGTTTGGTGTAGTCGAGTGGAGTCGTGATCGATTCAATTCGAGAAAGATAATCTGCAACTACATTGTCTTTTCCAGAAATGTGTTGGATATCTGTTGTGAATTGTCCAATGTAATCTAATTGTCTAGCTTGTCGAGGTGAGGATTTGTCTGATTTCTGGCGGAATGCGTAAGTGAGCGGTTTGTGATCGGTGTATAGAGTAAAAATACGTCCTTCGAGTAAATATCGGAACTGTTTTACACATGCGTAAGCTGCGAGTAACTCACGATCGTACGCACTGTATTTCCGTTCGTTTTCGCTCAACTTCCGTGAATAGAAACCAAGGGGTTGCCAAGATCCATTGACGAGCTGTTGTACGCTTCCTCCGATTGCTGTGTCCGAGGCGTCGACCATAAGAGACCATGGGACTGTTGATTGAGGAAAAGCTAACATGACAGCTCGGTTTAGATGTTCTTTGCAACTCTCAAATGCTGCGATCTTCTCAGATGTCCACAAAATGTCAGAATTTTGTTTCGCACCTAAGCCTTTCAGACAATCGTTCAGAACTGCGAGGTGATCCGCTGCCTTCGGGACAAATCGTCTGTAAAAATTGAACATTCCTAAAAAACGACGAAGTTCTTTGGTGTTTTTAGGAAGCTCGAATTGGACCGTAGCCTCGATTTTTGACGAGATTGGCTTGACTCCTTCTCGACAAATTGTGTGTCCTAGGAATTCAATTTCAGTTTTTCCGAACTCACACTTGGCAGGATTTATGGTCACACCGTACTCCTTAAAGCGTTGGAAAAGTTCTCGAAGGTCGTTGAGATGTTCCTCCTCTGAAGTGCTAGCGATCAAACAATCGTCAATGTACGCCCTAACGTTTTTAAGGCCTCGAGTCACCTTGTTGACAAAACGTTGAAAAGTCTGCGCGGCGTTACATAAACCGAACGTCATTCTTGGAAATTCAAAAAGACCGAAAGGGGTAACGATTGCTGTCTTAGGAATGTCTTCTTCAGCCATGGGAATTTGATGGTAAGCCTTCAACAAATCTACCTTCGAAAAGACTACTTTACCGGCAAAATCCTGAGTCAGATCATGGATATTGGGTAAAGGATAACGATCGGGTTGCGTGACGGCGTTGAGAGCTCTATAATCTCCGCATGGACGCCAGTCTCCTGTCTTTTTTGGAACCATGTGTAAGGGGCTGGACCATGGGCTTTTAGAAGGACGACAGATTCCTTGTTCAAGCATGTACTCAAATTCACGTTTGGCTATATCAAATTTTACTGGATCTAGACGTCTGAATTTAGCACATATGGGAGGACCTTGAGTAACGATATGATGGACAACATCATGTTTGGAGTCTTTGACTTCGAACGACGGTATAGTTATCTCTTTGAACTGTGACAGAAGTGTGTGGTATGTCGATGATCCGTTGACGGTTGTGACAGAGAAAACACTATCCCTAACAAGTTTTCCAGTAGATGTTAGAGATGTGACAGGGTCTCGTAGACAACGAAATTTTAAATCTACTAACACGCCAAAATGACTGAGAAAATCAGCACCTATGATTGGCTTGGATACTGCAGCGATGATGAATGGCCATTGGAACGAACGTCGTAGTCCTAAATCGACA
This sequence comes from Nesidiocoris tenuis, assembly GCA_036186465.1. NCBI lineage: Eukaryota > Metazoa > Arthropoda > Insecta > Hemiptera > Miridae > Nesidiocoris > Nesidiocoris tenuis. The sequence continues at coordinate 13,461,678 of AP028915.1, read as the reverse complement.
GATAAGAGCTTCATGCCGTACGTTGAGATAATCGACCCGTTAGCTGCAAATAATTGATATTTTGTCAAATTCGGAAGATCGCTTGCATCAGCTGGAACGACTGATACATCGGCACCAGTATCAATCAAAAATTTGTATTTGGTACTTAGGTCGTTGATGAACAGACGGCTTGTCGTGCGGCCACAATCGGTCGCCGTGTCACACGATTGGCCTATTAGTTTTCCTGTTTATTAACATTAGAAAAACGACATGGATGTTCACATTTACGAGCATCTTTACCGAATCGGAAATGGTATCGACATAGCCATGAACCATCGTCCACTTTTTGTCTAGCTGACCTAGATAGTCGTCGTGGTGATTTAGATCTTGTCCGAGATCGATCGCGTGGTCTAGGAAGTCTGCTACTATACCTAGATTCGAACTCATCGAAACGACGTGTTAAAGCCTCGATTCTGTCAGCTATATCAGCATTTGGTGACCTAGATCTGTTACTTATTGGTAATTCATTGTTGACTACGCATACCGAATTACGCGGGTCGCATACTTCAAGGATTTTGTCGGCTAGGATGGCAAGGGTAGCCAAATTAGGATCAGCGCTTACAGAAAGTATGCCTTGAACATTTGCTGGAAGTCGTTGAAGCCAAAGGGTTTTGAGAATTTCTTCGCTTACGCGGTTATTTGCTAATTCTCGCATTTCTCTGAGTAAATGGCTTGGTCTCTGGTCACCGAGTTTGGTCTCTTGAAGTAGCTTTTGGAGCTTCTTTTCTTCCGAGTCCGAGAAACATCCGATTAGACGAGTTTTGAGCGTGTCATATTTATTCAACGCAGGGGGATTAGTGATCAAATCTCCGACTTGTGCTAAGACCGAAGAGTCTATTGCGCCGATTACGCAATCAAAACGATCGCCATCGTCAATGATTCCTTTCATTCGGAACTGTGCTTCCACCTGGCCAAACCATATTGGAACATTGGCTTTCCAAAAAGGCGGAGGTATGAAGTTCACCGATTTGGATTGAACTGCAGCGGAAGTTCCTGCCGTTGATTGGCCTTCTCCAGTATGGCTCATTTTCAAGTTTTTGTTCTTTAAAAATCACGTCGGACTGTCACCAATTTTTGGTGATGTGTACAAGACAAGATTTGAGACCAGAATGAATTTTTATTGTTTTTAGAAACGGAAATTAATTTTGAGGTTGTTTTGGATCAATCTTTAAAACGTTGGAAATAAATTATTTTTTTAACTAAACAAATAAATAAACAATACTGTAGACACTGCTACATGCGTATTCTCAGAATCCAATTTGTGGTTTCTAAGTGGAATTATACTGCAAGTAAAACTAACTAGCTCGTGGAATATAACGTACTAAATATAACGTACGTGGAATTGTACTGAATAATCCAATTTTACATACTGCGTCAATCTCGGCTGAAAAACGACGGCGAAATCAACAGATACCTCGGAAGTGGCTGATTAAAGCAAGAGATTTCTCGGAATCGTGGAAGGAAACCTTAAAGAGTACAGGTGAATAATGTCTGGCTTAATACCGACCAGGAGGGGGGGGCTGGCAACCCTTGAATAGTTCATCACTCTCAATTTCCGCCTTCGTCCGGTTTTAGCCTTTGCTTGTGCTCCACCTTGAAAATCACGTCAGCCTATCAATCCATTTTAGAATCTGATTTCTGGATTCATTAAAGATAAGGTATCGTGCTAATTGAAGAGCGATAAAGTCTCGGATGATGATGAGGCGGTAAGTGACATCTGTTAATAGCAAATTTTCGAATAAATATTTGTACCGGAAGGGTAGGCTCTCGAATCTATATTAAACTAAAAGGTCAACCTCAACATAGACGGTGCTTCTACTACATAATATATTATATTATATTATGTAGTAGAAGCACCGTCTATGTTGAGGTTGACCTCATATTATATCATATAATATGATATATTATGATATATTAGCGATTATTATATTATGATATTATATTATGATATATTATATTATGATATATTATATCATGATATATTATATTATGATATATTATATCATGATATATTATATCATATAAGCGATAATGCTATGTTTATGCTAAGCCTGCATCATGCAAAAGCGTAATATATCATATTATAATATAAATAATGTATTTATACTATAATATGTATAAATACAGTCAAGAAATCCACCAATTCTGCGAGTGCAGTAAATTCCCAGTACCTATTTTAATAATCCGAGATATTACAAAAATCGGGAACATTTAAATATTCGACTCAGCTTTCCGCTTTTTACGAGAAATCTGGAAATAAAGAAAAAAAAAATACATTCATGTGGAGTACTAAGAGGCTAGCTCGTTTCGCATAAAATGCTGAATGAAAATTTGATCCAGTCATGTCCTGGTATTCAGGGTTTTTGGAAATCATCTGATTGGAGATTCAACCCACTTGTTGTGATACCCTTGGATAACATAATATTAACCCTCATTCAATGTTTTTAAAGATGAAAAACTAAATAAATGTCAATATTTAATATTTTAATACTAATGATATTAATCTTTTTTGCTGAGCAATAAGAAGAAATTCTTTTCCGTTACGGAAAAAAGTTTATTTTGGCGCTATTCGAATAGGAAAATTGAAGAGCTTCCCAACCTTAGATTTGGTTTATCACAAAAATCGAAGGAGCAACGTCAATTTTTGTAAACATAATGAAGAAACGTGAAGAAACAAGAATACCAAGGTTTCCTAGCGAGAATAGGAGGTTTCCTAGCGGACTTGGAAAAAATGCCTAAGAGCACAATTTGTTAAGAATAAGTTGTGGAACTTTTTTCAGTTTTTTTTCCTTTTTTTTTTTTGTTGCCATTAGGTATTGTCTATTAATGACACCCTGAATAATTAGGCAAACAACTTCGACCGCTGCTTTCGGTCCATCTGACTCAAAATTCATAAATATATAGTACTTATATATACTGTATTACGGAAAAGCAGCATTAATAATTAATTCTTATGAGTAGAGAAGTGGTCGGTATTCGGACACCTCTCATCTGGATCAGAATCGGAAGAACGAAATAGGAGGTTCAATGCGTAGGAATTCGCGAAGGTTATGAATTCCTCGAATAATTTCATCACCAGCCACGATTGTGGTCAGACGGAATGCTAAGGCTAAACCGCTATTTAACGCGAGTTGACTCACTCCTGCAATCAACCCCATTCAAGGTCCACTTTGACTTTATGCTGCATTGATACTCGAAATAATTATTGTCAATTAGTTTTCCGATAAACTTTCGTGTAGATGAGATATCACGAATCGAAAAACTCACTCCTATATCGTCGAATTATTGTGATAAACATTCTCAGTTGTGTCTGAATTTTAAGAATGTAGAAAAATATAAATTTTCGAAGATTATAAAAGCCCCAATTTATTAGTTCTTGGCTTCAGATCAAAGAAGCAGCTGTAGGTACGCACAACAACTCGAAGCAGTAAAGAGGGATCAACTGTACAAAACACTCGAATACCTACCATCATTATAGTATTCTATTGAGGTCCAATGCTGAAATCCTCTCCCGCACTCGATGGGATGGAACCTTTCTACGAAAAATAGCCCATAACGAGGGTTGGCAGCGAAGTCAGCTCGAATTTAGAGCGAAGGCCGGAGAAGAAAAGTCCTTGAGACGTTTTGGATCCTCACCCTCGAAAAAGCTTCCGCTATTATCTCTTGCCTCGTTCCTTTTTTCCAGTCTTCGATCGCTCATCGCTTAAATGCCCCGACCGATACTTTTCTCTTTTCGGTTTTCAGCCTAGCACAATTTCACCGCAGGATATCTTGGAGGAAGATCCAATTTCGGGTGAAGTAGGTCCGAGAGTAGATCGATAGTAGATAGTATGATACAAAAGTACCAAATACAAATTACTACCAATAGGTATTTGAAATGTCTCTTGCCCAGAGAGTGAAGAAACGCAAACGGAACACTCCCTTATGACAATTACCTTATGACAATCGGGTGGCCTGCTGTCGATTCCTGCATGTGAAGTGGTCGCATATTCATCATATCGACATGAAGATGAATCCGAATTCAAACCTGTTCCCGAAATCAAATGCATTGATATTGAAGATGGAAATATCGACCCGCAACTTGATGTAGTTGTCAGCTGATCGGGATCAAACGCTTCTTTTGCCGAGCTTCCGATTTACTATAATAATTTACTATAATAAGTATAGTATCTTATAATCATCCTCAGGGCTTAGATGCCATTAGGTGTGAACACGCAAAGGAACTGATAGCTATCAGGATGATAGCTATCAGGAAGGAACTATGATAACTATAGTTATTAAGCGTGTCTGGACTTGGTGCCAAATTTCGTACTTCCAGATACTGATAAGGGACATGCTTCGAATTCACGGAGACTTGCAATGAGGGATAAAACAATGGCAATTTGACGGAGAAAGAAGAAACAGAACAACAAAAACATGATATCCCCCTTCTCCCACGGACTGTTTCACTGTTGTTTGTCTCTGACCCACTGTCTCTCACACTCTGAGTTGCCTGGTCCTTCAGCATCCTTCAGCATTGTCCGAGGAAGGACTTGAAAAACCCTCGGGACAAAATTTCCGAAATTCATTATGTTTTTAACGAATGGACAAATTCGCGATTCCTCCTTCGACAACTAGATAGCGAAAATGATCTAGTACCAGATCCTAGTATCTTTACGATAGTCACATTACCATCAGAGTGCACCATCATCCCCTGGACAGACATCTGAGATGGGCGAAGCGCATAATCAGGCACAATCGTAGCCTGTTAGTCGACTCATGAATGATGCAGAGCGCGTGGCCATCGGGGTCAACCTATATTGAAATGTGAGGTTGAAACACTGATTGAGGATGTCGCATCAGTTGTGAATCTGGCGCAATGAGAGGATGCAGGGGATTTTATGCACTTTACTGAAGACAGATCGGGAAGTGCATGCGACGCTTTTGCTGCAACCGTGTAATACCTAATTGCAACTGGCATCGATTTTTTCCGACATAACTCGTAGATCATGGCATGTTCCTATCCCTGCCCGTATGTGTATTATATCGATACCTTAACGCACAAAGGGGATATGTCCCAAAATATCAATTTTGAGATTTCGGTACCGAAAGAAGCTACTCATCAGGACCTATCGATCGCTCCAAAAATCATGATCCTTTTATCTATTTTTTGGGCCAAAAAATGATATTATAGAAAAACGATAAATATTTAAAGAGCGTTTATCTTGGAAGTGTTAAGTGCTACCAAAGTTCTGGTCAAACGAGGTTGTAGATCATGGCCAGACAAACATTTTTTATTTAGCGAATTTTTTTATTGAATTGAAAACTATGGGAGAAATCTTTATTTTTGTAAATTGATCAAAAACTTAGTTTGCATTTTTCTCATTATGCCATTTTTGGACACATGCCCTTTGTGCTTTGAGGTATCAATATGATAGCTAGCAGGCTGAATGGAACATGAAGTCAATAATAGTTGTAATAAGTTCATCCATACGCCAATTCCAGCAATCCTGCCTATTAAGTGAAGTTCTTGATGTTGTCTGACCCCATTTTCAAACTGTGTTTCGGACATTTCTCAATTTTTTTCTACGATCTATACAGCGTTCTTCTTTTGCCAGAAATACTTACCAATGTTTTGCACTTCTCTCTTCCAGGTGAGTAGAAAAGACAGCATACGTACCTACAGAGAATTGTTCCGTCAGCACTGTATGTAGGTGAGCTTTTTGAAATTTTGTAGCTTCTATGTTTCAAACCCTTAAATGCATAATAATCACCCTAGAGAGAGTAGTTAACGCTCTTATCCAGAGCGCTGATGAATGAATGCGCAGCTGAAAAATTATAAGGGTAATACACATAGCTCGAGATAATCAATTGCCATAAATCTAGTATCAAAGTACCTGCAACTACTATTGAAATTTGTATGGACGAGCGTATAAAAAAACGCTTGGTGAAAATAAATCTACGAAAGTACTAGCTTCAAGTGCATTGATAAACCGGCTACTAACGTTATAATAAAAGTTTCAAAAAATGATCGGAGTTGCTCCAATTCTTCAATCTGACCCGCCATTTTTCAAATAATGTAATTTTCTAATATTCTCAATAGTTAACTTAAATCAGAAATTCTCTCACAGGCCTCAAAAGTAAATGGAGCATTCACAGTGCAAACTTGACTAACGATGGTCGAGCTCAGATTATCCAACAGACCTAAACGGGTCTGTATAAACAACCTGAGGGTTCTTGTATCCCCCTAATGCCCGAGGGTTGTTCGGCAATCTCATCAGTCTGGGTCGCCGATGAATTCGATTCTCTTCTGGTCTGGTACCTCATTTCCCGTTTGTGCTCGATCGCGGAAAAGGTATCGAGAGTGTCGAGCCGATCGAAGTTATGGAGTGAAATTTCCGCCGCTAAAATTGACACGTCAATCTGAGTGGCCTCGAAGGCCGAGGATTTTTGTTCGAAGAAAACCCCCAATAACTGTTTGTCAAAAAAAGGTTGACAGTTTTCTCATCTCAGGATTTTTCTTGGCTGCTAGTTAATCAGGAGGATGAAAGTTCGCGCTCGATATAGGTAACTAATTTATATGAAAATACTGGTACAAGAAAAACAAAATCCTGAATTCACGATTTCAGCTAGCATTATTTGGTTGATTTCCCCGCTATGGCAATAGAAGATAATATTTACAGCACATTATAGTAAAATAGATGGAAATGCTCAAATTTCCATTAAAATTGTGATCCCAATGAACGAAAAAAGCGACAGAAAACCTTACGACGTGTCAACTTGAGTGATCTCCTCCTTCTTAAAGTCGGTTAAAAACAATTCCAGTTTCCTCCTAATGCTGGTAGGATATTTCGAGTTTTTAGGTAGGCATTTCACCATAACGAAGTTGAAACATTATTATTTTCAAAGTTCTAGTTTCAAAGAAGCGACTTCAGGCAAACGATAAAATGACTATATTATAGGTAATAATCATTTCACAATTTCGGCGTTTGCGACATATTATGTATCATAATCCGAAGTTTCATTTCTATGGTTTTTGATACACGAGATGAAAAAAATACTTCCAGAAAATGAAAGTTATCTAAATGTTTTAAGCAGGCGATTTTCATGCCTGGCAGAAATTTGACCAGGTTTATCGAAACGTCAGCCAATCAGGAGGGACCTTGATCGGGGAATCCAAGGTAACCGATAAGGTGTTTGTGGTAGACTAATAAAAGAAATAATGGGTGTACACCACGATTGACTCGGCTGGTCAACGATCTACTATCATAATGAGCATATCTATCGGTTCAGGCATGTCAGAATTGCGAACATTTACTCACACAACAAATCATACGTGGAAATTTTCCTTGCATAGCAAAAATGGAGTTTCAGGTGCCACGTATTATATCTGAGTTGTCCCATGAAATGGTACTTGAAATTTAATCTTCAATATTTATTCAATATTGTAGAATAAAATGATTTAATATATATTATGCTATACTGCTATATATGCTATAAACTAATGCCATAAGCAGGGTACATCCCTCGTATATGGAGGTATGGCGATGGTGTACCATTTGGGAGTATGGGGGTATCTTGCTAAAATTGGACCGGACGTTCTTTAGGAACTCCTTTCAAAATACTTACCTACGTTAATTTTCCAAAATCATCATCTGATGCTTTTGCATGCTGCTGATCTTGCAGAACATCTGTTGATGAGAGCAAAAACAACTTTGAATTGGCCCTTTGAATTGGTCCTCCAACTTTTCGTCATTTGGCTTCTAGTACTGCCATAACTAGCACTTTTGGAGCTATACGTGAAGTGAAAAGGTTCGGTATTGGCTCTACGCATAGAGTTGAGTGAAAGTGTCTTCCATTTTACAATCCCTCGTTTTAGGACCCATGCACTGGGTAACCTGCCAATCAGGAGATGACTTAACATTAACGGGTTTTGGAACTCACGAAAACACGATTTTCTGAGATGTTTGCCTAATCCAGGAAATGACTCGTCGAAAATAAAACTCCAAACGCAAATTTAAGCGTGATTCTCAAATTCGATGCCAAATAATGGTCGAATTAGTGGTCAAATAATGGTGAAAATGCCTCCGTCGTCGACGACCTGTTACGCGTAGCGGTTAAGCCGACCAGACCGAGAGGGTTGTTACTGAATGCGATGACACCGACAGGAAGGACACCATTGTAGACAATCAACACGCTAATTGTACTGCACTGTATAGGACGGAGTAGTTGAACCAACAGCCACTGATGTTGGACTATCGATAGTTTAGAACTGAGACACTATCGATATTGCATTGAAGCCAGAATAAAAGGAAAATTAGACAAAAAAATTGTTAATGAAAATTTTGGGTCGATATTTCCGAAACTGTTTGAGGTAATTCGAACGTTTTTTGAAATCACCTGAGCATTGCCGATTCCCACGGTTCCACTGTATTTTTTGTTCCTAAAAGTATTGCCTGATTTAATACACTGAGAAAAAAAATAGGGCAAAAGTCGGTTGCGGGAATGCGGTTAATGGCTAGCAACCGCATTGCAACTTGGTTAATGTCAAAAGTCGGTTAATACAAATGCCGCCCCCGGAGTTGGTTAATGTAGGGCCGCCCCCAGCCAAAGTCGGTTAATACAAAAGTCGGTTAATTTACGTGAATGCGGTTAATGGCTAGCAACCGCCTAATAGTCGGTTAAACCCTAAGAAAAGTCGGTAAAACCTGCATTGCATCTAATCGGTTAAAGCAGTACATTAGCCGTATATTTAGTCGGTTGTAGTCCTACATTGACCGCATGCCTAATCGGTCATGGTACTTCATTGACCGCATGCGTAGTCGGTTATAGTTCTACTTTAACCGCATGCCTAGTCGGTCATGGTACTTCATTGACCGCATACCTATTCGGTTATATTCGTACATTGACCGCATGCCTAATCGGTCATGGTACTTCATTGACCGTATGCGCAGTCGGTCACTGTACTACATTGACCGCATTCCACAGTGGAGTACATCAACCGACCAGAAATACGGTTAATGTAGCCCACTTGAAATGGAATTTCAAACATGTGATCTGAAAATGAAATTTGAGTAACATTTTGGTAATATATTGTTTAATAAAAACGAATTAGGTATACATATTATTAGAATGATAATGAGAAAGTGGGCCTGATTCTTCATGGTACATAACTGTTTTCCAAATATGCGACCTAAAAATAAAATTTGACTAGCATAACAGGAACATTTCAACATTTTAAGTTATAAATGTGATGGATGCAGTTGTTAACATACGTTTACTAATAAAACATTTTAAACCTGTATGATACAGTCAATAGGTACCTACATATGTTTTTTTTATTTGTACAAATTCTTACAATAATGGTAACTATAAGTGAGCCTCAAAGTAGCGTTTTTCAACTTGGCGACGTTCTTCGGCAGGGCGATACTGTCAAGTGCCGGGTATAGTTGTTGGAAATCAAGGGATAGCTGAGAAACCAAACACGAAACACTGTTAATACATCTGAGGGCTGAAAATTACAACCGAGCAAGTACCACTCAAAAAAAAAAAAATAGTTTCTCACCAGCTTATGGCCGATTATGGGAAGTCCGATAATTATCACCGTGTCGAGGTAGTCTTCAAAACTCGCGACCTTTGCGTAAGCTATTCGCTTACCGGCCGTTTTCTTCCAAGATTCGAGGAATGTAGATGATTCAGCGCCGCCCTGCACCCCTCTTGGCGCTCTTGCACTATTTGAGAATCGGGGTCGTCGAGAAGAGCCGTTTTTATTTCTGGGAAAAACGTTTGTTAGATCGTGAAAAAAATGCTCAATGCACAATGAACCTGACAATCAATCTCTCTTCATTCAATAGTATTTACCCTCAACGTCGATCACGTCTTCAATCTTCCTTTTTTTTATTGCTGGCTGCAGGCGTCGTCCGTCAGTTCCTCAGAACTAAATGGAAAAAAATCAGAAAGACAGCCTGATGCACACACAGCCTCAACCAATATACTGCAAATCATCCACCGAACGTACACAATTACTTACCATTTTCTTGTCCAAAAATAGGCGTACCCGTGTTAGCCAGGAAGTAGGAAGAATCAAGAGAAGAGCCGAGGTCAAGCCGAAGTGAGAAATATCCGATCCGTGAGAGCCGATTGCCGAGAAACGCGCGAGTCTAAGCCGGAATAAATGACGGATAAGTTGCTGATGAAGCAGAGGTGATGGGAGTAGATCTCTCAAAAACTGTGGACGCACAAACGTTTTAACTACGACCGAGGGTGAAAGAGGAATGATCCCTACTTCTCCTTACAGCCAAGTAGAGGCTACAAGTTGGAGGGGGAGCACATGCGCAGGGCGCCTCTCTACTCTGTTACTGCTATGTTTCAACGGTATTGCATACGGTGAAAGTAGTGCAATAACCGACTATAAGTTGGAGGAGTGGGGAAAGGTTCAAGTTAATGTCAATCGGCCAGACCTGTGTTGGTACGAATTCGGTCAAAACTATGCGTTAACCGACTATACACAAGTATGCTTTAACCGACTCACCTTATGTAAAACAACCGGCTTCTTGTAGTGGTTTGACCGTAATTGACGGAAATGGGGTGCAATAACAGACTTATACGGTCAAAAGTATGGGTTAACCGACTGGGCTCCAGTACGCTTTAACCGACTTAACTTATGTAAAACAACTGACTTGGTTTCTTTAACCGTGTTCACGGCACATTAACCAACTTGAACGGTCAATTGAACAACCCATACGCGGTTGAAGTATGAACAGTAACCGACTTCTGGTTTCCTAACCTCACCTATTCTTAGTTTCGGCGCAAATATTTTCCACTCTGACAGACCTTTGTATACGGTTAGTGTTTCAAGGTCATCCTTAGACCGCATTTTACGGTTGCCGCGAGACAAATGTCGGTCAAATCTGTAGGATAGTTGGTTAAAATGGCCTGGGGGGCGGCATTTTCAACATTTCGGCATTTCTCGGTTTTTCGTAGTCTGTTGATGTCGGAAATTTGACCGCATTTCGTCATTAACCGCATATTTTCAAAATTTTTAACCGACGATTTTTCTCAGTGTACCTGGCTCACGTTTTTTCACACAAAAGCCCAATTTCGAACAGTTTTTGGGAGACCCAATAAAATCTCGGGTACCTACGATTTAGCATAACTTTACGTTAACATCACTTAGCAGCAAAATCATTCTCCAAAATGCCCAGAAGCAAAAAAAAATTTGAACAAGCTGAGTTATAAAACGGTTTGGCTATTGGAATGCAATTCGAAGAGGTATTTGGATAACATGACCCAACCAAGCCAGGTAAGTAGGTACTTATTATGTGTGTTTTTTTATTTCTTTGCAAATCCTTGGAATTGCCCCTGTCTTGAAAAGTCTTCAAGGTCGGATGTCCAATACTCCCAAGGTTTCAGCCTTGAACGAATGTCAAGAACCGATATATCAGCTATCAAACCAAGGTGTCATTCACCTTATGTATCGAGTATACCGTCCTACAAACGGGATATCTAATGAGGCGCACAATTCGTTACCTGTCATGAGCCCAAGTCACGGCATAATCTGACTCTTTCAGTACCTTAGTATACTTGGTTGGTATGGCCAGGTAGCCAAATCTTCCATTATATTAGTTAATACCGCGTTATCAATTTACTAAGGTCATACAAAATTATTTATCCAGGAACGCTATGGTACACAATTCCCAGGTCGCTGGAACCTCTGACAGTTAGTGATTTTATTTGGAAACTCGAAAAATTGTTCTTTTTAAACAATCTCCAAACGCGTTTTTGACCACTAAAACCTGTCATGGTTGATTTTTACGTTCGGGGCATAACCGCATTTATACGGTCCCTTATAAGGGACGTGCAAAATGTCAGTGAAATCCAACGAAACCAGAAACATGAAAAATTTGAATAATTTAATCATTCAAAACCAAGTCTGTCGAAATTGGGTCGATTGTTCAAAATGAGAGGTGAGATTTTGGATAAATTTGCCTCCACGCTTGCACGTTGTCAAGCCGGTCAAAAATCTCAAATTTAATTTATCTCTCTGGATTTCAACATTTACTAATCGTATTGCTGTCTTCTATAATATTGCTATCTGCAACACTTTTACGAAAACCGTCACTTTAGTTTTCAGACAAATCATTTTCGGGCAGAGGCTGGATAAACGAACGTTTTATGTTGTTTTGGTACGTACCTGATTAAATGCCTGAAGTGCCATTCAGTAAGGGTGTCCATTGACTTGACCAAGTAGGTATTTATGTTTCTTTTCTGGCGTTAGAGGTGAGATCTGGGGGCCTATTCTGTAAACTGAAAGCAATATGTCTTTGGAAATCAATATCGATTTGCTATGACAAATCCAATGACAACATAATATGTTAGGGATGGTAATATGACCTAACCTGTCATATTATGACAATTTGTGTTACGAGTCGATAGCGACTCCCAAGGCATATTGCTTCAGTTTTACAAAATAGGCCCCCCAGATGATGTTCGGCCCAGAATGTTGAGTTTATTTCGAAGGAAAGGGATACCAAATAAGGTACAATATAGAGCTCCATTCAGCGTGGCTATCGATTCGCTGGCTCAAAGCAGGTACGATATCGAGTTTGACCGGGTCCACGACATATATCGATGGCAATACGGTCCGCTATCGATAGTTCGAATCGATTCTCGCGAATCCCCTCGTGCCTCCTCTCCAAGACCCAAATAATCGCGGGTCGCAAACAGGCGAAACCGACCGGTGGAAGGGAGAAGGGAATATTTTGCAGTCGGCGATCCGATGGGAGGATGCGACACGCCGGAATTCATCGGCAGAAAAGGCGTCGGTCGAAAAATGGCGATAAAGATTGGGCTAACGACTGGACGCATCATCCCAACTTCACGTCGTACTTTCTCGCCGACAACTTTTACTCCGGCAACAGGTGAGCCAACCTTGAACATTTGTTGGGCAGCACTCGTCAGCATCTAGTTAAATTACTGCCTCAATGCTTTATAATTAACTATAAGTCAGGGAAGTGGAAAGAGACTTGATCATAATGTGCATGAGGGTACGAGGTGAAAATTCCAGATCCAACCTCTGATGATATTAACTAAATTAATATAAACTACCCCTCTTCTAAGACAAGTCTTGTTAGATAAATAATCGACAGTCCCAAAATCGAGCATGGTTTGGAGAATGTCGTTGTGGTGTTCGAATAAGTTGACATTTATCTATCCTCATACTTTTTGCCTAGGTATTTTATTTGTTAACTCATAGTTTAGGGTCAAGTGGGGTAATTATGAACAAATTGCAACAATTTTACAAACTGACAGCTCTCAGAAGTACCTAGTCCATGTAAAAACCTGGAAACCTCTCTAAAACAATCGGTTTACATCCCTAATACACTGTGAGATAGTTTTTTAATTTTTTTGACTGCTGTATGGTCTTTGAAAACCACTGTTCATAATTACCCCTTATGTTCATAATTATCCCATAGGGTATGGGGTAATTATGAACAGCGATTTTGACGTTTAAAAGAGGTGTTCAAAAGGTTACATTTGATTCATTTCACACTGTTACATGTGACAGTTAGCACGAACGTGTTACACTAGGCGTATGAAATGTAAAAGACGATGTTCATAATTACCCCATAGCATAGTTCACAATCACCCCAAGATCCAAATAAATCAAGTCAATATACTTGAATACTCCCAAAATATCATAATTCAAACGAAAATCACCTAGTTTGTACCATTTCATTGCTAAAAATGGACGAGAAGTGCAAAAAAAACTCTCAGAAAAAAATGTTCATAATTACCCATACCCAAAAAAGTATGGGGTAATTATGAACACCCTCTGTAAGTCACTGAGAACGAGATATGGCAAAACTTGAGTGAAATCCTGTTGAAGAAACAATTAACGCATGTAAAAATATTGAAAACAATAACTTAACACAATTTTTTCAGCCAGAAGAGGGAAGAACCTCAAACACTAAAAAACTGTTTCACAAACTTTTTAATAAGGTTTTTGATAAACACGTAAATGGCGTCATCGGCGTTGCCAAATTGGAGAAAAAAAGTCGTAACCTATCAATGAGAGAATGAACATTCGATTGCTACATCTTTTTGATTTTTCCATTGCTCACAGGAGCGCAAACATACTTTGTTCTTAATTACCCCATGTTCATAATTACCCCACTTGACCCTATATTGCATAATTGTAAGGTTCATTTTAATTGCAGTTCTAATGATGTAGATCTGCTGAAACATATGCATAGGCTGATGATATCTAATACAATTCAAATTTCAGAGCTGTTAATTGAAGCTTTACCTACATTGTACAGTGATTTTGAATGTTCAAGAAAGTAGCTGTAGATAATTATTATGTACCATGTGACAATTGAAGGATTGCAATTGAATATTGAACCGGTGCGAAATTTACTAGTACCTATCTAATTTGTAATCTTGCCTGATCCTGGAGTTACGTACTGTACTCCACTGTCAATATTTAGCCAAATTACAAACAAGAGGCTTGTTGATCTTATGCAATTGAAGAGTTCATTACAAGAACTACCAGTGTCAAAAAATTCGAAAATTGAGATTTCAGCGCATTCTGGTAGCTCTCGGCAGCACTCTTTATGTAGTAATCGTCTCTAATCATAAACAGCCTCTGTCGAGCGTTATAACTTTCGATGATTCCACAAAAACAACCTTTGTCATGGACAATTATTCCGTTCTCCGGAAAATCAGCCTTTTTGACATTAAATGTCAAAAATAGTTTGTAATATTTTGAAACGTAAAAGTGTGACACAATTTGATAATAATTTGACTGCTTTTGAGGGTGTTTAGATCAAAAATATCAAAAAACTCACTATTCAAATTTCAAAAATTCGCCTAAAATAAAAATACACCAAGTTATCGGATTATAAAAAATATCTACATATTCTGCAAGGAGATTTCGGGAACGCTCAAATCGGTTCCTTTTGTTTGATAATCTCAAAGATTTAAGTAGGATACCACAACTTGACAACATTTCCGGCATGGACTTGAGCAGTTTTTGAAATGAATTGATTGAGGTTTTATTAGACTCCACTTGTTCGGGAATTGATTCTGAGTAATGGCTAGTAATAGGAGCTATAGCTAGGCACTTCATATTACAATAAATAAATCCCAAACAATGAGGCCTTAAAATAACGGGCCAATTCACGAATTCAGCTCTGATTTAGTGAAAAATCATTGGATTAATCCAAAGACGAGTATCAGACATCATTCTGTACCAGTATCAGACACCCCTGTATGATACTAGGTTCTGGGATTGGGATGGCTATGACCAGTATCAGACACCCCCTGTCTGATTCTAAAACTGGCCCCAATTGAAAACCAGTATCAGACACCCTCGGAAATCGGTCATAATTTCGTTATTCCGAGTAAAACGTCGCAATGTACCGATGTAGGACATTGACATGAATGATAAAACCGAAAATGGTAAACGGAATGGGAAAAATAAGGTAAATATGGCATGAGAAAGTTGCCCACCTCTTAGCCATGCTGTCTCGCAACCTTACCTGATGAGAGCCTGATGTGGAAGCGTCCAGCAAGAACCACCACTAATCTGGCCATAACCTTCTCTGAGATCGTAAGTTCACTAGAACCCGCTAAATAGATCTGTGTGCATCCAGTGACACTTGAAAAAGGGTTGAAACCCGTCGAGAACTCTTATTATCTGGCTTTTAAGTTGAAAGTGTCTGATACTGGACCAGTGTCTGAAACTGGTGCCTTCACCAATACTGGAATTAGAAATTACTCAAATATTACTGAATGAAATTCATTCCTCGTCTCTAGATGTATCTTGCGTAAAATTAAAAAAGAAAAAACTTAAAAACCTCGGGAAATTCGAGCTAACAAGAGTTCGTTAGCCTCGCGGCTTTCCATCGGTTCGGGAGGCAGTCGGTCTCGGGGAGAGAGAAAAGGTGTGGTCCATGGCCCAGACTCCCGCATCAATACAGCGAGCGCCTTGCCGAGCCTGCGTATACCCCGCCCGCACGACCGGCTCCGCCGGCAGCCGCCCTTGCCGCCTCTAGGCCAGGGGGTGACTCGGGGAGAGTTCAACAACCCGCCGACTCGTATTTGCCCAACGTCACTGATGCCCCTCTATCAATTTTCGTTCGGCTGTTTGTCCCCGAATTGTTCACGTACGCGTTCGCCGAATAGCCGATCGGCTAACGATGCGACGTCGCCGATCGCAAACGAGAACGTTCCGCATTTCCAACACGTAGCAAACAACATCGAACCGCTCGCAGAATTCAATCGGGCAGAATAATAGGAAGTGCTGGTATGAAATTTTCGTGATATCGAAACCTCTTTTCTTTACATCCTTGTTATTCACAGTCAAAAATTAAAAATTCTCATTTTTGGATGTTTGGAAGGAAAATCGATTTTATGCATTTTCACTCCAATACGAAAAATTCCAAGATGAAAAAATTACATAACTATTTTCAAACCCTTCCTTCAATATGAGTTACATGAATTCGTAATGAACTTTTTTACATATTCTGCAAGCCCGAGTCAGTACTCCAAGAATCTCAAATCCTTTAGTTCTTGAGGCAAGTCGAGTGAAAAATAAACCATCATCGCTATATCTTTGAAGCAGTTTGATTGAACGAAATTCTAGTTAAAAAGAACAATGAACATGAAAAATAAACATCTCGATCAAAGAATTATGAAGAAAAATTTGGGAAACGTTATCACTTACACCTGAAATTTCACTTACAAAACCTTCGGATAGCCGCATTGAAAAAAGAAAGTGAATTTTTCACTCAACTAACGTCTAATCCACAATGTATAGTCAGAGCTACGAAAAAGTGGAAGAATCCCTTTTTATTCGAGCCGAGAGGGAGTTTTCCGTCAAAAGCGTTTTCACATGCGACTTGACAAGCATCAACTTGACGAGCTAAAGGTAACACTAGTGTCAGCGTTACAAGAGCCGCAATGTACACAACGGAGGAAAAAAATGGAGATAAGCCGTCATCTTTTTGAGACGAAGACTTCCCTGCGGAAACACTGAAAGACACGATTGTACTATTTAGGGCTTGATGTTTATTCTGTGTTGTTTTGGCGAATAAAAACTTGCTGAACCGCTATATTTTATATGTACTGTACATTTTCCCAATCTCCGTCGTACACACACTTTCAAATTGCATCTTATCTATATCGTCGTCTGAGGCGCAGCATGGCACATCTAACAATTTGGCAGTTTTTAGGTAAAACAGAAAATCATGTTTACTCTCTGTGCCACATCACTGCTCGGTTTCAGATTCGCTAAATTCGTCGTGGAACCCACTGAAATATCCCTTAGATACGCTTGGATACCTATGTTAATGCATTCGAAAATAATTGATTTTTCCTTTTTCCTGAAAATTTGCCAAATGTTAGATGTGCCATGCTGCGCCTCAGACGACGATATATAGTATTGGTTGTGGTTCCAAGATCGAAGAAAAAGATTCATTTTTCAATATCATAAGAACCTCTATACCAACAATCTGAAAAATACAATTATAAACAATTATTCCATACTGTTCTACGGCACTCTGCTCTTTCTCCACTGTTTTGGTTCATTTTTCTATAGAAATGAACCTTTGTAATCGGTCAGGAAAAAAAAATTTTTAACACCCCCTGAAAATTTGTTGGTTTACGTTTCAAGGGGTGTAGAATCCGAATCTGCAATAAAAATTTTTTGTCCGTCCGCCGTACGCCGTCCGCCGTACGCCGTCCGCCGTCCGCCGTCCGGGGTTTTTCAGGGGGAAGGAGTCGACGTAAATTTTTGAAATTTTCACCAAAAATCAGGTTCCGTATCTAGTTGGTCCTAACATCTCGACAGAACCCTACCTTAATTTTAAGGCCATTAAAACAGCTGTTGAAGTGGGAAAAAATTCGTGTTTTTCTGGAAATTTGAAACATAGGCATGTGAGGTATCATTTTCTATAGATTTTTCTATGCTGAATCGAATGAGACCATCGCCACGCCGGTAGCTCAAACCGTTTAGGAGTTATTGCAATTTTAGTGAAGCAGTTTTGAGTTTTTCAAAATTTCTACAATTTTTAATAACTCGAAAACTACTCGAGCCACAAAATTCGTTTTCCACTCGTTGGAATCCCCACAAAAACTTCTATCCTCCCGATATCTTCAATTTAAAGAATTTGGTCGAATTACACAAATCAGCAAAACAAAAATTGGAAAAAGTTGAGAATTTGGCCTCGGCTCTTAGATACGGTTGATTGATCTACTTACGACCACTAGCCTATTACACCAACATGGTGACGCACTCACACTACGACCAGTTGCGCTTGGCAACATACGAACGAGACAGGCTTTAACAAATGTTCTGAGGCATTCTTGACGCATTTTTAATTTCAGCATTCAGAGAATTCAATAATTATTATTATTCTGTTGGTTATGTAGGTAAATAAGAATAGATTAAATCATGATTTCAACAAAAATGAACGACGCCTTGCGTTGAAAAGATAGATAGGTAGGTCAAGCAAGGAGGACCGAGCAAAGAGGATGATTATTTTTTGCCGGGTTGAAAAAACGTTTTTCTAAATCCCCCTCTAAAATACCAATTTATACTAAAATTCTAGAATAATAACAACTAAATTCCGTGTTTAAGGAGAACCTATATATCGTAAGATTTGTCTTTGCAATCGAAAAATGAACCCCTGTGCAAAATTTGCAGAGTTCTTCGGATTTACCGAAAACTGATGTGCACATGCCACTGATCTACTTAGCAGCGTTTTTATTTTATTAAAACTGTTTTTCCTTCTTCCTCTAGCAAAACGGCAGACGAGCGGCCGATCAGAATTCCGGACGTGCCGCTGGTCCGCCTTTCGACGCGCTATGCGGAGACGCAAACGCCGCCCGATCTGTCCTCGATAGGTTCGATCGGCGGCTCGCTGCGGAAAGACAATAAATCGCGCAGCCAAGAACGGAAGCGCGAAAAGCGGCGAAAAGGCAGGTCTAAGGATCGCGAACGGGATCGCTACGAGGAGATCATGGATTTCGAACCGAAGTGAGACACGCCCGCCATGTCCATGACCATGTCCATGGAGCTTGCGGCATGGAATCGCGCCCTTCGATTGTGAGGCATGCCTAACGATTGAATCGAGTTCATACATCCTCACTAGTCTTGAACAGGATGAACCCTACAATGAGAACCCTGGCCAGATCAGACAGACCATTCAACTCTACTCATAAACTCAGCCCACAAACTCAACTCACACACTCAACTTACAAACTAAACTTATAAACCGAACTCCCAAACTCAACTCTCAAACTCAACCCACAAACACTACTCACAACCACAACCCACCAATCCAACTTTCAAACTCGACTCACAAACTCGATCCACAAACGCAAGTCACAAACTCAACCTACAAACTCAACTCGCAAACCCAAGTCACAAACTCAACTCTCAAATTCAACTCACAAACACAAGCGACAAACTCAACCTTCACTCACAAACTCATCTTACAAACTGAACTCTTGAACTCGACCCACAAATTAAACTCTCAAACCCAACAGTCAAACTTAACTCACAAAGTCAACTCGACTCACAAACTCGACCCACAAACAGAAGTCACAGACTCAACTCTCAAACTCATCTCTTAAATTTAGATCTCAAACTTCATCACAAACTCAACTTACAAACTGAACCCTAAAACTCAACCCACAACCTGAACTCTCAAACTCAACAGTCAAACCCAATTCACAAACTAAACTTACTAACTTAACTCGCAAAACCAAGTCACAAACTCAACACTCAAATTCAAACTCAACTCACAAACACGAGAGACAAACTCGACCTAAAAACTTAACTCCCAACATTGACTTACAAACTCAACTTACAACTGAACTTCCAAACTCAACCCACAAACTGAACACTCAAACTTAACTCACAAAGTGAACTGACAAATTCGACTCACAAACAAAAGTCAGAAACTCAACTCTCAAACTCATCTCTCAAACTTCACTCACAAACTCAACTTGCAATCTGAACTCTCAAACTCAACGAACAAACTGAACTTCCAAACTTAACGAACAAAGTGAACTGACAAACTCGACTCACAAACAAAAGTTAGAAACTCAACTCTCAAACTCATCTTTCAAATTCAACTCTCAAACTTCACTCACAAACTCAACTTACAAACTGAACTCTCAAACTCAACCCACAAACTGAACACTCAAACTTAACTCACAAAGTGAACTGACAAATTCGACTCACAAACAAAAGTCAGAAACTCAACTCTCAAACTCATCTCTCAAATTCAACTCTCAAGCTCAACGAACAAACTGAACTTCCAAACTTAACGAACAAAGTGAACTGACAAACTCGACTCACAAACAAAAGTCAGAAACTCAACTCTCAAACCCATCTCTCAAACTTCACTGTCAAACTTCACTCTCAAACTCAACGAACAAACTGAACAGTCAAACTTAACTTAGCTGAGTTTGTGAGTTAAGTTTGAATGTTGAGTTCGAGAGTTCAGTTTGTTCGTTGAGTTTGAGAAATCAGTTTGTAAGTAGAGTCTGTGAGTGAAGTTTGAGAGTTGAATTTGAGAGATGAGTTTGAGAGTTGAGTTTCTGACTTTTGTTTGTAAGTCGAGTTTGTCAGTTCACTTTGTTCGTTAAGTTTGAGAGTTCAGTTTGTGGGTTGAGTTTGTGAGTCAAGTTTGAGCGTTGAGTTTGAGATTTCAGTTGGTTCGTTGAGTTTGGGAGTTCAGTTTGTCTGTGAAAGTTGAGGGTTCAGTTTGTATGTTGGGTTTGTGAGTGGAGTTTGTGAGTTCAGTTTGTGGGTTGAGTTTTAGAATTCAGTTTGTAAGTTGAGTTTGTGGGTCAAGTTCGTCAGTTGAGTTTATCAGTTTAGTTTGACTATTGAGTTTGAGAGTTCAGCTTGCGGGTTGAGATTTTGAGTGAAGGTTGAGAGTTAAGTTTGTGACTTGTGTTTATGAGTTGAGTTTGAGAGTTCAGTTTGTTCGTTGAGTTTGAGAAATCAGTTTGTAAGTCGAGTATGTGAGTGATTGTCTGAGATTGTTTGAGAGTTTGTCAGTTCACTTTGTGAGTTAAGTTTGGGAGTTCAGTTTGTGGGTTGAGTTTGAGAGTTCTGTTTGTTAGTTGAGATTTTGAGTGAAGGTTGAGTTAAGTTTGTGACTTGTGTTTTTGGGTTGAGTTTGAGAGTTCAGTTAATAAGTTGAGTTTGTGAGTTAAGTTTGACTGTTGAGTTTGAGAGTTTAGCTTGTGGGATGAGATTTTGAGTGAAGGTTGAGAGTTATGTTTGTGAATTGTGTTTGTGGGTTGAGTTTGAGAGTTCAGTGTGTGAGTGAAAGTTGAGAGTTTGGTTTGTAAGTTGGGTTTGTGAGTTAAGTATGACTGTTGAGTTTAAGAGTTCAGTTTGTGAGTTGAGATTGTGAGTGAAGAGTCATTGTGAATGAAGAGTTAAATTTGTAACTTGTGTTTGTGAGTTGAGTTTGAGGGTTGAGTTTAAGAGTTCAGTTTGTGAGTTGAGTTTAAGAGTTCAGTTTGTGAGTTGAGTTGGAGAGAGAAGTTTGTGAGTTTAGTTTTTGGGATGAGTTTGTGGGCTGAGTTTTTAGTTGAAGAATGGAATCAATAATAATTAGGACGAGTGCATTGACTGTCCTGGTGAAGGAGACAGTTTCTCTGGTTAGGTTTTGAGTTTCGGGAGCTGTTCAAGAAGAATCGTTCCTTTTTCCATGCGAGAGAAAGGTGAGGACGTCCGACGTAACTCAGCTATTAAAGTTGCCCCGGAATCTCGCAGAATGTCAGCTGATATTGCAACGTTGCTGATCACGAAATGTAAAAGGCCTCATTTCCTCCATGAAATCGAAGACTAATTCGCAGTGCACCCTTCGTTACCGAGACTAACCAGGTCCGCCGTTGTTAACAATAGCTATAACTGCACATGAGCACTGAAAAGTACGAAAGCACTTCGCACCGGCTGAATATTAATAATAGCAATATATTATCATCATTGCTCAATCCGCCACACAACTAATTGCTGGCCTATGTATAATAATACTCATTCCGCTTCTAATAATATACCTATGCCAAATTATTTATTATTTTTTTAGCCATTTATCTACCTCTCGCAGAATTGAGGATAGGAATAGCTAAACAAGGTGATAAATTAACAAAACATGATAATATCATATGCTTCGACTGTCTGTTGGGTACCTTCATGCGTGTGATCCCTACCCATCGGGATTGTGTATTGGTAGAAGTGTTAATTTTATAGAAATATTGATTCTGCAAAGTTGATAGGTATTAGCCGATCGTTGTATTTTTCGCTCAGCCCTCGCTCATCAACTCGACTCCGGGGCCATTGCGTATGCCATAGGGGAAAGAGAAATGGAGTTGAAAAAGACTGACGTTTTCCGAGTCGTTTATTGTTTTGTGCTGGCGCCATCGATCACAATTCGAACCCCTCGTTCATTTTCTCGCCGTCTCATTCACGAGTGAATTACTCGGGCCAAAAACCGCGTCGGCCCTTGAGTGAAATCGTACTTCGTACCTTTATAAAATGACTTTTTCATGATGGAGTTGCATTATAATTTTGACTCGCCTATATTTAAAAAGTAAATTGGATTACCTACTTGTAAACTTCGGTTAATTCTTGGTTGCACAATCATACTGAATTATGTACAAGTGAATATAAAATGAATATTCTACCTACTGGAAAAACAGTTCTCAAAATGTTGAGAAAAAATTACAGATTTGACTTTTTGTGCTCAACCCTGGGGTTTTTAATCATCCGTCTACCCGGCTGTGTGAGTGAGTCTTTAGAAGTTTAAGCCCTAAAAGTCGAATATGTAATTTTTCTCAACATTTTGAGAAATGTACGTAGAGGAGAAAATCGGTAGGTATAGTAGGCATTGTAATACTCCTTACAATGTAGTAGGATTTCCCCAAAAACCTATCCTCGGCACTGAAATTACGAATCAACCGCATTAGGTACCTATGTCGGTTGACATGATCGTGGAATGATCGAATTTCCGTCCACCAAGGCACCTCATTACATGAGAATCGTGTTAACATTGATAATGAAAAACGTTCATTTCCATTCGAATCCTATTATTACAACCTTACAATTTTCGAGGGTGCGGCTCCAGATAGGTGTGGAATCGGTGTCCATAACATTCCGACGAATGCTTCTCGTACGTTTCGTGAATAGTAAACAAGAACATCGAAGGGTTCAACGACTCCGTGACGCCATGGCCATAAAAAATTGAATGAACGCCGACGGTGCGGGGAGACAGATCGATATCGTATGGCCGGCGTAGTGAAGTAGGTAGTAACCCTGACACGTCAGCTCAGACACCAGACCGGAGGGGCGGGGGGGCTGAGACTTCTGTTTACTAACAATACCAGAGCAACAGCCCTGGCGCCGGACGACGGTGAGACCGAAAACGGGTGGAGAAAAATTGGTACCTCCCACCCCGTGTTCGGGGTATGAATGCAAAAAGGTGAAAAAATATGAGGTAGGCATACTTACTCACACGCCCGACAAAGTCGGATGAATATGATAAAAATTTTTTTTGCATTTTTAGAAATTGTTTGAGCTCTTTTGTAAGCATGGCTCATAAGGGGAACTTCATTTCATCTTGTCAGATTTTATTATTTTATTCCACTCCAATCACTTTTGAATACAATTTTATTGTATTTTATGCGATTCCGCAGCATTTCTTCATTTCATTTTAATAACCTTTTTCCATTCTATTTCAGTTTACTTTATTTCCTCTATTTTCGAAGGCTGGCTGAAAAGAGGAATTTTCATTTATATCTATTACTTCATTTCATCTAATTTAATTTAATTATATTTTATTCCGCTTCAATCACTTTTAAATACTGGGTATTTTATTGTTTTTTTATAGGATATCGTTCCATTTTTGTAAATTTTATTTCGTTATTTTTTACATCATATTTTTTTAATTGTATTTCAGTTTATTTATTCCATTTTATTCCTCTACTTTCGTTTATCGTACAAGTAATATTATTTCATTTTATTATTTCAACGTCTAAATTTATCGTCTCTTCTGTTTGTTTCAAAAATTGCTAATTCATCTTGGAATCCGTCAGCATCGGTGTGATAATTACAAATTATTCATCCGGCACGCTATCTCAACATAGTTGAGGAACATTCCCGGTAGGAAATCCACCGCAGCAATTAACTCATCGTCTGCTGTACGGATCCCTATTCCCGGGAATTATAATCGCATCACGCCCACATTGCTCTCCATCAACCTCTCGCTAGGGCTGACCCTAATTAACCCTGAGGCAATATAAATCAGCTACTATTCGCTACTATTCTAGTTTCAGATAGCTATCGTATAATAACACTATTGGACAATATTTTGGAGGGATATGTACGAAAGTGGGATTGCAATTGAGATATATTTGAGTGTATACGGGAGATAGTATCTCCCAAATACTCTATGCATTACATATAGCAGGTATTTCGCTGCATATATGCAGCTAGGCCCCTATAGGGGCCGCTCTATCAATAGTCGATTATCCAAAATCATTGACCAATCGTTAGTCCACTAATTTCAAGGTGAGTTTTGGCTGGATGCTCCTGGGCTGTATCCAAAAATTAGTGGTAAGCTATTTTTTGATGAAGCCTAACCAATTTTTGATAAAGCGGCCGTTAGATTTATTTTTCATTGAATTAATAACATCAAAATTCGATTTTTGTTTGTCAACGAAAATTATGGAGAAGGCTGAGGAATTCTAGCAGCAATGATAAGTTCCAAATTCCAATTTAGAATAAGTAGGTATATAAAAAATCACCCGAACGTCACAAATTTTGCTACAGATTTAGGACTTGATTTCCTGAGGTCTGAGTACCTGCCTTGGCATGACCGCAATAAAAACACTCGCGATAAATTGAACCCAATTTTTTGGGGTTACCATTTTAAAGTACCTCTTTTAATATCAAACTAAACTCCGAAGAACCGTTCTCTTCTTGAAGTTGTTCCTCATGACGAATGAGTGACGATCCGGTAGATACTTATCTATGAATTATTTGACAGTTAATTTAAAAGTAGGCACCTTAAAAATTCGTATACCTACGTAGAATTGGGTTTTATGGATTTCTAGCATACAACAGTTTCTTTTTATGAGCGTAGTTGCTTCTGTTTCCTGATCGCTATGGAATTCCGAAAACACAAACCGCCCCCGGTCGGCAAGATGATCGTGTTGGAGCGATAGTTCGAGGACGCTCCGCTAGGTGCCGTCGTACGGCCGGGGGCTACGGTCGGCTAAATACCCCTCCCCCATCTGTCTGGCAAAGGGGAAGCGAGTCTGGCAGGCCTGTCCGTCGCCTCAGTTCTTGTTTCGGTGTTGTTCTGGAAGGCTTCTTTTGTGCATACCCTGCGGGCGTATCAACAGTTCATCACAACAGCCAGGGATTACTCCCACTGACAGGATGCCGAAGGGCAAGATCCATAACAAGTGAGTGCAATGGATATTATGTGCTAATCATTCAGGCTGACCCCGCCTCACGTGCAGGCGCGAACATGAACTGTCGCGATTACAATTTCGCGCTCTTCCACCCTCTGCCGGAACAGGTTCATTAGAGTTGGTTGAAATAAGTGCCGCCTGACCTTCGAGTTAATTAACACCACTTGTCAGCTGCTTCAATAAATTCGATATGAATTGTTACGAATTCGATATAAATTGTGTTATATGGCCACTTCGTTTTTTTTTAGGAAAAAATGTTTGCAGGACTATCAAATATTGTTGGAATAATTCAAAATATTATGCCTACCATCAATTCGGTTATTATGCCTATTACTGTGGAAAACGCGACACAGAAAACACAACAAGAGTTAAACAAGAGTTTGGCGCTTTCGAACAACAATGCACTTAATAAATGAGCTGTCACTGGACTTTTTTTTATGCAGGGCTCTTGACTTAACCTGTTCTTATAATCATAATTATCACGATAGCCATGTCGTCATCTACAATATATAGTTCTTCTACCGACCTATTGCTATCAAGGATTCCACTGAACTGATTATTTTTCATCAGCGCGCTGTACAAATAACCCTGGATTTTCATGTTTTCATACAGTTTATCCAATAATTCACACCCACATTCACCCATGCAACAGAGGAATATGTGTGATTTTCCTGCCATAAAAACAGTCCTACTGTTTATTCTCGTTATACCGACAGAATGGTCAAATAATTTCTGAAATCATAATTCATGCATTCTATCTATTGGTACCTTCTTACATAATGTGGCATTACGAATTTTATCCAGAGCATCACTATCATTCTTCTTCTGTAGCCATACTATGGCTTTGTCATTCAGTATAATATCACATCATACTACAATGTCTCTTGAGCCTTCTTTGAGGCCACATGCCTCGATCGTTGGCTCAAACATAATCCTCACAGCAAAGGACGATTCTTTAAAATGATGCTTGAACGTTGGATCAGTACGTTCGACGTACAATAAAAATTACAAGAACAAACGGACGTGGAACAGAAATAAATGCGTCAGGACCTTCAAACACAATACTTTCCTTTACGAGACCTTTCGATGTATAACAGAAAGCGAACGAAAACCGGTTCTGTATCTTTTCTTCTTGAAAGGACCTGAAAGAATAGAACGAACGAAATGACCGACCAAAAGAACGAGTTCTCTTTTGTGTGTAGCCCCAGGGGCAAAAATAATAACGCTTATTACGAGAGAATGAGACAGTTCGGAAAGCTGCATTCATAAGACTCATGAGAGAAGAAAAGTGGAGTCCTCCACCAACATCACTACCGGCCCACCAGCGGCGGGTTGTTTCATCTATATGAAGGATCACAAATTGGAATTGACACGAAACAGTACGTGGACGAATGAGACGCTAGTTCAAACGAACATGCCCGAATTTATTAGGATCCTTATTAGTATTCCATTCGATAAGTCGGGTGTACGGTTATTCGATATGACACTGTGCTATGAATTATTATCTGCTGCCTTTTGAAGATCCGACAAGGGATGAAGCCCTCAGTGATGAACATTATACTATCATATTGGGCGAAATTTCACGTTTGCATAGTGAGTTTTTTTGACCTAAACAGGCTCAAAATTAGTCAAAATATGATTAAATTGAGTCAAAAATGTACGTATCAAAATATGGAAGTATTTTGTTTAGTAATTTATCGGCTTGAATCTAAATAGGCTCTCGAAATGTTTGATTTGAAACCACCAAAAGACAAAGCTCAAATAAACTTTCAAACCGTTTCGTGGATTGACCTCGCGATGTTATCAAAAACTTGTTCATGCACTGTGAAACATCGACCGCCTCTTAGAAGTAGGGGTTGGTGGAAGACACCTACTTCGGCATTTCTGACCAATCAATGTAGTAATAAGGGTTGGCAATAGTCACGTGGACGATGTTCTGTAAGGACAACGCTGGTTATTGATCGGGTGCACGCAGGCCTTTATCAGATACGTTTTAATCATAAATGAGACCCATTACTTTGTGCGTGCCGAGCTCCATGTCACGAATATAATACGGATACGAACTGATGGCTCCAGTAATATTATTCTCCATTTTACTTTAAAAAAAAATGTTATTCCACAATATTGATTGGAATGGTTAGAAAATCCATCGTCATCTAGCTCTGGGCTTTGGTAATTGAACAATATTATTATGATTGTTCGATTCCTTTGTTTGTGGATTTCCGTCGTAAGCTAAAAGTTCAGGCTTGAACTAAGGATCATCGAAGCTCCATAATAAGCACTGAGGGGCTCCAATTCGGAATGAAGAGCTCCATCCTCATCCCAGAGCTCGGACTCCAGGATTCCTTTGCAAAGGAAGGCCCATGGGCCAGAGCTCCAATTCCAACCGCAGCAACCTACAAGGAGCTGCGTCCAACCTGTACCAAAACCTGACTCCGATCCACACCACACCAGGGCTCCAATTCCAGAAGCAGCAAGGAGCTCCAACCTATACCAATGCTCCAGCCAATTTCAAGGAACTTCAGCCCATACCAAGACGCTCCAACATGTTAACCTTATTCGACCTCTTTCAAGGAGCTCCAATTCGTCCTACCAAGAACCACCAGTACTTTCCAAGGGGCTACAGTTTCTACTGAGTAGCAACGGTCCTCACCAAGGTGATTCAAACTCGATCGAGAAGCTCCAACCCTTACCAAGGAGCTTTAACCCAAGAATCAGCAACCCGTACCAAGATGCTACAACCCATATCAAGAAGCTGCTTCCCTAGCTTCAAGCCTCCAAGGAGGTCAAACCTGTACCAAAGCTCCTACCTTCGTATAGGAGCTTCAGCCTTCATTTGCGACATAGCTTTTCGATACCTACTGTTCTGGCCGATTTCACCAATTTAGAGTTAATCTGAACATTGTTACATATGTTTAAGCAATGTTAACAAGAGCAAGAATGTCTTGATTAACTCTAATCTGAGCTTGATTAAATCCACCATTTCAGTAACATCAACCATGAACGATTTCATCAATGGACGATCTCCTCATACCTAGCAGCCAAAGGCGCCATCTCCCGACGTCAGCATCCAGCGTAAACCTTTTTCATCATTCTCCTGCCGTCGCCAAGACGCGTTAACTCCGGCTTCAAAAACCTCGAACTCTACAGCTCTCGTAAAGAACTCTCGAACTGGACCGAAAATCCCAAATTTTGAGTAATCGAATGCGCGGATTCACCTTCCGATAAATAAGCACCGAGTATGCCTCAATTTTCAAAGTGATGGACCAAAAGACGGTAAGGGTTTTCAAGTAAAATAAATTTCAGGGTAGAAATCTGTACTCGGCAATTTTCCCTTACTTCATCTCGAAAACATTCTCGCCCAACTTCTCTGTGCTTTACAACTCGTGAACTTGAAGAACATCGTGGATGTGCAGAAAACGGGGAGAAATAAATTCAGTTAGGCCACCCCTTTCACTGCCTTCCTTTACTTTCATATCTTTCTCCTCGATTCACAAAAGGCTCTAACAGTTAACGAGAGTAGTTTAGGGTCGTGAAGTGTGAAGGAACTTTTTGCTAAGTTGTGAACAAAGTTGACTTCGGCCAGTCACAGAAACGGGAAATGTTTATTGATGGCTTCCTTCCCTTTCAATGAGGAACAATCGTACAATTTTGAACTCGATAAAAGCGTAAGTTATTTTGGAGTTTGGCAGCAGAAGCATTCCTTAAGCTCATTATTCTGGGTCATAAGCCAATTAATTGCATTCAAACTTTAACTAACTATTAATTTTTTTTATTTCCAAATTAAACATAGGCAAGTAGGTATCGATCAAAATTTGGGATCAAAAACAAAAAAAACTTGAATTTTTTAACCTGGTTTTAATTTTTCAAGAATTTAAAATGTTTCTTAATTTTTTAAATTCACGAGTGTTCCCATAGCCATGATGCATCGTCTTCTAACTTGTCGACAAAAATTTCTGTTCCACCGATATCGATTATGTTCCCATACAGTAAACGTGACGTTCTAAGTGAGTCGTTGGAATGGAATATTGACAAACCGTTTGCTTTGAGACATCTGCATACTTCAGCAGAAATCCCTCATAAGATCATAAGTCGGATACCAAGCCAAATATCGAAATACAGTGTGAGCTTTCACTTTGTAAGAAACACAGCTGTTATTCAACTCCAGTGATATCTTTACCCACTCAAATATAGCTCAAGCTCCTCCATAGAGCCTTAAATACCGTTTAGTTCTGTCTATCAAAATGACGTGAGCCATTTTCGTAGGTAGTGCGTTTCTCTCTTGCCGGCTGTCTCTTGAAGAGAGGCGAACATATTCTTCGCCGGATGACAGCCTTCACCCCGAGTACTGTTGAGATGCCAACTGAGTTCCATATTGGGCCTCATCCATGTTGTAGAAAGTGCTTGCACAGTTTAGCAAAGAATACTAGTAGCACTAATTCTAGCATCTCTTTGACGCCGTGCTCGATTTCTTCAAAATCTCAAGCCGATGCCTGGGCTGTCAGACTTAGGTCCGGTTTATCAATTTATTCAAAGCTAGGTAGATTTATCCTTGCACTACATTTCACCTTGGACATACTTTAATGACCGTCACACCAAAATTTCTTGGAATTCAGTTAATGCAAGCTCCTTGTATAAATCTAGCATTGAATAAATTGATAAACCGGACCTTATTCGAATGGAAAGCCATCAAACCTTCTCTATCACCTCAAGTTTGGCATCTCAGAGTAATGTGCATAACATTTTATGGCTAAGTCTTGGAGAATGATTAAAAAAAATTATGAAAAAGTTTAAATCTTTTTTAAATTTTTACGACCGGTCTTGAAATTCTTGGATAGCTTCAATTAAATCAAAACCATCATAGCTAAAAAAATTGTGTTAATATACCTATGTATTGAATACATGTTTTTCCCCATCAATAAGGAGAGTTAGTTCTCGAGTATGGATACAAAAGGATCTAGAAATTTTCTTGTGTTCTTGTGTGTGGAGTTTCTTCCGAGATTGATTATTGCCCTTCTGCAGCTATTTGCTTTCTTTGAGTGACTCTCGGGAAAACTTGCCAGTTCAATTGTTTACGAATATATTGAGAAAATGAGATTGACAATAATTGTCTTCTTCTTTCTCAATTGTCAATTATTGACAATTGAGAAAGAAGAAGACAGCTTGCCGTATTTCCGACTTGGCCGAATTGTACCCCGACACCTGAGAACTTTTCAGCTGCAGTCTTTTATCAGTAGGTACCTATCATAATGTACCAATGGACATTTAACTCTGCGTTACTAAGGTGGTACCTTCAAAAAATATTTTTCCATTTTAACGACCATTTATGCAGCTTTTGAACACTAACCGCCAAAAAACGTTCCACGAGCTCCAAAATCAAATAAACATAAAGCACTCAAATACAGTGCACTTCTGGTCAGAAGGATGTCCGGTTTCCATGCCCTTCCCTCAGCTTTAGACGACCCGCATCCTCCCCGTACGCCGATCCACGTCCGGCCGGTGACCGCCATCGAATCCTGGAAGGGCATGCGTAGAAAGTTGGACAAGAGACGAAGTCACATCGGCTATCGCCAGAGTTATTTGACATTGCGCAAAGAGCCCGAACACTGTTTGATTTCTCCTATCAGTTTCCACATGAGAAAATCTTCGATAAGATGGAAGATAGAGAGCAAACGGATAAACGTCTTTTTTATTTTACTCAATTTCATTCGCGAGAAATTTTCTTTAAAGTTATCAACGTCGTCACGAATATGCCTAAACGACACATCGGTGAAATAGGTGAACATCGATCTATCATTAATTCGAAAAATCCAAGTTTAATTTGGATAGAAAATTAAAATGAGATCACGAAGAGAAATGGATTAACCTGCAAGAGGCAAGAGGGAACAGAACAATGTCACAACTTCACAGAGGCGCTCCCACAATTCCGCAATTCAAACAAAAAAAGATTCAACATTTTCATCGCGAAATATGAAAACATGGATAAAACCAAACGATCAAATTTCTAAATCGGTCTTGGTTTTGATCATTGTAGACTGTACACCTCGTGCGGTAGTTAGGAACGCGTATTTTGGCCATGAACTGCAGGCGACGCAGCCTCGGAGAGAAAGGCCTTTCCGTTCACCGGTGAATGCTTGGCGGGCCCTTCACACACGGGACCTGTCGGGCCCCTCAAACAAACACTTGTCCTATACAGGTTCACATTGTCAACATATTCCGAAAAAATGAAAGACTGAATTTTTCCATCGGCAAGCGTTGGAAAAACACGATAACACTTTTGAAAGACGCCTTACAAATGTTGTTTTCACTTCAGGGCAATCAGGTCGCCTCAATTTTCCATTTTGGTGGCGGAGCGTTTCAGTTAATTGGGTAGTTATGAGCTGGATGCCACCTTTGCTCGAAATGTCCCTTTTCTGGGTCGTTACAAATGATCTTGGGTCCTTTATTTTGCTCGCGAAGCAATTCGCCACTTGGAGAAATCAGTTTTGTAATTTGTCCTTTGATGTTGGTCTAATTGGACGTTTTCAAGTCTTCGTTTAACTCTCCACCTTCTACAATTGAACTGAGCAACCTCTCGTTGAAGCTCAATAATTTGGGACTCGGAATTACCTAAAATTAAAATCCAGTTTTGAGAAAACAAAGTAAAACTTGGTGAATTTTAAAATTGACCAAATTACCTGAAATCAAAATAAACCCAGGCTTAATTAAAAAATGGACCATTATCAAGTCGGTTCGATGCTGAATAGGTGCGTACGCACTTGGAAAATAGCTAACGAATTTCCGCAGTTACCCAAGAATGTGAACCTTCATTGAGGGGCCCCTAATCTAACATTCACGAACCAACGCGTGTTGGTGAGGTAACGGGCCGATATGTGGTTAAGCCTCGAGCATAGAGCGATCCACAGGTGCACGAGACTAGACGTATCAAATAAATTCTGTCTAGGTTATACTTTCTTTTCTATAAGGGGAATCAGGTCTGGAATATTATTTGTAATGCAATCTTATATCGGAATCATTCGTACTTGAAATCGAGATCGATAGCATTTTTTATTAAAACCACATTAATCAAAATTTGATTATTTGATTTATTTAATAAGTACCTACTAGTTAGTTGTTGTACATTATTTGAAGCAAAAAGCAAAAAGCGAACATTGTTTTTTTTTCTCTAAATTTCTTGTACATTTTTCTATGTGCTGGAGACGACCGCCACTCTGAACATTTTATGGGGAAAAACTTGTCAAAAAGTCGCTTACCTATTTGGTTGCGTGTTCAAGATTTGTTGATAGTGTCGTAACTGAACAAGGAAGCCTATCTGGTGACTTACCTTTATAGCTTTCTCCTTGCATTCACTGTCTAAGCTCACCTAGCGTGTCTGCCGCGGTTGGCGAGTAATGACTTAACTCGCCTCAGACGTTGATCTTCAACAGGTGGAAGGCAAAGACCCGCCAGAGTCACGACGAACGATCCCCATTGATTCCTTACCTGACCATTGAGGTGTTAATACTTTTGACACCTTACACATATTTTTGGTATCGTCACGAAGGGTCCGTACATTTGTTTAAATCGTATGTATTGAAGCTACACGATTTTTTGCCTGTGTCTATGGCCAAAATCGATCAATCGGATATAAACATACAATCCAGTCAGGTACCTTGACTCTAGAGTAATATGGTTAGGTTATGTTTTATGTGATATAGTTTATATTTAATCCGTCCTTAACTTCTCCGGTTTTTTCGTGGATTTTTTCTCATTTGGGAGGATTAGGGGGTTTTTTGACGTTATCTCAGGGGGTTTTTGACGTCCGCACCTTAGCAACACTGTCAGCAATTTGTCCTGGACAAGTCCGGGACTGCCTATCCGAACAGTCCCAGTCAGTCCGCTGGGGTCAGGCACGCACCTCATCGTGGACCCCTTCCCTCCCTGAATGAATTTTATATCGGTCACCAGAAATTAGCTCGACATTCCGGCAATATAACGTTGAATAACCACTTAGAAGAAGAGTCACATGAATGAGTAATCCAGCAGTAGGAAATAGACCGCCAAATGAGAAACCGTCCGAATGAATGTAGGACGTCATTTGAGATTAAACGTATATTCGAGTAGGAGTCAAGCATCCGGCCTGCGTGTGGTCATTGAGCTAGTTAAACCACAGATGGACGAGTCCTGCGCTGTAATCGCTTACAATGGCTTCCTTTATCTTTTCCATGTTTCGGTTAAAGTGAAACTAATGGCGATTGTGTTTTTTAACTTGTATATTAGGTATAACGATGGTTTGCACCGATGATGCCATTTTGGTATATAAACTCAAATGAGGCGTTGATAGCCAGAGTGGACCATTCCACAAACTGGCCGAAAATGAGTTATAAAGTGCAATGGGTCAGTGAATTATTCTATCGTGTCTGTGTTTTCTATTTTATTTTTTCTCGTTCTCAAGAAAGAGCGCAACTTTTCAAATGGTCCGTCTGCAAATTGGCCGCCGATTTCGATGGCCAGAGTGGACTTTGTGGCTTGTAGAAAAGTCCCTATGGTTCATGAGTCATCTGTTCACCCAAGAATGCTTGTATTTTTTTCTTCAAAACACCATAACAAGGCCCTTAATCAATCACAAGAAATCAGTCGAAATTTTCAAATGCGATTTTCTCAGTTCGACACCTGAGTGGAATGGTCCACTCTGGCTATCAACGCCTCAAATATGCAGTTGGTACCTTAAGGTCGTAATTGAATGGTTTGACAACAATTAGCACAATCATGATACAATTTCATCATAATCATGATATAATTTTAGCAGAATATATTGGCATGCTTGTCGTTTCATTGCGATTTTGTTGGAGAAGGGGAAGACGACCTCCTCTTAATACACTTAGGCCCGGTTTATTGACAAAATTTATCAACCCGATATCCAAGGAAGCTCCTGATAAAATTCACCATGGTGGTATTTAAATCAAATTTGAATATAAAATTCTCATTGGAAATGTTTATCTGAAGCTTCCTTGGATATCGGATGGATAAATTTTGTCAATAAACCGGGCCTTCAACATTCAGTTTATTCATCGAATATCCTCTATTCTCCGAATAAAATTTTCTATATACGTTGACACAGAAATTCATACTCCACTTCCAAGGAACTACGTATTCGGAGAATAATGAATATTCAAAGGATAAACAGGAACTCGAGCGCTTTCGGCCGTACAGCCCTCTCCGGAAGCTATTTCTGGGATGTTCTCTCTTCAGGATGGAGGACCCTCTACCTCCTGACAATTTAGAGTACATACCGCCTGCATGTCATGGACGTACGACAGGAAACGTTGGATGAGAAATTACAAATGAAACGCCACGATTGCACCGCGACGTCATCCATTCGGTTGCCTTTTTTTCGAAAAATGTCGAGCACGTTTGACCACAACTCACTTTTCAACGGTCGAAAATGAACAATGAGCATTGCTTGCAACCCTTTGAGCTCTTCGAGTCCATTGTATACTCTTTGTGCGGTTTGTTACGAAATCGAGTAGAAATAATCGAATCGTCAGTATTATAGAGTTACCTACTTTTCGCTACCGATTATACAATAGATCAAAGAGATTTGCTCGGTGCAGTCTAGAGGCAAATTTTAGTATGTTGCACTTGTTAACCTCTTGTGGTAATTCTGCTTGCGGTTTCTCC
Organism: Nesidiocoris tenuis; assembly: GCA_036186465.1. Lineage (NCBI taxonomy): Eukaryota > Metazoa > Arthropoda > Insecta > Hemiptera > Miridae > Nesidiocoris > Nesidiocoris tenuis. The sequence goes on along the minus strand of AP028915.1, from coordinate 13,426,494 downwards.
GAAACGGTTTAGCGATCCACCTAGGTATTTTATTACGTGCGGTTTAGTTACGCCGTATCATTAGTGAACTCGTGCGTTTACCATCGGTTCACCATACTCTACTTTGATACTCTTCAGTTTCCTCTTTCTGTTGAATATTTTTTGCGCTGAGCGTTGTCCGCTCTTTGGAAATGAATGTGTTAATGAGAAACATTCGTTTTTCTCTTCATTCAACGAAAGTGTGAGAATAAAAGCTAATTGAACCTAGTAAGCGTTGTCCAATAAAAATGTAAACAACATATTTTATTCGATAGAAGCAATAAAACCAAATCGACGCTTTCTATTTCTCTTCGATAACGATGCCTTGCTGTTTATGAATATGCGTTCTCCAATGCTTTCTCCTTTCGGACAAGTCTTCGTTTAAGTTGAGGACCTCTAGGTTTTTTCTTCGGATGTCATTCCTTTTACATGCCTAAATGTGCATTCAAAGAGAAAGTTTCAAGGGAGGGCCATGACAAAAACGTTGAGTGAATGATCGGGTTTAACCAATGCCGCAGGCTTAAGTTATGTTGGAAAAACTCCGAATCTTAACTATAAATTCTATGTATGTCTTACCTCGGCAATTAAGTATAACTAGGTTCATGTTTTTCAATCAAACGATCGATCCAATTACTCGTCTGAAAGGAAATCAATATAGTAGTAGTACAACTGAAGAAATATTCGTTCACAAAACTAATCAATAGAAACCTGAGTATTCGGTACCTATTATTTGGTATTGGTGACAACCCATCATCATCATTCCGCAGGAGACGTATGAATCCGGATCCAATTATGATGATTGATCCGATTTTCACCTGTAGAAACCCGTCAATAGGTGAGACCAAAGACAATGTTACGTGTCCTGTCGGAGTAACAGAAGAAAAGCGAGATAGACCCCCGGCTTATCGCCTTCCGTGCGATGTTGACGGATATTTCTGTAGTTCCTGCCAAAGAAAAGAGAAACGCCCTGCAGAAAACCAGGAGCTCCGCCATTTCCTGAAATTCCAACAGCGGCCCACTGGAACGGAGAACCTCTGGCGACGAGTGCGTGACAGAACTGTGAAATTACCTTTTTCCGCACCTCGAAGTAATTTTGTGAAAGGCTTCCAATATTTACCAGATTTCTAATCGTAAAGTTGATTGAAATAGTATTAATTTTGTGTCGAACGGACTACTTTACAATAAACGGGCCCTGCCTTTTTCCTTCCCGAGTCCAGCATGATTTACAAATTGGCAATAGATTTACAATAATTGTGTGATCATTTGTCGAATAAACTCATCATAACAATTCGACAATGAACCTGCACAACCTCGTATGTTCAAAATCCAAAATTTTAGAGAAGGTGAAAAAATCTGCTGGCTGCGCAAATGGAGATGACCATGGGGATTGGCATAGAAACGCCAATGAAATTCGATGGTTTCGACCTCAACCTATTAAATTGAAGAATTTTCCGAATTGAGGAAGTTATTTCCAAAAGGTACTATATCCATTCTGACAAGTTTTGAGAAAAACGAGGAAAACTGCTAGTACCTTTCAGAACACGTTTCCGGTCTAGATTTTTTTGTCAAATGTTAGTAAACCATCTTCAAATTTGTTGGGGAAATTTTGGAAATCATGAACTGCAAAGAACAATTTTTACAGCAATCTAAAAATTGGAATTTTTGAATAGAGTACTTTTTGAAATTAACATGCCGGAATATAGTACTTTTTGAAATGGAAACTGGTTTATAGTACTTTTTGAAATTAACATGAAGGGATATGGTACTTTTTGAAACGAAAAAAAATTCAAAGAGACCTGTTGCTGAAAAATCAATTTATTCATAATAGCAACTCTGATATAGTACTTTATGGTTTGAAACGACCATCGCGAAGACTGTCTCATACTGGATAAAGTACTTTTTGAAATGAACAGGATGGAGCAGCCCCAAGGGCCTGGATACAGTACCTTTTGACATGAAAATGAGATTTTACTCCCCATTTTGACGAGGATAGAGTGATTTTATCTTGGAAATGGGTTTATTTTTGCGTAAAACTCGCCCCCAAAACCCCCAGGAAAGTCTCATCTCGATTTCGAAAAAATGGCGTTTAGTACCTTTTGGAATTAACATCCTCAATTCAGATTCAAAATTGAAGATTGAGGATCTTCTTTCGCGAGACATCCTTTATACCCCCTATGAAATCAGGTTATACATTGCCTTCAACAGTCTCATAACAACAGTCAGTCTCAAGTTGATGAAGCGCCCTTGTCGTTTGTTTGCTGAGCATCTCGACGCATTCCAGCCAGGATCTAAGGAGAGAAGGTTCACGGTCCGGTCTAGTTCATGGTAGAAAGCCACCGTTTCCGTTTGAAGCCGTCGCGAATCTTATGGCAATGAAGATTCAGTCAAGTCAAACTGATGGGGTCGTTCTGGCAGAGGCTAATTGGTGCCGGTCCAGTTGATATCGGCTGTTCACATTGGAAACATTTCGAATTTCAGAATCTATTATGGTTATATGAATTCGAACAAGGTCCTGTTGATTTTTCTGGAGGAGTCCTCAGTTTTGAAGCGTAATAAAAACATTACCTAGGTGTTTATGGGACAATGCTGTTGACGTTTTATGGGCACACCTATCCGCCGTGGCTATGAACGAATTTCGGATTTGGCATGAATTTGAATTTTGCTTTACCATAATGTCTCTCACGCCTCAGCTTAATATCATCATGATTCGCGACAAGTTTCGATTTACAAGAGAATGATGGAACCTGATAATTATTGCTCAACCCGAGGTAGGTAAGGTATTTTAAAGGAGGAGCCCGATGAAAACGTAAGGCGGCTTTTGTCAGGCACCGAGGCCTTTGAGCCAACTTTAATATGATTCTGGCCCCCTCTTCTTCTCTCTAATGACTAATTTACAAGGCCTTTCAGGTGAAAATCCCCTTTCCCCTCACCTCATCTCCTAGGTGCCTAGTCTAATTCATTTTCCATCATCCTCAAAACTAATATGACGGGTACCGCCGATGTAAGGTGATCTTAATGGTGCTGTATAATCATTAGTGCCTCTTTCTCATAGAATATTGAAAACTAGCTAATGAAATAGAGGAATTGAAAACATAGAAATTTATAAATCTGTGATACAGAGATCTCATGGAGTTACGAAAATGATTGAAGTGTGGCCACCTCGACCAATCACAGCAATGCTTAACCCCATATTTGCATAATTTGGGACAAAACTGGCCACAGCATTGTTTTTTCGCAATTCTGACCACGGACATCGATCCACAGCACCATTTTACCTTAATATTGTATTACATTTATATCATAAATAAGGTCTAACTCAATTCGGCCAAAAATTGAGTTATAGCATTTTGCCAAGTACGACGATATACCCATTACATAGTAAGCCATTCTGTGGTACCAGTTACGCAGTGAGAGACAAGAATCCTTGAACGTTGCCCCCGGTATAAAAAGTTCCTCCCGGACGAAAAGACTCGGGACTAACTCACATTTAAGTGGACCAGCATCATTAGCTCCCAGAATTAGGGACGAGATGAATTTCTCACCTTTACTTTTGACCCAAGAGTCGCATTTACCCCTTCCTTCCTACTAAATGAATTTGTGCTCAAATTTCCGAGAAAAACTCATAGCCTAGGTTGGAAAATGCTTGAATTAACCACAAGTGCCAACACTGCTCCGCGTTGGTAAAAATTGTCCGACTCGTTAAAGTTACCGACTCGCTAATCATTGTTGTTCACTATCCATCAACAGAGCTACCAACAGCAACCAACGAGTCAAAGAATTTTTGGTGAAAGTAACCCTCTGAGGGCTGGTTACTTGCATTCGCGAAATGGGCATTCTCTCCTTTGTCATTTCCCTAGTGTCATTTACTTTATTATTAATAATTAATTATCAATGTAAAACATTATTGGGGGAAATGACGCTGGGCGAATACTTGGGGCGGCTGCTCTCGGGTCAGTTGACGATGTGGCACATGGTGTACCCCCCATCAGGCTTTTTCCTCGATGTCCACTATCCTACTCCGGACTTTATTTCCCTCATACTGATCGATAGAAACAACCGTTCAATAGTTCTGCAATTTTTCACAAACCTTCCAAGAGCGATGCCCCCTGCCTTGTACGGTAAAAAGAGCGCGTTGACAGTATCAAACTGCGTGCGATAACAAACACAGGTCCTTTCAGGCCCGACAGTCCCGAACGAACCGTTGACAATGGCAGCTGGTGCTCTGTCGCTTTTTACTTGGCCGGGGACAATGGCCGCGTGGCGGTCACAACCCAACGGACGTTTCACCCTCACTTTCGTCACGGGTCGTTCCGCCTTGGTCGCTATAGTGGAATAGTTCAAGGAATTACACAAATTTGGCGCGATTTTCCATCCGTGGCGTCATTCGGGAAAAATGGATATCCGACTTCGGCTTGAGCCGTTCTCTAAGAATCTGGGAAAACGAGTGCTTAGATAAAGGCGACTGGCGGTATTGGATGGAGAGGCAGGCCCATATCGACGGCTAAGAACCAGCATGACATAACTCAATTTCCCCATTTTGAGGAGTGCACTTTCTGATTCCAATTTTTGCGCCCGATTTGATGGAACTATTAGTTTTTTGAAAAACTCACGAGGAACGTGAGCGTTCCGTATTAGTTTTTCAAAAAACTAATAGGTACTTTCATCAAATTGGGTGCGAAAATTTGAATCGTAAAGTGCACTTCTCAAAATGGGAAAATTGAGTTATGTCATGCTGGTTCTTAGCCGTCGATATCGTCATTCGGTATCCAACAGTGGTTAACTACATTTTTTCAACTATTCTGAATAATTTAAAAAACTGGTATCCATGCCAATTATGTTTATCGAACTATCGCTTAGAAAATTGAGTAAAAATGTAAAAAAAAGCTGGGTAATAATCAAAAAGAGGACCCGACCAACGTGAGAGCTTTCAAATCGCAGCAAAATGGCCTAAGAAGAGTTAAGCGGTGTTGCTCAAAACGTTTTCCGACAGCTTTTTCTCCCGAATTCATGAAAACCAGTGGTACCACCGGATTCCCTGTGGAAAAACCAATCCAGTGATACCAATAACTCATTTTTGCCAATAATCATGTAAATCACTATTGCATGAAAAATGACGATATACTCGTATCATTATTTTGGACGAAAAATAGGTTTTTCATCGAAAATAAGTTGAAATTTAAGTCACGGTATATGGGATATACTATGTCGAGACTGAAAATATTCAACTTCGTGATTGTTTAGGTTTTTTAGGCTATAGCTTAATGATTGGGGAGCTCATCCACCTGATTTCTTCCTTTCATGATCTCCTTACATTATACCTAGGTATACTAAATTCTCATCTGATGAGATCATCTGATAAAATCGGGTTCCTGACATAAAATGGGGGTTTTACGGATGACGCAACTCGGGCGCTAATCATGTTTTCGTCGGTTGCGCAAACATGCGTACCATTTTGCGCCAATGAACTGTTAAGGTTGGGACGTTTAATAACCCGAGAACAATGGCCCACATCATAACTGTAGCCTGTAATCCTAATTCCTAGGAATTATTTACGGTATTTCACCACGGCCTATCCTAGCTCTTGTTGTGCAACTAGTGCCGAATCGCTGGCCTGTAATTGTGAGTAACTTGAGTAAAACTTGAGAGACGTTGTCGTAACTAGAACCATCCCGTAGTACCTGCCTTAGTTGACGATTCATTCGAATCATTATGCAACTTTTTATTTCGAAGTCAAACCTTTTTTTCGACTCTTTAATTGGACAAATTTGGTAAAAAAATTATTGTATTTATTTTTAAATTTTTCAGAGAAAAATCCACATTTTTTGGCTTCTAAACTGGATTTTCTCCACTAAATTTGTGGAATAGCAATTTCGACTATACCGTTGGAAAGCTGAAATCTTGGCGCATTTTTTAGGACTACAGGCTGAATTTAACAATCACTATTGTATTAGGAACACTGAGTTGAAAAAAGCTAAGATTTTCGAGATTTCCCCAAATTCACTTTTCCGACCAATCTTTAACCGATTGAGCCACCTCAAAAAATTGTTTCGCAACCGTAAGGTGATTGGAAAATTATCGCACTTTCCAACGGCATAGTCAAAAATGAATTTTCTTGATAAATTCAGGATGTTACGGCCGTTTTAGTGAACTAAGATCGAATTCACGGAGAAAATCTTGAAATTCATAAAAGTGGCATTTAGAAGCGAGTAAAAAAAAATGTTATCGAATAATTCTTGTTGGAAATTAGTCGTAGAATTGATCCCTAGCCGGTGGCATATTCCTCAGGTTAACACCCTGTATAGTCCCATAATTTATCCACCTATCCTTTGGAATGATTCAATGAACAAATTAAATATTTTACCTTGAAAAATTCAAAAATTGAATCTACTCATGCCAGGCGATAATTTAGGTATAATATTTACATATATTAGTGAATATTATAAATTATTTTTATTCACATAAAACAGCGAAAAATCAAAATAGAAGGAAATATTTTTCCCCAATTTAAATCGAATCTCATCAGATGGTGCACCGGCCATCAGTCCGCTGCGGCTTCCGTTGCCAGAAACCGTAACATCAACGGGTTCTAGAGGCTGGCAATTACCGACAGCGATTTGAGAGGTGGAGTCGAATCTTGAAATGGAAGTCTCCGTAAAACATCAGACCGCAACTTGAGGTCGACCAGATTCTTCCATTTCTCTCCGTACCCTGAATACCAAAATGCCTAGATGGTTGACAAAAATTGAATTTTCGAGGTTATAAAACGATTCCTTCCATGTTTATCGCCGTACTGGGTATTGTAATCTTTTAATTTTTTCTCTTACGACACCGTTCTGTTTAATTTTGCTCGGCTTCTTTGGCAAATTTTAAACATGAAGCTTTCCACTGACGACAAAAAACATTTCCGGAACATTTTGGATTTTTGTTAATTGACTTTAGAAACGCGATATGTAAGCACATGCGGGAACAATAATTCATAAAATATAGCCAACAAAAACGCCATGAAGACCATGACTTGCAATCGGTCGGTTTCGAGACGTCACGTCTTCAAACGGTGAGACGAGTAGAAACGTCCGAATGGGCAGCAAACGCTGGAAAGGTCGGTGAACTGGAGATCTTCAAGGGTCAGAACGGAAGAATCCTTGCTAGATCTGAACAGCGGTCCATCACTTCGAAAAGAAACACGACCGGACACAGAGAGCATTCATTTACGAACTCAGTCGAAGGCACAAGGCGAATCATCTTTACCGAAATGTTCGTGGAATTTCCAGAAAGTTCCACGCCCACTGAAATTTTATCAAACATTTTCAAAAAGAGCAAAAAACATAGGGACTGTTTTCGAACGGTGTCGATAAAGCATTGTACCTGAATCTCCGAGAACTCGTAAAAATGTGCTAATGATAAATTGGGAGAAACTGCCTTTGAGCGCGAGTGGGCCAACTCTGGAATTAAATTTAAAAAGCCAAAAATATATTTGCAAAACTTTTAGTTATTCGACTCCTGGAACACTTTTCCTCCGTGAAACAAACAGTTTCTTCAAACAGTTTTCAAATAATTTGGATTATTCTGAAACCCCGAAAATTTTCAAATTCGAGCTCATCTGACGACTTGGCGGCCGGAAAAAATGGATAAATATCTCACGGCAAAATTCGAGATAAAATTCTTAGCCCGCTGATCCAGACTACCTACCTATCTAATGTCTTCATTTTAATTCGTGAAGACTGTAACCTCGTTTTCTCCCGAGAAAAGATTTATTACCCTTTATCTCGTCGGTGTAAACACCATCCGACCTGTTCTTTAACGTCATTGCCAATTTTCGAGTGGCTGGCAAAGTGTTCTAAAGATCTGTGGTGCGTAAGGATGAAGCTCGAGGTGGAAAATGGTGTTCCTGTGCTCGATAAAGTCGGAGCGTCTTCAAAATCGGACGGATTAGGTAACTCGTCAGAAAAACCGCAAGTTCCTGTCAAACTTCGTCCCGAAAATACCAATGTTCCCGCCGAAGAAGCTGAGGGTAACGTTACGATGGTTGTTAGAACGTTTGGAAGGTGATAAAACATGTTCCTCTACTACATATTACATAAATTATTTATTAGACATTTTTCAAAATTCATTGTTTTAATAAATTCGTAATATAAAAAATTCATAATTCTCACAAATTTCAAATTGAAATTAAATTTTAAAAAAGAACAAATATACGCAGCCATTTTCTTATGCATTTCTTAGTTCAAATTATGATTCGTGTCTATTTAAAGCTATTTTGCTAAAAAAAATCAGCTTTATTCCGATTATATAGTTTAATATAATAATTAAACAATGAATAAATCTTATATAGTTAGTAACGAAAATTGTACATAAATTAAGACACTCAACGAGTAAAAATTCCTTCAAAGTACCTAAGCTAAAGAGCAGTTTGCTAACTTTCAGAAAGGAGGCTCAGGCTACAACTACGGATCAAAGGACTGCGTAAGTAAAAACGTGTATCAGAACATGAAAAAATGTCATAAATTTTTTATTGGTTCAGAGATTCGACAGAGAAGTAATAAATCGAATAAAAACGTCCAACTGTGCGTCCACTGTATCATCTCCCGAAAACCCATGATTTATTGGCCGGTTACTGATAAATGTATCGCACAGCGTCATCTCTTTAGGGTAACAATTCATTCAGTTAAGAAAACCGGTCTGTGTCGCGAATTTCATCAGCTTGGCCGGTCGCCAGTTGGCAGCAATCGGCACTTGTACCGCTGCTACTGATCGTAATCGCCCGAATTTCGTTATAGAAAATTTGAATGTCCTTCAGTCGCGCAGAATGAATTTTAATCACAGGATGGAAGTCCTGGAAAGCTTCGTTAAGCCGCTGAAAGGCTAATATCTAACGGATACTATGGAATTCAACGAATTTTAGTTCATTTGCACGGTATTGCTAAATCCTTACTGAATGTTTTCGAATTATTCAAACGAACCCATGGCCCCGAAATTCGAAGGAATGTGCCGCATGGTCAATATAACGCTTTAAGAATAGTCTCTCTTAAGAGCTTCTCAGAGCATCTGCCAAAAATAATTTTGTACTTTCTTATAAAAATAATTTTTGGTATCGCCTTAATTCGACGCATGATCGTTTCTAATCTGATGAGTTGCTTTTACAGAAACTATGACTCCGACGACGACGACATGTCATGCGGCCACTGGTGCGAATACGTCATCGTGGTCGTCCTCTCGTCAATTCTGTTGGTGGCCTCCCTGGTCCTTGTGCTCTTCTGGTGCTTGTACTACCGCAAGGGCTACGCATGGAATGACAACCCTAAAATCCAGTTCAACCTGCATCCCACATTGATGATTGCCGGGTTCATATTCTTCTCGGGATTCTGTAAGTTTAACAAAAAATACGTTTTGTCTTTCTTTTTTGAAGAAAAAATTTTTATTTATAACACTACCCTTGATAATTGGAATTTTAGGTGATCATTCACACATTTTATGCCCCGTTCGCTCTAAACTGATGCTCTAAACTGAGCGATAAACTGATGCTCCTGCATACCGACTCACGCACCATTCCTGAGATGCTATTTGACATTTTTTTAAATGTGCATACATGCAAATCAGCACCATATGCGCAACTTCCACGTAAATCTCATGGTTGCAAGTCTGATAGATACATTTTATCAATAAATATTCTAGATTATTTTCATTTCATTCCCGTCGTACTGGTCCCAAAATTATTCGCTTACCTTGGGGGTAATATGCCGTGAAAAATCGGCAACGGTTCCTATTCAATGGTTCTTTGCGGTTTTCGCTCGTCTGCGTGTCCCGGTGGGTCCCATTACGTGAGCTCCTTGGTCAGAACGATGAATAGGAGTCGATTACCCAGGGTCAACTCGGCCGGTTGGAATATTTTTCGATCTCATTAGGGGATTTGTCAACAGAAGGATACCAATAGCATAGGAAGGTACCTCTTATCAAATATTCAAATCCCTGTTCAACTGAAGTAGGTCGTATTCTGGGTAGTTGTTACATGTTTTTTGAGCATTTCCTAGCTGAAACCCCCGAATTTTCACCTCCAAGATGAAGATTGCCCATTCTGAAGATATTCTAACTCTCCCCCACTCCAAATTTCCTGGGATTTTCATTATACCTAGGTATACCTATAGGTGATTTCAACTGAACTGGTAGAGGTACCTATATACATAACCCCTTGAAAATGCCGCCGAGTCCAAAAAAAAAATGTACACATCTTAGGTCGAATTGCTCCAAATATTTTATATGGACATTATAAGCGCAGAAAATCATAGTGAATAGTGTCTATCCCACCTACTCATATATCCACAGAAATAATCAACATATATGATCAGGGGTGCGGAACACATAAAACCGACAATCTGCTCGTATGGAATTTGAAAGACGATCAATTTTTGTCCCGACAAAGAGTTGAACGTCTCCTTCCGTGAATTAGTTGTCGCCTAAATGCGTCAAGGTGCGGCCTCGGTCAGACATCAACCTTGGACCTGCCTGACCAATAATAACAGTTCTGGTTTTCAAGCGAAAACGAGTGAGGGGAAAGTCGCGTCAAAAAGCGAGGCAAGGTCGCCGGTAATTAGCGGTGATTATTTGCCGTTCGAATCTTTAAAGATATTTTTGCACCGTTATTTTCATCAATCCCTAAACCCAAGCATTTGATGAGAAAAATGTCTACTCTGCATGAAATCTGTCCATGGTAGATATGCCTACTGCGTAATAGAGGAGTCCACATAGGTCCCCCCATTCGCTTCCCTAAACTCAACTGAAACGTCTGATACTTTTAAATTTCGGTTCATTTGTTTAACGAATAATTACTGTTTAAAAATGCCGACCATTCGAGAATCGATTGGTATACACTCGTTTATGATTGGAATAATGTAATTCATTGTTTCAAAAATACAAAAAAACTCATATTTTGGCATACAAGAGAAAATATTTTCAATTTTCAATTTTTATGAAAATCGTATGCTTCTTTCTATAATACTCAATCTAGGTTCTAATTCTTTTGCGATTTGATGAGATTTGTTAATATTATTGAAGCATCAATGCGCGGCAAAAACTAATACTCCTGGCCAACTGGTTCCATAATAATTATGTTAAAATTTTACACAAATGCAGTCGAAACTCAAAAAACCAAAAATTCAACGAACCAACATAAAAAATCACCACAGCCAGTGTGCTGTTTTGTTATTTACTGAACTGAACAGGACGAAACCTTGACCAAGAAAATATTAAACTAAATATTAGTTAAATATTCGAAAGCTTGGTGATGGAGACAGCATTTTTCTGCAGTAAGTAGTACAGTACTACCCATGCTACTGTAAGTAACTTACCTACCCATGCTATTAGACAGCAAAAAAGGTTACCTATCGAAATCGTTGTCGTTAGTGTGACAACGCGTCCTTAAGGACTGTTGCCATTCGCTCTCGTACATCTTCATCCGTCGCGCCGGAGGTCGCCAATTCAGAACGGGCGACCCTGTTCAATTGCTACTCGTTCGTTCTACTCATTGCCGCCGAATTAGGGTGAGAAAACTATAGGTAGTTGAGCAAATTTTGCTGACCCAAGTTGGGAGGATAGAAAAATTTGCAATTCGAGAAAAAGGAATTGGTGGATTTTTGACCGATACTAATAAAATGAAGATCCAGTTTCTCTCGAGGTTTTCAGCTAAGGCAACCCGTATTTTCGGGCAGCTCGCCATTTTTTGTTTAAAAAATAAAGGTAGTAGGTATCTCTCTGAAATAGGTAAACCGGAGGTAGGCCGAGAATTTTCTTGTAAAGTTAGTAAGATTACCTATCTCAAATCGTAGTAAGAGATTTTCAATTGTAGTGAGAGGTTCTCTCAAATCGTAGGAATGTCAGTAGCAAATGAGGTAAATGTCTCTGAACTTGAAAAAATTCGAAGTTGGGTCAGGGCAAGAGGCAACTGGTGACGGAATCTTGGATGTTGTACTTTGGTTGCTCAAGCGCTTTCGACATGAACGCCTCCATCTTGAGCATAGTTTGGTGCTGCGGAACACCCAGTCATAGGGAGAAGGAAGCCATAGGCTCCACGATTTGGCGTGCCACGGGTGGCTTGCTCCATTCACCCTGGCTGAAGTCAACCAAAGACTCAACTTCCAAGAGTTCATACCGGGATGTCCCCTCACACAAATTAATCAAAGGATTGTTAGTTATAATTTTCTGACTTAAGCAATTTTTTCTCTCTTTCCAGCAATGCTCCTGTACAGGATCAGCAGGTGCTGTCGGAGGATCTACGTGAAACTTTTGCACACGTTATTCCACACTTTGGCCATCCCGTGTGTCGTCCTAGGTTTCATGGCTGTCCTCGACTACCACAATTTGGCCGATCCACCGATACCGAACTTCTATTCGATCCATTCCTGGATGGGTTTCGTCACCATGGGCTTGTTCGCTCTCCAGGTGAGTGTAATGGGGCCTAAAATATTAATTTTTGCCCCCAATATTTATATATTTTCAGAATTTTTTTATACGACTACTACAGCTATCGTACTAGATAGTAATGCAACCTGCTATTTGAGGGGAGTTGAACTACCTATTTTTATCCGGTTATGTAAGCGAAACCAAGAAGGCGTTAACGTGTACCTGCCTCAGACCGAGAGCCTCTGATTGGGTTCAGTTGGCAATTCCATGAGCTAACATTGGTTGTAAAACAACTGTTAGTATGTTCCTACCTTCACTCTTAATTTCCTATGCTGCTTAAAAATGAAGCTTTTATATCCCGAGAATATTGCTAGAAACTATTATGGCAGGTTCTCAGCTAATACCAAAGGCCGTATTACGAAACGGTCTTCACAGATGAGTGGAGTTTGAAGAGCCGTAAATTTCGTTAGCTGAGAAGAAAAATGGCACAATCAGAAATGTTTCTTTTTGTACAGCGCTTTTTGGCTTTCGAAAATAAGTACATTTTGACGGTAAATAAATACTTGTTAAATTACTGAAGAGGCTTATATCAGATTTCTCATTTCGTATGAGCGAAATTTCCGCTATTACCTCAGAGATGGCTATTGGAATGCATTTATTTTTCACAAGCTTCTGGAAACAGAGGTTCTAAGCAATAAAATGGTTATTAAATTTTCTGTATGATGTAAAACATGAGCCTTCAGCAGGAGTGCGTGATCCCAGGAAATCTTTGACTTTAAGGGCCAATTTAACGTTGTTGATTTTTGGCTCTCGAATTTTCAGTTCGTCGTCGGTTTCTTCAGTTTCCTGTTGCTCTTGTGCTGCGATAGCGCCACAGCTGGCTTCAGAGCATCGCTCGTCCCTGTCCACGCTACATTCGGTTTGACGACTTTCATGCTAGCAGTTGCCACCTGCCTCACCGGACTCACTGAGGCAGCCTACTTCAATTTTGGGTACGTAACTCTTCTGTCTCAATTTTTTTTCGAATTTCGGTCTCAACTTAACTATGTTGCCGACCTATATTGCGCATAAATCACTACGCGGAACAGGAGTATTTGTTGTTCGTACTTGAAAAAATTATGCTAGCTTGTTTTTCAAATTTGGTTGCTCTAGTAGGTCGCCAGGGGGCGTCTCCTGATATTCCTCCTCGAAATTAAGAGCTCAACCTTTCAACCGCAGGACACCCCGGATTAATTCCGGACCTTTTTCTTTGTCATCGGAGAAACCTAATTTTCCTTTTACCTTCCTGAAATATACACCTACTTTACTAGGGTAATGACTGGAAGTTTTTTTTCAGCCATTTTCCATCGAACGAACCTTTCAATTTAACTTTTCGTAGGGCTCCGGGCAGTACGGCTGTTAAAGCCGAGCAGGGAATCGATACGAGGTAATAAAATTGGCAGGACTCTTGGCATGTTGATTCAGATTGTAACCCAAACTTGGCCTTCCGGCTATTGTATGCATTACGTATCTACCTATCAACTTTTATATGATTTCATCTCCCTCTCATACAAACTACAGTATTTCATGTGTCATTCGTCCAAATCAGGAAACGACAAGTCTTTTTGACCGACTAATCCCTCATATCACAGGAGCATTCCTTTTTGTATATGCCTACCAACAGTTATGTACCTTTTTATATGCCAATGATAAAGTAACACAATATCTACACAATCAGATGAATTAGGCATGAGAGATGTTGATGGAAAACTGATTACTTGATGGTTGTACACCAAAGTACATGAACTCTGCAATCCGGTTTGGGAAATGCCCACATGATGGCACAATATCGCCTAAAAGAGTGTTGTACCTCTGTGTTTTCAGCTTAACTTTTGTAGTTCCTAATCAAACAACGTGAGTCTAACAGCATGCTGGGTACCCACTAACCTTGTTGATTCGCCTACATTTTCCCCATCAGGGTGGAGAAATACGTTCATTCCAATCAATTTTATTTCATTGTTTGAAACGCTTGCCCATCATGTTATTTGTGAGACAATTGAATTTCAGAGGAAATTTGTAAAAAATTACTCGCCTTTAATAGGCCATCACAATCATGATAGGTAAATTTTTGAGAGTTAATTCCATTATCATTGTTTCTAACAAAAGAAATACAAAAAAAAAAAAATTGAAATGTTTCAAGCTTACAAACGGGAATAGAAGGTTCTAAAAATAACTGCACCACTAGGCTACTGGTTGAGGCTTTCAAAAAAAAAAACGGAGAACCAAAACAATCATTTTACAATACTAGTCACTACTACAAAAATATAACAGCATCGGCGGGACCGAAAAAATTTGATTTCTCGATTCGCCTATTCATTGGACTTCAACGTCTCCTCAGCTAAAAATACAGGAGATTATCAGTGTTGCACGTGGCTTTTTCCAGTCCCAATCGCATCCTCGCCGACGAAGAAATTGTAATGAACACACTTGCAATGGTGCTGGTGGCTGCTGGGATCACATGGATGGTCGCCCTTAGAAGATTTCCCGACTACAAATACTTCGGAAGGACCTTGGTCCCAGATAGGGAATTATAAACTAACGACGAAATAATAATAAACATGCGACAAGCTGTCGTCAATTATTTGGGGTATTTGATTATGGGGGGGATGAAGAATTAAAAACATCGCGATCGCAGGTGCTGAAAAATTATATTGGCACAAATTCTTGCAGGATTCAATTTAGGGATATTATCGCTGGGTCTTTGAGTATTTTTTGTAAATTCATACAACAAATTCATGCAACAAGGGCCTGCAAATATATTCTGAAGAATAGGTGTTTTTCCCCGAACTCATGCAGCTTTAGAAAAAATGTCCAACGGATGATTTGGTACTAATCGCCGAAAATGAAAGTTGCAAAATCCTCTAACACGAAAATTTGAACATGGATTTTAAAAACGCGTTCTCCCTAAAATCGCATACAATTCGGTGGGGGAGTGGGTGTGCCTGAAGTTGCATGATAGGTAATTATAATGAGATGAAAGTTCGTGAGGTTTAGGTACATACGATGGGAAACAATCTCTTGAAATTCCATGTTTGCAAACAATAATAGAGACTCTCTAAAACAATTTCTTTATAATGAGCCCTTAATGCACTGACTCCCACAATTCCTATGCTTAAAATGTGCTCTCTTACGCATTTACGTGTTGCCTTAATTTTTGGGACCAAAAATTATTATTTTTCTTTTTTGTTTGAAAATATTAGAGCTCACGTCAGCGAGCGGCTTTTGAGGTTTTTTAAATAAGGGACAATTTTTCATCTTCATAGGAGTATAGTTTTCTTATATAAATGTCTAGGTTAGGTGTCAGACGAAATGTCGATCTGTGTGCTTTCTAATATCTGTGCGTGGTACGTAACCATAAACTGTCAATAATGATCGTGAATTTTTTCAATTTATACTCACCTCAATTTGCACTGTGATTAATGCAATGATTAATGTTACTAATGGCAATTTAGACGTATCTACTTTCCTCAGCTTACCGATACCAAAGATGAATTTTCATTTATTTAAATCGTAAAATTATTATAGTTTTTTTAATGATGATCCTATAATAAATAATTACGTGGTTGTGAGGCTTGGTAAACTCGTTGTAAATGTACCAACCCTAGTCTCGAACGAACTTACCCCGGATTACCCCCAAAATACCAGCACAGTCAACGTAACAGGTAAGAATAAAAGATGTGCTGTACGAAACCCCCTTTTGTTGATTTTTCCTTCGAAAGGACATCACCGAGCACCGATCACGTTTTCGCTTTTCCCGATTGGAGTGATTATGTTTTCTACACCAGCCTGGGCGGTTTTTCCTACTTACCCCACACTTACTGTATGCACCTGGAAAAGCGGACAAATCGTTTTCCTCGCTTGTTCGGCTACCTACTGATTCTGAGGACTCTTGAAGGGTTTCCTATGTCCTTAAAATCGCTTTTCGCCTTATCGCTTGGGTGTTGAAAATATTATCTACAGGTCTTCTCTCTATTTGGTTATCGTACATTGCTTAAAACGGACAATGGAATTGAATTATGAAGGACTTTATCCAAGCAGATAATATCTGCATTAATATCGCATATTATGCGATTCGCTGGAAGAGGATTACGAAAGAGACCTCCGAAGATGTCATTTTCCATTGATGTTTTATAGATAACCAACAATGAAACAGGTTCTTTGAGGGGTTATTTCTTCGAAAGTTAATGCCAAAGAATGAATGAACACACTAACTTTAAATGTAAAAGGCCTAACTTGCCCCAAAAAATTAATATTGGCAAAAATCGCAAAAACGTTAATTAAAAACTCTGTACTCAGGTTCGGCTTTTGATTTGACATCGTAAACCTTCACTTTTTAACCGACTCCATTGGTGATCCGAAGGCAAAATGTATTAAATACATTTTGAATGTATTTACCGCCTGAATAACTGCCAATAGGGAAACCAGTCAACCAAGAAGAATCGATTGAAAATTTTTCATCACCCGATTTCATTCAAACTGCACATTGTCAGCTCAGAAAATACATTTGTTCGAAAATCAGGGTCACTGCAACCAAAAGTTTGACGTCTAGTCTTCAGCTTCTCGTTAGTTAAAAACTCTTCACTAGTCGCGAAACTTACAAGATTTTTAACTGCTACCAACGAGGCGTTAAATTTAACGAGTCCTTAAAAATGAGGCCCTTGGGGCAACTTTGTCAATAATTGATTTTCAACTATTTTCAATGGCTTTACTAGGTGAA
Source organism: Nesidiocoris tenuis (assembly GCA_036186465.1). Lineage (NCBI taxonomy): Eukaryota > Metazoa > Arthropoda > Insecta > Hemiptera > Miridae > Nesidiocoris > Nesidiocoris tenuis. The sequence continues at coordinate 13,409,327 of AP028915.1, read as the reverse complement.
AGGCGTTTTGTTTGATACTCTTGGACATAGCAAGTTGCTGTCAGCAACCAACAGTTAGATTAATTTAATGATTCAGTTCGTTCCAAGGAACCGGTCCTCAGGGATGTAATTGATCTGTGTGTAGTACCTACGGAATGGTATTGCTGAGTTTGTCTTTTAGGTACTCACGGTCATTTTTTGTGTGTACGTGTAATTTAGGAGCACCGAATTCTGGTCAAATGTACATTTAGGTAGTTTATATTGATTGAAACCTTCGTCCTTCACTTCAATTTATGTAAAAGCTGCTCATCAATTTTGAAATGCCCCCTTGTTTGTTGTGAAGTCCCTTGAGCGTGCGTGTGTTTTACCATTGATGTCATTGTTGTAAGCTGAAGTAGTTTTGAAATCACTAATCAACTACCGTCCACCCGGCTATTGAAAATTTTAGTTAGGTGCCAATTATTGAAGATTAATCCGAGTAACCTGAGCGTGTCCTGCTGCTCTCTATCAGCGAGTTGAGCTTGTCAACACCTAGCTGCTAAAAACGCTTTTGTTCATTTTGAGCCACCAGGGCTGTAACATTGAATGTTTAACAAATTTTGTTTCATCCCTCAAGTCCTTGAGACCAACAGAAATCTCAAAGTCTATTTCTGCCCGAAATTTTCAGGTGTTGGGAAGAATTGAATATGGTACACTTTCACCAAATATTTCACTTACAGACCAACGAGTCAGTAAATTTGACGAGTCGATAAATGTTTGGTAAAAGTATCCCTCGTCCTCAAAGCCCTTGACTAGAGCTTTATGCTTGAAAAAATAAACATCAAAACTTTACGCTCTGTTGGAGAAAATGCTTCAAAAGCGAACAAAACTCACTTTCTCTTTGTTCGCAATTTTGACTGCTCTTACGCATCAAAAAGCCTCGCCATTCAACCTTCGGTGGTGCTGATAAATTTTTCATCTTCAATGCCAATACTGGAAATAACAATTTGCCTCGCAATCATATCATCTAATCTCCTTCTAGCAGTATTTCCAAAGGCTTCAGCAGTCATGTACAACTTGCATGATAATTCGCTTATCTAACTTTCACCACGCGGTTCGTGATTGGCGGAAAATTTTTCGCTAAACTCTGTGTGACTTCTTCTGCTTAGTGCAGCTAAATGAAAATATTCTTCTGAAGATGATACGCTATTACGAAAACATGGAACGAAGATGGCTCAAAGTAGGATTACATGAACACATTCGAATAACTACCCCTTGCAAAATATGAGAAGTGTTTGGTCATTTCCTTCCTTGGGTATTCCAAGTACTTATGTACTGTCATCTGTGAATTTACTTTTGAGCCTTCTTGTTCTTGGGCTGATATGTTGTGATAATTATGGAGTTGTGCATTTTGCCCGGACAAAAACTAAACTATAACCTGTAAAGCAATAACTATAACCTATAAGTATAAACTAGGTTAGCCATTAAAATTCATATTATTGGGGAATTTGGGGTAAGGTAGAATGGATTTTGATAATCAAAATGTTCAATCAGCTCTCAGTGCTCACTAGTGATTCCCTATTTGTAGGAAAACGATTCCAGTCATTCAATTTCAGCAAACTTCAGAGAATGAAGCATCATTCGATAATTTCGCATTCTACACTCAATCTTGAATAAATACATAGTTTGACGAATTGTTGTCATGAGCATCGAAATAATCGATCTTAAAAATGTCCTCAATTTTATATTTTTTAAATAAATGATAACATTGTTGATTTATTTTTTTGTTTAGCTCATATTTATGACTTATACGTGTTTTTCGTATTTCAGAGCTGCCTATGCGAGTTGGAAGGAGGAAGGCATCGTCATGAACGCCCTAGCAATGGTCCTTGTCGCTCTTGGAATCCTCGTCTCGTACGCCGTCCGCCGAGAACCTCTCCGAGTTCATTCCGTATCTTACGTTTCTGAAAGGTGATTGTGCTGCCCTTTATCCCGCGATTTGAGTTTTTGACGATGGGTGGAGAGTTTTCCCTGAATTGTCCAAAATCTTTTCTCTCCTCTAAAAAGCTCTTATTTTTTGGACGACAGAAGGAAAATTTCTTGGACTTTTTTCGGTCTATTCTTCCCAGTTCTATGAACCGAATTCGCCGTTTTAGACCAAATTGATCTTAGATGGCTTGGGTTCCTTATAGTTGATACATATTGGCATATTGTGAGTTGGATTTAAGCCAATGGATTATTGGTCGAATCGGCATGGGTATGGCCTTTCTTTCTAAAAAAGAGGATTTTATCGTTGATGCCGTAGGCCCCAAATTCGAAAGATATTTTTACCGTTGTTTTTTTGCTTTGATTACGACTGGGTGAAAAATCTTTTAGAAATTAAGAAAAATTGTTGGCCCTTGATTTCTAGATTCCTAGAAAAGTAAAAAACTTGCTCCTTATGAATTTTGACAATGTATTCATCATTCGGGATTTTGATCATGAATCTTCAGGTAGGAAGGTTGATGACTTGATTATTCAATATTCACTCAGATATACGTGACATTCAAAATCCTAAAACTTAACGTTTTTTCCTCGAAAAATCATTAAATTTTTAGTTTTCAGTTTTCGTTCAGCATGGTCGATTACTAATTGACAATTAGGGGGTTTAAATAAGGCGAAACATACTTATCTTTGGTTTTCTTGGTTTCGCGGCTAATTTAGGTAAGTATGAATTTTTAAGAAAAAACTGAAACTCAAAATGAAAATGTTGGGTGCTAATATCTAGGTATTTTCAAAATCGTTCAAGAACGATTTCGATGTTTATCTCTTAAGCCTAAAATGGAGTAACCCTACTCTATTATGGCAGAAGACTATTTTTGGAGTTTGTGAAATGTCCCTGTTTACTTTTACCTTCACCGATAAATTATAAATTTCCTATAAATTATCTAGATCATCACTTTTGTCATTGCATGAGACAGAGACGGACCCAGGGACTCTGAAGCATTAAATGCTTCAATCAAATTTTGATCAAAAAGAGATTCTGAGCGGGGGAAAAATATTTTTTTTCGAACCTCTGATCCGATTGTTAACTTTTGCATTATAACGTTCATTTGCTGAAGAAAAAAACTTCCAGCTGAATCTGAAAAATCCCCTTATCTGACGATAACCTAGCCGTATATCACTTGTTCGATTGATGTACTTGCCAATAACTGTACATTTCGCCTTTACAGATTATAGGGAAAGGTTGAGCCGTTGGGAGAAGCCCCACCGGCGAGATTCTAAGGAATCTCACGCAGATCAAGTCAACGTCTTCGCACATCACGAAGCATACGCTGCTCATAACGGCGCAATCAGTTTTATCGAAAAAACACATCACGGAAAGGAGAAGAGAATAAACTTTTGAATGATAAGTGCGCAACACTGCCCCTGATTGGACTGTAATTACAATGGAGAGCTTTTGAAACTACAATTGAAACTGTCAGTCAGCAAATTTGAAATGTAAAGCCTAAAAATGCAACGCGACCGTTTTATTGAGACCCGTCGGCCGAATTTGACAATCTTTGAAGGATTGTTTTTGTTGTAAATTGGCATCCCTGGACGAGGACGTCGTCTCATCTGAATCACAACATATTCTTCTTGTCCGTCGTTGTAGCATGACCAGAATCAGACGAAATCAGCATTTGCTCACTACTTAGTAACCAATGTTTCGCCGTACAGGAATTTCCTTTCGTTCAATTACGCGCTTGATATTTTCCACCTCAATGTCAATTTCTTGGAACCATCAATTCTAATTTTACAGATCCCCGCTAGAAGTTGTTCTGTTGATACATTTTCGATCGAGTAATGCTGTCGTGTGAGATTTCAGTTTATTTTCGTACAAGCAGAAGACACCGGCTTAATCTCTGTGCATTTACTGTTAGATTTTTACGTGTAGATTTCGTAATAATAAATCACGAAAAATCATGAAAAAATGTTAGCCCACCAAGTCGTTCTAAGTAGATGAATTACGAAGTACCTTCGGTTTCCAGATGGGGATCCTTTCGATAGCAATGCTTCCTGTTAAACGGAAAGCCATAATTTTTATGCTTCTGACGAGAAAAACGAACGAAACCCCTTGCATAAATATCAAAGTGAGCCAAATTTAATTTTTCTACTTTTCCATTCGTAAAATAAATGAAGGATAACGACGTAGATAACTATAATATTTCACGTAAGAGTAGAATGTGTAGCGTACCCATAAATATGCTGATTTATGACCCAGCGGATTTCCACCTACTTTTCTCATTCTAAACTATATGTACCTACCTTTGAACCCACCGTTGATTTTGAATAGTTGACGATGTCATAATTTCAGAAAATTTGTACAGTGTAATAATTGCAATTATTGTAATAAAATCCTTTATTCTTCCTCGATACTCTCGGCGTAGTTTCATGATTTTATTGATCAAATGCAGAATGTTGATATCTGCTTGGAAAAAAAAATTTATTTTGGGTTCTCATCCTTTGTCTGAAGGAGGCGTCGCTCTACGGTTGTATATTGTTATTTTGACTTAGCGTTTGCTCAATTCCCACACCAGTAGCTGAAATAGTTAGTCGTTCCGAATATGATAAGCAATTAGTAATTCAATGTCATCCGTGGAAACGCATCATTCCAGTCAGTAAAAAGCATATGACGTCACTGAATTTGAATCATGTTCTTACACGTTTCAAGGACATCATGCAGAATGAAGCTGTTCGTCGTACCAACCCAATCGATAGCAGCTATTTTCTAAACTACCTATCTCAAAACCTACAAAAAAAGGGAAATCAAATGATTTTCTCGTCTCACCCAAAATCTGCTATCAGATCAGCGTTATCAACTCTTCGATCGCAGTGACCCCAAACTTTTTGAAAACCTACCGTAAAATCTTCTAGCAGTCTCTCAAAACTGGATCACCTCTCGTCCCGACTTTCCCTAAAGATATTAAAATATAATACGCGTAGGAAATATAAATTTTTAAAAACAATTTAATAAATTAGCGGTGTTTGAACCAGATTTCTTCGAAAAAGGGAAAAAGGACCATTTTTACCTAACTAAAATATATATAAAAATAGTACTACCTAAATATATTCTGTAAGCCCCTGAAATAGGGATGTAGAACAATAGATGTAGAAAAATGCATTCCTGTGGTAGTGGAGTATTTGATTAGGCATTTCCTTTTCAATATTGATACATAATGTGTTGTGATAACGGAAATACCATGAAATTTATAAACCGACCTTCTTTCTGTTGTCAATTTTACGATTATCTTCCTGCTCCGATTTGGCCACGAGAGTCAATTTACGTTTGTATTATAGGGATAGCAAACATTAAATCTTGAAAGTTTCAGAGTAGGAGATGATTTTTTATTCGATCATCTATTATGAATTTTGATTATTTATTATGATGATTATAGCGTACCTAATTATAAATCAATGTTAATGCGTTTGTGTATGTCTATGATTGGTTGTTCTCCAATAAAAAAATTAAAACTAGCAAGTACCTTTGTATTTGCATTTACTTCGCTCCTTGTAGTGTAAGGGGGAGGGAGAGGGGGGGAGGGGGATCCATCAATGCATGGTCCAAAAAAATCAGGAATACATAAAAAATAGTAAGCAATGAAAATTAGGACGGTTGGTTGGTGGACAAACAATGAAAATATTTCGAAAATTTTTTATTCCGCGGAATTTTGGCTTTTTACGACATGGAGCAAATTGTTGACGGTGTGGGCTGATATGTAGGATAGACTTGATTCTGCGAGGGTGCTATTATTTCAGCCCTCACAACTGATTGATGAGCTTCTTGCTCCACTCGACTTAGCTTTATGCCCAAACGTTCAGCGCAAGCTTTCTGCATTGCCATTTTCACCTGTTCAAAATAATACAGTATTAGGTGAATTGGTTACAACGGAATTCCAAAAACCGGTTCGATTCCACATTCAGATTTGAGCAGGCGTTGAAAAAACCTATTATCTCAAATACATCTATTCGAAAGTGAACCAAAACGTAAGGGCAGCAAAAACTTTAATTAGCGTAGTCTCATAATTTCCTCCAAAGGGGGACAAAGCGGAGTTTTAGTCATTGGGAAATTTGGTGAAATTGTAAAAACTACAGATTTCCCAGAGGCATCGTCATTTTTCAAAATTTTTAAGAAAAAAACAGTTTAAGGAGAAACTCACGTTTTCTCCCGTTCGGGCAGAAACTGTGTGAACCGAGATTCCTTGTTCGTTCGCAAATTTGGATTGTTTTTCAACAGACACACATCTCTGATGTTCCATATCGCCTGAAAGTAACATGGGATTACAACCATAACAACAAGCATGAACATAGCCGCAGAGGAAGCAGGGTTGCAAAATCTTTGAGGGTCAAAACCAGGACGATGGTGAGAGTTTTTTTTAAATGCTTTCTGCGTCAAAGTTGAATTACTGTAATTAATGAAGTTTTTACTTGAGTATTATGAATACAGACTTTATCAATAGTCGATTATACGAAAATCGTAGACTAATCGATGGAGACTAGATCACTAATTTCAAAATGATTTTCATCAAGAATAGGCCATGCTTTCAAAAAATGTGTGGTTAAAAAATTGGTTAATAATTTTAGGATGATCGATCATTGATAAAGCGGCCCTCAATATATTGGTACTCAAGTGCATAGAATAGACGCGTACATAGTTTTATCCAGACCGAGTAAAATGGCTAAAAGCCAACCGAACGAGTTTTGAAATTCAAACTCATGCTTAATCAAACTCAAACTCTAACTGAAACCCATACTCAAACTCATACCTACTCAAAATCAAGCTCAAACCTATAATAATAATGAAATTCACAAAAAACTCATACTCATAATCAACCTCAAACTGAAACTCATACTCACAACCAAATTCAAACTAAAACTAATACCCAAAATACTGAAAAGTACTCAAAATCACACACAACCAGAAGTTAAAATCAAATTGAAACTCATACCCATAATCAAACTAAAACTCATACTCATAATCCTCATCAAACGAGAACTGAAACTCATACTGATTATCAAACTCAACTTCAAAGAAAAACTCAAACTAAAACTCATACTCATAATCCTCATCAAACGAGAACTGAAACTCATACTGATTATCAAACTCAACTTCAAAGAAAAACTCAAACTGAAACATACTCAAACATACCCATAATCAAACACAAGCTCGATCTCGTTCTCACAATAATACTCAAACTCGCACTAAAACTCTCAGTCAAACTCAAACTCAAGAAACTCGATACACAAAATGACTCAAACTCATCATAAAACTACACCTAAAACCAAACTCGTAACTCAACCTCAAACTCACTCAAACTAAAACTGATACCTACTCAAAATCACTCACAACCTCAAAAAGTCAAACTCATACCCATAATCAAACAAAAAACTCACATTCATAATCCTAATCAAACTCGAACAGAAACCACTCATTAGAACTCATCATCATAGTCAAAGTTAAACTGAAACTTACACAAACATACACAAGTTCAAACTCAAGCTCGAACTCATACTCAAGCTCACGCTCAATTCATAATCAAACTCATACTCATAATCGAGCTCAAACTGACACTCTAACTCGAAGTCACAATCTATCTCAAACTGAAAACGAACCTGAGACTCAAACCCAAACTCATAAATCGAACTCAAACTCCGCCTCAAAGTCAAACTGAAAAACAAATGGAACTAAAACTTATAAAACTGAAACATCGAACCGATTTTCGTAAAAGGAATAGGTCTCAAACTCGAGCTAAAACTGATACTCAACATTACACTCAAACTCAAACTGACGTACAAAATCGAGCTGAAAGTCGAAGTTAAACTCAAACTGAAGTTCAAACTCGATCTGAAACTCAAACTGACGTACAAAATCGAGCTGAAAGTCGAAGTTAAACTCAAACTGAAGTTCAAACTCGATCTGAAACTCGAAGTCAAACTCAAACTGACGTTCAAACTCGAACTGAAACTCGAAGTCAAACTCAAACTGACGTTCAAACTCGAGCTAAAAGTCGAAGTTAAACTCAAACTTAAGTTCAAACTCGAGCTGAAAGTCGAAGTCAAACTCAAACTGACGATCAAACTCGAACTGAAACTCGAAGTCAAACTCAAACTGACGTTCAAACTCGAGCTAAAAGTCGAAGTCAAACTCAAACTGACGTTCAAACTCGAACTGAAACTCGAAGTTAAACTCAAACTGAAGTTCAAACTCGATCTGAAAGTCGAAGTTAAACTCAAACTGAAGTTCAAACTCGAGCTAAAAGTCGAAGTTAAACTCAAACTGAATTTCAAACTCGAACTGAAACTTGAAGTCAGCCTCAAACTGACGTTCAAACTCGAGCTGAAAGTCGAAGTTAAACTCAAACTGAAGTTCAAACTCATACTGAAACTCGAAGTTAAACTCAAACTTAAGTTCAAACTCGAACTGAAAGTCGAAGTTAAACTCAAACTGAAGTTATAACTCGAGCTAAAAGTCGAAGTTAAACTCAAACTTAAGTTCAAACTCGAACTGAAAGTCGAAGTTAAACTCAAACTGAAGTTCAAACTCGAGCTGAAAGTCGAAGTCAAACTCAAACTGACGTTCAAACTCGAACTGAAACTCGAAGTTAAACTCAAACTTAAGTTCAAACTCGAACTGAAACTTGAAGTCAGCCTCAAACTGACGTTCAAACTCGAGCTGAAAGTCGAAGTTAAACTCAAACTGAAGTTCAAACTCATACTGAAACTCGAAGTTAAACTCAAACTTAAGTTCAAACTCGAACTGAAAGTCGAAGTTAAACTCAAACTGAAGTTCAAACTCGAGCTAAAAGTCGAAGTTAAACTCAAACTTAAGTTCAAACTCGAACTGAAAGTCGAAGTTAAACTCAAACTGAAGTTCAAACTCGAGCTGAAAGTCGAAGTCAAACTCAAACTGACGTTCAAACTCGAACTGAAACTCGAAGTTAAACTCAAACTTAAGTTCAAACTCGAACTGAAAGTCGAAGTTAAACTCAAACTGAAGTTCAAACTCGATCTGAAAGTCGAAGTCAAACTCAAACTGAATTTCAAACTCGAACTGAAACTTGAAGTCAGCCTCAAACTGACGTTCAAACTCAAGCTGAAAGTCGAAGTTAAACTCAAACTGAAGTTATAACTCGAGCTAAAAGTCGAAGTTAAACTCAAACTGAAGTTCAAACTCATACTGAAACTCGAAGTTAAACTCAAACTTAAGTTCAAACTCGAACTGAAACTCGAAGTAAAACTCAAACTGAAGTTCAAACTCGAACTGAAACTCGAAGTTAAACTCAAACTGAATTTCAAACTCGAACTGAAACTTGAAGTCAGCCTCAAACTGAAGTTCAAACTCGAACTGAAAGTCGAAGTTAAACTCAAACTGGAGTTCAAACTCGAGCTGAAAGTCGAAGTCAAACTCAAACTGAAGTTCAAACTCGAGCTGAAAGTCGAAGTTAAACTCAAACTGAAGTTCAAACTCGAGCTGAAAGTCGAAGTCAAACTCAAACTGACGTTCAAACTCGAGCTGAAAGTCGAAGTCAAACTCAAACTGAAGTTCAAACTCGAACTGAAAGTCGAAGTTAAACTCAAACTGACGTTCAAACTCGATCTGAAAGTCGAAGTCAAACTCAAACTTAAGTTCAAACTCGAGCTGAAAGTCGAAGTCAACCTCAAACTGAAGTTCAAACTCGAACTGAAACGCGAAGTCAACCTCAAGCTGACGTTCAAACTCGAACTGAATCTTGAAGTCAAACTCAACATCGTTTCGGTCAAAATCAGTTGAATTTTAAGGGGTTCCAAATCGGCATTACTTAGTAGGCATGGTCCATTTTCGAAAAAAGCCACAAAAATCAATTTTGAAGGTGATCTCGTGGGTTTAAAATTTTTTGAGTATTTTTCCCGGGTTTCTCGCTTGATTCACCGAAGGTTAGAGGTGTCTGGATGAGGAATGATTTCCTCAAAAGTATGTAATACTACCCAAAATTAGCAAATAAGTGTTTATGTGGACCAAATATTTGTAAAATATGGATTTATAGTTATCCAAAAATCCCCCGTTATCAAAAATTTACGACCAGGGCAAAGTTCCTTGAAATCTGTTGTTCCGAAATTTTTGGTCACCCACCTCAGATTTCGTTTAACCGGCCCATACCCCCCCCCCACGGCCACGGCCCATAAAAACGTCATTTGGCCGAGTATCTAAGGTGAGATCCATCTAATTTTGTACTCCAGGTCTCAAGGACTGACCTTGAGCCTTTGTCGGCGTTTTTCTTTTTGCTTGAAATGCCGATGCTGATAATCAATGGAAGAGGGCTCCTCGCTGCCTGACTACTTTCAGCTCAGCATCCGTTCATGGTGATAGATGGGCAACTTGAGGTCTTGCAACTGAATACATTTCAATCACGTTCTATTCCCTAGTTGATTTTTTAAACGACCTCTAAAACACCCTATCTCGTGATCTACACCACCGTTCGCCGAGTGCTAAATTAAAACTCGAAGCACGTAGTCACAATTAGTTTCATCAATCATTAGAGCTCCCAAACGGTTGATTTAGATAACGGCGAAGAAATTCGCAGGCAACATCTGGAATGAGGCACTAGAAGCTAGTGTGCCAAGGGCAAAACCAGGGAGCGGTCAGGATTTTCGTGCTTGATTGCTCCTCGCGGTCAGTTAGCGGAAAAAACTAAAAAAATCAGCTTTCGGATAGTTTCTATGCCTAGTCGTTTAGTCGATTAAAGATCATACCTATAGGAATGTGGTTCAGAAAACACCTAACATCCTAACACACCCTACGTAGTTGTCATAAGAACCGGTTCCTTATTCTTCCGAAATAGTTTGTTGCTTCATCAAGAGAAATTAAAATTAACCTAGTCATAAAAAAGTAACTTTTAAAAATGATTGATTATTAACTAGGGTGAACATCGTTCAAACTTACTTTTATTAGCCAGCAATACGATAGTCGGAGAGGTGCCGGCATCTATATTTTTTATAGCGGTTATCCATTCGCCTGCTTTCGTATAACTGGCAGCATTCGTGATGTCAAATACGACGAAAATTATCTGAAAAAGAACTTACCCTTTTTGATGGCAGATAACAGCGGGATAATCGTATTTATTACGATTGCAAGTCAACGTACCTGCGCAGAATGGAGGTAGCAAGAGAGCAATGTACTGGATAAGGCTTCACCACTGACATCCCAAATTATTAGAGACACCGTCCTTCCAGCTCTAATAAACAGAGATCCAGTTCTTGCTTCGTAGCGCCAATATTTTCAAAAATAATGCAAAAATACAACTAAGTATTTATATTAAATATTAAATTTTATTAATAATTTTTAATTTTTTATATTTTTTATTTTTATGTTATTTATTCATTATATTTATTTATATTTTACATTGCCTGTTTATTTTTTTAATTTATATTTATTAGTAATTTTTAATTTTAAAGGCTCATAAGCCCAGACATATATTTAACAGTCTTATCAGCATACACAAAAGGCCCCCAGGTCTGGAGTAATTTATAAATGGCTTAATAATTATAATCTGATACATTATAATATAATATTATTATATTAATTAAATAATAATATAGTTCGCATCGCAAAAGGGCGACCGAAAAATCATCATACTTCACTTCATGTCTCTGGTGGACGAAGTCGACTCCATAAGTTGGGTAATACTGCCTCGTAAATTCGCCTTGGCATAATCGGGTTACAATGCAGCTCTGCGGGTTTCATGAAACGAGGGTTGCAAAAACTGGTCAGTTAACTGTTCAGAGTTCAGGAATCGGTTTATATGAATGAGATTTACCTTGCCGGATGAAGGTTCACCGACTAACACGACTTTGAGCTGCTTTTCAAAATAATCCTCGTCCGAGGGAAGTGAATCCATAATGATCAAATCGCTGGCATAAAAAACAAACTAAAAACCTTCAGGGGTCAGCAAGACAGCCAATCAACACTTTCGAAGAACTTATGATGAAAAGTGAATTTCTTAATCAGTAATGAAAGTTGTCCCTACACCGTTGTGGATCATGTACTTTGTTGTGCTCGTAACCATGGCTACGTCTAACCCCTATGTATAACCGTGGAGCAGAAACCGATGATTGGACGCTTGTGGTTTTTTGGATATACAAAAATAAGGATATTTATTTATCCGAACATTTAAAAATTAAATATATTTTTATAGGTACATTTGGCATAATTTTATTTTAGAGGTGCGAGGATCGAAAATGTAAAAAAAAAACTTTTTTGGGATATACCTACCATACCTAATAAGGATAGGTACCTACATTTACGAACATATAAAAATTAAATATATTTTTATGGGTATATTCGGCATTATCATGTGATAGAGGTGTGAGGATCAAAAATGTCAAAAAACTAACTTTGTAAATTGAAACCCCGCCTAAAATCAGAGTACGCCGTGTAACGTAAATATGGAAGTAAAAATAAAACTTTTATGATTTTATTCTTAAAAATTAGGCACGCATAAATTATTGTCTATGAATGTTACTTCTCCAAATCTAAAGCACTAGGGCCTTCCGATCATGTTGTTAAAATTCGAATCTCGCTGTAACTGAAAATCGTACGAAACCGCAGTCATTGGCAAAATAATGCTGATTAATGGTCATCTTTCCACTCCAACCAATTGAAACTAATGGCTCTTCAAGTCTATAGCCGGGCTCACAATCGCTGCCAGTACTTGTCCAGCTTTCGCCCCGTTTTTCGGGATCCGCAATATTCCAAAAAGTTATGAGATTAGTAATTGTTGGCGCGTTCATAATATAGGTCAATAGCTGACGTCATAGGTCACAACTTCAAATCCTTCATTTTGATTTCTCATCAGGAAAATCAGGAATAATATTGGTTTTAAAAATTCATAGTGCGCCTCCCACCTCTTCAAAATGCGCTTATATTGGTTCTGTACATTTTTCTTTATATTCTTCATGGTAAGAACAGAAGGATTATGGACCATTATTAAGGTCTTCTTCACCAATTTCACCAACCAATCAACTGTCACTCGAATTTCGGCATGTTCGGTCCTCAGGTCATACCGGTCCGAGCCTTGAGAAGGCCTGTAATAGGAGTCTTGATGCAGAAAAGTACGTGGAAACCTGGGTATTACCATTTGTCAGCGAACTATGTCAAAGCGTTGGAAGGAGCCGGGGCTTTGGTGATTCCGGTACGCGTCGGAGAAGGGATTGATTATTACCGGTAACCAAAAAACCTCAAGTTCTAAACTAACAGCCTAAAAACCTCCAGTTTCAAGGCTAGACTTAATTTTAGAAAAATTAATTATAATTTTAAAAAAAATCAATTTGGTCCAAAAATTCGAGCTTGGATTGAAACTCTGTATATCTTTGTAAATGTATGTATACGGTACGAAATTTTTAATTTAATTTTTTCAAGTAATACCTAATTTTAAAAATAATTATTTGGGTTGTTATTTATTATTTTTTATATTATTATATTATATATATCATTATTTTCTATTTTATTAATTTATTAATATTTTTTTTTATATTTTTATTTAATAATGCGGCCCCACCCTTAGGGATCTGCAATACATATACATTCGCCAAGTAGTTAAAGGAGAGTTAATTAAAAGATTCAAAAATTCATATAAGGTTTTCCCGAATAAAATTGGCTCCATTTTGTGTAATATTTTTCCAGAAAAACCATTGCGTCAATAAATGGGCTGGTGATTCCTGGTGGCTCCGCCAACTTCAACGATTCTACGGATATTGGAGAAGCCAGTAAAATTTTATACCACCTGGCTGAGGGGGTATACTTCGAAACATTTATTTAACCACTGGAAAAAGGATTTATTTAATATTTATCATTGTGATTGTATCTTCTCACGAAAATTTACAATTTTTCATTTTGAAGTTGAACGACGTGGGTGTGCATTTCCCTATACTGGGTGTCTGCCAAGGCCTTCAATTGCTGGCAACTATTTCGGCTGGAATGAACTCAGTTTTATCCTCTTGTCAAGGGGTTGGCAACATCGGATTGCCCTTGACGTTCGTTGGCAACTTTTCCGAAAGTTCCTTGTATAGAGGAGCTTCACAAACGATCATTGATATCCTGTCATCGAGACCAGTTACCGCCAACTTTCACAAGTACCCGCCATGCTTAAATTTTGAAATAATTTTCGTACAGGAATCTCTCGCATGCTCATTAACGTGCACGACATACTCAAAAGTAGCACGTATCAAAGTCTGGCAATCATTATTTATAAAATGAAGAAATAATTATTACTTTTTTGCCTATAGTAGACTGAAAACGAGTGTTCAATTTCGTTATGAGATATGAATCTGCCACCATTTGTGGGGCGATTCAAAAAATCTGGCGCACTTAAATAAATTATACTGCCCTACTTACAATGAGGAACATGCATGAAAAACGAAATCCATTTTTTCCGCCAGAATGGTGCTGTTTAGGATGCGAAAATGATGTAGTGATGATCTTAAACGGAAAAACGACATTTTTCCTGGTGAAAAACGCTAATGAAAAGTGCCCTTTTGAACGAGGCGGGTAGCATTGTGACGTCACTGTGCGGGCGAGACTGCACGTAAAGTAACGGCAAAAGGCGAATGGCGCAGTGGCATCATATCAAGAAAAAGAAGAAGAAGAAGACGTCATACGGTCTTGTTTGTTTTGATTATTTGGATTTTTCGTGATTTCGTCGTTTCATCGGAAGAAAGTCGTGATGAGTGCTCATAAAAGAAGGATCAATGTGTTGTTGGACGGTTTCCAAAAAGCCACGGCTGAGAACATTCCATTCGTCGATTTTGATGCCCTACAAGAGTTTTATGAAAAGCACCCAGACGCCTCGCACTCGTATATTGTTGCCGCGCGACGTTAAACCAAAGTTTCCTCGTGCTTTCGGGCTCCGGGTCTTTATTTCTGCACCCCCGCATGAAGCAATAATTGCTTAAATTATTTCTCCATTCCATATTGTCGAGTACTGAGTTCATCAACAAAGGTAAACAAACATCGCCCCGTCCTATCACTACACAACACGCATGAACTCGGAGGAGGTTGCACTGGTTCACGAGAAGATGCGTAACCTTGCGGCTGGTCATTTCCCCGCTCGACTTCAAATCTGCAAATTTCACTGAGCCTCCCTCCTCTTTTAATTACCACTTTTCCGAACCGTCATCCACCATAACACCACTTTCGAAGCCTAAGAAGGAATATTATGGCGAAAAAACAGTTTATTTTTTTTCATGCATGTTCCTCATTGCGTCAATATTAAACTATTCATTTCCAGATTTTGCTTGAATACTGAAACCGTTGAGACGGAAACAGCACTTCAAGTTTGGAATATCTTGTCGGTGAACAACGATCAAAATGGGACAGAATTCGTTTCCAGCATGGAGCACAACGCCTATCCGTTCGTTGGGGTGCAGTTCCACCCCGAGAAAAGCTTATTCTCAACCTCGTCTGTTTTCAGAATAGAGAACGACTATTCGTCCAATATCGCAAATCGTTGGTTCTACGATTGGATAGTGCAGGAATCGTGGAAGAACAACAATAGTTTTCCTCTCGGCGAACTCGATAAACTCGTAATGCAAAATTATTGCCCCCAATTTACTGTCAGGCCCAACTGGAGGTGGGTATCCGAGGACTATTTTTTCAAGCAATCTCACAATGTAACCATCGTTTATAGGAAGAAGGATCATAGTGAAATATCGACAGTGAGCGTTCTCCAACTAGATTGACGAATTAAATGTTAGCTCCTAACGAAATAATTGTGAATGAGTGATACCTAATTTTGTAATTTAACAAAATTGAAATTAAACTCTCTTACTATTCCATGCTTTCCTTATTCAACCATCAGCTGGGCTTGAAAATCAATTACGCATACCCAAGCCCTGATCAAAGGGATATAAGAAAACTTCAATTTGATCCGAGTCCCGAAAATCAACAAACACAATATCGACGATGAAACTGCAATACTGCCCAATTCAAAGCGTCGTGTCTTATGGGGGCGTCTGGGTTGCCTACTTCTCAAAACTTGGATTGGTGGCAACTTGGCAAATCACGCGTCCATAGATCGCATGGCAAACGAATTGGGCAGTATTGATTCTACACCGTCGATATATTATGCCATATTTTGGCACTGACGGTACAAGGCCATTCATACCGGACGACCAGTTGGCAAGCTTGTTGGACAATGATTTCAGGCACAATGTATCCTATTATGAATGGACAAACTGTCAGTGTCATTGAATTGTCTGTAAAAAGAAATGCTCCAAAAAAACATCAATTTGGTTTTCTTCTTCAAACGGGATTCACACAAGAAAACCATTGGAGCAGGCATCAAACGATACTAAACTCAAATTTCTGATCTTCCAAAAACTGTTATCCGGCCAAATTGATTCTTCTTCCCTTCCTTCAGAAATGCACACAAGGTTTGAGATTTCATATTATACTCATTCTTGTCAAAGGGGTTAATTGAATACATCAAATAATCAAGGAGACTGTCGCATTTTGTTGAGGAGTTCCTTCCTCTCATCAATTAAACGGATGACTGAGGATGTTGCCTATTATCCAATAATCCCCAATCATCCTCTGGGCGTTCTTTGCAGGCACATTGATTTATTTAGCCATTGTCCGTTAATTTTTGAGGTCCGCAAACTTGAACCACATAATCAAAACAAACCCGAGTCATTCCAAACTCCCAAGAGTGGTCTTCGAGCAAACAATTTAAGTATTCCAAAACCAGAATTGGTGGAAGTTTCTCTTTTGCACAGCTCCAAGACTGGAAAAGAAATATGAGAACTATCTAAAATTACAAAACGTTCCACGAATATCTCATTTTTAAAATGTATGGAAATGAAAGCAACTACTAAATACCAACTTAGTGAACTGTTGATTTCCAGTTCGAGCATTGAGCACTCCGCTTGAATTCTTCTAACATGGGTATTGGGCCATTGTGACCGCGTTGTGAAATGCCCTGCCGTCTTCGATAGCATTCATTCGCCGAAGACAAAGAGACCTTGGCCGGATGAGATGTCCCGATGGATAGCCGCAGCTACGAAGGCTAATCTCAACATTCACTGCTTAAAACTCAATTAAAAGATATACACGACAATCTCAAAACGTAATATTACCCATTACGCCACTGGTAATATGGTGCAGGAATCTGTTGGTCTCATAATCATATTATGAAACAGTTCAAAAATAATATGGGGCAAGTGTCTCCATCATAAAACTTAGTTTCATCAAACGACAGCGTATAACCTGTCGAGAGGGCAAAAAAAAAATGATCTCCATACTGAAATGACATTGACTACCTATGTAAAAACGCCGTAAGGAACTCTTAGCGGATAATCGCCACGGGAAGTTTTGTGAACGTATCCTTTTGTATGTAATTTCTTGAGCAAACTATAGTCCTTGTCGTTGACAAGATATTTTTTCAAAAATAAACGAACGCTATCGATTTCCTGACATTCAAACTTCGCGCGGCGGAATAGGAAGAGAAAACCAAATCACTTTCGGCCGCTCCCCTTGGCATTTAGTTGAAAGTCTCGGCAATTTTGGTGGGTGCCAATTAACTAATGACTAATTTATGGATCGAGATAAAAAAAAGTTCAGCTCTTGTTACTCCGTAATAAAACTGTTGGCTTCTTTAGTCGACCAGCTTCCAAGGCCGCACCGAGTAGCCCATTATTTATTCGAAGCTGCTGATGACTATACCAAGAGGCACTTATTGTCCAACATTAATGACCGATTCCTAAACCAAAGACGAACACCTAAGGGATTGTAGAGCTATCTCTACTTCCCCAAGGTGATGCCGTGACGAGCATCAATGCTGGATTAGCCAACGTCACTGTTTCACAATTTATTATCCCCAGAGCATTATCGTCTCCCAGTCGGCCTCTCCAGGTTTTCTGAGTCCCTGTTGAAAAACCAAGAAAGATGGGATGCCGTCGGCGGGTTTTTACTGCTGGTTTTTGTTTCTCTCGCTTTAGGATCCTGGTTTACCAGTCGAGGGATGGGGGTAGTTGTGACAAGGCACAAAGCCCATGGGTATGACGTCGCAGCCCAAAGAAACCGTCCACCGTATGATCAATGGGAGGTTTTGAGCTTCCTGGTCTTACCGCCACTCAGACTTACAACTTAACAAAAAAAAAATGATTTTCCAAGAGTTTTATCAAGATTCTACTTAAATGCAGGTTGAGGGTGTCCTCAATTTTTATCAATGTGGGAGTTTTCGGCCTCTTCAGGGAAAACCAAGCCATCAGGTACATAATATATAATTGAAATCGCCCAGAAGGGTCGCTATTCTCAAGAAATAAATAATAAAACATGAAATTTCGGCAAAATCGTTATACGTCGAATGACGGCTAATTTACCAAAAGTCATACCTGCCTGATCCCCTTCTCCACCAGTATCGTGGATCCCCTGGTGAACCGAAGAGGCGAAAGCGCTTGGGATATTGATAATCAAAATCATGGGAACATCTTTTCAGTAGGACAAGTAAATTGTCTCACCCCCAATACAATGCAACACAAAAGAATAATATCGTATCCTTTCAATCTTCTGAAAATTCCAACTTTTCGAAAAATTGTTTTAAGTACGTATTTATTTAGTTTTGTTTTAAGGCGAAGGCAAGGGTATATTAAATATAAAGCTGTAAATTTTACAACTCTCTCTTCACATTGTTTAGGCACATAATATTTCATTAAAATCATCGTACTAAATTGGAAACTGGCTGAAAAATCGCTTGAACAATTTCTGCTTCCGCCTCTGGCCCTCGTTAACGGATTTATCTCAATTTGAAATCAGACGCCCGAAGACTGAGAGAGGTGACGTGTGCGTACACTGATATTTCCGTTTATTGTTAATCTGATTTTGTATTCATACCTAACGACTACAACGACTCAGTCCAAATATTAAGCAACAGCGGGCCACCTGTGGCATTCTTGGTACTTGGGTGAGTGCTTACGGCCTCATTTCTTCCTCTGGCCGGCAGGATCTTCGAGCGATCCTGAATTTTACCGTTCTTTTGCATTATCTTTTCCTCCTTAGGAGGGCCGAACGTCCGAAAGCTCCCAGCCTTGTAACTGGGAATCAAAATAATTATTTCCACCAAATTATCGGCAATCCGGGCTGGTGAAAGCTTTCGTATAAATGAATTCCCGAATCTGGGGAAAATCCCCCTCGTGTAGGTACATCAAGTCCGCTATGCGCACCATCATCGCGGTAATACCTGAACGGTTAGAGCGCAATGACACTATGATTCACGAGTTACGTCAAGATCTGCGGCGGAAAGCAGTCAAGCCAGTCGATTCGGAGAAATTGCGGCTCTGCGGGTTTCCCCCTATCTCGCTCAGGTCAAGGGATTTGTTTGTTGTCAACTTAGCGGTAATTCACGAGGAAAAGCGAACCAAAATATTGACGTAGTCAGCCGGTCGGGAATCTGCGAGCTGTAGCTCATCTACCCCCTGAGTAGCGGACCGGGGAGGGAGAGGGTTGAGGATTCCCACACCTCAGGGTCCTGGCATAAGCGAGTCTGTCCCCGTCGACAGTTACCAGTCAAACACTTTACGTTAGTCCATCAACTTCTGAACGAACCCCCGCCAAAGGATTGCCATTCTCAGGTGAGCCACTCGGGCACTGATGCTGACGAAATGTCAATGCGCTGCTACAAATTTCGAGATCCGTTGGCCCCTCAGGTTGATCTGAGATTTGAAATTTTTATTTCCATATTTACAGACAGTGAATTGACAGATATCCAAATCGTCCTAAAATCTACAATCGGAAAAGTTCTTCAGAAAAAAGATTTACTAATTCACTTTTAGTCAAAATCACTTCCTGAACTAGTGTGTCCGTCTGTGGTCATTTGTTCTGGTCAAATTGGCCATAACTCCCTCAATTCTAAAACTTTTCTCAAATTTCTTGAGGTCAGATGTTTGTAAGACCTATCACCCTGTTTAACCGTGATTCGAATTACTGACAGCACAATTATTGTTTTTATTTTATTTTTCCTCCATACAAAAATAAACCGATTTGACCGTTTGACATCTTTGAAGAATTTGAATTTTCCGTTAACTTGACAAATGTTGATTTTAGGCGAGTTTTCAATATTTTTGACCTAAACAGCCTCAAAAATGGTTAAAATTGTGTTAAAGTTTACGTACCAAAATATGGAAGTATTGCGTGTTATCTACGCAGTTTAAAATAATTTTGTTCGTTGCGTATAACAATAATTGTTCGTCCCGTTCCCTTACAGAATGTTTCATGTTTTCTATTTTAGTCTCTACTATCGACAAAAAATGGACCATTCCAGAAATGTTGGTATTAGCTAGCAAAACAAGGGCATAGGATACCTCATATTTCTATCCCAGTAACTTGAAGTTATATAATTTAATGCGGGTTTTAAAAATCGAATGCCCGGGTTACTTTCCATTTTTGTCTACGAGCACGCCGATGTGTAGGATACGAGTCCGCAGAAAGAGAAAAAATAAAATAACTTCTATTAAGTAATTTTTCATTTATACAAATTAATACATTTATTTGGGTTATTCTGAAGCAGATTATTGATCCTCGTAGCTTCCAAAGTAGTAAAATATACGCAATCAATCAATTTTGTATCAAAACTATACTCGACAAAACCTGGGAGTATTGTGTGTCACTCATTTTAGAGGAAAAAATTCTTTCGAACCGATTTTGCTGACGGTACTTGATTTTTAAGCCTATCTTAATTTACCTATATGAGGCCGTCTAGACATAGGGCCGCCTGACTTGCACATTCCACGATCGTTTACACGAGTTGCACCCTCAAATGACAACTCGATGCACCAATAGCGGCTTTTCGACCTTGCGCAGAACTTCGGGCCAGTAGTCCAGCTCGTTGAACTTAACTTTCCTCTATCGCCAGTTGCCACCTTAATTGTCCACTTTCCTTTTATGGCAGCAAGAAGTTGTCAACTTTGAGTAACACCAGGTTCTGAAGCACCTGCCTAGTTTCGCCATTGAGGATAAATTCCAATTTGAACGCTGCGGGAGGCTAATAAATTATTTTGAAATTGGGCCAAGTAAAAAGTCTTTCCTTTCAAATATTACCTACTTACGTACTTAATGGTCTTTTTTTTTTGAGTGAGTGAAATTCATAATTATTGTTAAATTGGCTGAATGGAACAACGAAATCAATAATTTATTAAAGTTAAGAATTTCATCAGAAAAACAACCGATAAATGCAGCACTTGGCGAGGCTAACGTTTCAAAATGTAATTTCGTCAATTCGTCGCGGTTGACATACTTATCATCAGTCACAGTTGCCCTTTTCCTCTTATAGTCGTAATATTGAGCTTTAGTTAAAGACCGCAATTACCATTTGGATTCGGAGCGAAAATAATTGGCTCTAAATGGTTTGGGGAGATTAACGAAAGTTGGCCATGCCTGGAGGAACAGCTTCGGCACCATTTAGTACCAATTTCCCTCGAACAGGTCCATAAATTGAGTAAAATGCATCTAAATTATAATGTCTTCAAAAATAGCTCCAGGTTAAGTCAAGGACATTCTGGATAAGTTAAGGAATTAAAGTAGGAACTTGGGTGTTGGTTCACAAAAATGAAAAACATACTTCAAACGACAGAACATTGACGAACTTGAAAATTCATGAAGGCGATGGAAGCAGCAGTAACTGATTATATTCAATGGAATATGAATATATCATCACTTCTAACATGTGCTATTCAACATTTTGGTGAAAATGAGTTCCGTACATATTTTTATGCAAAATCTTGCGCCCCGTGCGCTGAACTACTTAGTTTTTCCAAAAATCAGCTAGAAGTCGCTCAAAACCTAAAAACATGTGCTATCTGAAATCTGTGACCACCTATCAACCTAGAACCACCTGATGTTATTAGTCGCCAAACCAATTTTCTATCACTAAAACTAGTTGGGTTTTGACTTATAAGTACTGAAAAATGTGTAAAAACCTTCAAGGAATCCAACAAGACCAAAAAATTCAAAATCGGTTCAGTAGAACCTCTTCAAATCGGCAAAACGCGAAAAAGGAGAAATCAGATCAGAAAATTTCGAGCCAAACCGATTGAAGAACAAAATTTTCGGAAAAACCCCAAATCCTATGGTAAATTAAGCGAGGAACCCGGGAAAAATACTCAAAAAATTCTAAACCCACGGCATCACCTTCAGTATTGAGTTTTTGCGGTTTTTCAAAAATATACTCTAACTATGCCAAATTGGACCCCTTAACCTTTTCCGATCGGATTGCCCGGACAAGTTGGAGCAACCACAACTTTTAGGACTAGTTTCATCAAAACCGGATCAGTGGTTCGATACTTCGCTCCAGAAACCAATAGAACTTTAGTTAAAAGCTTTAGTTAAAAAAAAAAAAATATATATATATAGGTATATATATTTTTAACATCGTCAAAAAAAAAAAAAAAAAATAGAACTTTACAATGACATCCAGAAGGAAACGGACGAAAGAAAAATAATTTGAATGAAAGTTCATGCTGACCGGATTCCCTGACAGGCATCCGGTACAAAGTCAAAATGAAGCTCTTGGTTTCACGATACCTACTTTCTGAAACCGTAAATAACATGGTAGGTAAAGGTTTTGAAAAACGCTCGCGGTGAAGAGCCATCCCTTCTTAGATAGCCGGTGTTGCGCTATACTATGCTTCACGCGGGGTCTCTCAATAGTAAAAGTGCGAGATGCCCAAGGCCACAACTTGACTCCTTTGCATAATGCGATCCCTCCGGGGTTTTGACCCTGGGAGCGACGATTTTGTTGGAATACATCTGACCCATTGGGGGCAAGCCGCAATTGTGGATCAGGCTTCGAGATAAATTTTCACGCAATTATTCCACTAAACTGGATATTACGGGATTGAGTGTAAATCTGAGGATAAAAGTGGCAGTCACGAAGGCGCAATTATAGGTAACTGACGCCTTCTTACATTCTGACCGTTAACCTATCTAACAAGGCGGAAAATGAAGGCTATCGCTTTCTCTGCTTAGAAACTTTCAAAGACTGAAGGACTTACCTCATGCGAATCTACGTAATTGGACATGGAAAGTGTAAATTAAATTCACAACAAATTTGAGGCACAGAGGCTATCTATAGGGAGTAAAGAGTGGCACAGTGGACAATTCATTCATAAAATCGATCAATAAATTGTATCTCTCTCTTTTATTCATCTTCAATGAACCGAGATTGAAATTATTCCCATGAATCATCAATCGTGTTGCGGTCAGGTGGGTTTATACGATAGAAGTAACAAGTGTGAGAGATGTTATTCGAGTGTTCAGTTTATGGGTTAATTAAAAAGCGGCAGTTCATTCATAACGTGTCATAACAAGTGTGTATAATTAATAATATGGTTGAAAATTCGAATTCGGCCTTCATGATTACTCTACTTACTATCAAACTTTTACGCAGACAAAATCTGTGTCCAAAAAATAAATTTTTTTTGGGTATTCGACAAAACTGTTATTTATGCTATTTCAAGGCTTCATCACAGATTCGCAAAGCTACATGAAGACCATGCTGCAATGTCGAAAAAATGCTGCAATGTCTCTAAAAATAGAAATACAATATGAAAAACGTCCTAAGCTGAAAACGTTAGAAACAAAACGTGGACTCATAGTAATGTTTTAATGGCTGTACGTCGAATAATCGTATGTTTATTATTATAATGACCTAATATTATAGTGACCTAATATGAAGGGTAAGGGGAAGGAACGAGGAATGTCACAAAAAGTACTTTTAGAGAAAAAGCAGGTTTTGTATTTTAAATTCTATGTTGTTTCCCCTTACACCGAATCTTTCGTTGCCTGTCAGGGCGACATTTATACTTTTTTCCCCTCGGAGTTTCACTATACGGTTAGTACCTTTGAATTCCTACAAAATGCGCTATTAAGCTCGTTTTTGGGAAAAATGACTTTGTGTTGTACAAACTGGCCGAAGTCCAAATACAATACAAAATCTCTAGAAACCCCTACAAAAATTATGAAGAAAAAAAAAATCAGTAGGTAAAATAATTTCCAAAGTGAGAATAATTCTTTCTAATTAATTAATAATTCTCTCTCATTCGCTAATAATAATAATTATTATTATATAATAATAATTATTATTAGATAATTGGAAAGAATATTATTAGGTATTCGTATTCTTTTATTATGAAGCGTCCTCAAATAAAAAGCCAAAATCAAATTGATGGATTTACTCCAAACCATTACGCTGCAGTTGTGCCATTGAATATCGGTGACATTTAAATTCACGAATTGGGAAAATTGCCGTCTTTGCCTAACTGATTATATTAACCGATCGTCAAGGCCGCATTTCGCTCAAAACTGGTCATTCGAAGTTGCTCAAGCCGATCGGTGTCCATCCTGACAGGCGCAGAGGTCCTTGTCCGGAATTGCGCAAACGTCCTATCCCACGCAAGGGATGGCGAGTTGGGCGGTTTAGCGGCTCCGCCGATGGTTCCAGTAAGGACTAATCGGAGATAACAATTTTGGCAATTAGCGTTTTTCAGTTACATCAGATAGCACTTTTTTACATCCAGATATCATTTTTTGATTGATGAATTTTCGATCAATATTTTTGAAGGATTTTTGTTCTCTTCCCAAAGGAAGTTTTAGAAAAGACTAGATTTTAGGAAGTTAGATTTTTTGGTGTAATCTGAAAAAAGCATAGTATGCTATGCTGAGCAAGATTCATCAATTAACTTGAAACATTCACTGAAACTTATTCTTCAAACCACCGTAAGAATAATTGGACACCCAAAAATACTTAACGTATTTTTTTCAACTGCAAAAAGCATTTTTATTTCATTTTTTGGAATATTATTTTCAGAAATGATGTACCTATGTAATCTTTTACACCAATAATCACAAAGAAATTAAAGGACTTATTGGTACTATAGAAATCATCGAAAACTCAAAATACGATTTGAGGAACTACTGGTTCATGGTGTAACATTTCAAACTATTCTAGGACAACGACAATTATTGCACAAAGCCAGGATCGGCATGTCCAGCTCCTTCGACTGATTCGTACAAGCAGCGAGAGTCCGTCTAATTGATTGGCTGATTGTTTCTTGACCGTCGTCCAATTCTGTCGTCCCTTTAGTGGCGATCGTGATTTCGTCGTGTCGATGTAGTTTCGTGAAAGTCAACTCGAAAACGTTGATAATGCACCGTCGGAATAGTACACTGTAGAGAGCAATTTCCGCTTTTCCGTACGTCCGTCTGTGCGCGTTTACAAAAATGGCAATATTATACCCATCAGTTTTTTTCACAAATTTTTTCAAATTCAAGTTCCGATTATTCGCACTTCAAGCGATTTCTATCCTATTTTTCACTGGCCACGAAAACAAGTGTTTTTTACCTTTCACAACCACCGCAATCAGACAGATTATCATTTTTGTTTTTTTATTGCTTTTTCGCAGGCCGGATGGGAAGCATACCGCAAGAGTCGGTGCTTTGGGGCACCAAAAGGCCGCTGGCTGTGGGAAACGGCACCAGGCGGCTGTGCGAGCTTTTTTCTCGAAATGCAAGAGCCAACCCGAGACATACCGCATTCATTTATGAAGGTGCGTAAATTTTCAATTGAATCTCACAATTAGGGTCAGCACATTTTTTATCGTAGGTATTAAATAGTATAAATAACATTAAAATAGAAATATTCGAGTAATAAAAACAATCAAAATTGATAAACTAGAATATTGAAAACCTACCCCTACCCTCCAATTTGAGAAAAGTTTAGAATGTCAACTGAATCTGATAGGTAGCCTTTCAATTAGAATCAGCATCTACGATTTATACCTTATAAGGTTATAAATGAATAGATAATTTTAAAATAAAAATGTTAGATTAATAAAAACAATTAGACTACCCCTACCCTCGAATTAGGCCTTCCAGACACAAAATGCTTTATTTATATCAAGTTTATTTTTTTTTTTACCTCGCAAGTTAACCGATTTGAGAGTACAACATTTACGTGGGCAATTTTTCATTTCGCTAACTCATCATTCTTCCATTTTATGGGGACAGAAATTTTTAAATAATGTTTTAAGCGTTACTGAGGCTTAACCAGCCTTCAAAATTAGTCCAATCTTTATAGATTCGTTAAAATTTGAACTTTCTCGAACATTGAAGTGCCACGAGTTAATTGCACATTACTGCTTTTATTTCAAAATGGCAAAAATATTGCTGCCACGTCAAAAATTACAGAAAATAGTAATATTTTTATTTCAAATATTGTAGAAAATAAAAAGTTATTTTCCCCTACTATTGCGGAACGTTGCCAATGAGAAATTTTGTCAATATTCACGAATTTTGAACATTTTTTGCTGAAACCAACTCCCGGAAAGTAAATTATGAATTATTATGAAATTAAAAAAAGTTACTGGTACGTATAATCAGCCCAGAATGTAGTAAATCGCCTCGCAGACTATAATTATTTAGCTTCGACCAATTAAGTACCTTCTACTGACGTGAGAATGTCTCCTAACAAACAGCAATGACACGAAAATTTGACCAACTCCGTGACATTAACGACTGGACACACCGGAATTTCCTTTTCATCAATAGTGGACTTCCAACTGGGACAAGTGGCCCTTTGTATTGGTCGATTGAGGCAATTAACCCCGATTTCCCTTCCCATCAGCTCCGCCAACATTTTTCATACCGTGCCTTTCCGTCGACGCCTGCGCATGCGCATTCCTTCGGCTCAACCTTTTCTGACAAGTCAATTACTTCTGTCAAGGTTTCCGAATGGTCTGCTTGGTCAGTCGTCGGCATTTTTTATGGTCCAACTGAGACCCCGGCCTTCGACTGTAGGTACTAGAATCGAGGGAACGTCCGACCTTAGGCAAGTGCACTTTGCATGGAATGCGCCCCAGGAAAAAAAATCAATTTCCTGTCCATCCATCTTTTTTCAAATCCGACATATCAGTCCGGACTCGGTTTTAAAAAATCCAGAATTGAGGGCAACTTTTTGCACAATTTAATTGGACGGCCTCGTCTAACGCCTTAAACGGGACTTCAAAGTAGAATTGACTGCTCATTTGACACCTGCAGAAAGCAATATTTTATAGTTGACATTTTGAGACGCTCGTTATCACCATAACTTGTGGTCCATAATTTAAACCATTTTTGATTCTGACTAAAAATGTTTTCCAACATTCATCAGGTACCTATCTAATACCTGAATGTAAGGTAAATAAGTTATGTGCATCCAAAAGTTCATTCCTCAATCCAAGATTAGGTATAATAAATTAATTTTCTGTTTTAAAGCCAACAGTCATTCAGTGCATAGCCCATGATGTCCAGTGGGACTTATCTCTAAGCACTTAACGCTCGTCAGCAATTTTCATTTTTTCTTCAGATATTCGAGGAAACGTGACAAGAACGAGTTACGAAGATGCAGAAAGCCTATCCAACCAATTGGCCAGAGGGATACTATCCACGATCGCCGCCAGCAGCACATCTCAAAAAATTCAGGTTCGTGACGTGGGAAAGGTGAAAATTGCAGTCGTCTATTTGAACATTTTTTTTTAATCAATTTTTTCCAATGTATCTTTTATTTATTGGTAGCTACTGGGCTACACCCTAAAGAGGGTATAATTCTGTTTATATTTTGGCCTCCTTTCCGTCAATTGAAGCCTAGTTTTATTCGAAGATAGTATTGTTCACTCATTGAGGGGTTGCTGAAATGACTAGGGGGTCGGTTCTCTGTGGAGCTGCCGATCCTGGGGAGAGGCTAGGGTGATGTATCCTGACTGATTCCGATCCTCTTCTTGAGGGCGGCAAGGCAAGCCCATGGCAGCTTCGGTTACCAGGCGAAGGGCAACGCCTGCAACGGCGGTTTCCTTAGACTTTTTCAACAAACACCTTGAAAAATCGCCAATTCTGCTCTGCATGATGAAACCTCCTAATCCACAGCCGAACCCAGATGGTGACTACATTGTCGTTGTGGCTCTGCCGCCTTCGGACGATCTGGTCCTCACACTTCTCGCTGTGTGGAAAGCGGGCGCAGTCTACCTTCCTCTGGACGCGTCATCACCAAGAGACAGGACCAAGCATATTCTCCATGAGTCAAAGCCTTTGCTCATCATCACCCAATCAGGTCAGAAAGATTTCACCATGCTGCACCAATTGGTATTTAGCGAAGTATTCGATT
Organism: Nesidiocoris tenuis; assembly: GCA_036186465.1. Lineage (NCBI taxonomy): Eukaryota > Metazoa > Arthropoda > Insecta > Hemiptera > Miridae > Nesidiocoris > Nesidiocoris tenuis. Next base: position 13,381,188 of record AP028915.1, on the reverse strand, counting down.
TACAATAGGGTCTGTTCGGACAGATCAGTCCTGGGCAGTCCCAGACATGTAACTACTGACACCAAATTGATTCGTGGGTTACCTGCTTGGCGTCATTAGTGGCTAGTCCGGGACTGTCCTGGACTGGCCAACAGCCAGCTTTGAAAGCTATAATCACGTTAGTCCCGAGAAATCAGAATAGCCAATTTTGCTCATTAGGTAGGTAGTCTACAGTCCCAAAAATATGCACGGGAGCCAATCGAGTCATAAAATATCCATGTTTTCGTGAAATGAATCGTCAGTTGAACTATTCCAGGCAACGAAGGCGATACAGCTTATGGGAATATCGTTGCTCTCTCATACGACCAGCTGAAGCAAGATTCGAAAACACTAAGCAGCTCGAAGCTGTCTCCAAAGGAAATGGTGCCAGTATCTCGAGAAGATCCCATCGAGATCATACTTTACACTTCGGGCAGCACTGGATTATCCAAAGGTTCATATACATTTCGATCCAAAAATCGCATATTTGTTAGCATGTTCCACACAAACAAGGGGTTTTCCGAATTTTCCAACGAAACCAAGTATGGGGGAGAATAATCGACAGTATCTTTGGCAGAAATTCATCATGATATTTTATATAAGTTTTGGATATATTTTAAATGAGTTAAATTTTACGTTTATCACGAAAACTTTTTTCGATATTCCATGACAGGTGTACGAGTGAAAAAATCCAGCATCCTCAACCGCTTGCAGTGGCAATGGTACGAATTGCCGTACGAACCCTCGGAAACCACGTTCGTATTCAAAACAGCTCTGACCTTTGTGGATTCGGTGTCAGAATTGTGGGGCCCACTTTTGTGCCCCATAGACGGGCCAAGGACTTTGCTCATCGTCCCAAAAGAGATCACAACCAATCCGCAGCGACTCGTCAATTTCTTGCATCAATACGAGGTTCGACTCAAATTATTCAGGACACTTCAAAGAAGGCATTGAACTTTCAGCTTCACTCTACTCAGATTTCACGCAGCTGACCTGCGTCCTTTCTGGATTTTATCAAAAAGGCCTCTTTCGACCGAATGACAGTGTCCATGTTGACCAATTACAATTGCTGATGTTACAGATTGGTAGATTAGTCTTGGTTCCCTCGCTGCTGAAGGCCATCTTGCTCTACACTGAGATATCGGTTCAAAATTTGGTACGTTTTTTCAATAATCGATTAAGTGAATAATGATATTTTTCAAAGGTTAAAATTTACTTCAAAACTGGGATCCAAAAAAAAATTCAAAAATTTGGCAACGTTTTTTGAATTTTAATGAATTTTGTAAGAAATCATATTCAAACCGAAGCCCAACTTTTCAGAAATTGTTGAAAAAACTGAAAATCTGGGTGTGCAGCGGTGAGCCACTTGCCGCTTCTCTGGTGAAGCATTTTTTCAAGAATTTCCATTCCGGCGAACACGTTCTGTACAACTTTTACGGAAGCACGGAAATGATGGGCGACGTGACTTTCCATGAGATGAAGACGCCTGAAGACATATCATCCGGTGGAAAAGTTCCTATAGGTATGTCACCGGATCGAGCCTGAGGGGCATCATCGTGACGCCAAAAACACCCAAGATACAAGAATGATCACATGTTCAGCATGCAGATTCTGTGAGACTACAGAATGTTTCTGTCCCTAGGTTTTCCAGTTGACAATACGGTCATCTACCTCCTCAATAACTCACTGCAACCGGTCGCTTCTGGGGAAGTGGGCGAACTTTACGCAGCAGGTCTCAACATCGCCGCCGGTTACGTGAACGGCCGAGATGCTGAGCGTTTCATTCAAAATCCCTTCTCAGTCGATCCTGGTGAGTAGGGAATTAGATGGCTGATGAAATTTAGTTAGACGAATCCCAAGCTGTATTTACAAGTTGCATTTGCGATTTTTCAGAGTACAGTTCGCTCTACAGGACAGGAGATTACGCCAAAATTGTAAAAGGCACTCTGCTATTTGAGGGGAGGACGGATTCCCAAGTGAAGGTCCGCGGGCACAGAGTGGATTTGTCAGAAGTTGAGGCGGCCGTCGTCAAATGCCCCGAAGTTCAAAAAGGAATCGTGCTCTGTTACAACCCGGGCGAGCATGATCAAGTAAGTAGAACATTCCAAGAGATATGCTTGTACATTCTTGATCCATGGATTAGTCAGCTTGAAACCATCGCAACAGCAAGATCATTAACCAGCAAAATTTCAACAGCAATTGGTGGCCTTCGTGGAGCTTAAGACTGGTGTCGACGTAACGCCCTACAACATCGAGCAGAAATTGACGAGCAGCGTGCCAAAATACGCAATTCCACAAGTACGTCGCAAGAAACACTTATTACGAATTCGTTCTAAAATTGATGCTCCGAATTCCAACTAAAAAGCACCTCTCCTCAAACAGACACCAAACTAAAGATTCTTCTATGCCTCAGGTAATCATAATAGAAGAGATGCCCTTCTTGGTCAATGGGAAAATCGATCGGCAGACATTGCTCAAGCAATACAAAAACCTGAAAGGTGAGTCAACTCTGCTGGCTTGATAAGTAACGCATATCCACACGATATTGCAGATTTGATACTGGATTCCAATTTCATTTTCAGGACAGAACGTGATGCCGAAAATCGATCTATCAGGGCTGAGCCAAGCAGAGGCAGTGGCGGGCGAGTGTCTTTTCAGAACCGTGGCTGAAGTTTTGGGCTCTTCAGCTCGAGCATCCATTACGAAAGATGCGAATTTCTACGAATTGGGCGGCAATTCCCTCAACTCGGTTCTCACGATTTCATTGCTGAACGAACAGGGATACACGATCAGTAAGTGCGAACCGTGTCCCAAAAGTCCCAGAAGTGTCCCAAAAGTGTCCCAAAAGTACAAGATGATTGGAGATGTAGCTTTTCAAGACTTTTCACACTCCAACTGCTTCATTAGGTGTGACTGACTTCATCAGCGCGAGAAACCTCGGCGAAGTGATTGCGAGAATGTGCATCTCCGGATCGTCAAGCCCGAGTAAGGCGCATTGGGAGAAGTACACTTTGGAGATTCTTGAGGAGAGGCACAAAGAAGACGCGTTCAAGTACGTATACTTCATTCAGGCCGAAATGTTAAATACCCACCCAGCAAATCTCAAAAAAAAGAGTTTCGCAAACATCTCCAGAGCAGTGGGAGCACATCAAGAACATTGCTTGTAAACGTTTCCAAACAGTATGCCTGGGCAATACGTCCTGTGGCTTTAGCCGAACAGAAATCAAGAACTAACGTTAAAGCATGTTCTGGAATTCTGCAGGAATACTCGGGAACTGCCAGCTGTTCAAATTTGCCCATCCACTCTCAACGGAGCTGTTGAACGATATTCATGAATTTCAAGGGCACCAATGAAGCATTGTTCAAAAATGTTCTCGAATATTTTTGACCATTCTTGGACGTTCTTGAAGAATGCTCGGTTCATTCTGGAAAAGGGGTCATGCTGTCCCATAACCAACTAGCTGGATTGATGGATGGCGTCCAGGGACGTTCTTCGGTTGTCCTGGGCGTCATCCTTCAATTCAGCTAGAGGCCCATGGGACAGCATGAACCCTTTTAATTGTCCCGAGGGCTGTAGGAAAGAGCTCAGCTCAGCTCTTCTGGATCGCTTTTATCTCCTGTGCTTCGAAAAATCTTCCGGTACGCTAGCAATTCGATCAACCCGGCTTACTGTTCGTTTTCAGAATAATCGGCGACAGCTTCTACGAGAAGGCAGACATTGAAAAAACCATGGATCCCCCCGTTCATCGTCAGGAGTACATCGATTTGCTGGAGTGTATCTGGCCTTACTTGGTTGATCACGGAGTCAGGTAAACCAATTTTACCTCGATCAAAGATCCAGAGTTTGTGATACCAAGACCAAGATTTTGTAAAGCATCCACTCAACATTTGTAGGTTTACTTTACCAAAGGAGTGGGATCCGGATTCGGACCGGAATTATTTTGTCGCCAACAATAATCAGCGGAGAAAATTCTAGAAATAATGTACCAAATTTGAAGTACCTATTTACAGCATAGTCGTACGCGATTCGAAGACACAAGAAGTGGTGGGAGTCAGTCTGCTAATGAATGCTGACAAAGAGCCGACAGAATTGGATTTGACGGGCCAATTGATGTACACAATGGATTTCCTCGACTACCTCGAAATGCCCATCAGGTAGGCCCCCAATATTTCCATCGCCTATTCGCTGAACGCCATAAACATAGACTGTACCAAAAATAATGCACTGTTTCCAGGGAAAAAGTGCTGCCCCCGGGTGAAAAGTTGCACTCGTTCATGTTGGGGACGTCGCAAACGAAGAGCCCGCAAGAAAACATCGAAATCACTGAATACATGGAGGAAAAAGTATTCGAATTCGCGAGAGAGAATGGATACATCGGGATACTCACAACGAATACATCTCCACTTACACAGGTATGAGGATATGACACAAATTGAAGGACATAACTCACAAATGACAACGTTCGTCACGACAGGCGGGAGGTTGACTAAAAAACTACAAGCTTGGAAGGTGATTGGTACCGGGAAAACCGAAAATGGGATGTTGATTTTGAATTTTCAAGGTTTTTTCTCGCCCAATCAATTCTTCTTGGTCCTGTACCAAGAGGCAATGAGTGGACATGTGCAAATAGGAAACTGGCTCCTTTGAGGTTATGTTTACATTATGCGCAAAGTTTACACTGGCGGACTAACTCCCTCCTTTAACCAGGGCTGCCAACCGCTTGCATTCCATCTGACTGCTCCTACTTTACCAACTTAGAACCATTTCAAGAGTAAATCAGTTTTTACTTTGTATTGTAACATACTAGAATTGAAAAGCGTATTGAAATTTGCTTGGTGTGTTTTTTGATCATTAAATGGCCATCAAATCAGTCAAAACCAAATTGCTTTGGTTCAAAAATTTACGTATCAAAATATGGAAATATTGTGTTATTTACACACTAATGGTTGAAAAAATGCCACGAACCAATTGTTCAATTGTCAATTGTTTTAATCTGATGGAATTATTGTTCTAGCAACTTGCCGATGTGTTGAATTACCAAAAACTGAAAATCTACCAAATCAACGAGTACGTGGCACCGGACGGTACAAGGCCGTTCAAAAGAGCACCGGACGACCAGTTGGCTATCGTTTCGTGGAAGAAAGCTTAAGATTTTGGTTTTAGAATTTGATATTATTTTATTGATAAAATTAACGATAGTTTTAGTCAGTAGGCATTGGTGCTTTCAGCACCTCATCCTTTAGAGCCGAGATGGAAATGGATAATCCTCGATCGGCCCATGTACCTATTTAACCTAAGCAAATCAATTATGGAAATTCAAGTTTGGTCGACAAAATATTCTAGACGCATACCTACCGAGTGATTGACCTATTTATTGTGACTTTTGATTGTGTCTATTTGAAAAATTTCTCTTCAAAAAACGAGTGTTTTTGTTCTACCCTCTGAGATGACTGAATTCCAACGAAATTCCAGTCGCTATTCTTGCGTAAATAAATCATATGAGCAGGCATAAATAACGGAAGGTGAGTTTATTCTTTTTTATTATATCAAACAAAATGTAAAATGTTCCAAGATAATTGATAACGCACAAGCAAATTAAAAAATCCCATAAATAATGAGGGGGGCCTCAGTGATAAATAATGCATTATTATTATTATATTGATTAATATTTCCAAGCAAAATTAAATTATGGAAATCATCCCTTACCTTAGTACAAAACGCCGAGTGAGTGCATCATAAATTAACCAGACATGCAGTAATAAAAAATGGGAAAATTGCCTTTTTGTTATGTTTACGGTGTTTGCTATTACCTATAAATCAACAAAAACTGCAAAGACCCCGGGGGAAAACGAGAACAGCAACGATTTTCCCTGATGAACTACAAAACTCGTGCCGGTTTGAGGCGATTTCTATAATTCTATTGATAACTCGTTTTTACAGCATTTAGTCCAACGGCAGACATTCAAAGCGATTTTCAAATTCGGCGGGCTAAAAAATAAAATTACGACTTTTTCCGACTTTCGGCCAGCGAGCGCGCTTTCGTATCAACGTCCTCCAACGATTTCTTCAACGATTTTATCGACGCGGAGAAATTCTCTTCCAATTTCTTCACCGCCTCTTTGGTCGTTTCGCAGGAATTCGCCAAAACCTGTTGCATGGATTCGATTTGGTTCAACGATTTGACAAAATTCGTGCCCTGCTGATGGAGGCCTTCGAGGGCCGCCATTCGGTCGAGGGTCCTCGGAAGAAGTTGCGTCATTTCTTCGGCCGTTTTGGCCAATTCGTACAGCTCTCGAATCTAGAATAGAACGAAAACGGTTCAACAGATGCTTGACACATGCTGAGACGCTGACACGGCTACCATAACCTATTAAATCCTCTCGTATCCTATCTATTACCTCTCTTAACGGACAATAACAACTTATAACCTATCATTAGATTCTCAGAACTTTTCAATAAAACGTTACCATATTATCTCTGTCCACATCCGTCGAGCCCGTAATCGCAGATGTCCTTTCGGCTACTTGGTCCATTTTGGTGAGCAGACCGGCCATACGAGCTTCGACAGCTTCGAGTTGACTCGTTTCCAGCAAGGCGACCTTGCTCGATACGAGTCGAGCAGTTTCAGACAGACTTTTCTCCTGGCCGCCGATCCTTCGCTGCACAACAACAACAAGCCATTCCAGTAAGCAGCACCCAGATAACAGGTTAACAGGTAAACAGAAAAAAAAGAGCCGATATTTCGTGAGAAAACAATCAAACTTCCGCCAGAACAGAATTATGAATTTTGCGAAGGAATCTGAAGCAGAAAACTTAGGTTACTTACCAGATTATCAGGCGCTGAAGACACGAGAGAGTTCAGCTTCTTGACGCGCTCTTCCAGCTCGGCGATGCGAGCGACTTGTGCCAAATGTGCCTGCTGAGGCCTCGACAGAACTTGATAGCGAACTTCGTAGGGCTGTCCTCTCTGTGCGTCAACTGCAGCCTCGCTAGTCCGACTTGGCGAATCCCAAGAGCCGCCAAGTTTATCGAGGCTGGTTAGCATTTTCCTGAAATCATCGCGTTGAAATTCGGTAAACAAAGTACCATACTGAACAGTCCAGCATGCATTGCACAGCCCAGCTAGCGTTGCGTGTAGTTCAGCACATGTTGCACAGTCTAGTTTGCATTGCACAGTTCGGCATGAATCTCATAGGTATAGTTCAGCATGCGTTGCTCAGTCCAGCATGGATTGAACAGTTCAGCTTTCGTTGCAGTCTCGCATGCATTGTATGCGCGAATCATGCGAAATCCACAGCGCAAGTCAACTCACTTGATCTGAGCGCCTTGAGGGTCGGCCAAATTGCTGACGACTTCCGTCCCAAGCGAGCGATCGAGCCTCAGCTCCTCCAATTGGCGGTTCATCGTTTCCAGGTGATTGATGATTGCGCTGTTCGGCAATTCCGACGATTCGTCTTCCTGCGTCCGAAAAATGGCGATTTATTTATTTGTCGGAATTGCAAACTGAGTCAATAGAAGGAAGAGGGGCCTAAAATATTTTATTCCGGCTGGACTCATAACCTTAGTTTAACTTTATTTCAGACTTCGTCATGCGATATTCTGACGAAAAGACAATTTTCTAAACCCCAACTTCGCAGAAACATTTTCTAATTCAGATGGAATAAACAAGGTACCTTGATTTTAGTGATTTCTTCCATCAACTCCTTCATCTCGCACTTGATCCTTTGATACTTCTGCAGGGGAGTCTCTTTTTCACCCTGACCCACGAGCTCGTACTCTCGAAATCTGAAAATTGTCATAATTCGCTTCACAATTTCAGAATTTTGTACCAAGGCTCTTGACCGTGCGTTCCTCTCTAAGATCGTTCGGTCAACTATGGCTGTGCTGAGATTAACATATTTTTGGAACTTTTTGGCATAATTTTACAAAGAATAATTGCCCTTACTGAGCTGTATAGCCAGTTCGCAGTTTTCTACTCAGACGATCTGAAAAATCGACAGTTTTCGCATCCAGGACCTTTCCTTTGAAACGGTCGAAGGCCGTCGATGCGTTGATATGAAGATGTTCGATTGATTCCGAATCCTAAACAAAATTAAAGGCAAAAAAGTGATATGGTTTAGGGAAATTGAGCAAAAGAAAGAAAAAATAACATAGTCAGTAATATAGTCCAAAAAAGTACCTCTTCTGGATCGTCATGCGACTGGTCAGCCTCAGGAAGGTCCGACGTCTCATAAAAATCCGGTTGATCGTAGGCCTGCAATAATGGAGAGCATGAAATGTTGGAAATTTGTACCTAGTAGTTGGTAAAAGAAACCAGTCGAGTTTCACCCTGATTTTCAATTCCAGTTTCAGTATTAATTCGCAAACTCATACTCGTAAATCGAACTCAAACTGAAACTCGAACTAATAAAGAAACTCGAACTGAAACACCAGCTCAAACTCAAACTGGAACCGATACTGAAACTCCAAGTCGTGAATCGAACTCAAACTGAAACACAAATTCGAACTTGTACTCATAATCAAAATGAAACGGAAAGTCAAACTCATAGTCATATTCGAACTCAAACTCAGACTGGAACCGAAACTGACATTCAAACTAGAACTCATACGCATAAAACGAAATCAATCTCAAGCTGAAACTTGAACTCATACTGAAACCCAAACGCATACTGAAACTAAATCATATTGAAACTCGAACAAAAACTTTAACTGAAACTGATTTTCAGTGTTTCAGTTTGAGCTTGATTATGAGTTTGAGTTTCAGTTCCACTTCCAGTTCAGTATGAGTTCTAGTTTGAGATTAATTAGTTTCATTTTGAGTTTGACTGTCAGTTTGAGGTCGAATTTCAGTTTGAGTGTCAGTTTCTGTTTGATTTTCCGTTTAAGTTCGAGTTTGAGAGTGAGTGTCAGTTTCAGTTTGAGAATTTTAGTTCGAAATCTCAGTTTCTGTTGGAATTTCAGTTTGAGTTTGATTGTCAGTTTCAGTTTGACATTGGTTCCCAGTTTCAGTTTGAGTGTCACTTTCAGTTTCAGTTCGAGTTTGATTGTCAATTTCAGATTTATCTACATTGGTTCAGTTGGAGTTTGAAGGTTCGTTTCATTTTCATTCTGGAAGCAGTTTGATTCTGATTTTCAGAATCAGTTTGAGTTTTAGTTTGAAGTCTCAGTTTCATTCGGGAGTTCAGTTTGAGTATCAATTTGAGTTTGATTATGAGTTTCAGTTCGACATTGGTTCCCAATTTCAGTTTGAGTTTCAGTAGGAGTTTGATTTCAAGTTTGAGTGTCAGTTTCAGTTTAAGTTTCGTTTTGAGTTCAAGTTTAGTTTAAGTGTCAGTTCAAAGTTTCAGTTCGAGTTTGAGTTTCACTTCGAATTTCAGTTTTGTGTTTGATTGTTGTCGATTTACATTGGTTCAGTTGGAGTTTGAAGGTCAGAATCATTTTCATTCTGAGTTTGAGTTTTAGTTCGAGTTTGAGGTTCAGGGTGAGTGTCAGTGCCAGTTTGAGTTTGATGTTCGGAAGCAGTTTGAGTTCGGATTTCAGTTCGAGTTTCATTGTCAGTTTCAGTTGGGGTTTCAGTTTCATTCTCATCCTGAGTTTGGGTGTCAGTTTGAGTTTCATTACAAGTTTGAGAGTCACTTTGAGGAGATTGAGCTTTAATGTGAATTTAGTTTTGACTTCAAGTTCGAGTTTCAGTTACAATTTCAGTTCAAGTGTCAGTTTCTGTTTAAGTTCAAATTTCAGTTTGATTTTCAGTTTGATTTTTTCTGATTTCCAAGTTCGAGTTTGACTTTGATGTTCAGATTGAATTTCGGCTTGAGTTTCGACAAGAAGGAAAGTAAAATGAAACTTAAATGAGTCAATTTTTCTTTACGGCAAGTTTTTTGGTTCATTTTTCTTAAGAAATGAACCTTTGTAATCGGTCAGGAAAAAAAAAATTTTAACACCCCCTGAAAATTTGTTGGTTTACGTTTCAAGGGGTGTAGAATCCAAATCTGCAATAAAAATTTTTTGTCCGTCCGCCGTACGCCGTCCGCCGTACGCCGTACGCCGTACGCCGTCCGCCGTCCGGGGTTTTTTAGGGGGAAGGAGTTATCGAAAAATTTTGAAATTTTTACCAAAAATCAAGTTCCGTATCTAGTTGGTCCTAACGTCTCGACAGAACCCTACCTTAATTTTAAGGCCAGTAAAACAGCTGTTGAAGTGGTAAAAAATTCGTCTTTTTAAGGAAATTTGCAACATAGGCATGTGAGGTATCATTTTCTATAGATTTTTCTATGCCGAATCGAATGAGACCATCGCCACGCCGGTAGCTTCAACCGTTTAGGAGTTATTGCAGTTTTAGTGAGACGTTTTTGAGTTTTTTAAAATTTCTTCAATTCTGAATAACTCGAAAACGACTAGAGCCACAAAAATCGTTTTCCACTCGTTGGAATCCCCTCAAAAACTTCTGTCCTCCCGATATCTTCAATTTAAAGAATTTCGTCGCATTGCACAAATCAGCAAAACAAAAATCGGAAAAATTTGAGAATTTGGCCTCGGCTCTTAGATACGGTTGATTGATCTACTTACGACCACTAGCCTATTACACCAACAAGGTGCAGCACTCACACTACGACCAGTTGCGCTTAGCAACATGAAAGCGAGTCAGGCTTTAACAATGGTTCTGAGGCATTCTTGAGGCATTTTTAATTTCATTATTCAGAGAATTTATTAATTATTATTATTCAGTTAATTATGAAGGTGATTAAGAATAGATTAAATGGTGAATTTCACGGAATTAAACGATCTGCTGCTTTGAAAAGATAGATAGGTAAGTATTTATCAAGCGAAGAGGATGATTATTTTTGCCGGGTTGAAAAACGTTTTTCTAAATTCCCATCTAAAATGCAAATTTATACTGAAATTGTAGAATAATAAAAACTAAAATTTAGTTCTGGGTTCAAGGATTACCGATATGTCGCGAGGTTTGTCTTTGCAATCGAAAAATGAACCCCTGTGCAAAATTTGCAGAGTTCTTCGGATATACCGAAAACTAATGTGCACATTCCACTGATCTACTTAGCAGCGTTTTTTACTTCAACCGGGCCTGACATGACAGAGGCCTGGTTGAAGGGTATTGGTTCTGGGAAGATTACACTGAAAGGATGTGCCTGCAGTTGTCATACTCAAATTCATGGCTGGGCTTGGGACACAACAGACCCGAAGTAGGTACTTGGGTAGGTACTTTGTGAGTATTTTTTCAACATAAAAACTTACGATTCCCGGAAGGTGTGCATATTTCGGGTTAGCGTCTTCCATTGGTCCTATGTTGAAATTCGTCTATTTAGACGCTACTAAACTGTCTTAACTGGAAACTCCAAAAAAATCACCCAATTTGGAAACTTAAAATTCGGCCTTCGAACTTTTCACCAAATAAAACTATAATAAAATTGGGCAATTTTAGTTGGATAGGACGACCACAAAAATTGGAGAGTGCTATCATCAATGTGTTATCATCAAACGAGAATCGACGATGAAAGTTGTCATGGTAAACACAGCACACTCCCCGCAGTAGGTACATACCTACCTCCAGCTTTACCTACAGCACTTACCTACCTACGCAAGAATTACGGAATAGAAAAATTAAAATTATAATTTTTTAAATCGAGAAAATTGCAATTTTGAGGGGAAATAAACAGTTTTGATGGTAAGTATAGCAATTTTAGGGTCGAAAGAAGGAAGAACCATGGCTCAAAATGGAAAAAGGTTTAAAAAATAAAAACATTTTCAGTTTAATGAATAAATTGTCACGGATGTACCTACTCGCGCGTATTGCACGAGTAGGTACACTCGTGAGGGAGCCGCTGGTGCTGTGTAGGTACGTACCTACTAGTGCACAACGCTCGATTTCAGGTTCAAAATTTGTATAAGTAGGTACCTACCTAGGTATTTTTTCTTTCTTATTTTTAAGCCTCGTTTTGTGCATAGTATCATTGTTGACCGTCCAAAACTAAATTTTATTTTGACGTAAGTTCCATGAGAATGTAATGGTCCATTTTCTATTGTTCCTTTTTTTCGTGACAGAATTTTTCGTTCTGGATTTTCTCATGAAAATAACTGATGAATTGCTCCATTAATGAATGCATTTCCGACGTTTTGAGAATATTCCAGTAGAGGTAGATAGGGTTGGGAAAATAAACTCATTTTTTACGCACGATTCCTTGACGGATAGCGTCGTTTATTCAACTTCAAATTTCAAAAGACATTAAGAAAAAGTGATTTAACGAACGTCGAAGGGAATCACACGCTGCGAAACAATCCAAGTCCTGCGATACGATGGATTAACAGCAAAAAAATAGGGCGTCAATAGTGAGAAATAAAATAAACGGCTACTCAGTATTTATATAGCGTCGAAATTGTAAAACTGAACATAAACATACGTTCATAGTATTAAGGAATAAAGCGATAATGACACATCAATCTAACTATTCACTATGATGAATTACGGATGCGAAACTCTTCGTCGCCGTCGGTAACACTGCGAAAAGATCGACGATCCTATGTACAACAATGAGATTATATACACGCGACGGAAAATGGCCCACGGATTCACTCGAAATCCGAAATTATCGAAAAGACCTCCTCCACCGTCATGTGTTTCGTCTTGCAGTTGAAATCGGCCAATTCGCGGGAGAAATGGTCCCAAAAAGAGACGCCGCTGCTCATGAAAAACAGCGTTTTGAAACTGTTGATCACCTCTTTCGCTTTCGTTCGAATTATCTCCGTCTGAGCGTCGAATTCGGCGATTTCCTCCGCCGTCATGTTCCAGCTGGTGGCGTTGCCGACGTACCTGAGGAAATAGGGTGTGGTTACGTTACAACTTTCCTCTTCTCAGATTTGATTAGGTTAAAATGAAGGAGAGAAAATAAAGAATGGAAAATCTTCAACTCACTTTTTCAATTTTCTCAAAGTGCGGAGGATTTGCGGCTGTTTTTTAAGCATAAGAGCGGTGATCGGGGCCTGTTTGATCCTGTCCAATTGTTCGAGGCATTTTTTCGGATTGGCGTTCGTCAAAGAGAGGGCGTTCCTGATTCGGACGTCCGCGTCGACGAGGACGTACTCGACGTCCAGGACGCGCTTTTTGTGCTTCGCTTCCTCTTCGGGCGATCTGATCTCGTGAACATTGGCCGCCTTCACTTTGGTGAATCTGCGAAGAAACCAGAATCATGGGTCTAATAATTTTAGCAGTTTTCTCGCAGAAAAATTAAAATTTTCGGCTTGAAACATAAAATACTTGCGACATATTCAAAAAATTCTGCAAATCGGGTTCCTACAAACTATCTTGTGAAAAATGTGAGACATATTGAGTGATCCGTGGTCATTGGTATATCGATGAAATTCGTACCTGTCCATATGCTCGTGAGCGGACTCGTCGGTAATTTTGTCGCCGGCTTCGAACGATTTTTTCAGCTCGCGCGCCTCGTCCAGCACGAGCGTTTCCCATCTCGAAAGAGTTACGGAACGTTTCTTCTTATCCTCGAAATTTGGACGGTTCAATTGGAGGGGGATCTGAAAAATTGGAAAAAAATTATAGAAAAAAGGGTTAATTCCAAACCTTAAAGGGCGGAAGATGACTAATACGCTTTTTGGAGATATTTCATTGGAATTTAGAAAAAGGCTTGAAAAATGGTTTTCAGAAATTCATGTTCAAACGTGATTTTAGCAACTACAATTGCCTTGATTTTGACGTTGAGGGGTGAAAAGTCTGCAAAAACGTCAGAGAATCGAATCAAAAAGTTGAGGCAAAAATAAAAGAAATTTCTAAAAATTTTAAAGGGAAGAAATCGTGGGAAAAACAAGAAAATTTGGTGAATGAAGGTAGGCTACTCAAAATTTGGACAGTTTTTGAAAATTTGAATGCGTTCAATTTCTCTTAACTCACCGCATCCCACAAAAATCTGGTTTCTGTGTTAAGGTCCAAAAAATACCATTAATCCGATTCCTTGACGAATTAGAGCACACAAAAACGTTAAAGATCAATGTGGTCAAAATCGGTTCAGCGGCTCCGTGCAAAGTCCCGACAAAAATTGGCCAAATTATCTTGACACCTTTTTTCCACCATTTTGAGCGCGCTGATCCGATTTTTTCCAATTGGCCGATCGAACGGCACTCAAGGTACATCGATCCTTGAGCTCACCTTGATTTTATCCTTGCCCCGCGTAGCGTAGAGATACGAGCTCCCGTCGTCGGACGTATCGTCACTTTTATCGCCGTCGTCTTTCGTCTTGCGCTTGACCGTCGGCAACGGCAGCTTCTTCTTCTTGTCGTCGTCCTTCTTGTCGGACGGGGTCTTCGCAGAATCGGCCTCCTCTTTGACGTCGTCGTCGTCGAATTTCGACTTCGGCTTGATCTTCCGCCCCGAGCGCGACGTCGGCTCGGCGGCTTTCTCGGGCGGCGGCGAGGCGTTGGGCTTTTTGACGGCCGAATCCTCCGGCTCGGAGTCGGCCTTGCGCTTTTGGGCCTTGACCGGCGTCTGCTGCACGGCGGCGGTCTTGGGCGTCTTAGATGCCGCCGAGGGCCGCCTTTTCGGCTCGGCGCCCCCCTCGGCCGGCGTAGATGGGGCCGCCTTGTCGGCTTTCGGGGTGTCCGCCGGCTCTTTGACCGCCGGCGACGAGACGGCCGATCTGTCCGCGACCTGCGCCAGTGCCGAGCGCTGCTCGGGCGTCAGGTGCTCTTCGCAGTCGGCGATCGCCTCTGCGAAGTTTTTCGTCTTCTTGACGAAGCCCAATTTGCTTTTGTTCTCGACGTAGTCGCAGACGTCGGTCGATTTTATTACGGCCGTCTCGCCCGTGCCGTAAAAGTAGACGTGATATTTTACCTTGTTGGGCGTCTCGTCGGCGCATCCGTCAATACGCGCGGGCCACCAAGGATAGCCGCGCACCTTGGCGAATACCTTGGAGCCGGCGCCGAATTTGACCGTCATTTCGAATTTGGGCGCCTAGGGAAATTCAAATCGTCGCAATTTCACTATTTGAACGGGCAATTTTATAGCGAAACACGAAAACCCCGCACTCGGATCTTGGGATTGTTGGGACAACAAAAAATCGAACTTGAAGTTGAAGCATGAGCACCAACATGAGACGCGAGGCGGGACGAGTTCCTTTCCCAAGTTTCCCTCGTTCTAGACGGAAATTCCCCGCGCGTCTCTCCTTGATGAGCGCTGGGACTGTAACAGATTCCCGCATTTTAGAGAAAAACTTGGAACTTTTCAAATTATTATTGGTTTTGAGCTTGAAAACCTTCGTTTATTAAAACTAAATTACTCGTAATAATACGTCGTGTAAGATGCTCTGAGTTCTTACGTCCTGATAAGCACCAATTTTACAAAGTTTTAGTATTTTAAATATGACCTAACGTTTCCGCTCCCACAAAATATTTCCACATGCTCATCATCATCGGTTGTCCCGAATTCAGGCCCTTGAGAACTATAGGTACTTGAGAACCATAGACATAAGATAATATTAAAATTTTAAACTAAGCTAGTTTTTGAGTAACGGTTGCCCTATGAGACCTCGCCACTGTACATTAATTAATTAATTAATTAATGTACCTAAATAATTAATGTACATTACCTACTACACTGTAATAAACACACCGTAAATTACTGTATCGCCTTGAGTACAGAAATATTATAATACAATTATTATAGGTAAAGCATTGGGTTATGAGGTATTACTGCATTTAAGGAAAGAAAGAAATTTTATTTTACTCTTACCTACTATTATAACATGTTATAATAGTAAGAGTAAAATAAACAGTAAATTTTACTGTTGTTTATGTTATATTATTAAATAAATTTCTTATCCTTGCTCAACGCACCTCGTTTCAAGGTCCTCGAAATGTTCGAATATTCGGAATCAATCAAATGACACTATTCGAAAATAACTATTCGAATAGCGATCCTGTTGTTTGTATCGTTTTGTCCTTGCTCATTGTGGTTATCTGTTTATCTGCAGGTACGTACCTATCTGTTTATCCCGGGGCCCAGAACATTGTTTTGGTACTTCGAGGTTCAATACCTTACTAGAGCTGGGAAAAACGGTGATTTCCCAATCACCTGTTACCAAGTTCCTGTTACTCAACAGTAACAGGGCGAAATCACCGGTGACAATAATCACTGTCAGGGCGGCTCAACGATTTTTAACGAACTTTGGACCTACCTCATTCTTACGTTAGTTTCACGGGGTAACCAGTAGTGCATAGGTAACACACAATACTTCCATATTTTAATACGCAAATTTTAGACACACCTTTACTGAATTTTGGCCTACTTTGGAGGCTGTTTGGATCGATAATGTCAAGAAACTCACTAACCAAACTCGCCTAAAATCAAAACACGTCAAGTTATCAGAATATAAAAAATTCCCACACATAAAGGACACCCACGTATCTAGGTAAAACAAAGATTTTAAGACCAAGAACGCACAAATCGCTTCACTTTCTGGCAAAAAAAGCCTTAACAGTGTTAAGTTAACACTAAGGTCATGTTACAGTTTCAAACCAGTGGTGCGTAGATAACACACAATACTTCCATATTTTGAAACGTAAAATTGTGACACAATTTGATCATATTTTGACTGCTTTTAAGGGTGTTTAGGTCAAAAATATCAAAAAATTCACTATTCAAATTTTAAAATTCGCCCAAAATAAAAATACGCCACATTTTCTGAATAATAAAAATATACACATATTCTGCAAGGTAAAACAAAGATTTCGAGACCAAGAACGCTCAAATCGGTTCATTTTTGTGGCCGGAAAAAATAAAATAGAAAACACTAAAAATTCAAATATATCGGAAGTACTGTGCGTTATCCAAATTCCGATTAAACAGGGTGTTAGGGCTTTCCGAGACAAACATTTCAGTTCAAGAAATTTGAAAAAAGGTTGAGAAATGAGGGAGTTATGGCCATTTTTGTAAATGACCACAGACGGACACACAGACACTTGTTCGGGAAGTGATTCTGAGTAAATGTGTATAAGAAAAAGTTTTTTCTGAAGCTCCGTTCCGATTCTCGATTTTAGGACGATCACAATACTTCCATTTACTCTGTAAATATGGAAGTAAAAACTAATTTCATAAATATTTTAACGTTAGCAAAATCATCAGATTCAACTAACAACTACGCTGCAAAAAAAAATAGATTTCAACACAAACTACGTCCTTAGGGGTAAATGCCAACAAGGAGATGAGCAACAACAACAACCTGCCTAAAATCAGAGCGGACCCACCTCCCTGGATCACTCTCTCGATCACCTATGGGCTGCAGAGAATGAAAATCACAGGGGTATTACTCAATCACCCCCAGTGATTTTCACAGGGGTGTTACTCAGCAGTGATCGGTGATTGGCTCACCTAGTTGGCAGATGCCGTGATTCGTCATGTGCCCTGTTCTCGGTAGCAGCCATGTTACTGACGTGATCCAGTCACCTCCGTGATCCAGTCACCTACGTGATCCAGTCACCTCGTTGTTGTTGTGCTCACCTAGTTGCCTGTCGTTATCGGCTGTTATTCGTGATCTGGCGCGTTATAAGTCGCCTGTGAATCGTATTATTTGTAACTCCCTCCTCGTCTCGTTTTTGGATAAATTGATTCCTTTTGCTTGAACAATTTTCAAACTCATCTAATCTCAAGTTGGGTATCCTTTTTTCACCCAGTTTCTAGTGAAATTGAATTAGGTATTTATAAATTGACTCCACTATTGATTTCTTCTCAAAACTTGTAATGAGCTTTTTAATGCTTGCGTTCAAGTCTCTTGTGGTGCGTTCATCAGTGATAATTATAGCTGTTTTTCAATTTTTTCTATTTCTCCTGAAAAAAATCTCCCGCGGGCAAATTCCTTCTTTATTTTTTGCAGTGAAATTAATAACGGGTTTTTTTCAGTAACAGGTGATTGGGGTAGCAGTGAAATGTCGGTAATAGGTGATTTTCACCGGTGAAGTGAAATCACTCCCAGCCCTATACCTTACCTATCTTGTTCCGCTATTCGTCCTACTTACCTAGTAATTTTTTAAATTAATAAAATCTCCCCCTCCTGTCATCGCCACCTCTGTAGGTAAGTAAATTGTGTTATTTACCGAGGGCCACTTTCATCATTTACCGGCTCGTTAAAGTTACCGACTCGTTAGTAACTGATTGTCAATTATCTATCAACGAAATACATAAATCTACAAAATACAAAATCAATAGGTTCAAAATACACAGAGCAACCAACGATTCGGTAGATTTAACGTTTCGGAAAATGTTTGTACAAGAGTGGCCTATTCATTCATTCAGACTCGTTTTTAACCGACTTCAAAAAGGAGGTTACTCAAGTTGACTTGTAGTAGGGATTTTCATAGGTAAACGGCTCCGTCTCGATTTCATACCTACCTCCATCATGAAGTGTACCTATATCTAATTTGTGCGGCACATTGGACCATGGCCCTGGAGCGTGTTATATTGTGTAGGTGCCTTACGCATGCGCATTGTTAGGTTTGGATCCGTTTTCTCAATTTGGTCGGCAACAGCCCATCATAAACAATTGATGATTGTACACTACGCATGCGCAACGCGAGCCCTTTACACATGTTCCTGCTCCCGAAACATACTCTGGGCTAATACTTAATGAAATTCGTCATTGAATAATTCAATTTTAATCAGTTTCAGGGTCCAGTATCGAATTCTTGGGTTAAACGTCCTAGTCAAAATGGCCGACGATGACGATGGAAAGGAATACAGATGGGAAACCGGATACGAAAAGACTTGGTACGTCAAATTTCGGCTGATCCGGCCTTGTCTTAGCTGTCCTCTCGCTTACCGTTTGTCATATTGTCAATCCCAAAACCCTTCCCTAAGAATAATTGTATCGCAGGGAAGCGATCCAGGAAGATGAAAAAGGCAATTTGGAGGCGTCGGTGGCCGAAATCATCCAGCGGGCCAAGCGGAAGGCCCAACTGGAGAGAAAAGGCCACACCAGACTGGGCATGATGAGGCATATGTACGTCATACTTGACGCATCCGAAGCCATGTTGGACCAGGATCTGAAGCCGACCAGGCAGTTCTGCACGTTGAAGGTATAGGTTATGGAGGAATATACCTTTTCTTCATGAGGGATGCTTGTTTCTTCTTTAAATTACCAATAAAATGTGCAAAATGTATTTTGGTGCATTCTGGTGCAATTTTGGTGAGTTATCCTGTGCAAAGAATCATGTAAATCAAAATATCCTCATGAAAATAGCGTATTGCACTGCCATCTGTGAAAGATTACAATGCGCAGGTTACCCGTGGGAAGTTGCCGTGCGACGTTTGATGATTGTTCAATCAATTTCTTCACTTAGCAAGCAAACACACCCGAAATTTCATAATCCTTTTGCAGACTCTCCTAGCCCGCATCACTTTACATGGAAATAGTCAAGCAAGTTTTACGGTTAAGGCGGTGAGGGAGTTACGTTTAAACACACCTTAAAAATCGCCAATATTATTCGTGACGTTTCCTCGAACTCACTTTAGAGCAATGAATTTCTAAAAACTATAATTTTGGTAGACTTTTGGAAAACCCGAACTTTTTTGAGGCCCAATACTCTGACATCATTCATTCCGCCTGGAAAATTGTACGCTGGAATCAATGCTAATGTGACAACATGGACAGTTGAGTAGGCGGAAAACCCAACACTGAGCCTCCAATTGAAATCCTCGGTGAATTAATAATTCGACAGACGGTCGCCCCGTAGTCCAGTGGCTTGGACATCCGCTTTCGGAGCAAGGGGTCCCGGATCGTAACTTGTACTGGGCGATTAAAATTTTGGCAAAATAATCATTTACGGCCGAAGGAAGGAAAAGGCTAGGTACCTTTCTTTCTTTCGGTACACTAACATTATTCGTGTTTTTTTTTGTTTTGCAGTTACTCGAAAGTTTCATGGAAGAGTTTCTACACGAAAGCCCGCTCAGCCAACTCGGTTTTATCCTGACGAGAAACAAACGCGCTGAAAAAGTAAGCCAATTTCAAAATTTATGTTACCAGTTTATGCCGCCTCTCCAGCGGTTTCCTTGGATTTCATGTTTGGGGTGTTGAAAAAGTTCGATGTATTAATGGACGAAATTATCGGTAAGTTCTAAAAAATGCTCCATATCTTGAAAATCTGTGAAATGCAATGGCCAGTTTGTCATGAAGTTTTTCAACTTTTCAGATCTCTGAACTGTCTGGAAACGTGAAGAAGCATTTGGAAATTCTGAAGACGAACTTCAGCTCTCCGACAGCTTGTAGCGGAGAGCCTTCGCTGCAGAACGCTCTCGAACTGGCCAAATCCACATTGAAGCACATGCCCCCCCATGCTATTCGGGAGATCCTCGTCATTATGGCCAGTCTTACGTCGTGCGATCCCGGCGACATAAACGCTACAGTCCAGGTAGAGAATACCTTCATTCATTGTATAGTATACATTTTTGTGCAATTTTTCAGCCATTTTGATTTTAAAAAATTCGTCAATGGTTTGCTTTATATTTTTTTTATTAATCGATTTTACGACGAAAGCGCACACCTGCTGATTTTTCTACAATACAGTCATTTTTGAGGGGGTAATTGAAAAAACTAAAGCACACTTGGAGCTTCAAATGAATCAAAATGAATACGTATTATGTATTTACATAATCAATGCAATTAATTCAATGTAATCAAAATGAATACGTATTAGGTATTCATTTTGATTCATTTGAAGCTCCAAGTTTGCCTTAGTTTTTTAATTTATCCCCTCAAAAATGACTGTATCGTAGAAAAATCAGCAGGTCTGTGCTTTCGTCGTAAAATTGATAAATAGAGAAAAATATCGGGCAAACCATCGACGAATTTTTTATCATAATAGAGAGTTTTTGATAGTTCCGTGCTTCTTGTCACTTGTAGTACGAAGTTAATAGTTTTTACGAAGTAGTCAACGTGCAAATCCTGAGAATGCTTGGAAAATTTTGACACTTGAGCGACAAAAATGGATTTTTTCCAGAAGTCCGGATTTGACTAATTCCGTACTACGAAAAGGCAAAAAGCACGAAATCACCAAAAACTCTCTAATCGCTCGAAAATTGCACAAATGTTTTATACACAGAAAGTATTTAATCCGTTTCCTCAAAATAGTCTCTTTTTAAGTGCCAAAACAATCAGATAACACTTTGAGACCAAGCTGAAACTTTATTATCTTTATTATGTTCTAAAAAAGCGTCTTCTTCTTCTTCCTCTTTAGTCGCTGAAAAACATCGGAATTCGAGTGTCTGTAATCGGCGTCGGCGCTGAGGTCCATCTGTGCAAACACCTTTGCCAAACGACGGGCGGCACTTATTCGGTGATTCTGGACGACGTCCACTTCAAGCATTTGCTGCATCAGCACGTCCTACCTCCCGCGGCGGCTCGGACGTCAGCGGAAAGCGCTCTCATCAAAATGGGCTTCCCCTTCAACCCGCCGGGTGAAACTACCAGTTTGGCCATGTGCATGTGGTAAGTTTGGAATTTGAATGAAAAAATCGAAGTATCCAATAATAGCTATAACCTATTATAATAAAAAACCAACAAAAACGAGCTACTCTGCTCTGAAGTGCGTATCAGACTCAACCCTCAACGCGACAGGGCTGGCCCGAAACATTCGCCAATTGGATCCTTCCCGGCCGGCAGCTTGAGCCGTTGGTGGGCGGGTCAAGCCGTCCCAAATGGTCAAGTGCCGCTCAATGGGCCCTTTTGCCAGTTGACAACAATGGCGCGGCTCCACACGTCTGATACCCACGTGGAGGATTCGTTCAATTTTGTACAATTTAGCCCTGCCCGATTCAGAATTTTTCCGTTTCCAGCCATCTGGACACCGGCGACGGCAAATTGGAAGGAGGCGGCTACCTGTGCCCGCAATGCCGGAGTAAATATTGCGAATTGCCCGCCGAATGCAAAGTTTGCGGCTTGACGTTAGTATCGGCGCCTCATCTCGCACGGTCGTTCCACCATCTCTTCCCTGTTGGCCCTTACGAGCAGGTGCCGATTGCCAGTTTGGAGTGCAAAGATTGCTTCGGTTGTCGCCAAGTTTTCCGGGAGGTTGAAAAAAATGTAAGACGATGAAATTATTGTATCGCGCTGATTTCTCCCGTATTAAGCGTTTGTTCACTTTATTATCCATAATTTGTCTTATGTTTCCAATGACATAATCGCCTTTCTCCGATTACATTTGATTCTTTTTCCATTCAGGCTTTCAAATGCGAAACGTGCAAAAAAGTGTTCTGCCTCGACTGCGATATGTTCATCCACGACACGTTACACACTTGCCCCGGCTGTTCCACCAATCAGAAGACATTTCAGCATTTTATGGGCACCAGTTAAACTGCGTATCCCCAGGTTCCTTAGAGGTTCCTAATAATGTCGCTGATGATATAATGCATTATGCGTGTAAATACGTTTTTGTACTGTTCAACTGAATTATGAAATTATAAACGTCTTGCTATTCTCCCTGACTTGTGAGCTCAGTATAACCTAAAAAGCATAAGTTTAACGTTTTGATGAAAGGGAATAGAAAAGTTCAGTAAATTACCACCGGAACTCGATCGCAGTGGCAGTGGAGCGGCCATTTTCTACATTATATGTCTTTTGCGTAGGTGCGCCAACACACCAGCACGAAATTCGGAGTCTTCCTGGTAGATTCTTTGAAGTCAATAACCAGCTTGGTTTATTACTTCATTATAATTTGTTCACCATTATTTAATTATTGTCCTTTGGGTAATGGTATAGGCGACATTTTACCCCTACTGACTTGAAATTCAACGTTTCTAGCCTTGATTGCCACTCAAATTCCAAATTTTCGATCCGATTTCGATTTTCGATGGAAAAATCCTGAAGAACAAAGGACATTTTTTGGGGGGTAATAATATGAGTGCTTTCTTAGGCTTTCGATATTTCTATATACTTATATAATATATATAAGTATTTAACAGTATATTATATTAACAGTATATTATACTGTTAAAGACTGAAAATGCGGGAATTTTGGAGTAAAACGGGAACTTTCGATCGAACGCGGGATTTCCATGACGAACGATTTTCATAACTAAACCCCCAGAGTTGGCAACACTGCCGCCGGCTGCTTGGCTTTGCGGTGTTGATTATTTTTGTTTTGCACTCAACTTGCCAGTAATTTCTGTCGTTTTGACTGAAAAGGTGTTGGTGTGTTCATGTGTTTGCCTTATTTCTAAACGTCGTTGCAGGTAAGTTCTTTCAATGTTAATGTAGAGTATAATGAAGTAAATTTCTATAAATCTCCGTATCAGCAATCGGCAGCTTTCTCCTTAACGTAAAATGCAGACGCACCTCCTACCTGCATAGTAGGTATGTAGGCCCTTACTAGTGGAATAACAATTTTTCAATAATTAATACCTACGAGTGTAAATTTTTTTGATTTTTTTAAAACATACTTACCTATTTATTCACTAATTTATTCAGAACATATTTTTCGTCCGTTTGGCAGGTACGTCGTAGTACGTAGACGTATTGTACCTTAGTCCTCATCAGCATTATTCTGAATTTCAGTTAGAATGGCGATAAGAACGTACGGAGACAAACCCATCAGCTTCCAAGTCGAAGAGAATGGGGAATACTATTGTATCGGCTCTGAGGTCGGCAACTACCTCAGAATGTTCCGAGGTTCGCTGTACAAAAGATACCCGGGCATGTTCAGGCGAACGCTCGGCAACGAAGAGCGAAAACGCCTCATTGAGTTGGGTGAGTGAAAGGGAGCATTCAATAATTATTGATTATAATCAGCGCTCATTAATGACAGGCCAAGTAGCCCCCCCCCCCTTCTTGGTACATTCAATTTTAATGCCGCCTTCCTCCTTGATGCCTACCGTTATCCCGAGAAGCAATATTTTACTGGTACCCAAACTCAAACTGATACTCAAATTCGAAAACCGAAAGAAATTAAACTCAACCTGATATAGATAGACAGGATCAAACTCAAAAAGCAACCGAACCTCAAACTCAGCTGATACTCAGATTTTACTGCAAGTAACATATTCGGGTTTTATTGCTCTCAATACTGTAACTTTTTTTTACGCCAGGTCAAAGCTGAATTATAGATGATACTAATAATTGTCTAAGGTACCTACTTTCACCGAATCTAACACGAACTGACCATGCACAATTAGTTGGATAACGTCAACCCGTTATTCGCCACTAGCTCGATATCCCGTTTACCCAAATTTAATCTCTCGAAAACGCATTTTTACAGGGCTGAGTTCTCACTGTTTGGCATCGAGTATATCGCTCCTCAGAGCGTCCGAAGTTGAAGATATAATCGAGGGAAATGACGAAAAGTACAAAGCGGTGTCCGTCCACTCGTCAGAAACGCCGATCGCGGCTTCGGCCAAACCCAAAAAAGCGATGCCTTGGGTCCCGTCGGTTCCCAACAGTTCGCATTTGGACGCCGTGCCTCAAGCTACACCGATCAATAAGAACCGAGTCGTCAATAAGAAGGTGACAATTTTGGACTGTTTCGTTTCCGAGTACATTCTTCACGGCCTGCCAGTGTTGAGAATTTACCTTATTCCCCTGTTTACAGGTGAGGACTTTCCCGTTGTGCTTCGACGACACCGATCCGGCCTCGATAATGGAGAACGCGTCCCAAGTCGAAGTCCTGGTTCCGATTCGGCTCGACATGGAAATCGAGGGCCAGAAACTTCGCGACACTTTCACCTGGAACAAGAACGAAAGCATGATTACGCCCGAACAGTTCGCCGAAGTTCTTTGCGACGATTTGGACTTGAACCCGCTCAGTTTCGTGCCGGCGATCGCTCAAGCCATCCGGCAACAGATCGAGGCGTATCCCACGGATAACATCCTGGCGGAGCAAACGGATCAGCGGGTGATCGTCAAGTTGAACATACACGTCGGGAATACGTCGCTTGTGGACCAGGTAATTTCAAAGCGTGAAGCCTAGCTAATCTTTAGTACCTACGCTTTGATTCGAAATACGCTTATCGCACTGCAACCTTAAGTACACTGTAGCTTAAGAGCTCTTTAATTTCAAGTACACTGCAATATTAAGTGCATTTTAAGCTTAGGTTCAACTCGATATCTTGCGCACGTTGATTTCCTTCCCTGTAGTTTTCAGTAGGTACACTCCAATCATGGATGCACTCTTTTTTTGGATGCGCACTTTAATCTTGAACACGCAAAAGCTCAAGTTCATTGATAAAGGTTTTTTGAAAAATTAGCCAGGTGGGTAACTGGCAATTGATGATTTTCTCCGGCAAAATCTTCATTCTCTTCAAGGAAATTTCAGACTTCAATCGGCTGTTCCAGGTCGAATGGGACATGTCCGAGAAAGAAAATTCGCCCGAGCAATTCGCGATGAAGCTCTGCGCAGAATTGGGCCTCGGCGGCGAATTCGTCACCGCCATCGCCTACTCGATCCGCGGCCAATTGTCGTGGCACCAGAAGACGTACGCCTTCGCCGAGGCGTTGAGCAAAGTCGAAAACCCGTACAGGTCCGGCTCGGAGGCGGATCAGTGGTCGCCATTTTTGGAGACGCTCACCGACGCCGAAATGGAGAAGAAGATACGCGACCAGGACAGGAACACGAGGCGGATGCGGCGGCTCGTCAACACGACACCTGGATGGTAGAGGACTTTTGCATATCGAACGACTTGCATGGGCTTGAATGGTTTGCCGTCGTAGGCGTTTAACATTTCCGAAGGCGTTAACATTTTTGAGGGAGGCTTCTGGATCTCCATCCGGTGTGGCCTCGACCCAAGCGCTCCTCCTTCTTGGCGCTTGGATACCAGAACGCACCAGATGGAGATCCAGACGCCTCTGTCGTGCGTAGGAGGGTTCGATTTGACGGGCAACCTTCGTAGGTTTTTATTTTAAAGATGGGAAACAGTCACTGGGGACTAATTGTTTTTGACAATTTTTTCGAATTAGTCAATAGTAGTATAATGGATTTTTTGGAAATTTAACGCTCTTTCCTATGGGGTTTTTAGATTTGATTTTGCTTGAAAACAAAAACAATAAACAACAAACAAAAAACAAGAGCACTTCAGTGTTACAGAAAATACCTAAATTGGTGCAAAAAAATTCCTTGTACGTAGGTAGCGTGTGAAAAAAACGTTTTTGGAAGCAAGTTAGGAAGGAAATTGGTCGTTAAATTGATATCTGGGGTTGGTGAATTATTGCAGGCTATCTTTGGTTCCTTTCTTTTCGCCTGAGGACTGTATTTTGATGTTAACTTAGGATTTTTTCATGATGCATGATTCAGTAGGTACCATTCGAACCATGCATGATTAATAGGGTTTGTTAAAAAAACAATTGATTTACCTTATGAATTCTATTACTCCGGCGCAACAGGGCGGTTTGTGCCGATCGCAGAACTGCGTTTTTTCTAATTTCAACGGCGAGTCCATTCCTCAAAACTTGGTGAAACCAGGAGTCTGCAGTTCCACCACGTTGGCTCTTTGACCACCTGTGGATGCTAGCTTTACGATCTCCGCATCTCCAAACTAGAAATTGCTTAGTCCGATTCGGCATACACATCAGACAAATGCGGATTGGACACCCATGGCGACCGTTTGCTTGATGGCCAACTCGGTGGAACTCCAGACTCCAGACCTTTTGTGTTTTCCTTCTATTTAGTTTCGAATTTTTGTTCACCCCTTAAAAAATTCAATTTTCCAGTTCTCGGGAGTGATTCGAATCGACTAGTATCCGTCGGATTGATTAACCTTTTAATAAATAAAAGTTGAGAATGAGTCGTATTTATTGTGCCCGCTTCGCTGAATGGTGCCAAGGTAGTGTTACACACTCTCTCGCTCATTGCTCTAAAAAACTTATTTAATCGAAAAAAATTTCCAAAAGCTTAGCGGATTTAAGAGGAGATTTTTCGAGTAGAATTTGCAATCTGTTGTATTGGGCGCGCGTCAAAAAAATTTTTTTTGGGAATTGGTAAAATAATTTTTTTTAAATAAAATAATTTTTTAAATTCTTTTAAAATATTAATTTTAATTTTTATATTTCATTTTATAGGTAAATTTTTTATATTAAATTTTATTTAAATATTAATTTTTAAATTTTTTTTTTTTGAAAATAAAATTTTATTTGGTTGGCAGATTCCGATTTTGTATTGTGTGAAACGGAAAACGATCGTCAGCATTTTTTTCTTGAGCGATTGCGCGATTGAGTTGTAACACTATGGTCGCTTGGTGCAGTATTACCAGCATGCAAAATTTTGATCTAATGTGTAGGTTAGGGTGTCCCTTATTTTTCAACTCCAATATTTTTGGACGCATACCCTCTCATTTTTTTCTCTTAGGTCTAAAACTATCGTATGTGAAATAGTTTCCCCCTAGGATGACGTTAACCCGTGCCGAATCGTCGCCAAAGTTGGAATAAACGAATTTGGGCTTTTTTGCTAAAATCGCCCCTTTCTTGAGACGCTCTGAAATTTCTTCTGGCAGTCGCGGTTGTTTGATTGGCCTGAAATTTATACCATATATTTGAGTAATATTAACGAAGATCTGGTAAAAATTTGAAGAGGATTGGATGGAAATTGCGTGCTACAAAAATCTTGTAAGTCTATTGTTGGTGCCCGTTTTATCGGAAACTTGCATTCAGACGGTTTTACTGACTCTTAAGATAATATCTCTGACGAATCGACTTTAAATGTTCACCCCGTCTTCAGAGAGGCTTTCAGAGAACTGCTGGGAGTAGAAGAAGAAAAATAAGAGTTTATTTGTATAAAGCCAATAAGGCCATTACAAAAGTTGGCAAGATTTCATTAGGCACAAAAGTGAAGATAAAATAAATTATTCCTTTTTTGAGAAAAGATTAGCTCCTACTTGAGCGTTAAATATTATGCATCGGAATTTTTTTTTTTTAATTTCTTAAGTAAGCATCTACCAAAAATATCTCTTGGCCAAAAGCGGAAAGTAAATAATACATTTTTTCCTCAGAAAACAGTTCCCTCTGAAACCTTGAAGGCCCTGAGCCTAAGGACCGTCTGCAGGAAACCAATAAAACTTGCAGGGTTCTCGATAGTCACGACTAGCAGCAATTCGCCCTTGGAGAGCGTGCATCCACCCAAAAATTTGAGCCCCTCGGCTCGAAACACTGCGCATTCTGCGATTAGGTGTTCTAAGGTGTCTGGCTTTGTCAGATCACAAACTTGGCAGTTCCGATCTGCTGAGAATTTTATACAGAGCCTGTTCAAGTATACCCGACAGAAGGGGAGACCTGCTAGTCTTGTCTGAGCTAGGAGTCGCTTAGCGCACAGTGGCAGGGCAGCCTCCAAGTACGGAAGGCCCCCCAGACATCTTACGTTTCTTGGGACTCGGTTGAAAGAAGATTGACTCGCGCCCTCAACGTCCTCCAGGCGGAGCGGAGCGTCCTCCAAAGAGTTCTCGCTGTTGTTTCAGTCCGGCATAATCCTGCGGTTCCAGGAGTCCCTCGCAGTCCGCCTGCGCGAGCAGCTGCCTGAACTGCAGGGGTCAGCGAGCTTCCAAGCTCTAGAAGCCTGTAAAAGCCAGTCCTAGGAAGCCGCTCTTTACCCATACTTTGGAGTTTCAGAAACCAGCTAAACATTCCCTTCCCAATATGCAGTTTGAGGTGGGTTGTAGTTGAAGCCCTGACGAGGTAATATGGCGTGCTCCATCCCAAGCCAAGCAGGGCCGCTGTAACTTGAACTCTTTCGAGCAGCTCACAGTGGTAAAAACTCCATGCTTCTGCAGCGTAAAGGGCTGTACTTGCTATCACTGCCGAAAAAAGTGTCTTCCACGAAGAAGGCGTATTGGCTTGAGACCTGAATACGATCGGCCAGACACTTTTATAATCTGCAATCTCCTTCTCAACTGCCAATTTGGTATGCCATGTGAACAAGCCTGTAGAGGAGAACTCGACCCCTAGGAAGGCAACAGACTTTTGGACAATGACTAAGGGTTACTGAGGAGAATATGAAACATTGGCAGAGCGCGAATCCAGAATCGACATGTTGCTGCACGTTTATGCACGGTTGCGATGATCCCGGATTTGAGATAATATAATAGATACGAATTCACCCCACATTTTTGAATGTTAGTTCAAGCACCTTATCTAATGCCTATGAAGATGCATGAACTGACAGGTTCATGTAAACATCTTACGGGGTGAGTGCAAGAGCTAAATTATTTTTGGAAAAACGAGACAACATCTGAATACTCAACCTTTTCTATCAATCGTATTTTTCGATCAATCCTCTTCAAATTTTTACCAGATCTTCGTTAATATGGCTCAAATATATGGTATAAATTTCACGTCAATCAAACAACCGCGACTGCCAGAAGAAATTTCAGAGCGTCTCAAGAAAGGGGCGATTTTAGCGAAAAAGCCCAAATTCGTATATTCCAACTTTGGCGACGATTCGGCACGGGTTAACGTCATCCTAGGGGGAAACTATTTCACATACGATTGTTTTAGACCTAAGAGAAAAAAATGAGAGGGTATGCGTATCGAATTTCCCAAAAAAAATTTTTTCTCCGATATAAGGGACACCCTAGTGTAGGTATGCCAAATGTAGACGTATCTATAAATTTTTGTTGTTCATGCGGTGGTAGCAATAATGGTAGATGCATGCCTGGCTGTTATTGCTTGTATTACCTCTGACTTTACTCGTATCAATTTTACCTATTTGGAATCAAGTAATTTTGCATTATTCTCTGGTTTGCCTTCATGTAACGATAATTATACATCAGATGCATAAATAAAATAAATGTCTATTTTACGCTTAGATTGATAAAACCACAGATACAATTCTCTGATTCATTGTAATGAATTGTTTGATTATCAAACGGAAATATATTGCGTTTTATTGCCTGGTGGCTAGCTCGTCTGACTCAAGCTGCAGGCTGCCGAGAGTTATGGGTTCGATTCCCGTAGATGACGTGAAAAATTTGCCCCATAGCCTTATGATAATGTCATCTACTGGTAACCGGGTTTTCTGGAAATTATCTGAAATGGAGAATTAAACTCAATCCGTGTGATACCCTAAGGGTTAACACAATTATTATAAATCATTATTGCATCGTTAGGCGCATGTCGCTTCAGGCTTACTAAGCCCTAACCAGCCATCAACATTATGTTGAAAAATCCAAAAGTGTTGTTTATTTCTTTCGCAGGAACGACACAAAAAGAGGAAACTGATTTTTCCTTGAGAAGAATCCTTCCGAAATGGGACGAAGTCGTGAACGGAATGCCGAGTTTTGAATTTTCATTTCCCCTTTTTTTACGTGTACATTTTCTATTGATATTGATCAGAAAGCCATAGATGTAATTTCAGCATTTGTTTTCTGCTCCTAGAATTGATTTGAGAATTAAGAATTTTTTTAATATTTATATGAGGCAATATATTATTTCACCCATTTTCTCACGAAAGGTGTTTCACTTTTTTAAAATTCACCTGTTGTGATTTCGTGAAATTATCTGTTTTCCTACCACCTAGATAACGTACACTACTCTATGTAGTTCGACGTTTCATTTACTTTTCAATTCATATTATCTAAATATCATTTTATTTAAAATTAATTATAGCTATTAAAAATAGGAATTTTCACCAATGGAGAAAAATCCTGAACATTCGAGGTTTTTATTCCATAATATCTTAATCGATCAGCTACAAGTTGAACGAATCCCAAAATTCAATTTTTTTGGAAAGATGATTTTTTTCTCAAACTATTTTTTGCATTCTGATTTTGTATCGCAAATGGGTTCCAAAATTATAATTTTTTGAATAAATAGTATATAAAAAAGAGTTTAAGAATTTTTTAAATAAATATCCTAATTCAAAAATTAAAGTTAACAGGTAAAAGTTGAATAAATTAACCCTAAATACTGTCATTCTAAGAAAGGAGAGGTGAATGGAGCCTTAGCGAATGATTATTATCTTCCTAGAATGAAGGCAACGTCACTCATTACCCCTCTTGCCATCACCCAATCCAAATCCATTTTCGGAATAAAAAAACAATCGAATGATGAACCCTGTCGAATCTCAATGACCAATTTACCAAGTTGCTTACGACTGTCTCGAGTTCCTGGAAGATTCAGCGTTCCCGTTCCTATTTGAAGGCCGGTTACGAAACTTTATAATTAATTCGAGATTTCCTCAGAGCTGAAAAAGTGTTCACGCGTTTTTCATTATCTCAACACCTGCCAGGTTTAAGCACGAGCTTAAATTCGCGGCTGTGAGAAAACAAAGTTGGTGTACTTGGCTTTTTCGGGACGAAGAAAGTTTGTCGGCCGGCGCCTATACCTTAAATGAATCAGATGCAGGATCGTATTTATTAAATAAATACGATTAAATTGATTAAATAAATACGATTAAATTAAAGACGATTCCAAATTTTGGAAGCTTACAGAAGGTAGGTACCTACTTTCTAAATAAAAGGTGATATCGTGATTATGAGTCAGCGTTCACTCATTAATCATTTAATTTCATTTAATCATCATTTAATCATTCAATCTTCAATTCATGTTTGCCTCAGAATAATTAAAATCTCAAAGGAAAATCAATGATGACCTATATAATAAGGTAGGTACCTAAGTCTCATATAGATAGGTACCAATAATGGACCCTGAAAAAATACATCATACAGGTACCTCGTCTACGTTTCTAGAAGAATCCTATGACCTTTTATTTGGTGGGGATAAAAACTCCGATTGATATGCCATTCTGCGCTAAACAAAAACACTGGTCTTGCAAGTCCACCGTACTTAGTTTTCAGTTGCTCGATCAAAATTCAAAATTACCTATCAATTGTAGGGTTTATATGGGTGAAATACCCTGTCGCCATTCGAGCAATATTGAAATACATTCAGCTCCAAAATATTTAACACCGTGGCTAATTATCCACAAGTTCTCGCCAGTGGTAGCAACTTAAATACTTTGCCCTTCCCCTCTCTAATCACGACGATGACTGCCATTAGAGACTTGGAAGTTCAACCTTTGTAAGGCAACTCTGTTCAAACGAAATCTGAAACGTTGGTGCCTAGTATATCTTCGCTTTGGCTCAACCCCCGTCTGAGACCATGTCCAGGTAGGTACCTACGTCAAAGGAACTAAGGTCCTACACAGAATTCAATCAATGCTTGTTGGCGAATTACAGAGCGAAACGCAGCTACAATTTACTACAGTGGACAAAATTAGCGCCTCGTTCCTCCAGAATTTAGACAATTTTATATTTTTATTCTTGCGCTTACGGAGGTTTGTACCTGCATAAGTTGCTTTTAAACATTTTCGACAAAAACCCGTCATACAACCGATCAATTGAAAATGTAACGTAAACCTGTCATAAAATCAACATCGAAACAGCGTTAGTACATGATATTAAAAACAAACAAATTTTGTTTCAATGTATCTTCCTTAATATCAATATTACGATAATTTCAAGTTTGCAAGTCAATACTTTTGATCGATATTGTGAATCGATTATAAGGTAATCCTTACTACTTTGATACTTTGATAATATCGATTTTCCAACTCAAGCTTTGATATAGATTTTCCATGTCAATCTTTGATATCGATTTTTCAAGTCAAGCTTTGATATCGATTTCCCAAGTCAATCTTTGATATCGATTTTCCAAGTCAATCTTTAATATCGATTTTCCAAGTCAATCTTTAATATCGATTTTCCAAGTCAATCTTTGATATCGATTTTCCTAGTCAATCTTTGATATCGATTCTCCAAGTTCACTTGTACACCAATATTTTGATATTACACATTTTACAAGTCGATACTTTTGATCGATATTTTGTATCGATTTTACGAATTGATCCTTACTATCGATACTTTGATAATTTCGATTTTCAAAGTTAATCCTTGACATTGATCTTCCAAGTTATTCATTGATATCGATTATCTAAGTTTATCCCGTTAATCGATTTTTGATAGTACCAGGTTTTGCAAGTCGATCCTTTTGATCAATATTGTGTATCGATTTTCCAAGTTAATCCTTACTATCGAATATCGATTTTCCAAGTTTATCGTAATATCGGGTTTCCAAGTTCATCTTGTACATCAATATTTTGATAGTATCGGATTTCGCAAGTCGATACTTTGGATCGATATTTTGACAATATCGTTTTACCAACGCGATTCTAAACATCGATATTTTGATGACTTCCATTTTTCAAGTTGATATTCTGACGTTATGAATTCGTACAATACATAGATCTATTTGATTCGATACAGTGGCACTTCAGTGTATCGATTCAATACATTCGACTTTGGTAAGTGTATCGTATCAGAACATCCAATAAAAGTGGGATGAATTTTTCACAGTACCTAATGCATGATAGGCCTATGCAGAGCAACCTTCAGCGACTTAGTACCTACGTATAAGAAAACATTTTACGAGTATCAAACTCTAACTGCCTTTCGAAAATGAATATCTTCAAGGCCCAGATACTTTCGAGGAAATGCCCCAATAGGGCTTATAATCTCACAAGAAAAGTGAACTATAGGACACTCAAGACTTGAGTACTTAGTAATTGTTGAGTGCGACCACGTCCTTCTTTCAATCTGGCTACTAAGTAGAGCTACGAGATTCAAAAACCTCCCCTCCATTTTCACCCTATTACAATCATAAGAGATGTGACCGTTCAGGGTACAATTCAAGAAATGTGAATGCCAACTCCAGAGGCTGGATCCCCAAGTTCGACGCACTTAGAGTAATTGCCCATTAACCCAAAACCCCCATCTTTTAGGTATAAGCGCCCAAGGATCCAGTTTTACATTGCTTCACCTCTTGTTGAACCATTGGCAGACTCGAGCTCCTGGCAACGGTATAGTGAGTTTCAAAATGTGTAACAGGGGATGTGTAACGCCATATGAGGTATTTACAAATTTAAATATGTCATTTTAGCATCGTACGAATGCCAAGGGCATATGTTTCTTCGAATCTGGAGCAGCTTTGCTTATTTAAGGGATTTTTCTTGGAGGAAGACTTACTCGACGGCTGACATGAGACAATTTCCAGTAAGTAACCATGAATCCAATCTGACTGAAAGCGTCATAAGACGAGTGCAGACGTCACTCATTTATGCAAAAGCTTGCAGGAGAAGAAACGTGGGAAACTAAAAACGGTCCTTTCCCTCCCACCGTAACGAGAGTTTTTCAGCCTTGATCTGACGCTGTCAAAAAATAAAAAATCTCCAGCACCAACATACCTTTTTATCCACTAACTTAGATAACAGCCACATAAGGTAGGGTTAACCGTTCATTTAAAAATCCATTCAACCATTACCACCATGGCTGAGCTTCAGAGAGCTTCGAGACTGAATTTCAAATAAACCGTTCCTGCTTAACTTACTTACTAGTAAAAGAGAGGAGGAATTTTGCAAAATTTTTGCTGATGAGTATGCTGATGTAGTCGCCCAGCACAATCCTGATCGGGAATGGGTCCTTAAAATTTCGTGCAGATCTGAGAAAGGACCTCTGCATGACTTCAATTTGGAAAACCTAGCTGCATCCTGCTGAGGGATGAGCTGAATTACCAATGCCTGTTATTTTGCGACGTCATCCTACGTAAGCCAGCGTTCCCTGCTGTGTAGTCTACCCTAATTTTGCGCTCCGACTGCCTGATTAGCCGCGGAATTCATTGAGCCCGTCATTGCATTACCTTTTCTCCCGTTTGACAAACTGTCCATCCTTGAGACGTAAACGTTTGTCGATGACGATGGACGGACCAGCTCAAAATCAAATCTCGAATCGATTTTTTCATCGCTCGAATTGATTGGGATGAGTTTCGACACGTGCGAATTGATATTATACCTATGGTAATATTCACATAAGGCCAGTCGATTTGGGACTTGAGGTGGGAAAAATTAGGTACCAAGGATTTCCTTACTGATTAGTGCACCGTATTCTCAGTAGGTTAGTACCTCTTTGGAGTAAAATCAATGATTCAAGACCGACTGAATCGTTCAGAAATGGTAAGGCGAGCCTTTGTAATTAGCGATTCATAAACTTCAAGTTGAAAGCTGTGATTAATGGGAAACACTGGTTTACCCGGCCCGGAAGAAAAGCTGACTTGTTAACAGAGCATGAGCGACCAAAACTGAGAAAAACATCGAGCTTTTAATTAGCCCCATATAAGTAATTAGCTACGTAACTTCATAATAGTAGGAACCCGTGATATTTCCTTTGCACACAAGTTCCTTTTGAAAACACCAACGATTTCTACTGCTGATGATTTCACCCTTTTAGGCGAACCGTTTTATCGTTAATTCACAAATGTATGTCGTCCTATTGAACATAGTTTGTATCGAATTATCCGAAAGCACGCAGGAAACACGAGAAAATTCAAGGAAAGCGGAGGGCTAATGTTTGTATCTCTCTGACGAGGGTCATATTTTTCTATTAAGCAAAACCATTCTAGAAATTCGTCCGGATGGGAAGACCACACTTTCATATCGCTAAATTTTGTAGGTGGTTTTACTCGAGGCCTGGTAATGGATCACTTCGCAGTGTTGTGGTCGGTAAGTATCTATGCAGTGAAACTCTTCGGGGCATAGGTATGTATCAATTGACCACTATATATACCGCAAGATAGTAGGCAGATTATTCTCGAGAAAACCTTTTGGTAAGTAAACTTGAAGAGTTTTCCTCCAAAACTGCATTCATCCACTTTCGAGTTTTTGTCGAAATCGATTTCGTTTTTTCGAAATTCGATTGCTTATAGGTACCAAAACTGCTATGAATCGAAATCGAAAATCGAAAAACGATATATACCGCAAGATAGTAGGCAGATTATTCTCGAGAAAACCTTTTGATAAGTATACTTACTTAATTTTCAAATTCATATTTCCAGGTAGTCTAGGAAAGTAGGTACTGTCCTTTTTTTTAGGTGGGAATGCAAATGCATATTTTTGGAATGTTCGACCTTTGCACTTTGTAGACTTAGCACTGTTCATGATCAATTAAGTTCAACATTTGGAAGTATTGTATTTTATATGCCCACCAGTTGAACTTCTGTTAAAAATGGTGATGGAATTGAGGGTCTAAAACAGCTGTAAAACTTACTTTCAAAACTCATTCCCTTGATGGAGTGATGATGCTAATTTTGCTGGCGTTGGAATATTTGGTCAGTATAGTAGTTGGAGAACTTTTGCGTCCAATCACCAAAATCAATTGACATTCTTCTCTTGTCGAGATTGTTAATTTCGAAACTTTGCTCGTTCCTAGGTCAACTGAAGTAATACCTATTGGTAGATTGGGAATATGACTAGGATTTTTATGTAATTACATATTGGACAGGGTTGAAGATACTTTAAAGATTTAAGGAAACAAATACGTTTCAGGATCTACTGAATTATTTGAGCTATATACTAAGTAGTAACAAGTAGTAACAAGTCGCGACTTGTTACGCAATTTCACATATTTCATTATTTTTTAAATACTTAGTCCCATATTTATTTAGAAATCGTAGTGGAAAACAGGACGAATTTTCAATGTACGCAAGAATATTAGCTACTCATAGTAGGTAATTCCAAGATTTTTTTCAAGTTTTTCTATTTTATTATTTCTGGCCACAAAAATGAACTAATTTGGGCGTTATTGAACTCAAAATCTTAGCTTGACCTTTCAGATAAGGGGATATTTTTTTATCCCAGTAATAATTACGTAATAATCACATAATTATTATGTGAGTGATTCGATTTTTGGCCGGCTCTCAAATTTGCATCAGGTGTCTTTGTGCTTTTTACATTTTTGATTCTTGGCCTTCAATCAGTTCAGATATAGAGTGACTTTAGTTAAAGAAATATACAATAATAAATCAAAAATTTTACTTTTCAACAATAAGATAGGGTTTTTCATAATACGGAAAAATAAATAAATATTTATTTAGCAAAATAAAATCATTTCATCATTTTGAAACAATAATAACATTTTTTTTGAAGAAAGACACATACTTAATTGGACAAATGCGTACATTTTCACGTGTATGTACATATCGTCGTCTGAGGCGCAGCATGGCACATCTAACAATTTGGCAGTTTTTAGGTAAAACAGAAAATCATGTTTACTCTCTGTGCCACATCACTGCTCGGTTTCAGATTCGCTAAATTCGTCGTAGAACCCACTGAAATATCCCTTAGATACGCTTGGATACCTATGTTAATGCATTCGAAAATAATTGATTTTTCCTTTTTCCTGAAAATTTGCCAAATGTTAGATGTGCCATGCTGCGCCTCAGACGACGATATTCGAGCATTTTCATATCATATAAATCCTGGCCTATGAATATGAATATGAATAGTGCTTTTGTTTTTAGTAATTATGTCTCACTCACGATGGTGCCCTATGGTAAACTATCTGCCTGCTTTGTAATTTAGCTGTGATTGAA
Source organism: Nesidiocoris tenuis (assembly GCA_036186465.1). Lineage (NCBI taxonomy): Eukaryota > Metazoa > Arthropoda > Insecta > Hemiptera > Miridae > Nesidiocoris > Nesidiocoris tenuis. Next base: position 13,343,766 of record AP028915.1, on the reverse strand, counting down.
AGAAAACTAATATACCTAATAGTCTGCATAGGTAGGTGCATATTAGGCACCTATTGTATCTCCTTTTGGTACATTATTTCCAGTTTCTATTTTGTATCAGAGGTTCTCATTATTATTTCACCTTCGCCGAAAATAGAAGCTCAGCGCCCTTAGGGGGTGCTTCGTCATTAACTTCGCCCTTAATTATTGCGTAATAAGCATACGTTTTACGGCCCCTGATGAAGTTAGGGTTATGGCCTAGTCGTAAATCAACATTGACTTCAAGCTCTAATTATCCTGACTTTGGTATTAGTTGGGTAGATTTGAAATACGTACCTAAAGGTTTAAGGGGAGGCCATACGTACGATACACAAATCTGCAGCTAGGTATATTCAATTCTTCAGATTTTTTTTGTGTGACAACTTTTGCCTTTTTTCGCAATTTTTGCCTCTCTTGAATGGGGATTTTACGGCAGCCTAAAAAATTCACGATTTTTTGGTCGCAGTTATGTGTTTTGGTATTCCATTTTCGAGCATCAGAATGTATTTCGATGCCAGCGACATTTCTTTAAAATAATTTCGCAAAGGAACGTTTCCTTATAAAATCTTGGACACCTGGGATAGTTGGGCCTTTACCAGGAAAATAAGGGCGAACACCGCCTGTACGATTCTGCCAAAGGGTAGTTACCCACCCTTTAGCCGCCTCCATGTGGGTGGGCAGAGAACCTGTTGGAACTCTCAGGCCGAGGGGGGGGGGGGCATGGCTGGGGGCAGAAGAGGCGGGAAGTCTATAAAAGGTTGAGAGGACAGAATACGCGCCCCACACCATCAGACACGCTGCTTCTGATCTCATCCTCGATCAAAGGTAAGGTATCATCTTTCAATTGCATCGAATGCAATGCAACCTGCATAAAGCGAATTTTCCGCCGAGGTTAAATAAATCGGGGATTGTAGATAATTTATGATTTATACCGAACTATAGAGTGAGATAACATCGGTTGAGTTTGTAAGCTCCTTGTTAGTGTAAACTTGAATTGGAAATAGGTATAGTTCTAAAGGGTTGATGAGTCCCCCAGTCAAGTTATAGTTAACATACCTGTCAAATACCCAATCTTGGCTGTTTGCATTTGTTAAGGCGATAAGCGCTTTCGACGTGAAGACGTAATTTTGAGGCTTGATCAATCATGACATGATTATGAATACATTGTATTCACATCGAAAGCGCACGCCACCAAACCAACCTCAACCAGCGAAGACGGCTTCAGGTATTTACCATTAACTTGAATTACCTGCACTCAACTTCGAAGGTTTTCTCTCATAAGTTTCAACCACAAGGTATAATTTTATAAACGTCAGTAGTAAACTGAAGAAAGTAACTTTGATTTTTTATTGAACTAGGTATAGGAAACTGAAGGTACCTAATAAAACCGTTTTATGGCCCTGGAAGTTTTTTCTTTTACATAACCTACTACCTATAGACTAAAAACCTTTTGGAATCACGCGTTCACTGTTTTTCTGAAATAAAAAAAATACTTTTGATAGGTACCCAATTTATTTTTCGGTCTTGGAATTTCGTATTACCTATTTAAAATAATGTGAAAAATTGCACAAATTACTATGAAATTACTGTAAATTTACTCGAAAAATAAGTTCTCGTATCTTCCAGGTGTTCTTCTTTCAAAATTACCTATTATTATCTACTATTTAGCTAACTGCTATTTAAAGTTACATCTATGGACTCACAAGTCCGCTGGATGAGTTGGACTGAGGGTAAATTCGATGAAAATCGCATGCACCTTATTACAAATCTGTGTTATAGTTCAAAATTGATCAATCGTTAAGCGAGAATTGATAAATCCGAGGATATGATTTTTTGTTAAAACCAGTTTTGTGTCAGCAAGAAAACTGAGAGAAGGGGTGAGGAAATAGGCTACTGGATACTGGAACAAACTCTCTGGCGATGATGATCTGGGCCAATTCATCAAATATACTTACCCATCATTATAAATGCATGGACGAACAAGTTGGGAAATTTTTGGTCCAAAAACTCGTCGGCGTAATTATTTTCCCTTTATACAATTTAACGAAGCGTCCGTAAATTGATGCAAACTTTACATCATTAGCCGATCGTCAATCTAACCGAGAACCGCCAGCGGTACTTACATGAGCGTCTCATTTGTAAATCTAGTTTACCTTTCTCGTATCCGACGCCAGAGACACCGAGTCTCCAATAAAAAATAAATTTGCTCAACAAACAGAGCAATTAATTATTTTTCGGTATTTCACCGCAGCTTAAAGATTATTTGATGTTGGACACTTGCGGTCCGCCAGTTTTTTGAGTCGCATATGTCGTTTTTTAGGGCTGCGTACTATCTATGCGCCCTGCGGCTTTCGTCGACTGCAGAAGGCTACGCAGCCGAAACGGCAGCAAATAAAAAGGTGTTCCAAAATCATCTACTCCTCTTTATTACCTGCATCTACCTTGACGACGGAAGCCGCAGGGTAGCCAGTATGCAGCCCTAAAAAACGACATCTAAAAATTATTAGACCCGATTTTATTTTTTCTGCGTCAAATTGGACAGAAATCCATCGTTCTTTCGGGTTTAGTCGCCGTCCTTCTTCCGTGGCTTGAAAATTCGGCTGAATCTTCGACGATCTGCAACAGACCCTGGCAGGGTTGTCGTGTTTATCAATAAAGTTACTCATACCACGCCATCGTTATGCCGAGGAAGGGAAATCCATAAGAAAAAACTATGGTGTACCGGCCTTAAAAACAATGAAGCTCACGTAAGGCCGTTTAGGGCGAGAAAGTAGTAAAAATTTCATATCGACCGAGCAGTTAAAAACGACTTCGGTCACTTAGCCATGATTGACGCTGTTATCCGAGTTATCCCGCGAGGGGTTTTTATTTATTTTCATTTTACTGTTACCAATCCACTTGGAGGGATCGATCGGCCTTTGACGTAATAAATTTTTGCCTTTCGGACGCTTTTTTGCGTCTTTTGAGGTTTCATAGGAAAGCTGCTCCCGAAGAAAAGTCATGCGATTACTTGGTATTGCAAGAGTGATACCCTCGGCCGTAAAGGGTGGGCAACCCTCTTTGGTCAATGGACGTCCATTGCCGTTGAGTACGCTATTTATTCTGATTCAGTTCTTGCTTATTGGGTCAGGTTTATTGCCGAGAGCAAGATTGAATATCCGGGTTTTTCGCTGGCGTATTTCTTTTCCAACAAGTATACCTAGCATTTTGGTGTGTGTATCATGAACCTTTGGCTCCAGTATTTTAACCGGGTACAACATCCTCCCCAAGCTTCCCCGATACCTGTTTTCAGCTCAAAATTCAGTTATTTGAGCCGTGAATCGTTTGAGCGGATAATTGAGGATGATTAATGGGGAAATAGTTACATATTTAAAAAAAGCTACTATCGGCAAATGTCCTATCATCCACATTTATCCTGGAGAATAAAGGCTATAGGAAACCAGAGTTTGAGCAGTACTATACCCATTTTGACCCCACTATGTATTTCAGATATTTATTCCATTCCAGGTTATTATAGGTTTTTACCTATCGATGCCAATAAGTTTGCCTAGGTGTCTATAAATACGCCTAATAATACCATGATTACCACGATCAGAATATGGCTGGTAAGCCTTATATGAGTTAGTAGAGACTATGGAGGGTTAACGATTTTTTTCGAATACTTGATAACCTGTGTACGTCGCATACGATAGTTTACTTCAATTATGATAGGTACCACATTGAATATTTCCCAACAATTGGTTACCTACCTTATGCCAGCCTCTTCTTAATCAAACAACTTTTTTCAACTTCCTACCGGATCGTATTTACAAACGTTTTCTTCTCGGTACAATTTTTTCTCCCCGGTCTGACTGTGTTTAATCAATGTTCAGCGGTTGTACAGCATGATGCGATTACAACGATATTATTAACCCTTGCACAACCCTGTTAAACCAATAAGCGGCCGGTTCCTTTGTGTATCTACCGTATAATCTTCACTCAGCTATGACAAAGAGCTCAGATTGGATATCGGCGGGGTCCGTGCAGTCTGTATTGGAATAACTTGGTGTTTAAAACTGGAGATATTTTTCATATTTATACCCAATATTCATATATCCAATTTATAAATTGATGTACCAATATTCAATTTATAAATATACGTATGTATTTTATAATACTACAATACAATAATAATTTTATTATTCTATAAAATAAATATATGTTTATATTTTTCCTAAACCTCTTGTACGATTTAAAATCTTTCGACAATTTTACAAATTACCATTGTAGGTACCTACTTTGTGATAAGTAAGATATAGGTAATTAAAAACGTATATTAGTCAATTCACGCGGTGAAGAGTCATTGACTTCCTTCCCCGAGCTAATACTGTTGCGTATTAAAAGAAAGAATTTTTTTACATTTATTTTATAATGAGCCTTTTTCCACCGCGAGTCAGGAGGATGTATTGTTTTTTCTTCAATTATTTTTTTTGCCAGTGCTTCGCCCGTTTACAGGAGTTACACTCTTCCCATGGAACCTCGCGGGTTTAATTGAATCGAGCGACAATCTTCGTCCAAACGATTCAATCAGGGAGAACATGCACATTGATTGGATTCGGGTCTGGTAGAACGCAAACCTGAATCCCGCCAACACGGTTTTCTTCGAGGCAAAAAAATATTTTATAAGATATTCCACCCTGACATTTCCGTAGGGATGAAGTTTATGTCATAAGCACGTTTGCCTCGAATCAATCCCAAAGCTGATTTTATCCACCATATTTTTTGAATGAGCGCACTACGACAACCAATTTCCAAATTCAACCCCAAAAAATCAATTACCATTTTCAAATACAAAATTTTAAATTGGAAGCTAATTAGGTACCTAGTTAAACTGCCCATTCACCATGGAGGTTAAACCTACTCATCCTACCTATGCATTTAAAATAATATTTTTATATACAGCGCTTTCAAGTAGAATTGAGTTATTTCCAAACCAAATCTAGAGTTTAGCAATTTGAAATCGAATTGAACATTTTTTCAAATCAAATTGAGAATTTTTCAAATCAAATCAAAAGATTTTGAACCAATCCGAGAATTTTTCAAACTGATTTGGCTTGGAAAATTCTCAATTCTGTTGGAAAATTCTCCGTTTTGCGTGAAATAATTTTACATTCCTTCAATATAATTCATGGTTTAATTCGACAAGAAAATTCAATCACTCAGGTAGTTCTTCGCCGAATTCCTTGCACGAGGTTGAACCTGAAATCATCATCCGATGATTGCTTTTACTAGTTTGGTCCCAACAGCAATCGGAATATCTGCCTTAAAATTTATCTACTTCCCTTCAGGCGCAGCTTGATTCCATAGACCGCAGAGCTGATTGCAACTAAATTTACGTTCGCCCAGCATTCTGCCAACGCAGAATTCAATCGGCAAGGCTGAAATCATTCGGTGTGCGAATGGTGAAGCCTCAAAACCACCGATATTTCAAAACGAATAAATTTATAGCGAGATCTAAATTTCAGTCCGACAACCTGATTACCACTTTTGCACCAGTGTTCCAAATTGTGCTTTCAACGCTCTATTCTTGAAGATGATGCAAAAATCAGCTTTTGAATAGAATCTCAGGAACTGCCTTCCCTCGTACGAGTTACTCCGAATCATGATCAGAGATCAAATTATTACCTAACTAAATCATTTCGTGGGGCCACCCAGACGACAATTTACCCTATAGATACGCTTTCACAATTATTCCCCCGGTTGCTACATCCTACTGTTAAACCGAAGTATGGACCAAATTGATGGTCCTTATTGAATTTTGGAAGACCAAATTGAATTGGAGAACGGGACCTAAATTTTGAATGGGCGCGGCTCAAAAGCCACCAAAGCCACTCGACGTGGCGAACTATGGATCAAAGGGCAAGTCCCTCGAGGGCGTATGGAATATCAGGGTTGCTTTTTGTTTTGAAAGCACAAGTCACAAGGGCTGTCCTTCAAGGATCCTTCTGTCCTTGAGTTGAAAGAGAGTCACGCAACCCTGAAGGACCCCCAGATTGAGGCAGGTCCTCCTCTGCTGCAGTAAAAAAAAAAAAAAAAAAAATGGACTGTTTAAACACTGGCGTACACTCCCATACACCGCCGATGAAAGTGTAGCCCAGCTTCATCACTGGGTCATCGGCTGAAAAATACGAGAAATATGCGCTTAGATGTCATTTTTGAAAAAATCGAGTAGTGTTGGTGTATAACAAATTTGAAGGTATTTGAAAAAAAAGTGAAATAGCTAGGTACTTGGTAGACTTTGTCTGGAAAACAATAAACAGTCATAAAACTCCAAATTTGTTTTTTACTTTCAAAAAATCCTCGAAAAACGTTCCAAACTTTGAAATATGGAACCTATTTTCCAAATATCTTGAACTGGAATGTTTGTCTCGGCAGGACGTTATCACCCTGTTAATCAGATTTCAAATAGCTCACAGTACTTCATATATATTCGCGCTTTTATTAAAAAAATTAATATTTCAAAGCTTAAAAACAGAATTCGCTCTACTCTCATCAGATTCCCTGACAGACTGACAGTGAATTCCCTGACAGTGAATTGATAAAACGGACCTTAAACCTTTCAAGTTTTCTTCAAATAAGTGAAATCTACCTAAGCAATTATAGATAGTAGGTATTTGCCCGGAACAACTGCACTGTATCTGGCTTACTTTATTGCGGAAAAGGCGTTAAATCGAGCAAATATTTGCAATGCTGATACCCTCTAACCTTCGCATCAGAACCTTTATATCTGGCCACCCCAGGGAAACGGCATTTACAAAAACCAAACATTGTTAGGAGTCGTGTACAAACCTTACAGCAAACACTCGGAGGAGAACTGTTAAGAATATTGTGTTCGACTTACTCGGAATATTGTGCGGAATCGATATTTTCACTCTCTATTCTGAGGTCAAGAGGTGAGGTGATAGGATGAAAGACCCGGTGTAAATAATTAAAAAGGAAAACTGTACCTACGTCCCAACGCAGCTCTTAGACTGCATGCGTTTTGGATTAATTTTAGAGGACAGCTATCTATAGACGCCCTGTTTATATATTTACTTTGAATTTTTCATTTGCATTTTCTCTAGAGTGGATTAATTGGCGGGATTGTGTCGTGGCGTTCCTCAAAAGGCATTGTGACCCTAAAAAATTTTGTGGCCACGACATCGAACCACTGGTCCGATTTTGATGAAACTAGTCCTAAAAGTTGTGGTTTGCTCTAACTTGGTGCATATTGTCCGGGAAATCCGATTGGAAAAGGTTAAGGGGTCCAAATAGGCATAATTGGGGTATATTTTTGAAAAAACGCAAAAACTCAATTCTGACGGTGATGCCGCGGGTTTAGAATTTTTTCGAGTATTTTCCCCGGGTTACTCGCTTAATTTACCTTGGAAAAGGGGGTTTTCCGGAAAAGTTTGTTTTTTATCGGTCTGGCTCGAAATTTTTTCTCTCTCTTTCTCGATTTCTCTTTTTTTAGCGATTTGATTGAGTTCTACTGAACCGCTTTTGAATTTTTTGAGCTTGTTGGGTTCCTTGAAGGTTTTCACACCTTTTTCACTACCTAAGTCAAAATTAGATGGGTTTTAGTGATCAAAAACTGGTTTAATATAAATTTGAAAGCTCGGCGAAGGAGACAGGATATTTCAAAAGACCCTACCCCTGCTATCTGACTACAAAAAAATATAGCAACTATGATGGCAAACTAAATTATCTTCTCTTCGGTACAGAACTTCCCATTCCCAAAAAACATTGAAAACATTGTATGCTGCTTGGGTTGTAGGTATATCAGAGAAACGTGAGCGGTACGTTTATGTTACATGGTTAACATTCAGCGGCCCATTGTTGAGGGTTTGAAGGGATCAGACATGCGGATCATCTTCAATTATGCACGAGCGATTAAGCTCCGTACGTAGAATATTAGGTAAGGCCGAAAGCATGCGAATCTACCGATGCCAAGCCTCGATAATGGTTAGGTTACAATACATACTTGAAATGTAATAATAAATACTTGAAATGCTTGACAATTGTTACATGTTTTACAAGACCGATTCCCTGCCTCCGTTGACCGTTAGACCTCGGCCAGAAAATAAATTTAGAATGCACATCCTGAAAATTAAAATTTAGTTACATTATGCTCTCGATTTGTTTCATCGAAATCGTTTGCTTTAAAAGGAGTTATTTTAACTTAGAGTTAACGGTGCACCCTCATCTACTACTAGAAAGAAAATAGAAGTGCAGATAACACACCACTATAGGGGAAAGTGACCTAATATGAGACACATGCCTATTATGAGATAGCGCTCTATAGCCTCTGTATGGTGCTATTCTCCAGCGATTTTTCCATAAACTTATACCTAGGGATGTTCTTGAGTGGAGGAATGGCTGAATCACCCAACTCCATCTCTGTGGAGGCCTCAGTTTGCGATAAGGTGGCCAGCGTGTGAAGTGAAATTTTTGGTTCATTTTTCTATAGAAATGAACCTTTGTAATCGGTCAGGAAAAAAAAATTTTTAACACCCCCTGAAAATTTGTTGGTTTACGTTTCAAGGGGTGTAGAATCCGAATCTGCAATAAAAATTTTTTGTCCGTCCGCCGTCCGCCGTACGCCGTCCGCCGTACGCCGTCCGCCGTACGCCGTCCGCCGTACGCCGTCCGCCGTCCGGGGTTTTTCAGGGGGAAGGAGTTATCGAAAAATTTTGAAATTTTTACCAAAAATCAAGTTCCGTATCTAGTTGGTCCTAACGTCTCGGCAGAACCCTACCTTAATTTTAAGGCCAGTAAAACAGCTGTTGAAGTGGGAAAAAATTCGCGTTTTTCTGGAAATTTAAAACATAAGCATGTGACGCATCATTTTCTATAGATTTTTCTATGCTGAATCGAATGAGACCATCGCCACGCCGGTAGCTTCAACCGTTTAGGAGTTATTGCAGTTTTAGTGAGACATTTTTGAGTTTTTAAAAATTTCTACAATTCTTAATAACTCGAAAACGACTAGAGCCACAAAAATCGTTTTCCACTCGTTGGAATCCCCACAAAAACTTCTGTCCTCCCGATATCTTCAATTTAAAGAATTTGGTCGCATTACATAAATCAGCAAAACAAAAATTGGAAAAAGTTGAGAATTTGGCCTCGGCTCTTAGATACGGTTGATTGATCTACTTACGACCACTAGCCTATTACAACAACAAGGTGACGCACTCACACTACGACCAGTTGCGCTTGGCAACATAAGAACGAGACAGGCTTTAACAAAGGTTATGAGGCATTCTCAGAGGCATTCTGAGGCAACGTTTTTCTAAATCCCCATCTAAATTATCTACCAATTTATACTGAAATTCTAGAATAATAACAACTAAATTCCGTGTTTAAGGAGAACCTATATATCGTTAGATTTGTCTTTGCAATCGAAAAATGAACCCCTGTGCAAAATTTGCAGAGTTCTTCGGATATACCGAAAACTGATGTGCACATGCCACTGATCTACTTAGCAGCGTTTTTAATCAGTTTTTGCATCGATTTGACACCGACAAGGTACGTATTTTCTTGGAACTAAACTAGTGGAAAATGTTCGAAATTTAATGTAGTTTCCATTCCTCATTTTAGTTTCCTTCTTATCTGTCTTTTCTAGAGTCTATATAAAAGATCAATGATCAAGGGCAAACTGCCTATTATGAGATACTACAAGTGCCCCAATATGAGATATCTCATATTAGGGATAAATAAGCGAATTTCTTGTTTTAAATCAAAACCTATCGTTTTAGTATGTAAAGCTTCTACAATATGAAATTTATCAATTTATCTCGCCCTTGATTAATTTAACATGAGTGTTATCGGAAATGGGAACTCGTCTCAGATGGCTCCAACAAAAAGGAAAACCTGGACTAAAGAAGCAATCACTTTACCTGCAGATATTTTTCATTTTATTTTGCAAAACTTCTGTCGTATTTTTTTTTTTTTTTTTTTTGAGGGGACATTTTTGATTTGAAACTTTCTCTTTTTTTACATTGTGTGCGTTCTTTCTCTGGTCAGTCTCAGTCCCAAAAATTACGTAAAGATATCAACCTAATGGTTACCAAATTTTTGAAGACTGAAGATTACCTTGATTCTGAAGATTTCATAGAAATCTCAACCAAAGATTGTTAACCTAATTTTGAAAGCTGACAGTATTTTTTGTAATTCTGTAAGGCCATTGCTTGAAACACTTTCCAAGGATATATTGGTAGGAATCTTAACCCTATAAGGGCAAAGCACCAATAGCGGACATGACAACAGTAGTGGACACTTGGGTTAAAAATCGATAAAATAAGGGTTTGAGACAACTTGATGGGTTCTTTTTTTTTGTGCCACAACTATTCAAGATTAGGCACAACAAAGAAGAACCCCCCAAGTTGTCTCAAACCCTTATTTTATCGATTTTTAACCCTAGTGTCCACTACTGTTGTCATGTCCGCTATTGGTGCTTTTCCCTTATAGTATTGATTGTAAGTCAGAAATTCATTTTGTACCTTTATATGAATGAAATCTCTAACAAAATTTTGATTTTCATTATTCCTAACAAAGGTAGTCCTAATATGAGACTGTCTCATTTTAGGAACAGCATGTATCTCATATTAGGCAACCTGTTGCCCAATCGAACAAGCTGGACTGATTTCAAAAAACTGATTTTTTCGAGCATCTGAATAACGATTGGGTGAAATTTCAATAAATATCTTTAAAAGGGAATGTTAATAAACAAATAAAACCAAAAACTGATTTTTTTTATTGCATTCAAGTGGTCATTAGCGCCTTCTGAAAAAAAGTGTCTCATATTAGGTCACTTTCCCCTACCTACTTCTGTATTTAAGAACTCAATAATTTTGATAGGATTCAATGATTCTATTTGGATTTTACTAGTATGAAAAATGTCAAAAAACACTCCGTACTTATTGAAACCCTTCTATCCAAATCAAACCTTTGAAGAACCTATCAAGTACCAAACAGAAATGATCGAACTGTAAAGGCAGGCTAGAAAAATGTATACCGAATTATCAAGATTTTCATTAAATTTATTGAGTAAGTTAATAGTTAGTAGTGGTTAGTAATAAGCCAGTAAACTAATTTTACAACTTTGAAAAGACTCGGTCACAAACGGACTACAAGCGACAGTGTCGAGAAACGGAATAATTTTACTTCATTCTTCACTATTAAGCGCCTTGGAAGCCGTTTATCAGAAAACTGTTGACTTCTTCTAATTAAGAAACCAATTAATATTCTGGACCTATTACCACCACGTAGTAGCTATGGCGGGAAGGAAAATGATAAATGCAGCAATAAGAGGAAAACGGATTTGTGCCGGAATTTCGGCATGTCGATGTTGTTGGGATAGGTGACCTCGAAATCCTCTTTTTTGAGGATTATCAAACAAATGAGGATGTGAGATAGTATTTTCTAAAACATGATTATCTTATATTTACGTTTATCAGAGTGAGGGGCATTTATGAACTTCATGGTAGGTAGTGTACAATAATTCATAATTTGGCAATAAACAGTGTTTAACTCGATTGGTATCCCTGGGTTTGTTTTTCCCCGGGGAATCCGTTGGTAACACTGGTTTACGCCAATTCGGGAGAAAAAACAGTCGGAAACCGTTTCGAACAACGCCGCTTAACTTTTCTTAGACCCGTAAAAGGTGTTATCTTTTGCTGCGTTTCAAAAGCTCTCACGTTGGTTGGGTGCAGCTCCTTTTTTTATTATTATACAACTTTTTATTACATTTTTACTCAATTTTCAAGCAATAATTCGATTGATTTGATTTGCATGGATACCAGTTGTTTTTTTTTTTTGGATTTCCTAAAAAGTTGAAAAAAGTCGAGTTAATCACTGTTGTACGCCAAATGACGAGTTGCTTTTTATGAAATTGAGAAATAATTTAGAAAAAAATAACACTCAAAATAAACATTTGTCAGCCATCGTTGTCAGTTTCGACTGTTGTGCGTCACGCGGATTGTCTTTCGGTTCAGCAAACTGTCGAGGTTGCATAGGGATTCGACTCCACTCTGCCGCTCGTGTATGTACTCATGTCGGTAAATGTGCGCGCAAAGTCGGCGTTTTCATGGAGCAGGTGTGAGAAGCTGATCAAACATTGCTCTTCGGATGAAAAGGCAAATCGGATCCAGAGGCGAGGAAATTCTTTTTTTCCAACCCCAGCAATGGGAACATTTCGCGGTTTGGAAACGTTCATTGTAAATAATGTGTCCCCGACCAAGTAGGTATCGAAGGTTTTCACTCGGGTACGTGACTCGGAAGGAGCAGCCAGTGGAATTCTCTCTTATACTCGAAAGTTGACTGACTGCGGTTTAACGTTCAGCCAAACTGTTGGTAACTCACTAACTAGGCGCTATCTCTTGGTCTCAAAGTTCAAACGGGTCTGCTCTACATTGAGCAGCTATGATAAATTTCCAGTCTGCCTACGTGACAACTGAGTTGTTATATCGCACAATGAAAGACCGCGTTCAACTAAGTAGAATGCAAACCTGGATGTGTACATGGACTGATCCGGCCAGGGCGACATGGCTAAAAACGACCCAATCGAGTTTTACGAAGCCTAAAACTCTGCTAATATACTAGTCACCAGTGACAACAGTTATTTCCATTTAATTTTTGCCTAAAAACCTAAACCAATTGTATCAGTGAAACTACAAGTACTTCGGTACAATACGGAAACTGAAACTCATACTGGAAAAGATGTTTAGAAACTCGAACTAAAACTCATGTAGGCTACTGGTAATCAAACTCAAAAAGTTAACTGAAACTGAGGCTACAACTCATTCACAAATACTCATAATCAAACTCAACCTCAAACTAGAAAGCCTCGGGGCTGGGTTTTCAATTTCTTAAAAGCTAGATTTATTGGAAGACGCTTGGTACATGATCAAAAACGAACTGAAAATGAAACCGGATCTCAAACTCATACACTCATGATCAAACTCCCAGTCGAATTCATAATCAAACAGAAACTCAAAGTCAAAGTCAAATTCACAATCAAATTGAAAATCAAACTGAAAATGAAACACAATCTCAAACTCATACTCATACTCATAATCAAACTCCCAGTCAAACTCACAATCAAACTAAATCTCAAAGTCAAAGTCAAATTCATAATCAAATTGAAAATCAAACTGAAAATGAAACAGAATCTCAAACTCATACTCATACTCATAATCAAACTCCCAGTCAAACTCACAATCAAACTAAATCTCAAAGTCAAAGTCAAATTCATAATCAAATTGAAAATCAAACTGAAAATGAAACAGAATCTCAAACTCATCTCATAATCAAACTCCCAGTCAAACTGAAACTCAAAGTCAAAGTCATAATCAAATTGAAAATCAAACTGAAAATGAAACAGAATCTCAAACTCATAGTCATAATAGAACTGAAACTGAAAGTCAAACTCAACATCAAAGTCAAACTAAAATTGAAACTGAAACTCAAACTCGAATTAAAACTCATGATCAAACTGAAACTAAAGTCAAACTCATAATCAAATTGCAAACCAAACTGAAAATGAAACAGAATCTCGAAAACATACTCAATCAAACTCAACTTAAGGTTTGTGACTTTGAAGTCAAACTGATCTCAAAGTCAAATTCGAAACTGAAACTGAAACTCAAACAGAAACCGAGAGTAATGCTACAACTTGAACCGAACTTGAGATTGACTCAAACTCGAGCGAGCTTATAAATCGAACTCATGATCTAGCTCAAACTTCAACTCAAACTGAAACTTGAACTCAAATTCAAGCTCAAAGTTAAACACTGAAAATCAGTTTCTGTTTATAGTTTGAGTTCAAGTTCGAGTTTCAGATTGACTTTGGGTTTTATATTGAGTTTGATTCATGAGTATGAGTTCGAGTTTCAGTTTTGGTTCCAGTTTGTTTTCGATTATGAGTATGAGCCTGCGTTTCAGTTTATGTTGAAGATTGAGTTTCAGTTCGAGCTTGAGCTTGAACGTGGGTTTCAGTTTGAGTTTGAGTTCGATTTAGTATGAGTTTGCTTTTGAACTTCAGTATCGATTTCAGTTTGTGTTCGAGTTTGAGTGAGATTGGTAGTTTGAGTATTAGGACTATGAGTTTGACTTTGGGTTTTAGATTGAGATTGATTCATGAGTGTGAGCTCGAGTTTCAGTTTTGGTTCAAGATTGAGCTTCAGTATGAGTTCTAGTTTCAGTTTGAGTTTGATTCGCGAGTAGAAGTTTGCGTTCGAGTTTTGGTTTGTGTTGAAGTTTGACTTTCAGTTTGAGTTATATTATGAGCATGAGTTCGACTTCGGGTCTGAGATTGAGTTTGATTCGTGTTCATGAGTTTGAGTTTGAGTTTGCGTTTCAGTTAATGTTCAAGAAAGTGTTTCAGTATGAGTTCTAGTTTCAGTTCGATTTGCGAGTGTGAGTTTGCGTTCGAATTTCGTTTCGTTTCCAGTTTGAGTTTGATTCTAAGTTTAAGAGTTGGAGTTTAAGTTCGAGTTTTAGTTTCGGTTCGAGTTTGAGTTTAAGCTTGAATTTGAGTTTGATCATGGGCTTGACTGGGATTATGGGCATGAGTTTGGATTTGAATATGAATAATATTAATGTATTATGGGTATATCCATGAGTATGGGTATAGGTATGGGTATAGGTATGGGTATAGGTATGGGTATAGGTATGGGTATAGGTATGGGTATAGGTATGGGTATAGGTATGGGTATAGGTATGGGTATAGGTATGGGTATAGGTATGGGTATAGGTATGGGTATAGGTATGGGTATAGGTATGGGTATAGGTATGGGTATAGGTATGGGTATAGGTATGGGTATAGGTATGGGTATAGGTATGGGTATAGGTATGGGTATAGGTATGGGTATAGGTATGGGTATAGGTATGGGTATAGGTATGGGTATAGGTATGGGTATAGGTATGGGTATAGGTATGGGTATAGGTATGGGTATAGGTATGGGTATAGGTATGGGTATAGGTATGGGTATAGGTATGGGTATAGGTATGGGTATAGGTATGGGTATAGGTATGGGTATGGGTATGGGATGAGTATGCGTACGCGTATGAGAGTATGGGTATGGGTATAAGTATGACTCTTAGCGTGAACTGTATTTTGATGTTTGTCAACATTTGGGTCAATCCACGTTGGGGGCGCAGTTCCCTCGGAACACACAAAACGTGACGACCAGGAGTGTTGAAGAGAAGGTCGATTTTACGCTTGATATTACGCTGCATTTTATACAGAGCTAGTGAGACACCTACGCGTTTTTCCACTACCTCCACAGGCAGGCAACTGCAGTCTCTGTTGTCTAGCCCAAACCCCGAATGCAGAGTCAATGAGCGTGCGGCCCGTCAGATAAATCGGCCGTCAAAGTTATCTCTTTGTCCCGCCGATGTTGGGCCTCGCGTTGATGACGTCATGTGCAACCTTTGCTTTCCTCCCTCTCCTGATGAAACCTGTCCACACCGTACGTTGATTTTTCGGTTTCCAAGCACAACCGAGCCCACTGAATTTTCGAGGGTCTTTTGAACATTGGATTGATGCAGTTTGATATTGTGGATTGCCTAGCAGAAAAGGCGTGCCGCGGTTTTATTGTTTTGCACACATTTCGAAGAAAGGCATCGGCATAGTATAACAAATTAGGTAGGTAATAATAACAAGGTAAATAAATAAACTGAAAAATAAATGCAATAATTAAATTAATGCTGCAATTAAATGCAATAACATCGATTTTCCTATGGTAGCATTTTTCTTCTCAGAACAAAGAAATTTCAATACCCTGATATATTTTGTGTCATAAATAATCTGAACATTGAAGCCACAAAAGCTGTAAAAAGTTGAATGCTGTCAAAAAGTTGTCAAGTGTTGAAAATATTCAGAAGGGTAAAACGTTTTGTAACTATATTTGCATATATTAATGTTTATTAATCATTCTGGTGAACATACGATATTTGATGATGTACTTGGTTGAAATTTGCGTAGACTCGATTTTTCCTGACTACTTTAGGCTCCTGCGGGGAAATACGGAACTACCTTACCTGCATCCTTTATGCTTCAGGGAATATTTGTACGTGTAAATATTCCCCGAGGTGCATGATTGGAGAGTCGGCCATTTTTTCGCACGGGCGATGTTCATCAGCCAACAACGTGCGCGTGCATCATTTTTCTTGCCTGCTGTTCCATGAATACAGAGTAGAGAATGCGATATCCTAAAGAAAACTGAATAACCAAACCAAATCATGGGTATGGTTCAGCTTAAATGGTAAAATTAGTAAATGAGT
This sequence comes from Nesidiocoris tenuis, assembly GCA_036186465.1. NCBI lineage: Eukaryota > Metazoa > Arthropoda > Insecta > Hemiptera > Miridae > Nesidiocoris > Nesidiocoris tenuis. The sequence goes on along the minus strand of AP028915.1, from coordinate 13,327,443 downwards.
TGCAACCCACAAGCGATAAAATTATTGAGTCTTTTACGCGTTGAGCCAAACAGACGGAAAAGTAGTTATGTATTGGGTACCTGAAGATATTTTATAAGAATAGCTGTTTTGATTGAGGATGCAGCCATTATGACAGGAATACAAGATGTTCGAATAAACATAAATCTTTAGCTCTGCTTCCTGCCTGTCAGAAGAGAAGCCGTCGTTACTCATGCAAAACTTTGCTTCGCACAATTCCTTCGCCTTGATTTCCTCTTTAAAATAAAAGAACACAATTAATACACTCTGAATATGAATTTTAAAAAACCCATAAAAGCCACTGGTATCTAGAGAATTATGTTTAAAAAAATCATAGAAGACGTGGGAGAAAACCTGATTAATTTCCATTGAATTTAGGCGATCAATTCCAAACGCGAAGGCTTTAGTTGCGTCATTTCGAGTATCAGCATTCGCCTTTTCACGACCGCTTTTTCATAGTTGAAAACGAATGCGAAAAATTTGAGTTACCTTCAGCCATAGAAACAATACGAGTAGTTGGCATTCAGATGATGTGAGCCAAGTGTCAAACTGTTGTTCGGTGAATACAAAGCCTAACTGCCTCCGATAAAAAACGCCTCTCCACCCGAACGGGCCGTTCAGTCGGAAAAGTTGAAAATGTCAATTGGAATTTATACGCGCGATCGGGAGTATCGTCGTGGTATTTCAAACTGTTTTAATCGAAAAGTTCGTTTCCCACCCTAAACGTCACGATACAATGTTCAGTTTCAATGGTTAACTTCAATGATCAACTCGAATTTCACGATACAATCATGCGCTTGTATTGATCTTATTCGGAAAAATAAAAAAAACGAGTTTTTAAACTTATTTTAAATTTATTGTTTCGCATGAACCATCGTACCTATTAACTAAAATGACACAAAACTTTAATATTGTTTAGAGCGCTAATACATTATTTCAGCTTACAATTTTGTTTTGACTAAAGCCAGAAAAATTCGTCCGCGACAATGAAATATTCCTGCGACAATTTGCGGACAAAGAGACGGGCTGGAAAAATCGTCGTTTATGTCCGTCGATGTTTGCCACTTTTGCTGTTCCATTCAAGGGCAATATCGCTGAATGGATGCTATCCATGACACCGTCCATTAGTCATTAACGCTGAGGCGAGGTCCGCCCAACAAATAAATGGCAGGTTTTTCTCTGGAAAATTACTATCTCTATTTACAAAGGAACTTTCTGGGAAATTCAAAGTTTATTCTTCCACTAGCAATAATGATTTTTCAACATCCAATTGTACAACAGCAAGTACGAACCAACTTTGCTGTGAAAACTGTACTGATCGGTTTTTTCGTGATAGTTTTTTTTTCATTTGCCCCAAATAAACAAACGAGGCGTTGGAAGTTTTGAAAGTTGATTGCTGGCTGTTAGAGAGGGAATTAACAGGGGATCGTGGCTTGGAATCCCCAATGAAATTTTTTGAGCTCAACGCCGACGCCAACTAGAGTTTTTTTGTTGGAGAAATTTGCCCAGAAATTGACAGCTCGGTATTTTATTCAATATAAAACCATTTTAACCGACCAGATTTACAAAAATTTTTACAAGGCGATTTACAAGATTTTTTATGAAATTTAAAAAAAGCAGGATTAGGTATGGCAACTTGATGTTTGCATCCAAAGCCAAGAATTTGGCGTTACATGTTATATGTATATAAAATAATATTTCACTATTTTCAACATTAATGAGTAGTCAATTTACATAAATAAATAGTGGGTCAAAATTTAACCTTGGACAGAATAGTGGTATCCGTCGGATAAGGGAAGCGAGCTACGTTAATAAAAAACTACTGTTTAATTGGCGATTCTAATTTGGTATACTGGTAAGGATTATTTGGTGCTCTTTCCTGTTTGGTTAAGAACGAATTTGACTAAGACCGCCTATAACAATAATAATGATAATGATAACATTGGAGAGGGAAGTGAGGAGAGGCTTGACACAATACCTGGTATATACCAACCATTAAGGACTAGTTTTTCCTTGAACTTGATAGTGATGTCATATCTTGACATTAACGATACCATGACATCAATATTGTTTATTTTGCTTGTCACAGGTCTTCATTGTTAGTGAAATCGCCATCAGTGCCTCCTGAAAAAGTCCTAAAGTCCTGCAATCTATTTTGAAGTGTTATCCGTTCCTCTATTACCATTATTCGATTTCTAAATGACCGAATAATTCCCTTTCAAGCATTGAATTGAAACGATCAGATAGAAAAACACGTTTAGGGCCGCTTTATCAATTCACTTAATCAACTGATTATCCAAGGACGCACCGACTAACTATTTTCCAGGTGACTTCATGCTGAAAAATCATACGTCACGTTTCCACGGAATCTGTTAGTCGGTGCGTCCTTGGATAATCAGTTGATTAAGTGAATTGATAAAGCGGCCCTTAGGCTTTCTTTCCTTTTGAATGAATAACCCCCATCGATCATACCAAAGCATAATGTTAGATGTTCTTTCATTATTCCAGGCAGATGTATTTTAGTCTCTTGGACGTGGATGGATTTTTCCTTAATCCAGATTTTATTATTTGACCTATGTACTCAGCTTTTCTTACTGTGCTGAATGTGACAGGAGCGCCCTTCAAGCTGGTAGGGGTGGCTGGAATTCCTCTTAAAAGACGTCAAACTGATTCTCGTTAGTCAAATGACTATCACGATTACCTTTTTTGTTAACATAGATTACCGCCCTTCTTCTTGAAGTGTGATAGGTTTTGGGTAGATAATATTTTCAAAACATGATACCTAACTGTAGGTATAGTTAGGATGCCTAGGTTAGGAATGATTTTGGTATAGGTAGTACTCGAGTACTAGTAGCTGGGGTCGAAGGTTCGGAAACCTTTACCTTTTAAGCTCGTATATCAATATTATGTTGTAATAATAATGGATCACATAAAGTCAAATTTTTTTCTATATTTGAAGTCCTTCTTTCACACTCTATTTATGTTCAACGCTGTAAACTTTAAATGCATAACTTCCAAAATTTACCTGTCTTCTCTAAAATTTGCCTACACTAAAACTGACCTGTAGGAGTAGATACCAAGTTCCTATCCCGCACAAACGGGAGCTATTCGTTATACAGTACCTACACGACTGCCCGGTCTACACAGTGGGGTATCACAGTATTTTTGAAAATAATCTGGATGTTGCTCGAACTGGTAAAACGAGTAGGTTATTTTTCAAGACTGTCGAGCTATTCGAATTGTATTTTCTATTTTTAGAAAACTGTTTATAAACAGCAGCATGCATATTTCATACCTTTGACTGAACCTTTCTTCATACCTTACTGAGGGAAAAAGATCTCAACGAAAATTGTACCTGTCTCTCAACCATGACGTTTTTCACTTTTCAAAGCAACTTCTGATGGTACGAGTATAACCAGATTATTTCCAAGTTCTTGATAAATCCTCTGTAATCCTGTAATGGAAATCGACAATTTTTAAAAAAATTCGAGGACTCCATCCTTCTAATTTCTAATGTTTGTTATACCACCAACTCGGTAGGTACGTAAAATACAAGTTTTCTGGTGTCAGGAATTTTTGGGGGTGGAAAATAGGTTTTACGCTACTTATGGCTTCCATAGCTCGTATAATTATCAGTTGTTGGTCCAATCAATCGGTGAAACTAATCCCTTTTCCTAAATTCAAAAACCGAAATACAAGCGGTAGGTATATCTCTTTCACGATCTATACGGCTTGTGCGGATTTTTGACTCTTCTGAAAAATTGTAGGGCTGCTATAGGCAAAAGGCCTTTATGGCTGTCCTTAGTTGTTACCGTACAGTCGTGTACAAGTACAAAAGAAATCGCCCATCCTAAAAATCGTTACATTTGGCACAAAATCACCCAAAGCCGTTTGCATTGGATTTCCGTGAACGAGGCCTTTTCAATTCTGTTACTTTTATTGGTTTCTGTTCCTTTCGCTATGTCGGCTTTCAGACGTGTTTTCTCTCTGGGCCTCGATTGACGTCGAGAACTAGCCGCTTTTCACCTTTTTTCATTTAGGTTATTCTGTCCAAAGGTCGAATCGTTTGTCTGCTCGAGTATGCGGAACCATCTGCGAGGTTTAGACAGGAGAAGGATTACCGAACGTGCACAAACTTAGGTTATACATGCTATAGGTATATAATGTAAGTATATATATATCACATAGAATAGGTATATCGATATGAAGTCGTCACTCATTATCGTGCCGATAGTTATTGGAATATATATTATTGGGCCTTAGTGGGCGGTCATTATCGGTTTCGGTCATCACACAAGTCACGCAAATGCTACGGAGCATTCCGCAAATGCGGTCGGATTTCACGGTTTCTTGTGTTTAATCATTTTTCCAAATCATATTTAGAATTAAGAATAAATTTATGCTTGTAGAGATTTTTCGCAATGGATGATGCATAAAAAATAAGTCGAATTGAGAATTCCCCAAACCGAATTGAGAAATTTTCATATAAATTTGAGAATTTTCTAAATCAAATTTGAAATTTTCCGAACCAAATTGAGAATTATATCAACCGAATCGCTTGGGAGAATTCTCAATTTCGGAAAATACTCAATTGATTTGAGAAATTCTCAATTTTGTTAAGAAAATTCTCGATTCGGCTCGAAAAATTCTCAATTTGACTTGGGAATGCTATATTATTTGATTTGGCAGCATATGGCAATCGTGTTCTGGCCTGTATTGTGTATTACCTAATTACCTTCCCATAAACCGATGGATAAAAGAATGAACATTGAATGAAAATCGTAATTCTGAATGATTCATTCAACTGACTGAAATAAGTGTAATTTTTCAAGAATCCTCCGAAATCTTTGCATCAGTGAAACTCAGGACAAAAACTTTTGCGACGCAACATGTTCTTTATGAAAATGAGTTAGGCCAGGTAATTCCACGGCCCCCGTTGAACCTAACGTAAGTTGAGTGAATTGAATATGGTAAACTCGGTCCGAGAGCGGTAAGTTTGCATAGTGAAGTCATGTTTTATTTATGGAAACTAGGCAACCTCCGAAAACTTGAGCATATTATGCTCACGGTGGCCCACGTTTGTACAGACCTGATTGAAAAGAGACCGCATACGTGGATCGCTCGAATGGCTTTTGCGGGTATAAAAAACATCCGCAATGGCCGTCGGGTAGCACGCAGTTAGAATGGGTACGACGTAAAAATATACGTAAAATATATTCGTATACGGCCTCGTAAAAAAACTTTTTCTTTTCACAAATAATGTGGTCAAAGAATTGGTACCTATACGTATACATATAATTTTTACATATTAAAAGATGCTTTACAATTTTATATAAAGTTCTGTAATTCCTAAAAATTCTGAAAATCAAATTTACACCCCTTTTGAACCCTTATTGTGATCAGTACTAAAAAATGACCAGCGCTCGGGTAATTCGATTATTCTCTCATGAGTACAACAGCTGGCGAGTGGCGACAGCCTGGCTGTTGGGCCAGAAATTCATTTTTCAATGCAAAGAGCGTATCGCAATTATGACAAATGAATGGAACCGAGGGGATTTATTTAACTTTCATTTTTCCCCTAGAGTATTATATAATCGTAGGGCTAAGATTGCCATTGAGGAATATCGTCGATTTTCCCTCGGATTACTGCCAGCGAGACGTGGAACTGATTCTTGATCATTTTTGTAGTTTTCGTTCCTCAACGCCGGCGTCAATATTATCGAGGGATGGCAAAAGAATTAATTTATTGCGTAAGCAATATTTATTGGGTTATGTCAGCGGCCTTATGACCTTTCAAGGCATCAATAGAGGATTTCTATTTGCCTTTTTTGCACGGAAATGAGCGACAACATCTTTTTTTTTTTTTTTTTTTTTAAATACACTTTATTGGTCAACTCTTAGTAACAATGTTACTTTTTAGTTTGATGCATAAATATTTTGTTTTTCAACAGCACTTAGAAATGCTATATGGCACCTGTGCGAGGGTGTGTGCCCCATGGCATTCCCTCAAAAGTATAGTCTATAGAGAATAGAAAACATTAATAGTGCAGACTAGGTAGAGTAGAAAATAGAACTATTAGAAATATAGACTATAGAAAATATAGAAATATAGAACTATTAGTAAATAGAATTATTAGAAATATAGACTAGTATCATAGATTGTTTCATGGGATGTTTTTAGTTCATTTTATGGTCCTCCATTATAATTTTTCATGGTACCGAGATATCTGTTGTGCGTTTCCTCTTCAGTCTTCTCGGCTCGAGTTGCCTATTCCAGGACCGTAGGAGTTCAGTGAAGGCCGGGGTGTTGAGATCAGTAATTTGATTTCGGAGGCGATACATGGTGTTCTCAATTGTAGTTTGTACTTCGGGAATATTGAGGTCACGATGGAGAACGCTGTTCCTAACAAACCATGGCGCTCCGGTTATCATTCTTAAGGCTCTATTTTGCTGGGATTGTACGCGTTGGATTTGTGATTTGCAGGCCAGACCCCAAACCGAGCATCCATATTGCCAAATGGGACGTATCATAGTTAGGTACAGTATCCGCTTGTAGTCTAGCGACAGCGTGGATTTAGGTCCCATTAACGGCTTAAGTAGGTTGATCCTGGCACGAGTTCGTTTGACCAGCTCGCTCACGTGGCTGTCGAAGGTGAGGCGCTGTTGGAGGTGAACTCCCAGGTACCGGACGACGTTGGCTGGAGGAACGGGTGAGTTGTTCATAGTGACCGGGAGGGTTTGGAACTTGCGCCGGAGTGTGAAAGTTGCGATGCATGATTTATCATTATTCATGTTGATTCTCCACATCTGGGTCCATTCCTGGACATCGTCGACCAGGCTCTGCAGCGCTGTGGACGCTGCGACTCCCGATGAGTTTCTCGCGAGCACTGCGTGGTCGTCAGCGAACATGAACGAGCTAGTTCCTCTCTGTGTGGGGATGTCTCCGACGTATAATAGGTAAAGTATAGGGCCCCAGACGCTGCCTTGGGGGACCGACGCCCGAATAGGCTGTGCTGAGGAGCAGGCATCATCGCATTTGACATGGAATGTTCTATTCGAGAGGAACGACTGTATTATCCGATAATAAGTGTCCGGTAGCAGAGGCTTGATTTTGTAAAGTAGTCCGGGATGCCAAACTCGATCGAAGGCCTTCTCAGTATCGAGGAATAGTCCTTGGCAAACTTCGCGATCTTCAAACGCTTCGAGTATCTCTTCTGCCAATCGATGGAGTTGTTGCTCACAGGAGCGCTGGCGACGGAATCCGAATTGGAAGTCAGGAATGGCTGGACTGAAGTAGGGTAGTAGTTTTGGGAGCAGGAGTCTTTCAAACAATTTTGAGAAAATAGATAGGAGGCTGATTGGGCGGTAACTGCTGGGGTTCTGAGTGGGTTTGAGGGGTTTAGGGATCATCACTATTTCAGCATGCTTCCACTTCTGCGGGAAGTGGGTTGTTCGTAGCATCGCGTTATAGATCTGGGTAAGCATTGTAATCGTTTTCCGAGGCAGATGTTTGAGGAGAGATTGGTTTATGCCGTCGCTACCCGGTGATTTTTTTGGTGAAGTCCTGTTGATAGCGTTCTTTACTTGGTTAGGTGTGAAGTGTTCCCTGAACGGCGAAAGATCCAGAGGTTCGGTGATGGTTTCCTCGATCGTTTGGTGAAACTCCGGCATGCTGCTTGGGTTTGGCGAAAATTGTTCCGTCAGGTTTTTGGCAAATGCCTCTGCTTTTTCACTAGGGGTGCATAGCCAATTTCCGTTTTGTTTGAGTGGGGGGATAGTTGTAGGTTGTTTAATTAAAGTTTTTGCTTTATGGAAGAGCGATCCATTGTTTGCTTCAAGCTGAAGCAACATGTTTCTGTTCTCTTCGTCACGTAATCTTGATAGAGCATTTTTCAGGTCCAGGCTAGCCCGGTTGTATGCTGTTTTATGGGCAGGATATTTTGTCCGTTCCCATTGTAAGCGTGCATTCCGTTTAACGTTGAGAAGATCTGTAATATGAGTAGGACTGTGTGAGTAACGCCTGTGTGTGATGGGGCGGTTTGGTGTTCCAGCTTCGGTAGCAGCGTAGTGTATGTTGTGGGTCAATCGGCTCACCGCAACGTCAATGTCTTGTGGGGTCCTCAATGGTATCGAGAGGTCAGTTATTTCATTTAGGATGTCTGAGTACCTCTTCCAGTCGAACGGATTTCGTATAACTGAGTCTCGCTTTGTACAGGGTATGAGGCCATTCACGTTGATTAGCACAGGGTAGTGATCTGATGACAATGCGTGTTGGACACCCGCTGGCCCGGCTAAGTTGTTCATATCTTTTCCGAGAAATATGTCAAGGATATCAGGGGCATGTCTTGAATTTCTCGGGTAGTGCGTGGGTTCCAGTGGGTGAAAAACGTTTAGGTTGAATTTAAGTGCGGTTTCAAGAAGAATTCTACCTCTGGGGTTGGTTGTAGCTGAAGCCCAACGAGGGTGCTTAGCGTTGAAGTCACCGCCGAGTAGGAATTTAGGTCCCATTTCGCGCACTACATCCCATAGGTCATTCAAACGTAAATGGCGTTCATCTCTATCAGGTGCTGAGTAAAAAGACCCAATGATATAATCGTAGTGATTTATTTTTATTTTGATGCGAGCTGTCTGTACCACGTTTTTGGCGATTGGGGGCATTTCGGAGTGTTTTATGCAGTTCTTTATCAGAATAGCTGACCCACCTTCTCTGGTACCTGATGGGTGATCTGCTCGGTACGTTTTGTATCCAGGCATATCGAAGTTGATTTGGGGGCTCATTTTTGTTTCGGTTAATAGCATGATGTCAATGTCGGATCGTTCCAGATAGTATTGAAGTTCGTGAAACTTGTTATTCAGGCTTTCGCAGTTCCATGTGACAATATATAAGATTTGGTTGTTCGATAGGGTCATTTGATCAGTTTAGGAAGCAGCTGAGTGAGAAGAGTGATCATTGGTTGTAAGAGTCCAATTAACTGGTCGATTTTCTTGAGCAAAGTTGATGTGATCGAGTTGTCGTTTGCCCCGTTCGGAGGACTTGCGGCTGCTTGAGAGTATGAGGGACGATGTAAGGTCGGCCTAAGTTGCGGGACGTTGTCTTGGGGCAACGGGGGAAAATGATTCTTGTCCAGGTCGAGACCAGGCAATTGTGGAGCCGTGCCTGTTGCCTTAGAGGATGTTAGGTTAGTGGTATTGGGATATTTGCGTTGTTTCTGGAGATTAACATGAATCGGGCAGCCCTTGTAATTGGCCGTGTGATTTCCCTTGCAGTTGGTGCAGACTGGAGGTAGGTTCGCCTGCTTCGGGCAGGATTCCGTGGCGTGCAGCCCATCGCATTTCACACATTTCGGCCGTCGATGACAGTAATTTTTAGAATGACCATAGGATTGGCATTTTGTGCATTGTATAACTGTCTTTTTTGGTTTTGGTGGCTCAACTTTAATAACGGCGTTACCCAGCCTTTGTAGGCTGTAGATTTCAGCATTTTTGGAGAGAGGTTTTAAGTCTACAAAAAATATGGGCATGGGTGCTTTAGTGGCTGGGTGAATAGCTGGAATCGCCTGGACTGGATCGAACCCATGTTTCTCCCTCAGTTCACTGATAATTGAGTTAGGATCGGTAGTATGGTGCAGGCCTCTAATCACAACTCGAAAATTACGGTTGTCTTTTAATTGGTACGTGTGAAACTCTGCTTTCTTCGATTCCAAGTAGGATGTAATAGTTCTGTACCCATCAATGGTTTCTGTGGTTAGTCGAATTGCCCCATTAGTTGTCCGGTAGCTGAAGCTTCCAGGGTTGAGGTTGTTGATTTCGGATAGTAATGCGTTAATGTTGTTAATATTGTAAATGTACAATGGTGGGCATTTGTCTTTGTTGATGGTTTCGTTTGCCACGTCCATTTGATTGGATGTGCTTTCATCGCCATTGTCGAGTGGACCAAAAGGGTTGGGCGTGAGGAATGGGGCAGGTTGATCCAATCTAGGTCTTTTGTTGTTTGGACCTGGGTTGTCTAAGCTTGAGCCATCACCGGGACTGTTGACAGGCATTTTCGTGAGCGGATTAACAAAATAGTTATCTCACTTGAACTGCTGATAGCGGAGATAGAGTCGGCGGCGGTTCTTTGTTGAGAGAGAGATGAAAATATTCGGTAATGCGACAGAGAATAAGATAAGAGAGCGACCGTACGAACTCGTTCACTGCCAAGAGGCTACTACAACATCTATTTGCTAACATATTATTGAACTGTCGTACAATACAATTCTGTAGACGGTGGTTTTTTTTTCATTTCTACGAGTACAAAGGATATCTCTCGACTCATGGGAGGCAATGATTTTGGTTCATTTTTCTATAGAAATGAACCTTTGTAATCGGTCAGGAAAAAAAAAATTTTAACACCCCCTGAAAATTTGTTGGTTTACGTTTCAAGGGGTGTAGAATCCGAATCTGCAATAAAAATTTTTTGTCCGTCCGCCGTCCGCCGTACGCCGTCCGCCGTACGCCGTCCGCCGTACGCCGTCCGCCGTACGCCGTACGCCGTCCGCCGTCCGGGGTTTTTCAGGGGGAAGGAGTTATCGAAAAATTTTGAAATTTTTACCAAAAATCAAGTTCCGTATCTAGTTGGTCCTAACGTCTCGGCAGAACCCTACCTTAATTTTAAGGCCAGTAAAACAGCTGTTGAAGTGGGAAAAAATTCGTGTTTTTATGGAAATTTAAAACATAGGCATGTGACGCATCATTTTCTATAGATTTTTCTATGCTGAATCGAATGAGACCATCGCCACGCCGGTAGCTTCAACCGTTTAGGAGTTATTGCAGTTTTAGTGAGACATTTTTGAGTTTTTAAAAATTTCTACAATTCTTAATAACTCGAAAACGACTAGAGCCACAAAAATCGTTTTCCACTCGTTGGAATCCCCACAAAAACTTCTGTCCTCCCGATATCTTCAATTTAAAGAATTTGGTCGCATTATACAAATCAGCAAAACAAAAATTGGAAAAAGTTGAGAATTTGGCCTCGGCTCTTAGATACGGTTGATTGATCTACTTACGACCACTAGCCTATTACAACAACAAGCACTCACACTACGACCAGTTGCGCTTGGCAACATAAGAACGAGACAGGCTTTAACAAAGGTTCTGAGGCATTCTCAGAGGCATTCTGAGGCAACGTTTTTCTAAATCCCCATCTAAAATATCTACCAATTTATACTGTAATTCTAGAATAATAACAACTAAATTCCGTGTTTAAGGAGAACCTATATATCGTAAGATTTGTCTTTGCAATCGAAAAATGAACCCCTGTGCAAAATTTGCAGAGTTCTTCGGATATACCGAAAACTGATGTGCACATGCCACTGATCTACTTAGCAGCGTTTTTTATATTTCCAATTGCTATGTTCTACTTACTAGTTTCTCTTCGATATGCAGGTAAACTATGTGGAAAAAAGTAGTTTTCAACAAAAATTTCTCAAGTAGTAGCTTGAAGAAATTATGACAAACGAACCACCTAAGTTAGATAGGTATAGTTTATCACATGTGTTATGTATAACACACTATATCGATACCTCAAAGCACAAGCGGAATGGATAGGTAACTGGTAGGTAGTGATATTAGGTGATATATTAGGTGAGGTGATATTAGGTGTTAGGTTAGGTGATATTCATTTTGAGATTTTGGTAGGTATCAGAAGAAACTACTCACTAAGGCCTGTAGATTGTATGCTTAAAAACAAAAAAGATACTCATTTTGGGGCTGTAGTACGCTATAAACGATGAATGGCAAATACTAGAAGTGCATATATCTTGATAGTAGGATAAGATATATCTTGATTGCTGCCTACCTACAAAAAGATTTTCCATCGATAAATCAACGCAGGAATTTGAATTTAAGAAACAAATTTGGATAGCTATCCAGATATTCGTGTAAAGCTTTATACGATGAGAGGTACAATGTTTTCCCAAAAAGTTACTTTAACCTACAGTCAGCGAAAATTTATTATTCAAAGGATTTCTAAAATTCCTATGTTCAAACACATTTTACATTTTTCTCGAAATGCCATTCTTGTGCGAAGGCATTCCTTTTGAGCTTTAAGTTTAAGATATTATAACGTAAATGCCTCATAGCTAAAAAGCAGCTACCCCTTGATGGTAGAACGATGGAAGGACCATGGTAATGAAAATATCGTACCATCCAGTTATTCGTGAAATTTCCTGGTTATATTTTTTTGACAACCGCCCCAAGAAATGAGACGAACGCCATTCATATCAAAGCTTCATTTATCCGTGAAGCTCTCGGGATTTATATGGCTTTGTATGGATACATAATAAAGTGATCGTCAGTCGACTGCTGTCAGACTGTCTCGCGGTCTATTGGGCAATTGTTTCCCATCTAAAGCGTCGAAGGGATTTCGAAATCATTCACCATGAAAGAGAATCGACCGAATGGCGTTCGATCTGTATTGGCTATGCTTCGACAGCTAGAACAATAAGTATAAGCATTAGGTATTGATAAATACCTATATTACGATCACAGAAATCTGAATTTTTCTTTTTTCTGTTCCAGGTTAGAATTCGAAGAAACGAACGCAGGGAGATAATTCAGTTTTCGGTATGTACATGTATGCTACGTCAACTACTGTGAAAATGAGTTTACATTGTAAACTTTACAACAGGTGTGTGTGCATTGGAATTTTTCCTCGATCGAGTCAAACTGAAGGGAAGTCGTTAACAAGAATTCTCTGGAGCATTTTCGATGTGGATCAACGCACATAAGTATTGATTTGTTGAATTGAATTTATTATAGGGTTTTCTATGCATAGAATCTCTTGGTTTGGCCTTTTCTTTGGGCATTGCATGGGCCAATTTTTATTGAGTAGCGAAAATCGTCATTAATAATTTGAATGAGGGTTTGGTTTTGTATAAACTTGTAAACGGATTTTGACGAGAAAAAAAAAATAAAACCGATTCCAGAAACTAAATGGGAAAAGTACGATTTTGAAACAGAAAAGATAAAAAACCAGTCTATATTAACTTATATTTCAGTTATTATACCTGATCTGTACTGCTGCTAGATAAGTCTGCCCTCAATATTTTATGCTGAATTCCATTTTAATAAGATACCTTGAAACTGAGCTAAGGAAAGTTGTGCCTACTCACATCTAAAATTACAGAAATTTGACAGGTCAATATAGAATCGTAATTACCTACATCGCTTTTTATTGATGCCACAAAAATGTACCGATTTGAACGTTCTTGGTTTTAAAATCTTTGTCTTATCTTTCAGAATACGTGGTTATTTTGGTACATTATTTCCAGAAGTACTGTACCTATGTAATCGGCCAGGAAATTTTTTTACATCACCCCTCAAAATTTTTTTTTACTTTATATTCCGATAACATGAAGTATTTTGCTTTATGGCGAGTTTTAAAGTTCGCATGGTGAGCTTGACATTCTTGACCCAAATCGCCTTCAAAGTAGTCAAAATAATATTTTGATTATATTGTAATCAAATTGTGTCAAAAATCTGTGCATCAAAATATGGAAGTATTGGGTTTTATCACGCATCACTGGTTGATTCATACCATCAAGAATTTCAGGGTAATTGCTATTCTGCGGTTTAATTTTTCTCTATAACAGTGCCCGTTCGGTGCATAATAACGCTGTAATCCGAGAAAATGAGCTGGTGGTTTATGGGGATGACCTTTTTGGTAGTTTGCCGAAAAGGACTGTTACACAAACAACCGGAAAGGAAACTGCGAATTGAGTGGCATAACAGTGTAAATATTTGACGTTTCTGCAAAATCAGGTAACCATAGAATAAACTCTGTAGAAAATACGGCAATCACGCGATAAATGGGCAACGGGTGATGGTGGCATTTATGGAATGCTATGGTTTTTCTTGGCGTTAATTCGGTTATCACCGATTTCACAGAAAATGAAATCGATTTCTTCAGCTTTGATGGCAATCCCAAAAGATTAACTGGTTGATTATTCACACTAATACCATCATAATGCACACTGAATCTTGAGCAGTTACTGTCAAATCAATCTCAATTCGGAACACCTGCTCCTGCTGAATTCATCAGCCAAAGTGTACATGTGAGAATCGTTTGCCCAACAGTGAGAGTGCAATCAGTTCGTTGACGCAGAATGTTCCCTGTCACATACGGACGTCGACGTTAGGTTGATCAGCCATTACCATTTACGAAGACCATGTCAATCAGTCAAATCGTAAGCTCTGTTCAGACTAATCCAGTTGAGTAAAGTAGTGCATAACTGAATTTTATTTACCTCCCAACCGGTTTATTTGCATTACTTATTGCTCTTCGTCGTCTTATGACAATCCACAGATATTTGGAGTGGAAGGGCATGATAAATGGAATGAATATGTAGGAGTACCTAATCCATAACACAAAAACACAAAACACACAAAAAATAAAATCAGCAGTTAGCAGGAAACTGACGACTGTATAAGGTAGGCAATTTATATTAATTGTTAAATAATTCATGAATTCTACGTAAGTTTTACGTTCTTGAGAAATCGGACGAATTTTAACTCTTTTCTTTACAAATTCACTTGCCAGCAAAAGAGCTTACTAACTTTAGATGTACCTACTAACTTCTAACAGTGAATTAAACCACAACTAGATGTCCAATCCACTGTCCGAAGAATATCAGCGTTACCAGCCACAATTCTCATTTTCAGGTCTGACTGAGTAGTCCAGTCACGGTAGGTACCTACGACTTGTAGGAAATGGCAAGAGTTATTCCATTTCCTTGCAGGATCTCCACCAAACGTTGGCATTCAAGTTTTCCGTAGACGCGTTCCCTTTTTGAAACCCAATCTTAACTTTCTGCTTGGAGATACCTGCTAACTGTGCATAAAGACGAGGGCGAGAAACCCACAACGCTATCAGTTTCGTTCGAATTAACCGTTCCCGTATGAAGGAAAGGATCCTACCAGCCTACAATTCCCCGAAATGAGCCATTCATTTAGGGAAGAAACACCCACTTTATTGTTGAAGATTATGCAATTGCAAAGATAAGACAAGAAAAGAAGTAATTGGAAATCGAAAAAAAAAACAGTGGTGGGTAGATGATACACATAATACTTCCACATTTTGACGAGTAAATTTTTAAACCAAAGCAATTTGATTTTGACTGATTTGGAGACTACAAAGATCAAAATATCAAGAAACACTATGTAAATCTTTAAACCCGCCTTCGAGAAAAATAAGTTGAGTTACCGGAATAAAAGAAAATCCACGTATTCTGCAAGGAAAGTAAACGATTTTAAGACCAAGAGCGCTAAAATCGGTTCATCTTTGCCGCCAGAGAAAAATAAAATAGAAAAAACTAATAGTGCTAATGCATCGAAAGTAATTTGAATTTCGGTTAAACAGGGGGATAAGTCTTTCCAAGACAAACATTGCAAACCAAGAAATTGAACAAAGGTTAAGAATTGAGGATCCGTAAATATGGAAGTTAAAAACCGGAAAACTGAAAAAAATAAACGTAGCTCTTCCAAGTTGAATTGAGAATCTCCCAAATCAATTTGTCAATTTTCCCAATCAAAATTGAAAATCTTCCTAGCTTATTCGTTTAGAAAGATTCTCAAGTCGGTTTGGAAAGTTCTCAATTTGGTGTGCGGGTAAAATTGAAAATTGGTGCATCGTTTTTCAACTATGGATACCTGTTCGTTAAGCTCCACCTTCTTGGCCTATAATTGGCGCAATTGTCACTAAAAAGGCTCCAGATGCGAGGGTCGTATAATCGCAAATTTTGAGTTCGCGATTCAACTTGAGCGTGGGTTGCTTGAATTTCGCCTACAAGGCCCTTAACGGATTTTCGTCCTGTTGAATCATGAGGGAGCGTGTAATGCTTTCGTTCCAACCGAGTTAGTATTTTAATCAAAACGGAACCGCAACCACATTAATTTGTCCCTCGCAGGTTGGAACGACTGAGCATTTCGCATTTTTTCTGATTTATATTCAGAGTTATCGCCCGTTTTGACATAACTCGAGGGACGAATTGTTCTCAAGTCGCGGTCACTCGGCATTAATGTTTCATTTTATTGTTTCGGACCGAGAGGAGTTTTGTAAAACTCATTGCGGAAGCGAGATTCGGGATGTAAGGTCTGAAAACTACTACGCCATTTTGTCTGTGGGGTGAGCAACCACCACAGTGTAGCAGCGCAGGCTTTTGCAGATTATTGACTTTTTGAGGGTTTTTTTGAGTCTTTGCGTCAGTTCTTTGTTCGGATCCTAGAATGCATCTATATAACAAAAACACTGTTTAGTTATCAGATAATTTATGTGCAACTATTCTACCTATTTCTGTGAATTTTTATGAAAAAAGAGAAAAAATAAGATCAACACTGGGGGGAATTGCCGAAAATCGGCTCCCTCAGTAGATATTAACTGGCATCGACTTAGTGCCTCATTCCAAATCAATCCTCTACTTTGGACGGAAAGTGAATCCGGTTAAGACGACATGAAGCCCTTATAGTTTCCTTAGGACCGCTAATCTGAAATGGTAATCTGCAGACTATAATACCGAGGTCGTGGGTCTTAGTCCGGATTAAGTTCTAATTAAAATCCTCGATGTGAGGAAAGGAGGGGGGGTCCTCCTAAATTAAAAGCCTCACAGAGACTTTTTCTCCTGTTCCCTCGTCGTTTGTAAGAAGGATTGTGGTGGAATCCCTTAAGTGAGTTATGCTGAAGAGCTGCCCCCCTGACTTGACTGACTTATTCCGAAATGACAGTCACATTCGGCGACTGTTACTTAAGACTATTGGGACAGTTTTCACAATGAAGAAGAACTTTAATTTTTCACACATCAATCAGACCAATCGAGAATACACTCGTGTGTTTTTAAGTTTCCCAAATTTCAAATTAAAATATTTGCGCAAACTTCCCAAATTTTGTACTAAATAATTTCTTTGAACTAAAATCCAAGTCCGCCAAATAAATTATTTTAATACGATCATACATGGGTGGGTAGGTACATAGGGAAGGTAAAAATCGAATAGTTTTTTCTATAAACATTAGTAATCACGACCGACCCACCGCATTTTTCCTCATTACGATCTTTTTTATGGCAAAGGATAGGTACGTATGCACCGTGCATGGTGTCATTCGAGACCGTGCTTCGTTGGGATAAGCGGTACCTACGTAATCCTATTAGGGATGGCAAGGATCGTGTTAGATTAAATTTTTACGCAGGTGATGGAACGGGAAATAAAAACATTCCCCTCCCCAGCATCCCTGCTGAATTTCCATTTTGATGTCTTTAAACATTTACGTTAAGGTTGGGCTCGGGAAATGTGGACTTTCCGCTGTTTATAATTCAAAAGGGAGGATTCCTTGCCAAAATCTCTCACTTCAAAATTTACTTTCATGACAGATTTCCTACGTAAAATTGTCACACGTGTTCGCACTGAAAATACCTATTTGTAATGATCAAACTGAAATAAAACCTGCAATACTTCCGCTTTAATTTGCGTTCATTCCGAGGTTTCTTCAATTTGATAACTGCCTTTTTCGGCGAAGCGGCCATTTTCGATTTGAAATTTTTTTTCGTCCGCAACGCGTTTCGAATGACGTCCATGAACATTTCGTCGACATTCGTATTGTGTTTGGCGCTCGTCTCGAACAAAGGGGTCGACATAAGGTCGGCGAAACGCTGAGCGTCTTCCGTCAGGACAACTTTCCTTTCGGGACAATCGTTTTTGTTGCCGACGATCACCTTGTCGACAGTTTCGCAGTTTTGTTCGATTTCCGCCAACCAGCGCTGGACGTGAACGAAGGAGTCGCCGTCTGTGACGTCATACACTATGATCACACCGTTCGTCCCCCTGAGAGTAGAAATTTAAATTGGCGACGGATATTCTTGGGTGAAATTATCGCTAAACGACGTTTCCGAATGAACAGTGGATGACATCATAGTTTGGGTTACATTTTTTATACCTATTTAATTTTTTGGGGCATGGAGTGGACATTTTTTTTGGTGGTTTCAAATCAACAGCTACTAGTAAAAGCATTTAAACATTTCTGCCATCTTCTTCGATGACATTGATTTCCAAAAATGCTCTCGAATACAACCTCACAAGAACCTGGATCCCCTTCACAGTTCGGAATGGGCTTTAAGTTTTTCATTCAAATTAGTCAAATATTTCCAAGCCCTACGAACCTGTAGTACGTTTTTGTGATCGTCTGGAAACGTTCTTGGCCAGCAGTGTCCCAAATTTGAACGCGAATCTTTTCCCCGTCAATATCCATGGTTCGAATCTTGAAGTCGATCCCGATCGTCGATATGTATCGTTCTCTGAAATCGTTGTCGGCGAATCGCAAAAGCAGAGAGCTCTTACCTACTCCACTGTCGCCGACGATTAATAATTTTAAAATATAGTCATATTCCTTTTCGTTGGTCGTGCTCATTTTCCAAAAGAAGATGAGATTGGATTAGTTCATTTCGAGTTGAAAATAATCCGTTTGATTTAGGAAACAGTACCATTAACAAAACAGGTAAAAGGAGGGAGAGTGCGAAGTGCGTAGGACTGAAGTTTACAGGGGTCGTACCCCACACTGTTTTGGTGTCGCCCACATTCATTTTTCCAGGAGACAAACGCTCTCAAGGATTCAAAGTAGGTACAGCGATGAAAAATGAAGCCAATGTCAATTTTGGTCCACAAAAGTACAGTGAAGTTGACTGAAATAAAAAATAAATACATTACCTATTGGGTTTGTTTTTCCTCCTAATAGAACGTTCTCTTATTAGGGGAATATTCTTCAAATTTATAGCATAAATTATACCTTTTGCGAGGTTCGGAGTCTTGTTTACTGACGAAAATATATTTTCGAATATATATTTTAGGTATGTATACCGAACGCTTGGACTAAATCCAGCTGCTAAAATTGGGAAGGTGCCAAAGTAGGCAGGAAGTGCAAAATATTTCTTGGATTTTTGGCAGTTCTTTCAGTTTATCAATCTATCAACAGTGAGAGTTGTTTAACCACAGATAAGAGAAAAGGAGACGGGGGCGAGAGCTGATGGCTCTGGCAATAATTATTTTAATCGCTCGGTGATGTAGCAGTTAAACTAGTTAACCTCTCGAGCCAACGAGTCCTAACTTCTTCTCATCAACACCCATCAAGCTCCTGCCAGGTGATGCCTTGGTTTACTTCTATGCGAACTCTAAAACACCATCGATTCCTTATTTTGAAATCGTCATTGAAGGATCGGAATATTGCTGGTACCTATCCCGTTAATTACGACGTAGCTTTTTCCATCCTTGAAGGGGCCACAGATTACCAATAATTGAAATGGTAGATTTCACGTGCAGAACTACTATGGTAATATTATGCGAATGACAGCTAACTGACGTTCGCGCTCATATTGCGGTTGGATGGGCCGCAACTCCATTAAATTAATGGTTAACTGCTAACTACGACCCAATAATAATTGCCAAACCAGCGGCATACCTCGCGGGCCTTATTCGCCGTACGCAGATCAAATCTAATCGCATCAATTTTAATTGATTTTAGAAACTGATCGATATTAAAATTGTACGTATTAACGTCCGATGGCTAATCGAAACATTGCGTGGAAACTTCCGACTGCCCTTGATTGATGTCAACGATTTGTTCAAGCTGCGTTGGATATCGCAGGGCTTTCTCCAATCATTTCTCCTGTCACTTTCATGCGAATGGGCTAATAATATTTAGTTAACATGAAATCGCATGCAGGATGGAGTCAAGGTGCCCGAAATTTTAGTGATTTACCGCAACCATGCATCAACTTGATGGTGAGAGACTGGAGCGATGAATTAAATCATTAGGGAAGAGGTTGTGGAACCCCACAATTCGAATTAGGAACTCAAATTATTGGAATGGAAGTTGTCTGTTCCACGAAAGTTTACAAGTTTGTAAACTTTCGTTTAACTGGAGCGAGATTTCCTGAATAGTTCCGACCCTCTCCGTGAGGGCGGCAGGGTACGCCCGGGGCAACTTCGGTTAAAAGGACAAAACCCAACCCCCGGAACGGCAATTCCTTTGCATTTTACTTCCATATAAACTGGGCAAATTATCATTTTTAGGGTTTTTCTAGTCTAGTTTTCTGGCCGATTTGGGAGTTTTGGTCTCTAAATGTTTGTTTTACGTTGCGGAAAAAGTGGAATTTTTTATTCCAGTTGGTAACTTCACGAATTTGATTTTTTTCTGGGTTTTCAAAATTGCATTGAGTTTTTTACATTTTTGATCCTTAGGTATCTTCCATAGTAGTCAGAATACGATTGATTTGCTTCAAAAATTTACGTAGTACGTACCAAAATAAGTAAATATTGTGCGTTAGAAATCTACGCACCACTAGTTTTTTACATATCTCAAAGGAGACGAAATATGATCTCAGGATAACAAATTATTTCCTAGTTTAGTACCTATCCGCACATATTTCCAATGCAGCACAAGAGCTGGATCCTGGTTTTTGGGTCAGGAAGCCATCTCAGGAAGTTCCAGCTAAGTCCTTATGCTCGAACAAACTTCTTCACTGGATAAGTTGAGTTGTGAAGAAGTTGTTCGCCATGGATAATGCTTGGACTGCCCCCGGCTACTAACTCAACACCGTCATCAACACCGGCGGTAAATAGTTTACCAAGTAATCGTTAAATAATCGATACGGCCTAGCATCTCGACCAGAAACCACGGGAGTTTAATCCTCCAGAATCAACCGGACTTTCCCTTCCATAGTGTTGAACTTCGAAGCATTGGGGCTTTGAAGAAATTTCTCAAAATTCACCCGTGCGATGCCAAAACCGATAGCCACCTGAACACTTGAGAAGTGACAAACTCAGCAGAGGTTAAAAATTGAAAACCGTCGAGAAACTCGCGAATATTTCAATAATAAATCGTGAAAATAATTCAAAAAACGTTTCCTTCCACGGCAACAGCCGTTCAAAAATCATCCATTTTCTGAAGGAAAAATATAATACGAGTTATTCGCTATGGTTGCTTAATATTTCTTAACAAAGAGTACCTACCCGCTTTCAAAAAAAGGAGGGTTAGGCTTCGACGTTCGGTCGCACTCCTGGTTTTTCTTGAGCCCCGATTGAAAACAGATTGGTGCGAAAGAGAGGCTCGAGTTGTTTGCTCTGTGACAAGTAAGCCTTAATGGCGTGGATCTGAAGGCTTCAAGAAACAAAGACTTGCTTTTACGGAATCAAACCATTCCACTTTGTTGCCTTTTCGGATAAATCGACAATCCTCACAATACACTCACAGTAAAGCCGTTTAATCTTCAACTAAAGTGGTACCTACATTTGTTGTAGCTTACCAATCTATTTTCCTGTAGGAGTGAAATTTTCGTTTTGAACCTATAACTTTCGAGCGCCATCTGATTGTGAAATTATTTCTGAAGGTTGTAAAAAGCATTTGAAAAAAGGTCGCAAATTGAGGGAGCTATGGCCATTTTTGAAAATGACCACAGACGACCAGACGGACAGGCGGACAGATGGATACACACGGACACACAGACACTTGTTCGGGAAGCGATTCTGAGTAAATGTGCATGAGTAAAAGTTTTTTTGAAGCTCCGTTCCGATTCTTGATGTTAGAAGGATGACAATACTTCCATTTACTCTGTAAATATGGAAGTAATTAAAAAATAACATTGAATTTCTTATAAGAAGAATTTAATGTTTCTCGGAGGTAAATAAAATTGAACAATTCAGAAACACCAGGCGGGACGGAACTGAACAGTTGGCGGTTTTACAACGTTTCATTAGCATTTGCTTCGTAGCAGTGCTTTTTTTTATACGATTCGAAGAAAATGCTTCTACTCGAAGCACGAGGCGAAGTATTTACTTTTACCTCCAACTTCAAGCGTTTCTACGATTTTATGCATACTAGCCAATGTGTTAATTGACTGCACTTCCCAGAGGCCCAGTGAGAATCTTTGTGGCTAAGGGGTTATATCGTGCCTAGTGATCCAGTGCCAGGTTCAGATCCTGCCGGAGAATGCCATTTTGTCATTCCCCGCATACGGCACACCAGGGGGATAATACGTACCCAACCATATGAAAGGAGGTCCGATGTGGAAAATAATTTGGGAACATTTTCGAATCAAGTTACAACATAGAAAATAGCAGGTGCTAGGCTTACGTCATGGCCTGTCGCCAGTTTTTATCTATTTTTGAGGTACTTGCCGACCAAGATCCGAGGTATCCTACTGAGATCGAATAACAGCATTACGGCTATAGGTATAACCGTATCTATAGATACTATGGCTTTGATGGGAAAGGTACAATGGAATAGCGGTGCCTTGGGGATAGTTTTTTTTTCAGTGCTATTTTGGCATGACGACACAACCGTCAGCCCACGTGAGTGGACCCTACAGCATTTTATAGGGCCTGGGTCGACGTAACACAGAAAAAGAACATCTTGAGGGAAGTACGGGTACTTACAAAAAAATATTTACTCACCGAAAATATTGTTGAAATTTGGTTTTCACATTTTTGGAAACGGAACGATCGTTCACAAGTTATTCTAGAGATCGACATCGAAGAATGTAATTCTCGAAATTTTAAAAATGAGGACTGTATGGGGATGGTAACAATGGTATGGGGATGTTACCGTAACATGCATTTATAGAAATGATATATACCTTATGCGCATCATTATGCGTTACCGAGCGGCTAAAGGATGACGCCCACGTTCCCGAAGGATTCGAACAAATAGATTGGCAAATACAGCTGAACCAGAAGGGCAATGCGGTGAATACTTAAACAGTTTACGGCTCAAAATTATGAGCTGCGCCCCCATCAATTCAAAGGACGATCTCTGCGTCATGGGACCTTCTGGCTCGTCATGTTGTTGGCTTTAGCCCCACCTGGAGTTATTAAACTCGGCGTATTGACGAATTTATTCCGGCCGATATCAAGGAAACCACCTCACCGAGGTTGATATCAAATCGGACTGACAATCATATAATATATTATATTATTATATTATAATACCTTTATCAAAACACTTATTCACCAGGTGAGGTTTTTTGGGATTTTTTACGAACTTCGGTGGTTGCCAAAGCCTTACAATATTTTTGTCCTTATATTTCGACATAATATTGGATATTGTATGGTTCTTATTGACTGTACGAGTATAAAATGGTAAAATCTTGCTAGAACCTTGTCGGGCATAATTTTGAGCATTTTTTCCTATATTTCTTCAGTCGATCAATGTCGGAGCTGAATTTATCCTCTAGAAAATACGATGGCCCCTCTTTATTAGGAAGACAATTTGAAAAGGCGAATGTCAGAATGAAGACGAATGAGCGCGGAGAGAGCTTCTTTTTCCAAGCTATCTAACTCAATTATTCTCTGGTAACTATCATATCATTTCAAAGTCGAATTGAGAATTTCCCAAACGAAATTGAGAATTTCCCAAATCAATTTGAATTTTTCCAAACCATGTTGAGAATTTTCAAAGGCAATATGAAGAATTTTCATTCTGGCTTGGAAAGTTCTCAAATTGATTGAGTGAATTTCCAATTTGATTTGGAAGATTCTCAATTTGACTTGGAAATGCCATATAGTTGCATAGATTCATCTTAACTGGGGCTTTAGTGCTCAGCAAACCATAGGTTCTCTAAGGTCGTTGAAGTTTAGTACTTCAATGCTACTTAAGAATAAGTATCTGTTGAGTTTTAATGTCAAGTTGTTAAATTTTGTTCGTTCCATTGCTTCGAACATTATTTGACGGTTTCTTTACGACTGATCGGTAGTTAGCCATATTTATTACCACCTGTTACTGTGGGTCTAACCAACAATAACAAACCCAAGTCGAGAGTTTGTGGAAGGGAATGGTGCACAACATTGCTCACGTCACTCTGAAATTCTTCACTGGAGCCCTTGACGTGAGCCACATCACTATCCCAATTTTCTCGTCATCCATCTTGCGTCAAATTTGATACAAGTTGCATTAGCGAGTTGCGGCGCGTAAATTGGGACAATCGCCGTCTGCAATCCATGGCGCTGCCGAAACTTGGCTGGCGCGCAGACCTTCCATTTCTCTAAGTGCGCACAACACTGGATCACCTGTTGGCCCGAGTGAAATATCCAATGTAGAAGCGGCAATGAATCAACAGCACAGTGCAAGATCATTAACCTCCGCAGCAGGAGAACTCCATTCTATTGGATGGATAGCCAGCTTCTAGTGTCAGTCGTCTCTCACCCATGCGAACCATTTGTCAACCGTAAAGCCCGACGGACGAGGGTCTCCAGGTTTCTCACGAATTATCATCAAATTGTGTAAGCCCGCCATAAACGGCGCGAGTTCGTCATACATGGGAGCCATTTTCAGTTTCAATCCTGGAAAGATGTATGGGCACCAAGGCCTTTTCGCGGTAATTTCATGCGAAAGCCATTTCAGCCATCTGTTATGGCGAAAATTATCAAAGTACCGACTCAAGTATAGCGGAGGAGAGAATTTTCAAGGAATGTCGCTGTGAACGTATTATAACCACCATTTGTATCGACCGATGTGATGAAAATGAGGGAATAACACTCAGTCTCTATTCGGGTTAACAAGCCATCACCAAGTGAACCGTAAGTAACTTTGGGTTAACGCTCGTCGTAAAAGACGGACGAAAGCTTGCCAAAGACTTCGCTACTCATCAGTAGTTTTCTCATTTGGCTGTAAAACAGTACTTAATTACATTTCACCCGTGAGCCATTTATGTTAACGCCTCCATCTTCACTTCTGAAGAGTGTGGAAATACACATGAGAGGCAAAATGATGAAATAAAATTTATTTCATAACTTATTTCGTAATTTTAAACCTATCTTATGAAATATCATAATATGATAGATATTTATTACCAATACTATTGCAGGAGGTTTTTGGTAATATTGACATTTCATAATCATCAATCGCCAATACTTGGAGGTATATTTCAGGAGACGAGTGAGCATCGACATAGTGGGGAAGGTTTTCCTTGAAATATTTATCATTTTCCGTGGTCATTCTTACTTGCACATCCTCTTGGGGATGATTGATTAATAGTTACGAATTGTCTATTGAGGGCACAGATGATACCCAGCGAAAACCGGCGCTTTCGTCGTCATCCTTTACCTCAACCCCCACAAGATCAACTTTGGCTAATTTTTATTTTATTCTATTTTTAATGAAAATGGATTAATATTAATCTTACCTCAAAACGTTTCAACTTTTAGCCATGGAAATGAATTTCCATATCGCTCATTTCCGATGTTCTCAATCATAATACTGCGCGATTTCCTTCGGATCGATAAAATATTTCGGTCCTTTATTTGGAAATGTCCTCTCTCAAACAACCATGGTGTTTGGTTTTTTCATTCTCGAGTGGGTACTCAGGTCTACCAACGCCAGTTACCAGAAACATCCACGATAAATACAATTAATACAGTACGTCGTGTTTACCTAGGACCTAAATAATTGCATCAGTTTCGCACCACGGGCCGAACCTGGGTATTTGCACAGCGCTTCACCGAACTGCAGCAAGTTTTTTCTTCTCGTTGGTTGCGAACGATTTCCTGACCGTGTTGTTTTAAATTTTACCTGCTGTGTCCACAGGAATTATGCTGTTTCCATTGTATTGCAGCAAATAAGTTGAGAAGGTATCCGGGGGTTGCGTGAATATTCATTTTTTCCGGTCAAGATTTATTCGCTCAGTAAAAAAATGAATAATAAAAAGTATTGTATAATATGAAAGCTACCTTTCATGTGTTAATGAAAACAATGTTTACACATTGTCTCAATGCTAAATCAAGACTCTTTTATTTTTTTTTAATGAATTTGAAATGAACATTGGTTACCATCAAGTGATTATTGATGGAAACCAATGTAGTGGTGTTACATAATAATATATAGATATACGACTAATAATGTAATATAATATAAAATAATAATATTATAATTACTTTAATAATATTATTTTAATAGTATAATATACAACATAATATGTTAAGATCAAGGAAAAACTAGATTTAATTGTTGGTGAAATTGAGCCTAAGATTAACGCACTTTTAGGGCCAAAAACCTAGTTTTTCCTTGGACTTAATGATAATGTCGTAGTGGCGCAAACCTTGACGCAAACCAAACCATGTTATGTCGAAATTGTTTTTTTTTTTGCTTGACCTAAGTTTGAATTGTTGAAAAGATTTGGCCTTGGCATTAATTTGCTTTTTTGTATTGAATCGCTTACTGCCTACCAGGGTCATGGTTTGAGACCGATGGCAATCGATAGGTCTTGATGGGTAGATTCTTTCGATATCTCACAATCAATACGCAGGTATTATTAAATAATAATATGTACCTAAATTTTTGGAACAAATTCCCGTTTAATAATTTAATTAAATTGTGCTTTAAGTTATAGCTGTATCGATCGAGGACTATAGCCGTGCATCGATGAAAGCTGTTCAGATTAGGCCAAAAGTGACTTTTCGATCAACTCCTGTGTTAGAAGAATAGGGTTTTCGGCTTGTAGGTAAATTTGCCTTACAACTTTCACTCCCCCGGGTTCATGATGTATTACACGAGAAAACGTTAAGGTAGCCTCGCTTTTAGAGCACGGCGTAGAAAGTGATTGATGGTGAATCACTTTCGATCTATGAGCAAACTGAAGCGGGAAAATCGCGGCGGAAACTTTTATCAAGTGGCAATAACATTCGGTTGAATTGCGTGCTTCATTTCGTATTTCTGAAAAAAAGGTACGCTTCCTGCTTCTCTGATTTCATAATATGAAAATATTATTATAAAATATTATTTTACCTGAAAATTCATTGCGCTATACAGGCGCAGTTTTTTAACGCAGTTGGAAGGCTCCGCGGGTTTTCAACCTTAGGAAATATCTGATTGAGCAATCCGAAGATAAAGGGGGAGTCGAAGAAATGAATTTCCACTTGATTCGTCCACGCTTTGTAGATACAATTAATCAGCCCGTTCTTTTTTGTTAAGCGATACAACTCAAACTTTGATTTTATTGGATTACTCGCTCGCCTTTGATTGATTTTAATTTGCATACCATCGCAAGATGAGGCGCAGAACTTTCTGAATAGAGCTGGATAACCCAATCTACTGTTGAGCATTTTCCTTGAGCTGATAGGCCCTTTGATTTTACTTATTTCTCGCAATTTTATATGAATAATGAACTTCAGCTTATTACATTATAATCTTGACCTTATTGAAGGGCAAGAGCGTGGATAAATTCTCGTTCGCACTTTCCTCGAAAAGAATATCACGTTGTAATAGTTCTTTCTCCAAATATTCCAGCGCCTAACCCAGAAGCGTTTCTGGTATATTAAAAAACATGAATCATCCCGTCGGTATCCGGGGTTGAAAAGAACCGTCCACTCAACGAAGATTATGGGCAAGAAAATGAATCGTTGAAGATCCGTGAAGGAGGGGGCAGTGTCATAAATTTGTCGAACAGCAGAAATCGTTAGTTGACAAAACGGAGAATCGAGACGATAAAATCCAACTGTCGCCCATTCGATCTGAACCCAAAAATGATCAGAGTTGCGATGATTCAGGGTTGTTTTTCCTGAATTCAAGAAGAAGTCGATGGAACACAGTCACAAAAGTTGTCTATTCTTTGAAGACTCATTGGTTGATAGAAAGTGTGAAATTGGACCTAAAATGACAAAGAGCATCGTAGTTAGATCATGGCGGAGCTGTACATTGCCAGATTTGATTGGGACAGTGGAGTAAATAACTTCAGTGGAGTTGGCTCTATTATTTACCGAGTTGTTCCAATCCCTTTCAAGAATATTTACCAATCGTTGTTAATAATTGCTACAAGGTTTCCCAGGTGAATGTTTAGGCTTGTGTGACAAGAATAATACTCAAATGACCATCTTCATAGACGGCTGAAGTTCCAAACTCTTGAGAGGTAGTTGCTGAATTATTCAGTTGGGCAACATTGTTTTGTCACTCAACGTCAAGACCATCTGTACTCCAGGCAAATAGTTGAGTACATCGGTCGCTACAAGTATCAAATCTCGTTTTTCTTGGATGATCATTCTTCGAAGTGAACCCAGGTGGACTTGAGGCTTTATTTTCCACATGAGAGGACAGCTTCTCCTTCCACATGCATGCAAGCATGACTGACTCATCGTGAGAGGATGGTTTTTTCTTTCTACCTACGTATGGTGAGCCCGAATGGCACTTGACATGATTCCTACTATAGAATAAAAATACAATTCATCTCCGGACTGTCGAAGCGGTAGAACAACTCATTTTCTTCAAGAGAGGATCCTGTACAATGGAAGCTTTGCAGATTTTCCTACTTGACCGGTTCTCGTATACATTGTCGAACCCCACTCGGAAAATTTGGACATTCTGAGAGGTTCAGAAATTATTGCAGAAAAGGCTGAATCTGAAGGAGAACGAAAAAATCCTGGTGATGCCAAATGGGGTACCTTAGTTCCTGCCATGTTTTAAACATAAATACTACAGATAAATCTGAATACATTGATCTTAACTCTGAATACATGATGCAAGCAATATGAACCTAGAAAACTTTTTTAAAAATCTGTCTTTTATCAAGACGATTCTACCTGGGTATAAAGGAGTAGGCATTATAATTTCTCAAAAGTGTTACTTCCACCTGGTAGAAGCCAGAGGGCCAGATTAGTTCAGCTAGGGTCTGGGATTGTTGGGTTGCTAGAAAGGTTGAGACTGCAGAAAGCTCGATCTGTAGATTGCTTCAATGTTTCCGGCGATGATAGACGCAAAGCAAAATTGGAGTAACATTTAACTAGCCTCAATTATTCCGCATCGTCAGTTTGGCTAAATCCATCGCCGACTCAGTTAGATTTGTTTTGGGTAATCTGTTTAACTTTGTGCTATCTCCTGTTCCAAGGGTTTTGTGCAGGATAAGCGGTATTGTGAAATAATTGTGAAACGTGTCTACTTTGCTGTTGATGTGGTTCAACTAGTTTCAGCTAGATCAACAATCGGATTTGCACGAATGACAGGGAGTATGAATATTTGTACTGTTGCTTTTCAGCAACAATACTTCCCAGTATTTTCTGAAATTGCTACTGATTGACAGCAGCGTGGTATAGATAATCCTTATTTTTCGAAATTGTCAACTTCTGTTCATGGGTGGTACGCATCAATGAAGGTCCGGGGAGAAAAAATTGGAAAAACTAATGGTAGGTAGTTGCTTCTTGGTGTGTCTTAGGCTCTGAAATTCATGAGGGTCAAATGATTTGGTTTAAATACAGATCAAACTTGAAAATCTTGAAATTTGTACTTCAAGAAAGTATGATGGATTAGTGACGACACAAACATAAAGGCAAACTAACATTTTTTCCAGAACAAATGCGTAGTAATATGACTGAAAAAAAGGTCCTGCAATGCATTCAAGTTCTTCTGCAGTCCTGTATATCTAAAACACAGCCGTAAACATGGCGAATCGAACGTGAACAGAAGAAGGACTAACTACAGTCCCGATTAGCATGGGAGCCTTGTAATCATTTCACCCGACTCCTGCTGGTTAGACATCATGAAGACCTTTGACAGACGAAATGACATCATCAGATATCCGAGACTTTGAAGGCTTCGCCCACTCGTTTTCTAGGACTGAGACGGGGCATTCCGTGCCTTGAGTTTCCCTTTGGTGCTCTCAATTTTTTTTTGCCTTGAAGTTCTGAAAAATTTTCAATGAATGCTATATAAAGCTAAGCATTATCAACCGTCCCGAAATCATTATAATAGCTCAATAGTTCAATACGAGGGTTTTTCATTTTTGCCTACTTGCCGTTTTCTGGGTGGCCAAAAAATTGTACCCAATCTTACTCCTCTGAAGATGGCATAATATACTTTCGTACGATTTTGACTCGCCCTTATTAGTTTTCTTGTTGGCTCAAATTACAATGTATCCCAAGCTCAAAGCTATGCGTCATATGATAGATATTCCTAAGATAATGGTAGCTATTCAATGTAGGAGACTACTTGGAATTCCTTTTGTGAGGAACCCTCCTCAAAGAGTGGAAGGCAATACGAGCTGAGCCATCTGAGGGGAAAGTAGCTTCAGCGATGGAGATTTTACCATTACCCCAGCAGGTACATCTCATTGAATTCAAGAGAATCCCAGTAAGCAAAATCGATTACTCGGGTGCAAGGCATGGTAGCATTTGTAACCTTTCATTCTGAAAAATGTCTCTTTGGTAAAATGAGTTTCGGATATCAGACATATGTCAATTTTGCTGAGGTTTAAAACCACCTCTAATTCTTTTGATCTCTGCAACAATCCGTTGGCGTTCCAACTCATTATTCTGATTGTAGGCTTCATGACTTTCTTGCATGACCTTGCTTTTTCTTCTACAATCAGAATAATGAGTTGGAACGCCAACGGATTGTTGCAGAGATCAAAAGAATTAGAGGTGGTTTTAAACCTCAGCAAAATTGACATATGTCTGATATCCGAAACTCATTTTACCAAAGAGACATTTTTCAGAATGAAAGGTTACAAATGCTACCATGCCTTGCACCCGAGTAATCGAGCTCGTGGAGGTAGTGCAGTGCTGGTGAAGGAGACCATCAAGCATTATGAATCCACTAAAATTGAAGCTGAGAAGTATCAAATCAGTGGTATAAAAATCATAACACCTGTCTACTCTCTCGAGGTAGCCAGTATCTATTGTCCACCCAAACATAGCTTCAGACAAGAGGAGTATGAAGACGTTTTCATCAAACTTGATAATCGCTTTATTTTGGGAGGCGATTTTAACGCAAAGCACACTAGATGGGGGTCACGTCTATGTACTACCAAAGGCATAGCCCTCAATAAAGCCATCACTAACTACAATTGTGAACCATATTCAACTGGGAAGCCGACGTACTGGCCAACAGATACAAACAAGTTACCTGACCTCGTTGACTTTTTTATAGCACGAAACCTCTCAGCAAACTACTTGTTGGTGGAAGAAAACGATGACCTCAGCTCGGACCACTCCCCAATCATTATCACATTAAGTGAGTAGGGGAGATATGGGTGTTACCGGTCACCTAAGGAAGAAACCATGCCATTTGAACCTGGTTTATCGTAAAATTACGGTTTCCACCGTACCTTTCTGAGAATTATGTCTAGTAGTAGGCATTAGTCAGACTTTCCCATATCTTTAATGTGGAATTAACAAAACCAAAAAAACCAAAGTTGTTTTTTTTCTGGGGTATTAC
The DNA here is from genome assembly GCA_036186465.1 of Nesidiocoris tenuis. NCBI lineage: Eukaryota > Metazoa > Arthropoda > Insecta > Hemiptera > Miridae > Nesidiocoris > Nesidiocoris tenuis. The sequence continues at coordinate 13,296,215 of AP028915.1, read as the reverse complement.
CGGTCAGCGGGGTATTACCGGTCAGTGAACTTGCAATACTTTTCTATAGGGAAACTACCGTTTTTTGCTCACCTGGGTACATTTTCCCCCGGAAATTTTCATTCAAAAGGTCTTGCTTTATGAAAGGAAGAAAAAATTATTACGAACATGTTGTTTTTAATTATTTTGAACATTACCTAACTTTATTTTCTATTAAATCAGTCTAAAGATCGCAAATATCACAGGGAGCCGGAAAAAAGTAAATAAAACCGAAAAGTAAGTATAAAAACCTAAATAAATAGTGAGAAGGGAATTACCGGTCGAGAAGAACTGACCGGAACACCCTGCATGGTGACCGGTAACACCCCGAAGAGGTGACCGGTAATACCCCTTTTGTTAACATTTTCTGACTTGAATGCTGTGGACACAATTTTTGCTCGATTTCAAAAATTCTTGTTGAATTGAGAAGCTATAAACTTAATGTTGCTGAAGAGTGCCAAAAAATGTCGAAAAAATCAGGTTTGACGCCACTTATCGTCGTCTGAAGTTCCTTCTACGTTAGAGCGAAATCACACCTTTGAAAAAGTGCTGAGCCAGGCCGAGCTGAATAACCTGGCGGCTTGGAAACCTCTTAAAATTAGTTCAGGGACCTCTAAAGAGAAGTCAGCCACCAACAGTTTTCACGAAATCACTTTTCATCAATTAAAACACAGCTGACCGGAAATACCCCAATGACCGGTAACACCCACATCTCCCCTACATCATTCAGAGACCTCATAACCCTTCACTTGTCAACAGTAAAACAGACTGGGGGAAGTTTAAAACTGATCTCAGCTCTACAATAGATCTCTCTATCCCTATCAATAGTAGAGAAGATACTGATAGAGAACTCGAACTCCTCACAATATCTATCCAGGATTCAGCCAGGAGAAATACACCAGTTGTCAAAAAGAGAAACAAAGGTATTAACTACCCACAAGAAATTGTTGAGGCAGTCAAAGAAAAGCGCAAAGCCAGAAAGCATTGGCAGGCGACACGTTGTCCTGCCCAAAAAGCTGAATGGTACAAAGCAGCAGCCAGGCTTAGAAATATGATTAGAGAAATAAAAGACGAAAATACAAAAGTATTCCTGAGCGAGCTTACCAGCGATCAGCACACAGATTACTCCCTCTGGAAGGCTACAAAACACCTCAAAAGACCAACCATTCATGCACCCACGGTTAAAAAACCCGATGGAGAATGGGCACGCGATAATCAGACAAAGGCAGATGTTTTCGCTGAGCATCTTGCAAATATCTTTACACCTAATCCTGCTGCACCAAATGAAGAAGCACTAGAAGATATTCCAGAAAAGGAACCATTGACTGATATACCTCCTGTTCGGGTACAGGAAGTAGTTAAAACGATAAAACTTGAAATCAACCCAAAAAAGGCCCCAGGTTATGACCTCATAACTGGCCAGATACTAAAACATCTTCCAAGAAAAGCAGTTGCGAAAATCACTCAGATATTCAATGCAGCAATTTTTCACCGCTATGTCCCTCAACAATGGAAGATTGCTGAGGTGATCATGATCCCAAAACCAGGGAAACCAACGGATCAGTTGACATCATATAGGCCCATCTCATTGCTGCCAGTGATGTCCAAGCTCTTTGAGAAGCTCATAAACAAGAGATTGTTAGCTCTGATCAATGAGCGCAAGCTCCTACCAAACCACCAGTTTGGCTTTCGACAGAAGCACTCCACAATAGATCAAGTACACCGGATCGTCAACATCATTGAAGAAGCTCTAGAAAAGAAGAATGTCTGCTCAGGCATCTTCCTGGACGTAGCTCAAGCGTTTGACAAAGTTTGGCATGAAGGCCTCAACCACAAGCTGAAGAAGATGCTACCCTATCAGTATGTCGAGTTACTCGAATCTTATTTGTCGAGGAGATATTTTTGCATCAAACAGGAGGATGCATACTCAGAACCTAGAACAATTAACGCGGGAGTACCGCAAGGAAGTGTTATAGGCCCACTACTATACCTTCTTTACACCTGCGATTTGCCCGAGACTGAAGAGAACACAACAGCGACGTTTGCTGACGACACTGCTATCCTAGCAGTTGGAGAAAGCAACGAAGAATCTACCCAAAAACTGAATAGAGCGATCTCCAGGATCAGCAGTTGGACTGCAAAGTGGAGAATCAGATTAAATGAAGCAAAGTCGGTCCACATTGACTTCACCAACCGAAGCATTGTGTACACCCCGACTTTCATAAATGGTGTGGCCATTCCCTATGTGAATGAAGCCAAATATCTGGGTATGACGTTGGACGCCAAGCTCAGATGGAAAGAACATGTAAAGAAAAAGAAGACTGAACTTGTCCTCAAGCTTAGAAAAATGTACTGGCTGATTGGCCGGCAATCCACCATGACCATCGGCAACAAGCTGCTTCTGTACAATCAAGTGCTTAAGCCAGTTTGGTCCTATGGAGCGCAGTTGTGGGGCTGCACAGCTCCAACCAATAGACAGATCATTCAGAGGTTCCAGAACTCAGTGCTACGATGCATCACCGACGCGCCGTGGTACTTCCGAAATGATGCCCTCCACCGAGAACTCAACGTGGATAGTGTCGATCAAGTGATTAAGCAGAGAGCATCTGCCCATCTGACCAGACTGAGAGATCATCTAAACGAAGAAGCAGTCAAACTGTTGGACGTAGAAGATCTAACTAGGCGCCTAAAGCGCACAAAGCCACATGAACTTGCATAGGAAGTGATTGTGAACTATATAAATGAGAATGACAATGACCTAAGCTATGTATCTTAAGTCTAGTAAAGCATGTATTAGGAAATATCAATTTAATATTGTTGATGAGTTATTACTCGGTGCAATAAAAATTATTACAGGAAAGAAAAAAAAAAGTAAGCAAAATACTATCCAATTGAGGAGTTGAATGTCAAAAGACACCTAAAGACCAATTTTCCCCGAATTTTCGTCATCACTTTCCGAGGGGTACTTATTTTTGAAGTGTAGTTGAACTGTCCTTTTTAATAAAAAATGCCACGATGGATTGCACTGATAGGATCGTGCGTTTGTGCCCCATTATGAGTGGATTAGTCAATTCAGTTTATTCGTTGAACATCCATAATTTTCCTAAGTAGTTTTTTGGAAATTTAAACCTTGAAGTTCCGCGTCAACGTATTCATGGAAAATTCGATGAATAAACTGAATTTATGAACCCACCCAAAGGAATATTATTGATTTTGCATTGATCAGACATGCAACTTAGAAACTTTAATAACAAGTATAGATACAGTAATAATAAATAATACCTCACACTTCATGCTGGTGAAGTAATGTAATTATAGGTACCTCTCATCATGCTAACAGAATTTTCGCGGTTCACAATCCTCCATTGCTCTGTAATTAATTCTCGTGACCTTTCACGTGACTGAACGTCCAAGTAAAATTCTTCATGCCAAGTCACGACCCGGCATAAATCCCAAGGTAAATATCAAGTTGAAATTTTATTTCTCCCCTTCCAGATGGACGCGGGCTTTGCTCATTCCTATTTTACGGTGGGTCCTTCAATTTTATTTTTTTGAAGATTAAAACGCAAGGTGTTGAACTACGTGTATTAGAGAGATTTTAATTAATCAGGAGCTCTTTCTACTCGTGTTTGATTTCCCGGGAAAAAGGTCGGTGGCCTACATTCGGCAAGGGTAAAATTAATCCGGTTCTGAACATCGTTTTTATGAGGTTATACGGCTTTGGACTTGAAAAGTCTGCATTACAGTATTATATATTATTAGGGAAGTACAAGAAAAACCGGTAGGTGAATTTTTTAGAATGAGTTCTGTTCACTTCACCTCCATAATTCGAACGCGTGATTCAGTCGACGCAGGTGCGCACTTTCCTGCCAACATAGCGAATATTATAAGGTTAGAATTTCACCCCATCTCAAAAGATCCCAATGCAATCCAATAATGCTTGACAAGAATCGCTCACAAATCCGCAGAAGGAAGAAGGCCTTTGATCGCTTGTATCTTGCACTTGTCAGCTGGATCACGATCTTTTTACAGGAGCGGGGTACCTGATATATATATCCACATATATGTGGAAGGAGGTTTTTGTTCCAAGCACGTGAGTCTTTTCTTCAGTATAGTACGGATGTTCAGAACATCATGTTCTGATAAAGGGAATTCCTAATAATATAGGAATTCGAAGGATAAATTACTTGGGAGGAAGATAGTCGTTGACTCGAACAATTACATTATTTAGTTATCTTCGTTAAGCCATGGTGTAAATTTATGGCCGGTTTCTCACTGGATGTCTGCATTATGGAAGTTTACATTTCGTTGCATTCTTTTTTCCTAAAGGGCGGTCAGGCCATTACGTTTGAAAGTTAAACAGCTTATTTGTCAGCTCCATGGTTTAGCTTTGGTGCTGTATAATGTCCTAATCGCCAGAGTTGTTAAGATCAAAGCGTTTTGGTCCGGCATTATGGCCCTGACAACGCTCTCTCCTTCCAATGGTTTAACACTCTCGTTAGGTATTTTCATTGTTTGAAGAAGTTGAACCGTACAAGCCATTTTTTCGAAATCTCGATATTGGGACTGCGAGGGATCCTATCGATCGCTCCAAGAATCATGATCCTTTTATCTATTTTCGGGCCAAAAAACGATAAAATAGAAAGACGACAAATATTTAAAGAGCGTTTATCTTGGATGTGTTAAGTGCTACCGAATTTCTGGTTAAACGTAGTCGTCGATCTCAACTTTAGCGTGATAAATAAAGAACTATTTCAATTTATACGAAAATGAGGCTGGTACATGACATTTCGGAAAATATGGCATTAGATGGCTGTCTCGGGAATATTGTCTCATCTGGAGAGAAAAATACTTCCCCTCCATTTCATCGGTCAGCAATAACATTAGCTGCCCATGCCTCTTATCAGCTAGTAGGCACACTATCTTCGGTCCCAATCGGTAGAGGTAGGTAACCTGGGTAAAAATGACGCGGCCCTCAACTCAGCTTTGGTTGACTCTTCCCCCCATCGGGTAACTGAAGTACAAGGGTTGAAAAGGCATTTTACGGCCTCTCCGAGGTCCCTATTAGTATTCGCCGAGTCAAGAGCTGCCCTGGAAGTGGACGAGGTAGCGACTAAATGGAGGTGAAAAGTAATGAACGAGCTTCGTACCTTGTGCTGCCCTCAGACCTGAAACACCTGGTTATCTAGGGGTAGAAAGCTGCCTTTAAACCACTTTACACGTTCTCCCTTGGAGTCGCCCTGCAAACAAAAGAGTCACCTCTAATTACCGAGGGGGAGCCTCAACTTTGTGCAAGGTAATTAGTCGGAGTTTTGCTTATCGGAGCTATTAAAACGACCGGTCACCTCTTTGTCCGAGTAAAGCCTACTTCAAAGCTGACCATGAGGGGGTAGCGGGGAAACAATTCGACAGAATTACATTATAGGGCAAGTCGGGGGGTTGATTCGTGCTGACCTCTAAGCTCGAATTTGCTTTTCATCAAAACTCTCACGTATGAAGTATGAGGTTATTCAGAAAATATCAACCTACGGCTGAAATAGAGTTATTGAGGCTTCAAAGAGCCCATAATATCCCATGTGTCAGGCTATTTTATCCGCTCTTTCATTAAAGGGGCTTTTAATTTAAAGCCTTTGTATCATTCTTCCGAGACTTTTCTTGATCATTATAGGTATACCTACAGACGTGTGATTCATTGCTATTTCATTCTAAAATTCAGAGAAAAGTCGTGTAGCGTGTTGAGTAATCGGATTACGCTAACATAGCGAAGAGAATTTCATTTGAGCTTTCTTTGAAGTTGATAATGAAACGTATGGTTGTTCAGAATAAATTCCCTCAGGAGGATACAGGTCCCTGAAACACACAAAAGTGATTGAGCTCATGTTTGAATTTTTTTTGTGAGATCTCTCGTCGGGGGCTAACGGCACTCCCGACTGTACAGCGTTCCGGAGGTGGCCTGCTGACGGTTCCTGATATGGTGTGATCGCCCAATGAAGGGGTGGACTGAGATTTGAAGCCTGCATAAGCAGCAAACAGCAGAGAGGTCGAAAGAGCTAAAAGGACGAAAGTGCTATGAGGATCAAAGTGCTAGGAGATCAGAAGCAATAAGAGATCAAAAGTGCTAGAAAGACAAAAGCGCTAGGAGGTCGAAACTGCTAGGAGGTCGAAAGTGCTAGGAGGTCGAAAGTGCTAGGAGGTCGAAAGTGCTAGGAGGATTTAAGTTCTTAGAGGACAAAAGAACTATGAGGATTAAAGCACTAGGAGATCAGGAGCGCTAGGAGATGAAAAGTGCCAGGAGGTCGAAAGTGCTAGGGGGATTAAGGCGCTACAGCCGGAAAATAAACAATACCAAATGGAACTCGCCATTGGAGTCTTGCCCTCGTCCACGAATAACACCGTCCTGTTATCAACCGACGAGTCAACCCAAATAACTCCTGCAATCAGGGATTTATGGATAACGGTTCGACCCATGTCTACTACCATACGAAGGCGAACCGGCTGCATATGAACTCCCATCGATGACTAACCCTGATGAGATCAAGTTGGGAAAGCAGAAACTACGTATTTCGAAGAGACTCGAACCTTGCACCTCCTGGTACCTTGATGATAATGTTAAAAGTGAGCATAGCACTCGTTATTGTTATGCGATTAAGTTCTGCGGAAAACACCTTACACGATCCTTTTTTTCGAACTGAAAGATTTCGACTCGAATTAGGATGGTTTCAGAAAAGAAAATCAAACGTTCCAACAAAAATCTTCGATGGCAAAAAAGTTGGCCCAAAGATACACCCTGCTGGTTAGTTATATTAAATTGTTGAATAAATAATCTTCCCCTATGACTAATTTAAGAAAAAATCATCCTCTACTATGACTAACTGGAAGACATGTATATTCAAGCTAAAGTTATGGATCATCATATTTCAGCTCGATTTCAAGCCTTTGGCTTCCCGGTACGGTGCATGGGGTGTAATGAAATCCCAACGGAATCATCAGTTTATCGTCGGCATTTTACTTTTGGAAATCAATAAGCGTTATGCAACCCTATGAAACGAAGGTCGAACCGTTTTATATAACTTGCTCCTCTACCTATACGATGAACTCGACTGGCGCCGTGGCGTGCTATGAAGAACTCAATTTGAAAATAACATTCACTTCATCTTATTTTGCTGTTCATCAAATTTTTGGCATGCTTGATTCCAATGCAACATGAGAAATTTTCCACGATTTTTTCACTAGGTATCGACTTTGTGCGCTCGTAGTACGTGCCACGTACCTATTAATAGAAAGCTCGAAGTTTTGTTGAGACGATTTATATCAATTTTTTCACGATTAAGACTGTTAATTTTATCACTTTTGTCAAGACAATCTTCGGGTAACTTACGGCTCTGATAACTTCACTCTCCTCGGATAACTCACGGCTAAGAAAGGGAAGGAGCTGCTGGGGTAATTGCAATAGGCCACTTGTTGCATCGTTCTCTCCTTCAAAGTCGGTCACAATTGGCAGCTAGGCTTAGCTTACTTCCCAACTAACGAGTTCAATTTGCATTTTGATACCTGAGAAATGAATATTGATAAAGCATTGATTGCATGGCTTCTGAAGGCAATCGTTCGGCCACTTTGTCTCGAGGAATCGAGATCGATGGGATGCAAATTGATTGAAAGGATCATCGTCACTGCGAGGATAAACTGCCTAGTGTCATCGGCCGAGGGTTGCCAACGCGTATCAGCTGATGGCTGTAACTGCGTCACGCAAGCCCAAAGCCATTTTCAATATCCCATCATTGTAGTTCGAACCAATATACATACGTACCAACATACCAATACCTACCTAGATAAGCAATCAACGAGGGACATATTTCGTGATCAGCAGCCTTGTTGACGACTTTGACGTGTTTACCAGCACCGTGTTTTCGATAAGGATTAATTTTGGGTCCATTTTATGACAATGTGATGCGGGTGTAGGGTAAACGCTGAACGGGTTCTCACACGATGGCATCTGAAATATTCAAGGCGTCGCTCTAAGGTGCAAAATACTCCGTTTTTCAGGTCTGCCTTGAGGTACAAACGTCATAAAATATGAATTTGCAAGACTCTCCTTTTCCGATATAAAAAAACCTACAGCGGTTCCGCATGTAGGTATTCATGAAAGTTGGCGAAGGTGGAATATTTCGAGATCATGACGCCAACCACTCCGGCGTAACTTTCACTTGACATGTTCGAACGGGTAATGAGCCCAAGGTGACGGAGATAAACTCTTGGCGTGCCCGTCAATTTTGCTTTTGATGCTTGATATTTCGTAAGTAAAGCCTCCTACTCCTTCCATCGGCATGTTGACGTATTTGAATGTATGAAAGTAACGAATTTATTGCCGGAGCCTGGCAGGAGTTAAGTGGAATATACGAGTAGTAAGCGAGGGACCGCTTTTCTCTCGTATTTACGCCAATATTGGGAGAACCGCTATCAGCATGGCACAATCCACCACGCACCCGAGAGGGAAATTACTTGAGCAACTCATCAACCAAACCCAGAGATCAGCAAGCGCATTAATAAGACAATTAAAGTTGAACCGTTGGAACACTTCCTGTTCTCCTTCTGCAGCTGCTTAAGCACTGGATACAGAACTGCAAAATAATAATAATGGTTCATTTTAATCTGCATGGGAATTCTAAATGTTCATACATGTGAAGCAAAAAGAAACAATTTTCCCCGTCATAGTATCAAAAATGATTGGTCCCCCATCATCCATTGGATTCAAATGACCGAATCTGGTACGTCTATTACTGTACCAATTTAATCCAAGTTTATAGTAGGTGACCTATTGCTGCTCAATAAAATGTAAGAAATGATGCTATAAAAAAAATTATGGAATTAAACTGCACATTTTTATTTATTCCTCTAAGGGCCAATTGCTATTTTCTAAATAATATTAAATAAATAAACAATACTATTATTATTAGGGGCTTCCTCAGCATCAGGTTTCCATCTGAACGTCATTAGTTTTGTGAACCCAGAATTTTGAAATCTTTAATTTCTCATTTCAATTTAATATAGATATCAGATTTCGGTTCGAAAACCCCTTGAACATAATGGAATCGCATAAATATTTTATTGGCCATTGTCTCCGGTTCGTCGTTGTGACTTTAGTGCTAAAAAGTAACATGATAATATCCCCAGGTCATTCGACGTCAAGATAGATGCCCCGGGGTTGGCACATTGACCGCAGTTTTACGACAGCAGGTAAAAAATTTATGCCTCGGCTGTATGAGATGACATCCCTTGAGCTAGGCGTGAAATCATTCTTCATGTCAATTCCAGACAGGACTCACCTAGGGTGAATTGATAATAAACCATTCGAATAAATTGCGTTTTTATAAACATTGTTTTTACTTCCAAGTTTATGAAGTGAAGGAAAGTACAGTAATCGTCCTGAAGTCGAAAATTGGATCGGAGTTTAGAAAAAAACGTTTACTTGAACACTCGCTTACTCAGAATCGCTGCCTGAGCAACCGTCTGTGGTCATTCACAAAAATAGCTCCCATTGCTCTCTCAATTCAAAACCTTTTCCGAAATTTCTTAAACTGGGAGGTTTACGTTAATTGACTTTGAACTCAAGTTGACTTTGATCTCGAAGTTATGTTTGAACTCGAAGTTGACTTTGATCTCGAAGTTATGTTTGAACTCGATGTTGACATTGATCTCGAAGTTGACATTGATCTCGATGTTGAGTTTGATCTCGAAGTTGACTTTGAACCCAGAATTGACTTTCATCTCAAAGTTGACTTTGAACTCGAAGTTGACGTTGATCTCGAAGTTGACTTTCATCTCAAAGTTGACTTTGATCTCGAAGTTGACTTTCATCTCAAAGTTGACTTTGATCTCGAAGTTGAATTTGATCTCGAAGTTGACTTTCATCTCAAAGTTGACTTTGATCTCAAAGTTGACTTTGATCTCGAAGTTGACTTTGAACTCAGAATTGACTTTCATCTCAAAGTTGACTTTGATCTCGAAGTTGAATTTGATCTCGAAGTTGACTTTCATCTCAAAGTTGACTTTGATCTCGAAGTTGACTTTGATCTCGAAGTTGACTTTGAACTCAGAATTGACTTTCATCTCAAAGTTGACTTTGAACTCGAAGTTGACTTTGATCTCGAAGTTGACGTTGATCTCGAAGTTGACGTTGATCTCGAAGTTGATTTTGAACTCGAAATTGAGTTTGAACTCGAAGATGACTTTGAACTCGAAGTTGACTTTGATCTCGAAGTTGATTTTGATCTCGAAGTTGACTTTCATCTCAAAGTTGACTTTGATCTCGAAGTTGACTTTCATCTCAAAGTTGACTTTGATCTCGAAGTTGACTTTGATCTCGAAGTTATGTTTGAACTCGAAGTTGACTTTGATCTCGAAGTTGACTTTCATCTCAAAGTTGACTTTGATCTCGAAGTTGACTTTGATCTCGAAGTTGACTTTGATCTCGAAGTCGACGTTGATCTCGAAGTTGACTTTGATCTCGAAGTTATGTTTGAACTCGAAGTTGACTTTGATCTCGAAGTTGAGTTTGATCTCAAAGTTGACTTCGAACTCGAAGTTGACTTTGATCTCGAAGTTGACTCTGATCTCGAAGTTGAGTTTTAACTTGAAGTCGACGTTGAACTCGAAGTTGACATTGAATTGATCTCGAAGTTGACGTTGATCTCGAAGTTGAGTTTGAGCTCGAAGTTGACTTTGATCTCAAAGTTGACTTTGATCACGAAGTTGTGTTTGAACTCAATGTTGAATTTGATCTAGAAGTTGAGTTTTAACTCGAAGTTGACTTTGATCACGAAGTTGACTTTGTCTCGAAGTTGACTTTGATCTCGAAGTTGAGTTTTAACTCAAAGTTGACTTTGATCTCGAAGTTGACTTTGAACCCGAAGTCGACTCTGAACCCAAAGTTGAATTTGAACTTGAAGTTGACTTTGATCTCGAAGTTGAGTTTTAACTCGAAGTTGACTTCGATCTCGAAGTTGACTTTGATCATGAAGTTGAGTTTTAACTCGAAGTTGACTTTGATCTCGAAATTGACTTTGAACTCGAAGTTGACGTTGATCTCGGAATTGACTTTCATCTAGTAGTTGACTTTGAACTCGAAGTTGACGTTGATCTCGGAATTGACTTTCATCTAGAAGTTGACTTTGAACTCGAAGTTGACTTGAACTCGAAGTTGAGTTTGAACTCGAAGTTGACTTTGCTCATTTTATGTTCGCATTTTTTAATGTTGGGGTTAAGAAGACAACTTTTTGAAAGTCAAAGGTTTTTAGTTGAATCCAGAGGTTTTTTCGATGCTCGACAGAGGGAAAGCAAGGCGACTAGTTGGCAACACTGGATCTGACGGTCATCGAGGTACCTCGTACTTACATAGGTAGGTAGGTACCTAATTTTTTAGAGGATGCTTTCCCAAAGCGGAGCTTTTAGCTTGAAGCCTCACATTTTGCAGTCCCCTATGAGATCGTGGGGACACCGGGACCCAACCCTGCAAAGCGGGACTGTCCCGCCCAAAGCGGGACCTCTGGTCACTTTATGCATAGCTCATCTATGAGACTCTATAGAGACTTTACTAAATCATGTTTTTCCTCATTTTCTGTTACAGTTCTGATTAGTTAGCAGCACAGAGCAGCTTCGAAGAAAATGTTCGCTAAGGCTTCCATGGGATCGCTTTCAGCGGCAGGAATAATAGCAGTCCTAGCAGTCTTGGCCTTGTCTGCAGCAGCCCATCCCTCCGTCGACAAAGAGAAGCTCCTGAACGAGCTTGAAGTGAGTCGGATAAAATGTTAATGCACATTATTTATATTATTTTTGTTCTCCAATCGTACATTCATGAGGAAGTCAGGCAAAAATTTCATCCATTGAGAAGATATGTTCGTGCGACCTTTACTACGTTCTGCTATCACCAACTGGAATAATTTATTGTACCATTTCAAATTCGAATTGAGAATCTCTCAAACAAAATTGAGAATTTTCCAAATAATCTAGCTGAGAACTTTACAAATGGAATTCAGCAATTGCCCAACCAAATTGGAAATTTCTCAATTTAGGTTGGAATATCTTAAATTTGATGTGGAAAATTCTAATATTGATATGGAAAATTCTCATTAGATTAGGAAAATTCTCAATTTGAACTGGGAAATTCTAAATTCGACTTGGAAATGCTATTAAATACTTCCAGTACGTTGGGCTAATTTAGCCCGTTTAAAACGTTTAAACGTTTAACGTTTAAAACGTGATTGCATTTTGTGCAGCTTTCTTAGGACTCTTTGGTTCTGCTCAGGTAGATTGTTATTGCTGTTTAATTTAAAACAATATCTACCTAGGATATTGTACTTATGTCGGGTTTCATCAACATCAGCCGCAAGATACAGTTACCCTTTTCCCAGCTATTTCGATTAATTCTCGCGTGTAATCCCCATAATCCCATTTGATGGGTTTCCTGCATCTCAGGATTCTGCATATTCCTGGATAAAGCCTACGACTGATCGAAACCTAGAGGTAGATTACAATGTTATTTGGCTCACTGAAGGTACCCAAAGGTTAACTGATTCGTACAAGCCACTTCAGGGCTCGTTGTATCTCATCGGCTGAAGGGTGCAATGTTGTAACAGCTAACAAGCTACCCCTGTCGGCTTCCTGCCGTTCATCGGTAAACCCAATAGTCACGGGAGCAGAAAATCACATTGGATTCTACCGATTGCCCGTACAGGCGTTTCTACTTATCCCCTTGTCGAGATTTTGAAATTTGAAATCAGTTTGAATATTCCAGTGTTTCGAGTATAATATGCCTACTAAAGCAATGATGATGCATGACCTGCGTTTATAGCTATTGATAAGTTACAATATTAACATAAAATACAGTGCTCGCGTAGCAAAAAAAAATAAAAAAAATTCAGCCGGAAATGATAGTTATGCAAAACTTTTAATCGCCTAATACAAGGTATGATCCCGAGACCCCTTGCTCCGCAAGCGGATGTCTTAACCAGTAGACTACCAGGCGACCGTTTGTCGAATTAATGATTTTCCGAGGGTTTGAATTGGAGGCTCTGTGTTGGTTTTTCTGCCGACTCAATTTTCCCTAAATAATACCTAACGTGTAATAGATATCACTCATGTAATCGGAAACAGTCAAAACTTGGGAAAGACTAGCATAGGTTGCAAGTCTACACTGTTCTTATTGCTCACTCTCCCACCTCAGCCCAAAGACAGTAAAATACATTGGAAAAAGATCGATGGCAGGTCGAATGATTAATTATTTTCCCCTCAAACCGAAGGAAAGCAGTAAGAAAAACTACGAGTGCGGAGGGGAAAACAAAAAATGCGAGAGTCAGAATGTCTGACATCGCTCGATTTCTTGCTGGCCGCCACCACCTCAGCAGATTTACGATCAATTACCCTTATTCCCAGGATAGTACAGCTGGCTACCGATAAGATCTTTTCCGGGCCGTGACTCGTTTTTCTACAACCTGAACCCTCAACCTCAACACCTGGTAATGCTTACTTGCACACTTTGGCAATCCTCTCAGTGAAACGAAGAACTTTCCAGGAAACCTTGAATCTTTGTTTCTTGTTTCCTCTTATACTGAGGCATTTCAGAGCTAACATTGGTTATCTTCATCTTTGCGTTTCACCAGTTAACCTCATTCGTAAACCACTATGAGACGGATACATAAGTCAGTTAGTACATTTAAAGTTTCCGTATACCTTGGTGTATAATTCTATTATTGGTAATTACAATAATTTGTTAGGTATGTGATCATGTGAAAGTTGAGTTATTCAATAAGCACGACCAATATTCTACCACCTGAAACCCTCAAATTGGATATGCCAATTTCATGAGTAAATCGACAGTGAGACTTATACGAAGGAAGTACAAAGGAAGTAAATTTTTCATTGTTCATAACCCGGGCGCTTTCGCCGATTTTACCCTCTTTAGGAGATTCCAGTGGTGTTCTGGTGGACTTGAGGGCATTATGAGGCAGTCATTCTCATTTTCACCCAAAAAATTATAAGAATAGAACAAAGAAATGACAAAAGTTATGACCATGTTCGATTGTGTGAAGCAGACGGGGCCAGGTTGATCAATGTAGGTACACCAAAAAAGTACATATTCTATTCTGATATTCGCTGAAGTATGGACAGCAGAAAGTAAATAATTCTACATTGGACTACTTTGCTATCTATTTATCGGAGGAAAAAGTATTGGGTCTCTTGGGTGTAGAAAAAATTATGAAAGATTTAGAACTTACGAGACAATTTTTCTTACCTATCAATTTTTGAGACAAAAAAATTAATAAAAGAAAAAAATTGAAAATAGTTTTTTAGGAGGATTTGCCTTGAATAATTGTTGGAAGCATTGTACAGCAATTCGTCCATAAATTTCCTCTTGGGGGTCAGATTTGAATGAATAGGTACCTAGATTATAATGTTTTTGAAACTGATTCAAAGTCCGAACCGGGGCTGGTTTGGAAACCGTCCAGCGAAGCTAGGGCCAGTTCAATGATATTATTTCCAAGACTTTCGTCGGAAAGAGTTTCTCTGGCTCGGATTCCAAAGCGAATTCTGATATTTCCGTATATTTGTACTCGTACGGCTGAGAAAAGTTTAGTAAGTCGGCGGTCGAACGGGATCGTGACTGGGTTTTCTCGGTCAGGGACCTCGGTCGTCTAGTCCCGGCCCCTATTTGATTTTATTAGTCACCCCCCACCAACTGCATACTTCTCATCAGAGCCCTATTGTGTTAGCTTCAGTCAACCCTCCCGGTTTTCTCGCCTCGTAACCTTTTGTGGTCAATTAAATTCGACCCTCTTGAGATATGGCAGGTACCCGATGCCTAAAGATGGCAAACTCTCCGAGAGAATCAGGATTCCTCCGGGAATAATTGAAATTGGGGTAAATATGGGCTGAACATTATTACATTAATATGCATCGTGCATTATGTTACTAATGTGAAAACTGAATAGACCATACTGATTGGCTGGCATACAGTTTTGTACCGCCACAGCTACGGCGGGTACAAAGGAGAACACGCGAGCTGAAATCAGCAGGCTATAGCGTTATCGCCTACCAAGGGATAACGCTAAACCGCGTGGGGTATTGCGGGGAGGTAGAGCTGTGAGTTGGAAGCCGAATCGTGTTTACGTTAGGAGACCCAGATTCGTGAGGTGTCGCAATGTCAAAACGGCTGATCCCAGCTAATTTTCCTGAGAGGAAATTTCGTGGCCCTTCGACGTGGGAACAATCGAATCATTCTGTCTGGAGCTGCTGCCGTCGACCAACTCGGAGAGTGCCTGAGAGTTACAAACATTTTTCTAACAATTATATCTTCCAATTCTATTAGAGTTCATTCAATTACCTAAACAACGGGAAAACCGTTACAAACTGGTGGCAGCGATTTTAAGGACCATAACACGTCTTCGCAAGGTAAGTTTTTACTAAAACTCACATCATTACATTTACCTATGACCTACATCACTCAGTAGGTACCTGCGAACAATTGGCCATTCATTCTACCTATCATTCTATCTTTAAACAATTGAAGAAATTACATAGCTATTTGGTACATTTCGTTAAATTATTATCTTTTTTTAGGCATTCTCTCAGGGTAATTTCCATATTGGCTGAACCGGCTATTTTTTTTTATCAGCTCCTGTACCGTGTCCTGTGTTTGTTCATTTTTTTTTGTGTCGACTTAGTCCCTACCTCCCTCCTTCTCGCAGCATTTTCATTTTTTTTTCTGCCAATTAAACTGCTCAGCAATTGTCCCTAGCACTCATTCAATCATTCATCATTCTCATTTTCTTTCATTTAGGTTGAATACGTAGGTACGTTTTTTTTATAAAGGCATATATATACCTAGATATATATATATATTTTTTTCTTCTCTTTCTCTCTTGGAACCAAATTTCGAGTCTTTTGACTGAAAAATTTTTTTTTCTCTCTCTCTTTTCTTTCCCGGCGTTTTTTTTTTTTATTTATTATAAAAATAAATAAATAAAAAATAATAATAATAATAAAATAAAATAAATTGAAATAAATTCATCAATAAATAATAGAATAAACTATTACAGAAAAAAAAAATTAATAAATAAACATAAATATAATAGTAATCAAAAAATTGAGTTTAGAGATTCACCTATTCAGTATTCACCTATTCATCCTTGCATAATGGAGTACCTTGGTGCCATGGTCGAGAGAACAGACGGCTCGCGGTTGCTCAAGGATGAGGTTGCCTATGAGCTCACAATCCGAGGGCTCCCCACTGAGGGCTCGGCGGCGGAGTTGAGAGGCCGCCTGGCTCAGGCGATAAAAGGGGGAGTAGACATAGTACCATCAGCAATTAGGTCCTTGGATCCTCAAGAAGAGCTGAGCATTTGCGGCGACAAGGCGAAAAACTTGTCCGAGTTCGTCAGGGCGATGGAGGACACCTGGTCCAGCGCAGATGTCCGGCGAGTAGAGGCACGACGCTGGCACCTCCTCAAAAGGTTGACAGCCTTGCAGGGCGACCAGCACCAGATGGACCAGCGCGATCACCTGCTGGAAGCCGTGTGTCTACTGGGGGACGAGATCCAGGCGGTTAAAGGCGCCCTCCGCAAGAACCCCGGGCCTCCGGGAAGCCCATCTCCTTCCTCACCACTGCCAGAGGTCTCGGAAACCGACCAAGGCGAGGGGTCGCTGCCTGAGCCCGCAATCTCTCGTCTGCCATACTATGGGCTGGCAGCAACACCTCCCCTGGTAAGGTTCCAGTGTTCATCAAAGGGGGATGCCAGGTTCTCAGTGTCGGCAGAGGACATCGCAGGGCAATTCCTGGAGAGCAACGCGTACCTCAGGTCGATGCATACCGACCACAGGACAATGATGGCTAAGGGGGTGTTCTTGGCCACTCCCCAAGAGGCGAAGATCAAGGATTTCACCACTGAGGCAGCCAGCAAGGTCACCACTGCGGTTGGCCTCAGCACAACGGAGATCAGCCAATTGAACAATCGGTTCGGGGAGTTCATCACGGTCCTGGGAGCCCTCCAGCAGGAACAGTTAAGCATCAAAAAGGGAGTGGACGCAATCCATTTACAATTTGGCCATCTGAGGGACAAAATGGATCGGCTCAGTCTGTCGCAGCAGGGAGAACTGGCCGACCTGCGGCGCGGAATGCAGGGCCTGGCCACTCAAATAGAAACCCTGCGGACCCAGGCTCCTCTACCAACTCCAACAGTACACAGCATGGCGGCGGCAGCTCACAGACAGAATCAAACAGCATGGGCACCACCGGCAGGGGAGGTAATGAGTGGGCACGGGGTCTTGGAGCAACCCTTCCCGCCACCTCCACCACTTTCTCCAGCGCCGTCCAACATCCATGGGCCATCACCTAACTTTGGCTACCGCGACATGGTGGCATCAGTCGGCAAGGCCATCAGCCAAATAGCATGGTATTCTGGGGACAGCAAGGTCGGCTCAGCCGAGTCCTGGGTGGCCCAGATCAGGAGCCTGAAGCAGCTCAAGGAGCTTGGAGGGGAGCGCATCCCTGAGAGCATCTGGGTGCAGGCGGCAGTATCCAGAGGCCAGGGGGAGGCGATCCTCTTCCTACAGAAGAACCAGACCTCCTTGAAGACGTTGGATGAGCTGGAAGCTGCTCTCAGGCGCCGGTTTGAGGGCATCAGGACGGAGCTCTCCTACATACAAGACCTGGAGAGGGCCGTCATGGCCAAAGGAGAGTCCGTCACCCAGTATGGTGAACGGGTCAAGGCGTTAGCTGAACGTGCCGACCCTGCAAAGCACCCTGACCAAAACATGGTCGCCTTGCAAGCCTTCATGAGGGGCTTGCCGGATGGAATCGCAGTGTCAACAGCCCAGATGAATCCCCAATCCATAACAGAGGCCATGAACAAGGCCCAGGCGGCCCTGAGCATGTGTGAGGCGCTGAAGACCAAGGCCAGACCAGCAGCCCTGCACGAGCAGCCAATAACTACAGCCGCGATAAGGAGCCAGAGCCGACCATCCAGCCCTCAGCACGGGGAACACCGCAGAATCGAGTACGGCCGGCGGAGTGCCAGCCCTCCATTCCGGCACAAGAAGGGTTCACCCCCACCACACGAAAAGCGCAAATCATGGTCGTACAATTGGAATAGACCGTTCAGGTCAGATGTGTATTGCAACCTTTGCCGGGTTAAGGGCCATTGGGGCCGGGAATGCGCTTACAGGCTTGGAGGAGCAAAGTATGGTGAGATTCCTCCTACACGAACAGATCTCTTGGCTGAAAAATCCCTCAAGTCGGGTGCCCCAAACGGGGGAAGGGGGGGAAAGTCAAATTGGACAGTTTGAACCACCCCCCTCGGATCACTCAAACGGCAAATGACCATGGCAGCGGCAAAGGCACTCGTATCAACAATGCTCCGGCAACAAAATTACAACAGGAACACCTGGAAACTACGACCTTCACCGTAGGAATGGTGTCTCCCTTCACCCTCCAAGGGCAAATTGAGTCCACGAAAGGCACATGCCTCATTGATACAGGCTCACAAATCACACTGGTGGCCCGCTCAGCCGTACCAGCATCCAAGTGGAGACCCTCATCAAGAAGGGTACAAGGGGTAACTGGAGCACCCCTCAACATTTATGGAGATGCACTCTGTGCAATACACCTCCCAGGCTCGCCCGCTTTTACAGCCCTGGTTTCAGTAGCGGACCTGCCAAAAGGCCTTGTGGCCATCATCGGACTCGATGTCCAGAAACAGCAGGGAGCAGTCATCAACGTTGTCACTGGGCAAGTTCACTTCCAGAAACCCCAGCAGAGTTTCCCACTCAGCGGCCATTGGGACAGGGATTACACGGCTTACATGGTGGCATCACGCTACGTTGCCATCCCCCCAAATACAGTTGCTGCAGTTCCACTCTTCCAGGGCAAAGGACAGGCACGACAGGAGCTGCAATGCTCCCAGTTTTGCAGTCAGGGATATGGTATATCTGTACACCCCTGCTGTAAAGAAAGGGAAAACTAAAAAGTTCAACAAGTTTTGGGCGGGTCCATATAAAATTGTTAAGGTGCACTCGGATCAAAACGTCACCCTCAAAATGGGTAGGCGGCAAACCCGAGTCCACACATCTCGTCTAAAACCTTTCATTTCCCAGCAATCAACATCAGATAGTGGCCAGCAGAGTGAGGAGGACGACGGTAACTCAGAGCCGGACGCATCCAGCAGAAATGATCCTATCATTTCACCTTCACCAGTGGCAGTGCAGACGCCTAGGGCACGAGTCAACCCGACGTACCACTTGCGTGACATTAGGCGCATCAATTACAACCCATCTGGGTCCAACCATTAACTAATGATAATTCTAATCATCCAACCACTACTTAGCTTAACTAATTCATTTTTGTTTAACTTCACTCAGGTACACAAGGTATATGACCCCGGTTGGGGTAATCACCGTCAGAGGTTCTGAACAGCAACACAAGGGACGTCGTACGCACATGAATGGAATGGAATGAGACATCGGACATCCTCTCATCTTCCAAGCACTTACAGATCCTTTTTGCCTCACGGCCAATTTAATAAATTACATGATATGCTCATTTTGGACGATTTCGATGAGTTATGCTCCATTAGATTACGACTGTATTTCCCTTTTACTAATTTTTTTTTCTATTTTCATGTGAGGCACCCACCCGATTGGCAAATCAGGCATCAGGGAGCGTGAACCCGTCGTCTTGTGGCAACAGCATGCGCCACACATTCGGGGCCTCGCCGCACAATCGCCGCGGACGTTTTAAAAAGCCATACGAAGGCTTTGGCGGGTACAGTGCCGACATTACCCACGCGAATAAACAACTTTTTAGTGCGATCTTAAATTCGCGAGTGCGTCTCGATATGGACGAGTTAAGTCAGTTGGCCTTATCACGGCAATCAGAATAAAAGATAACGATAACATTGTTTCATATTATGCCATATTATGATGTTTAGTAGTAAACGACTTTCATATTTAACTTTTTTTTTATTTCTAAGACATATTTGCTGAATTTCATTTAGGGCCAAATTTCATCTCATTTCTCTTTTCTGTTGCATGGACTCTTAGAGCTGCAGCCTTCAAATCTTCTTTTCAATTCTCTTACTTAATTTGATCTTAATCTTAGATTTAATCTTAATCTCTTAGATTTGAGAAAGTGACTGTAACCGCATCTTATTCGCACTTCATTCTTACTGTCACCTCTTGCCTATGTCCACTTCTAACTTCTAGCGTAGTTTCCTACTACTTTTGTATTTAGCACTACCCACTTTTGGCTTCCGAAGTGGTGGCTCATTTGTAGCATTTGTCATTTACTCACTGTCAAGTAGTGATAATCATGATAAATTTTTTTTTTTCTCTTCTCCACTTTATCGTTTCTATAATTTAAGTAGTCACTCCTTAGCATTACCACTGTCTGATCTTAGTTGATGCATGAACAGCATGCGAATGTCTTACACAAGGAGTCCCCAGAGGAGACTTTCTTTTAGGGGGGGACGACCCTGCTTGTACATCAAGCAAGGTTCTTAAGAGCATTTTCCTGCCTAACAGGAGGTGTAGGTAATTGGTTCTATTTTGTTCAGGTAACTCAACGTACTTCCATTTTCTTAGAATTTTAGGATTTTTTGTAACACATTTTAAAGCTGAAACGACAAAACCTGTCGACACATTATAGATATAGTTCAAATTTTTAGTACAAGGATTTGGAAGTACTGTGCGTTATCTTCGTCCATTTGGGGCTGAATCTTTTCATACCCTGCATGACTTCTAATCTAATCACTCGAACAATATTTTCAAATTTTCAATCCTCAGCATGTATCTAACCTGATGTAGCATATCCTAATGGATCTCTTATTTTGTATTCTGGATTTCGTTTTTCTCATTTTTCTGTATTTGGTCACTAACAGAGCTGGGAGGCGGCATCAGCAGGCCAGGCATTGGGTTTTTTTTGGCAGTTCAGGGCGCGAGATTCCCTCCTGGGCTCATGGTGGTGGAGAGGCCTAATCTAGACAATGCGACATCCTCAAGCAAGCACTCAGCTCTTCCTCTTTGCTACCCATACATCGGGGTGACTCACCCAATCACATGAAACCAATGTGCGAAGACATGATCATTCACAGACATGAAGGGCTCCCCAACAGCCACAAGCATGAGGTCATGCTTAAACCAGCGGGGGGAGTCCTGTACCGCCACAGCTACGGCGGGTACAAAGGAGAACACGCGAGCTGAAATCAGCAGGCTATAGCGTTATCGCCTACCAAGGGATAACGCTAAACCGCGTGGGGTATTGCGGGGAGGTAGAGCTGTGAGTTGGAAGCCGAATCGTGTTTACGTTAGGAGACCCAGATTCGTGAGGTGTCGCAATGTCAAAACGGCTGATCCCAGCTAATTTTCCTGAGAGGAAATTTCGTGGCCCTTCGACGTGGGAACAATCGAATCATTCTGTCTGGAGCTGCTGCCGTCGACCAACTCGGAGAGTGCCTGAGAGTTACAAACATTTTTCTAACAATTATATCTTCCAATTCTATTAGAGTTCATTCAATTACCTAAACAACGGGAAAACCGTTACAGTTTTGATGACGTGCAATGACAGACCATTTGCCCCGGATCCACTTCAATTAAAAATTGCAACCAACCATCAACCAATTGCTTTTATCAATATTTTATTGCCGAATCAGATTCTTATCAAACGATTCGCATGTTTGTATTAATGAATAAGCTACTTATGAATCGCTTGTTTATACTTATAAGAAGCAAAAAGAATAAAAGATTATGGAATAGCGTCCAACTGTTTCTCATCAATTAGAAATTTTCCGGGGGCGAAGTGGATAAATTTTACCGATCCTAAAGGACCGAAAAGGAACGAGTTGCCTTCGAAAAATATTAGTCCACCGGCATTACCATTGACCTGGAAAAACAGAGAGAAAGAGAAAAAATTATACAGAAGAAGAGACCGGCAACAAGCGTTTCCACAATGGTGAATCACAATTTCAAAACACCGCGTAAAAGCAACGGCAATAATTGCCAGCCTGATATTATTGCACCTGATATTATTACACCTGATATTACTGCCCCGATATTACCAGAATCTGGTATTACCCGCCGATATAGTTTTGGTACATTATTTCCAGAAATAATGTACCTATGTAATTGTTCAAGAAAAATTTTTTTACAACACCCCCTGAAAATTTTTTCTTTCACGTTTCAGAGGTTTTAGAACACGAATCTGCAATAAAAATTTTTTGTCCGTCCGCCGTACGCCGTACGCCGTACGCCGTACGCCGTCAGCAGCAAAACGCATAGAAGGAGTGGTCCGATTTCAAAAAAAAAAAAAACGAGCGTTTAGCAAATTTTCCTGTGACGTGCACCTCCTATAAGGGAATCCTCTGAATCAACTCTAGACTACTCAAAAACGATCAAATGTAAAAAAAGTCATGATCTCAAAAACAGTTTTTCTGGGTTTTCGACCCCTTAAAATTTTTTGATCGGATTCCCCTGACAATATGCCTCAAGTTGGAGCAAAACACAACTTTTAGGACCAACCGCACCAAAATCGGATCAGCGGTTCAATACGAAGTGGACGGACGAAATGTTGGCGAAAAATTTCGTCCAGCCACTTCGTATTGAAATACTGATCCGATTTTGACTAAATTAGTCTTGAAAGTTGTGGTTTGCTCCAACTTGAGGCATATTGTCCGGGCAATCCGATCGGAGAAGGTTAACGGGTCCAATTCGGCATAATTAGGGTATATTTTTGAAAAAACACAAAATCTCAATTTTGAAGGTGATGCCGTGGGTTTAGAATTTTTTGAGTATTTTTCCCGGGTTTCTCGCTTGATTTACCATAAGATAGGGTGGTTTTTCCGAAAAAATTCGAAAATTTTGTTTTTGAATCGGTTTGGCTTGAATTTCTTAATGCGATTTCTGCGTTTTCGCGTTTTTGGCAATTTGAGGGAGTCCTACTGAACCGATTTTGAATTTTTTGAGCTCGTTGGATTCCTTGAAGGTTTTTACACATTTTTCACTCCCTGTAAGTCAAAATAGATTGGGGTTTAGTAATCAAAAACTGGTTTAAAGACTAATTTTTGACCTAAACAAAAAATATTTTTTTGACCCTTTAAAAAAAATGTTAAAATTCCGAAAAAAATATTTTTGAGTAGGTTTTGGGCAGGTACATGACACAAAAAATTGGCAATTTTCTACAACTCTCCAGGACTAAGAAAAATGAAAAAAACCGATTTCAGCTGGAAAATCCAAGGTCCTAGCCTAGGAAAAATTTCAAAAAAATGATGGATTTGACTTCGGGGTTTTTTGGCGGGAATCTTTAGATATTGACTATGAAACATGAAATTTGGCATTTTTTCGAGATTTTGGTCACCAGGGTCAATTTTTTCGCAATTTTCTTGGTTTTACGTCCTAAGCACCTATGGGGTTAAGCAAAAACGTGATACAGGAGAAAACGTCGGGTGATAAATTCCCTATCAGATGCATTCCCACCCTTGATAACGACTGTTTTATCCGAGGGCGTCGGCTTGGAACTGCAAAACTGCGATTCGGCTATTAGAAAGTGAACGTTATTGGGATTAGTCAGTCTCGCATATTAATAGGGTGGACAGATTAATTAAGGGAATTTAAAGCGCTGTGCGGTGAATAGATGCGATCCCGAGTCAGGCCTTTCCGGAAATCTCAGGTATCAATACCGTATATGAGGGACCCGCAGGGACCTGGTTTGCGTCCAGGTATAAGGGAAGGGATTGGGGATGGGCATTGTCCCCTCGTGATGAGACCTCGTCAACGGGTCTTGTTTAATCGCTCAGTGTTTTTTCTTCTTTTTATACCTATTTATTCATCATTGTGAAAAAGTACGATTTAAGCATCATTGAACTCACCATTGACCATTACTCCACAAATGATATGATGATAAACCTACCTACTCCAACTATTTGAACTTTATTTTCTGTGATACCCAGACAAATAATGTACCCATGTCACTAATCTACTTAGCAGCGTTTTTATCTAGGTACGTTATTATTTCTAATATATGTCCATGATGATGTTCTACGGTGATTTTAACGTCAATTATCACCAAAATCTGAAACTAATAAAGCAAAACATTGCAGTAAACAGCCGTCCCTGGCGTTGGCTTTTCGCCCGATAACCAAAGTTGTCCCAGGCGTGCCCTGCCGCCCTAAAAAGAGGGTTGGAACTACTAAGTTATGTCGCTCTGGTCTCACAGCACTTACGTACTTTGATAAATGAAAATGAATTGAGATTAATTGAATACACCTTTCCAAGCATTGCTTTCCGAACATGCTCGAAGCAAAGATCTCTTGACCCAGTATGTTCTGGAAATAATAATTATTTTCGCCACGTGGGGTAAAGAGGTATATTCGATAGGACAAGGCAGAAGGATCGCCAACGTAATCATAATAATGATGTCCATTCAAAAGAGAAGGATTACTGACTCGTGGAGGCTGCGGTGACCGATTCGCAGTAGAAGCCTTGAAGGAATAATTCAGAGAAAGAACTTCGAAAATACAATTCACAGCTTTTTCGAAGGAGATTTGAGGTACGAATTTCCCTAAGGCTTGTTGGTACCGATGTAACACCTCTGATGAATTCCTGAATCAGATGAAGAGAATGGTAAAGTCTGCCACCATTTCACATTTCTCTTGGTAAAGAACTTTTTCCCCATCCCCTTTTAAATGGCAAAGGGGTGTTTTGGTAGCTTGAACAACAATAATGCTTCCTTTTCAGGTTAATTTAGCCCAGGTCTGAAGAACAAAGTTCAAGGATGACTTTGGGTCTGAGAATGACATTGGTTCTAAGAAAGGTATAGGGTTCAAAAATGGCCTTGGGTTCAGGATGACCTAAGGTTCAAGGATGACCTAGGGTTTGATAATGACCTCTGGTTCAAGAATGGCATTGGATTCAAGGAGACAATTGGTTGGAATTGCCAAATGTATTGAAACCAAAGTTCATAATGCAGAAAAATTGATGGCAAATAGAAAATTACCTAGGTACATAATAGATTGTAACCAAAGACTGACTTGTACCTCAAACCAAAGGTCCATACGTACGCTTCAACGAGATGTATTAACATGATTTTTCTATTCGACCTGTTCAAGCTGGTGGATGAAGACGGCGCCATCGATCCAGCTGCTATGATGAGCAACATTTTCGTTCAGAGGATGCTGAATCGGATGAGAGCTCAACAGGATTTTTCAGATCTCCAACTCCAAAGGAAGAGAAGCTACTGGAAGCAATGCGCCTTCAACGCGGTTTCATGTTTTGGCAAGTAGATCACTACTAAAAACCATCTTTTGTTCGAAGTAAACCTATCCCAGTTCACTGGCCTATGAGCGGTCATTCCCGGAAATTATTTGGAGAAAAAATCGTTGCGAGAGCAGCCGAGAGAAGTTTTCAACAATTCCAAAATGAATTACCTAGGAGATAAATTCAAAATTAGAAACATCTTAGATGTATGTAAATTCACCGCTGTATTCCCAACTCCCTCTTTTGGAATCTAACGATTATTAATGGAATCTATTCTACAAATAATTGTACCTATAAGCATGTTTCATTTAAATAAAATAAAAATTTATTTTACTTGGAGCACAGTGTGTAGTTGTCATTTTAATTCAACTCTCCTACCCTCCTTTACCACTTTGATGGTTTTCAAATGTTTCAACGAGCTTTTCTTTTGTACACATTCACGGTAGAATGCTTCTTTTGAGATGTCTCACAAATTTACGTTTTTACTTTAGAGCCAAAAACTCGGCTATACTGCACTACTTAATTTTGATTGAAATGGGGTATTGTACAAATAAAACTCCTTGTTGGACTATTGTTTTCATTAAACTGACTCTAAATTGATTTGATTTTATATTTTATTGATATATTTCTACTTGAGAAAATTTCTGCAGTATTGCTGATTGGATGCATCTCGCTTTTCTATATTTATTTGCGTCTTAATAATTTCAAGTGGTTCAACATAATACAATTTGTTATGACGGCACCGTGTTGATACAAAGTCATATTACGCTACTAATATTATCGGACTTACTTATCAATGAAACTGGGCTTGGAAAAAATGATAGCATAATCTCAAGAACGTTTTCACCAGCCTCAAGAGCATAACAAAGAACGAAATACAAAGACGGTATTTCGTGTTACGTATACCGTCTACTGCGTAGGTATATCTACGTACGAATAAAAATTGAAAAATTTTCCAATGTTGATAAGTAAAATATGAATTCATGAATAATGATGAATTCATAAGTAAATTCATGAATTCGAATCCAGTTTTTAGAATATGATGCGAAGGAGAATTGCAAATGTTCACCTCGAATCAGTTACCCACCGTTTCGTGGAGGTTTAATGGACTTGAAATTTGTTCAACTTGATACGTAGTTAGGTCAAAAAAGTATGGAGAGTCGTGTACCTTGCGCTGCTTCTTAGAAGATGTCAAGGGTCGTCCACAGCGTTGGTCCGAAGATCGACCCCTGGACTACTCCTGCTGTTACCTCCCTGTGAAGTCCTGCTGTTAAGTCCCTATGTCATCTCATACTCCAGGGTGTGATGATAAGATATTTTCAAGTATCATCAGCGAAGTATTACTCCGAATTCGGCTCTTTTAAAAAAAATGTTCTTATACGAATAATAATGTTCTGTTCAACGATGTTCACGATGGAAGTAAGCGAATTATTTCTATCTTTTTCAATAATTTCATAACCAGTATAATTATCGCCACTTGAGTTATTTTTATCGTCGCATTAACGTTTTCAGGATAATTTTTTCTCTAGAAATACTCGCAATTTGCCTACTAACCTCTGTTCAAGAACCTTGTTCATGAATTCTTTTGATAAATCGCTCAATTATACACGTCGAAATTCGGTTTTTCCAGAATCCGCGATCTACACAGGGATGATCATTCCTTCCGTCGACAAAAATTGGATATTGAAAACCCATTCTTGTTGGATAACTTGATTTAAAGAAAGATTGTAATTGGATTTACATTTTATTGCAAAATTATAGAGAGGATTTGAGATTCTTCATTTGTTCGGTCTTCCCATCCCATTACCGTGTACGAGGGTACATTACAAGCCCTGTAAATCGGGCAAAAAAGGTTTCGAAAAATGAATTTTAAAAGTACTCAAAGTGCCTCCCTTTTTTTAGTCTAGAGCGTTTTGAAACTTCGGCGGTGGACAGCGAAACAAGAAAAGCCACCAGAGCTTCGTATTAACTTGTTGTTGTGTGATTTAAACGAATCCAAGAAACTAAAACCGTCCCAAGGTACACGACTCCTCTCCCACATTATATGTAGGTACCCATTCAAGTACAATGAGGTAAAGTAGGTACGGGAAATAAGTAAACACACTCTCCGAATAGCTCTGGAAGCAATTAGTTATGTATTTGTATTTTAGAAAGTACGCCAAAATATATAAGCAACTTAGGTAAACATATAAAATTTTAAAAATATGAAAGTTTTCTAAATTGTGATTGAAACGATGAGCTGAAATGATAAAATTTGTGCAATATTTAGCATTTTTGCATATTACTAGATAATACGAATATGGTTCCTATTTTCTGATGTGAATGTTCTGAGCTTCGTCACTTACGCTATTCAGGCCTACCTATTACGATTATATTTTACTTAATTGATGTACCTTCTACCACAGTAGGATTGCTTTGTGGCTTCAGCTTTTCGACACCTCTGTATCTTACCCTAAGTTGCATGCATGTTTTTCTCTCTTCAGATTCTTTTGATTTCTGCATTAGGGTTTTCCTTCTTCAATGTTCGTGTTTTTTCTTTTGCTAGGTCAAAAACGAGAGGGCAGAAGAAGAAACCTCGTCCAAGATTACAGTCGGTGGGATATCTTTAGTAAGCTCTTCTCCTTCTAAGCGCGTACGAACCCACAAACAAGACACTTAGATCCACCGTCATTTATGTTCGTCAACGACAATTCAACCAAAACGATAAGGAACTGCAATAATCTGAATGATAATAATTTGTTTAAGCTATTTCACAACTATATTTTCGAAATAAAAATTATGTTCTCGAATCTCCTCCATTTGGTTATGAATCTCCTCCATTTGGTTATTCATTTTCTCTTTTTTGCTATCCCAGGCGTGAATGTCAAAGAAAAGCTCATAGTTTAGATGGCGGAATGACATGAAGAGAACGGTTAATAATTCCAGAACGCATAGGTAATAGGTACCTATTTATTCAGGTAAAGGTGCGACCAATCAGTATTTGTTATTGCTGGCCATTAGAATGCGGACGTTCATGGGGACGTGGCTAGTAAACCCCCATGATTCAACGCCGACTCCACCTTGACCAATCACAGTTATGCGTTTGCTTACCCCCACCAGCCGTCGGATAGTGATCGGGTAACCTTAAGGTAAGTAATAAAATCTATGGCATCATTAGATTTCCCCTCAATAAGTCGATCGCTCATTAGTGATGATACCTCGTAGTCGCCGTTGTGAAAAATTCAAATTTACGCAGGCCTCAATTGTTGGGAACAAAGGAACACATATAGGAAATTATTTAGAGCAATCGTCCTTGGATAAATCTAGATTTAAATAAATTGATAAACCGGCCCCTAAACAAGTAACTGCATCATTCACATGGGCACTTACTTGAGAAATTAATTTATTCTTCTTACACCTAAAGCTTAGGGCTTCAATGGGGTGCGTTAGCATTGAAACGAAAAATCCTTAAAACCCTATAATGTTTAGAGAAAAACAACTTTAGCAGAAGGGTGACATTTTGCTAGAAAGGACAAATAATGGCTCAGCATAAAGTGACAAGTCGTTTGAGCCACCTTTTTCATTTTTGAAAGATGAAAGCGTTTCGTTGCGAGTTTTGAAAAGATTAACGTTTTATTTGCTACGGATTTACCCGAGAACGTTCCTGAATAGGGGAGAAGTGATAGGCCACTATTGAACGTCGGGACAGCCTTCATCTGGAGTTTCAACATGGTATTTCAACTCGTTTCCTGCCTATTCAGAGCCAACGGAGTGGATTCGTCTCATTTGCAGCCTGCACGCATGCGAATCTTCCGGATTGGAAAAGGAACACCACATGTTTGAATAAAATCGACAGGAAGTGGGTGCAAATGATACGATTCATCAATAAAATAAAAAACTCTGCTAAGTAGATTAAAATAAATTAATGTAAACGTAGGCCTGCGACTTAATCCTGAAATAACGGACCAGCAAATAATAAAAACAAAAAAAAACTTAAGTCAACCGTCAACTAAACCTCGAGTATGATTACCTAATTTCTGAAGTTAGTCTTTGTTTACGCTGAAACTTCAAAAAAAGTCGTACCTACCTACCTATTTAAAAGTCAAAACTACCACAGAGCCAGCAAACAATCGTTTTCTTTGCCAGAGGAAGCGTCATCCTCGATCACCGGCATGTTTCTCAGGAGTTGCGACCGTCTCGAAATGGAATGGAAATTGGAGATTTTACTTCGAAATGGAGTTGTTGCCGCTTTGCAAGAGGCAATGGGAAAGGCGTCATTTAGCACAAAGCGTCTGAACTGCTCATTCGCCTTATCCGCCAGGAGAGAGAAAGAGGAAGGTACAAAAGGCTTCCGAGGGGGAGGAAACCGAGAAGGATTAGCGGGCAGGTTGAGCTCCTTCCGCCGAAGTTCCAAGTCCACCGTGTTTCCAACTCGGAATTATGGAGCCACCATCCGACAAGGCACTTAAGCTTACAGGGGTTGTTATCAAGCGGAATAGGGTAACTCACCTTCGCTTCGTGAAAATTATTAGTATGGGGTCAAAAAATAAAATAGAACTAGGTAAAAACAAATTTTTTCGATTAGGTACTCATACCTACCGAGCAGAAAACGAATAAAGCGATCATGATAAAACATTGCTAAATCAACACTAAGAAAGCATTAACAGTCAAATATCGAAAATGTTAGCCCATCTTCGTTTATGAATGACGAAAAATTGGTGAAATCGGTCCTCCTCGTATCATGATACGTTGATAGATTGAAAACCATGAAGAGCGTTGCCAAAAGTTCGTGACCATAAGTTAAGTGAGCAATAAAAATAACATTATGCTTCCTGTGTTCAATGAACAGAGTTTTCATTTTCAAACTTCAATACCTACTTACCTAATTCTTATTACAAAAATGAAAACTTTAACTGAAAATTAAACTCAAACTTAAACTCAAACCTACACTCGAACTCGAATTCAAACAAAACTAAACTTCTAAACTCAAGCTTGAACTCAATCTTAAAGTAAACTTACTACTAACTCATACCCGAACTTTAACTCAAACGTAAAGTCAAACTCAAACTTGAACTCAAAATGAAACTAGAACTGAAACTTTGACTAAAGGTAAACTTGGTAAAGGTCTCAGTTTGAAGGCGAGTTCGAGCAAAGTTTCAGTTTGAGGTTTGAGTATGAGTTCAAACTTCAGTTTGAGGTTCAGTTCAAGTTTGAGTTTGAGTATCAGTATCAGTCTCAGTATCAGAGTTCGAGGATGAGCATCAGTTTGAGTTTCACTTCGATTTTCATTTTGAGATTTAGTATGAGGTTTAGTTTAAGTTTGAGATCAGGTTTGAATTTTCATTTGACTTTAAGTTAGGGTTTCAGTTAAAGTTTGAGTTTGATTCTCAGTATGAAGGTGAGTTCGAGCATGAGTATCATTTTGATTTTCAGTTCGACTTTCAGTTTGAGGTTTAGTATGAGGTTTAGTTACAGTTTGAGTTAGAGTGAAAGTTTGAGGGTGAGTATCAGTTAGAATTTCAGTTTGAGATTCTGTATGAGGTTTAGTTTAGGTTTGATTTCCATTTTGAGTCTAAGTTAGTGTTTCAGTTTCAGTTAAGGTTTGAGTTTGAGTATCAGTATGAGTTTCAGTTAAAGACTGAATATCGGTTTGAGTTTGATTCTAAGTTAAGGGTCAGTTTGAGTTTCAGCTCGAGATGAGGTTTATTCGTATAAGGTTTATTTTCATTTTAATTTCAAATTCGTATGATGTTTATTACCACTTTGAGATTGAGTATCAGTATGAGTTTCAGTTTCAGGTAGAGCATGAATTTCAGTATGAGCTCTAGTTTAGGTTTGATTTTCAGTTTGAGTTTAATTTCAGGTTTGATTTGAAATTTGATTTTAGTAGAACCAAATCGTTTCAGTTCATTTTCAAGTTTGAGTTATAGGTTTCAGTTCGGGTTCAAATCTGAGTTTCACACTTTGAGTTTCAGTTTGAATACAACTTTGAGTTTGAGGAATAGTTTGAGTTTAAGCCTGCAATCAGCTCCAACCAAAAGGAGCTGTAGCAAGGCTCGTCCAGGTTTTAGATTTATCCGTGGGAATTCATAATATTAATATGGAGTAAGTACATAATTTATTAGTCGGCCGAATCTTTCCTTGTTTTTGCTTTCTTTGCTACCAGCAAACAACCAATATTTACAAAAGTGATGGCAGTTATTAAATTATGCATAACATTTCAACGCCTAGGACTCAGTATCGGGTTAGTCCCGAATGGTGACACCATGGTATCAGTGTGGGAACAATGGTTCAACGAGAACAAGCTCGACCCAGAATTGGAGAAAACAATGATACGGGAGTATAGTTATTTATTATACATCGCAGGCCTATTTTTCCATTTTCGCCCAAAAATTATCATTTTGAGTGTGGCTCAAAGCGTAATTTTTATGATTATGATCTCCATCCATATGGTGCTCATGGGCATAACAATGTTCAAAGCTACCTCATTCATAGGGTTTTCGCAGTACATGAATTTCACCTCACTGTGCGCCGTTTCGCTCTCCCTGTACATCCTCGGGCTACAACATCGACACACCATAATCCGGCAACTTTCTATAATTAATGGCGATTTTTACGATTACGGCGACACGTTCGACGGCAAAGCAACCGTGAAATGGAAAGAAAGTCTGAGAAAATTCAAGCTTATAATCGTAGTTGGGATACCGGCTTATTTGCTGCTTATTGCAGCCTCAATAATGTTTAGAGAATATATCGACATGGCGTTAGGGTATGAAGGATTCGCTGGAGATTACAAGGCGGACATCTATCAAAAAACGCCGATTCCATTGTGGTATCCGTTCACAATCACCAATGACCTCATGAGGTTAGTGTTTTTATTAATAAGGCGAACATTCCGCAAGCAGCAAAAGGAAGGAAGAAGCAGTCATTTTATGCAATTTGTAGATATCTAACTATCAACTCAGCGTTGTAATTAACTTCACCAGCTGATTGGGAATAGGGACACTCAAAACTCCTCTACCTGTTACATCGGAAATCACTAATAAACTATCATGGAACATTCTTCCACCAGTCGGTCTCATCTATCCCTACCTTCTCATTGACTGGAACAACTAACATTCAGCCGAGAGCAAAATAAGACTTAAGGCAAACTCGACACAACAAAATCTTTTTATGTTTAAACTAGTCAGACTTCTGAAATTCGTATTTTTGTTGAGTTTTAAGAAAGAGCTTTATTGTATGAAATTTCTTTTTGTATTTTGAATGACGGTGAACGAACTGTAGGTATATTTCCGAAGTCTGACTAGTTTATTTATCGATAACTTAAAACACAAAAGGCATTTGCCCAAAAATGGCATAATGAGAAAAATGATAAAGGTTTTTGATCAATTTATAAAAATAAAGATTTCTCCCATAGTTTTCAATTCAGTTAAAAAATTCGCTATATAAAAATGTTTGTTTGGCCAAGATCTACAACCTCGTTTAACTTTGGTAGCGCTTAACACTTTCAAGATAAACGCTCTTCAAATATTTGTCGTCTTTCTATTTTATCGTTTTTTGGCCCGAAAAATAGATAAAAATATCATGATTCTTAGAGCGATCGATAGGTCCTGATGAGTGGATTCTTTCGGTACCGAAATCTCAAAATTGATATTTTGGGACATATGCCCTTTGTGCTTTGAGGTATCGATACAAAAAGATTTTGTTGTGCTGATTTTACCTAAAGTTTTATTTTTCTCTCGACTGAATGTTAGTTTTTCTAGTCAATGAGAGATGTGATCAGAGATAATTGTGTATCAGAGATTTCCAAGCCCTGAGGAAGTTAATAAATTTACCAAAACTTCAGCGAGGAAATAGAGGCGTTTTATTTGAGTGTCCCTATTCCCAATCAGCTGGTGGAGTTTTATGCAATTTTTGCTGCAAATGATCGAAAACAAAATACGGCATACAAAAATCAGGTAAACCGTGGATCGACTTAGTATAATTCGAGGTGATTTACAGAGTTGTAGTTACGCTGGGGCAAATGCTGACTGCCTACGCTCTGGCGAGTTCCATAGGAACGGGCGACGTTATGATGCTATTTCTCGGCCAAACCCTCGCTCTACAGCTTAGAATTTTGGCTTCAGCTGCTCATCAGCTGGACGACCGAGCGAAGAGAATGTACGAAAAATATTACCGGGAACGATTTCCGCGGAAACCGTTGACTATTTCGTCGAGCAAGAGAGTCGCCGTTTGCTACAAGCATTGCATCAGACAGCTTGTCGAGCATCATTGGGTTATTTTGGAGTGAGTGACGGATCACCATGTTACACATAGAGGAAATTGGTTTATTCCTTCGATTTATGACCCCCCGTAAAAGGTGTGTTTCTGGCGAAAACTGCAGCCTCGTCGGAAATCAGCTCAATAATTTACTTCCACAGATTCTACGAAGCATACGTAGCTCTCATCAAATGGCCGACGGCAATGGCTTTTCTGAACGGTAGCTTAGTCATAGCTATGTCAGCTATCGTTGCCATAAGCGTAAGTTTCAGACATGACTTTTATCAATGAAAATGTTCTTACAGGTAGTTCAATCAAAGAACCTACCTCAGCTCATATAAAGCTACCTCAGCACTCTATGGAAAAATCGTCACCTTATCTGATTACGTATTTTGAAAAACTCCCAGAACATTGAGTGCTTAAAAAATTGTCAGTCAAATTTGCTTTACACAGGGCGAGGCCGAAGTCCCGAGCGCTTTAATTAGCGCAGCATTCCTATTGATCGCAGAAGTAGTATCAATGTGGCTGCTCTGCGAAACAGGACAGCAGGTTACCAACTGGGTAGGCGACCTAAAGCTTAATTCCTAATTAGCCGCGTAAACAGGTGGTATCATAATACAATCATGTTTTGTCGAATCGAATCGCCCACCATTTTCAGAGCGAAGAACTCTATTCGTCGTTTTACGAGTTCAATTGGCCCGACATTCCAAAATCGAATAAAATGATGATTTTGATCCTCAAGGAGAAAATCAAAGAACCGATGCTCTTGAAAGCAGGAGGGATGACACCGCTGAACAGAGACAGTTTTGGGACGGTAAGCAAAGACACTGATCATGGCCGATGAACAAGTTGATGAATTCCTGATTTGGAGGATAGAGGTCGTTAGCCTCCGTTATTTACGGTGGGATCAGGAACCAGGAGACTCCCCATATCGCTCATCCGGATTTTGGACCGGTTAATTGGGTTGCATCCATATGCACATGGGCTTTGTAGAGTGGCGTTGGTCGAAATACTCTAAAGTTACTGTAGAGTAAGTTGATGAAAAATCAGTACCAAAAATTGGTACCTACCTAATAGCTGGTTTTTGATTTTTTTTTTTTTTTAATGCACTATTATTAGGTACCTAAATTAGCCGTGTGAAATAGCCTCGTTCAAAAGAAAACAGTCATAAGTTCTGGGTACCTACGAAATTGTTCATATGCTAGCGTGCTGAATCTTATGGTATTTTTAAGTAACCTCAGGTACATTTGTTTTTCAAATTGAAGTGTTCTTAATTCAAACCAGTGGTGCGTAGATAACACACAATACTTCCATATTTTGAAACGTAAAATTGTGACACAATTTGATCATATTTTGACTGCTTTCAAGGGTGTTTAGGTCAAAAATATCAAAAAATTCAGTATTAAAATTTTAAAATTCGCCCAAAATGACAAAAACGCAACATTTTCGGAATGTAAAAAATATCCACATATTCTGCAAGGTAAAACAAAGATTTTGAGACCAAGAACGCTCAAAGCGGTTCATTTTTGCGGCCGGAAAAAAATAAAATAGAAAACACGAAAAATACAAAATCTAATGCAAATATCTATGAAGTACTGTGCGTTATCCAAATTCCGATTAAACAGGGTGTTAGGTCTTGCCGAGACAAACATTTCAGTTCAAGAAATTCGAAAAAAGGTTGAGAAATGAGGGAGTTATAGCCATTTTTGTAAATGACCACAGACGGACAGACGGACAGACGGACACACGGACAGACGGACAGACGGACACACAGACACTTGTTCAGGAAGTGATTCTGAGTACATGTGTATAAGAAAAAGTTTTTTCTGAAGCTCCGTTCCGATTCTCGATTTTAGGACGATCACAATACTTCCATTTACTCTGTAAATATGGAAGTAAAATGGTCCTAAAATGGCAGGATTAAAAATGATTTTTTCGGTGATTGTGATGCTGTCTTGTAGGTTACATGGCTTCCTATTGCTGCGATAGAAAATCCGCTTAAAATGACAAAATTGAAACAGGTTTATTTTTAATTCAGTAAATTGGTGTCACTTCGGCCGCTATCCCCTCTACCTTAACATTATTGAATAGGTTGTTATTATCAAACATTTGGCATGTTTCGCGAAGTCGGGAGGTCGATGAGCCAGACTGACTGCCCTAATTCAATTCTTTGCAGATAATGAACACGGCGTATTCCTACATGAATCTGATGAGAGCAAGCGACATGAGAAAATAAAAATGAGCGTCGAAAAGCAACTAGGTGTCCAGAAAAGTGTCCAGTGAAATTTAACGCTGAAATCACCAGGATCGATACAGCGTCAGGAGAAGAAAACAAATTTTCTCTTTTCCATCCGAGATTTTTGCATTTTCCCGTATACAACAAAAAATGTAAACAAAGTACTTACGCAGAATAAAACCGTGAGTATTCATAATATTATGACGAAACTGCCAAGTCACAATATTTGGCCCTGAATTCAAAAACTCACTCGAAGGCTGCTAGCGATAGAGTTCTATTTTTTGAACAGTAGGTACCTCAGTTGATATTTGTTACTTAACATAGCTAAAAACTAAAAACGCTCGTGGAGCAAGTGGGCGGATAAATAACCAAATAAATGTTATTGGTGTCAATAATTCGGGCACTGACAAACTATATCAACATTTCAAAACGCTTGTCCATTTAAAGTTACGACGTTTTTAAGAAACCGCATGGTCAGCAATAACTTAATTATACCTCATAGACGCTCAGCTATGTAAGTTAATATATATAGTTCATAGTTCACTCAAACTTTTTGTCACATTTAATTCACCGAGTTTCAGTCGATTGAAGCAACGGGAAAGTCAATAACGTTAATTTCGGATAATGCGGCATTTTCGACGTCTATAGTAACTGGAAGATCGGGTTTTTTGACCGAAGTGTTGACCAAAGGGCGACTGATCAGTTTGGGGGCAGGAGAGTAAACGCGGGGCAGACGAGCTCGCCGGACCGACTTGACGATATCGTAATGGACGTTTTCATGGTTACAAAGGTAAATCGACCGCTGGATCGTGTCGGTAATCGTGAGTTTTCCCTTCGAACTGAACATCAACCATTTGTCGTCGACGTACGTGTAGATATCCGTGTCCAACATGCAGGCGGATGCGTAGATTTCTACTTCCGTTGGCCATGTCCCATCAACCCACATACCTGACCGAGCTAGATAATTCGGTCCACCTAAGCCTTCGACGAGTTTTTCGTTAGATTTCATGAAATTGACCAATTTCTGCCTCAATACTCGATAGCACGTGTCTCTGCCAGTCATCAGATACGATAAACACCGGAAATAGCAATTCCCATCGCCTGCAATATCGTGAATTTCCAACGGATCCAAAGCCGGAATGGCGTGGGGGCACTGGAAGTCTAGTTCTTTTTTCAATTTTAACCCGAATTTTGCGCACATTTCTCTCTGCCAGTTGCTGTCGATAGGGTAAAACCATTTGATATTATCTGTGCAGCTGACGATGACCAGATCATCATCGTCAGAGTCCATAGATGGAGCTGACGGTTTGAAAACTTTGCCACCCCCCAAAGAGCGGTCACTGCCCAAACTTCTTTTTAAAATTCGCTTGCTGCTTCGTCGTTTTTCATCGAAAGCCTCTTCGAAGGAACCAGTAATATCGGCGATCATCAGATTACCAGGATGACCGATTTTATTCCTGCGACGATATTCTCAGGCTTGCACGGATCTCTGGAAAATGAACAAATTGTGTTTGAGCCAGTTTTATACGAATGAAAAAATTGGTTTCATTACATACTAAGCGAATACTTTTTAGACGTTTTCCAGGCGTCTATTCGTTAACCGACACATTAACCCTCTTCTTAACAAGCCTTCTTAACAAGCGTTCCCTAGTTTGTAGTTCTTATAACCCCAACAACTGGAACTCCCTTTCCAAAACTCCCGACATCGGGTAGCGCTCACCTTTGAGCCCCACTTTCACCAAAAAAAGTCGACACGTCAAAATTACTGACTTGTTAGTTCCTGTAAGCACCTTTGATAGACCAACAGTTGGTCAGTTTTTTGCTCTTCTTGGACAAATTAGGAAATCGGATATGTTACCTTTTGATAGATTAGTCTTCAACTGTACCAAACCAACGCCTTAGTAACATTAATGAGTCAAAAATTCCTTAGATTGGCGAGGGAAAAATTGCTTGGTGAATGTGGCCCTAATGTAGGCTTAAAAATAATAACGAGAGTTATTGGCATATTACGTTGACAACAAACAGCTGTAGAATAAGGTAGGTAAGTTGAGTGAGGATTTTGTAACCTTACAGCCTTCGAAAATGTAGTTCGTATGGAGGTTATACCTACTCTACTTAACCATGGCTTATTTCTACGATTTTTCGGATGGAAATTTCAATTTCGCAGTTCAAATTCAACAAATCTATTGAAACAAGAAAATAAGAAAACCCTCGATTAGATTTCCAAAAAGGAGGTCCCTCACCTCCTCAAAAACGTATGTGGAAAATAAGATCAAAAACACTCACTCTTGATACGATCGCTTGACACTCCTCTGAGACTGCAAAAATTTATTACTTTATACTTCCAGCTGATTAATCATGTATGCCAAGTGATTTTTGCGTTACCTACCTATTTCATACTGAAATAATAATTTCTACTGTTTTCGATAAGTCTACCCTGCTACAGTTTACGCTGTCAATCCGCCAGCTGCGTTGGATTAAATTTTATTTCATTTCAGCTCAGCTCAGATGAATCGATACTTTCCTCCGATACTTCTATTGCAATATATCGATACAACGACCTACTTTCTATGTGTATCTTTTAGTGTATCTTAGTGTAGTGTGTATCTTCTTTCTTTGTGTATATTTTAGTAACATAAAATATTATTTCACATACATAATATGATAAAAATATGATAAAAATATATAAAATATAATAAATAAAAATATATAAAATGTACCTATAATAACAATCTCAAACTCAAATCAACTCCATTAGGGATCGTAGCCCCGTTAAATTTTCCACCCGCGCTGGTCCCAAGCAAAGAAAAATGCTGTTGGTGATACTATAGCATTAAGGCAGGGCTACCTTATAGGAGTACCTATAAACATCGCTATTTTTTAACAATATTAAAATTTTTAGAATATCGATGTTTTTGTTCGATATTTACACCAATACTGAAGAATCGATGAATTGGTTAGAACCAGCTGCTCGAACCCCAATGTTGCCAGTTTGGCAAAGTCAATAACCGTACGGGTTGTCAGTATTTCACAAGAAGAGTATTTCAGATGAAGAAGAAGAACTCTGAGACCGGTACCTACGGAGAACTATAGTAATTATGTAACCATGAGAACCTACGTAGGTAGTTTATTTGGTGCCACTTGCCCAAAATGTTTTGCAGTTCAAGTTACCAATTCGTTGGTTACTGTAGACTCTCTGTTCACAGATACTTGACCAACATTTAAAAACGAGTCGGTGACTTTAACGAGTCAAACTTTTTAGGTGAAAGTGGCTCTTGGGCTATTATTTCTAATCAAACGAGCCCAGGATATTCACGACGGTACCATTTTAAATCAAGTCGATAATCGTGGGAAACTAACTCGTACAATGTACAATAATGCCATTATTCCGCACGGAATGCCACTGCGCGCTACCTGTCGGCTGTCGGGAGCAAAGAGAACAAACTAGTGCCTTCGTCATCCGCTAGGGGCACACACTGCACACGTTCCATCCAAGGATGTTGTATTCAGTTCAATAGAATACCTAATCGATTGTTAGTTACGATCGATTGTTCGGATCAATTGACCGAGAAAACTCGAACTCGGTGCCCAGTAGGTACCTAATATTTTCATTGAGCGTTATCTTAGGAAAGTCCTACTGGAAATTGATTGGTGATTAGGTACTCTAGACTTCCACTCACTATCCGATTGCTGGCTGTCGGATGGGGATGAACTTGGCTTGGAAACCGAAATCAAATTTATTGGGTTCATAGCCAACGCCACCTCGACCAATCACATCGCAATCCATTTTCTTACCCCCTCCACTTTCAGTCGGATAGCGTATGGGGGTATGGTGCAAGCATCTTTGAATGAATCTAGATTTACTTACATAGTTGAATTGAGAAACTGGCAATAAGTAAATTCAAAATGTTGGACCGATTTCACCAACACTGCAAACCCAGGTTATGCAAAATCAACAATTTCGATGTCAAGATCATTCACTTACCTAATATCAATTCGCACGGCTCCAGACGGCCTTTCGTGACTCGGCCGTTCGTGTGACACTGGCTTAGGAAAGTGTTTAGCTCAGTGAGAATAAATTTATGTGACAGTCAACCACGTTCTTGATAGAAAACAGTGAGATACCCAGCGAAATGAGAACTAGAATGATGGAGTCCATGGAAAAAAAAAACATGAGAAACATGAAAGTCGGTCAGTTGAAGCTGTGAAGTCCTTCGATTGGCCACTTGTTGGGCATAACTTAATCAACCGGCCGACGGTCTACCCTGGGGTGCTGCTGGCTTCAGGCAGCTACAACGGTTGACAATCACCTCAATTGAATCGGCCGTTACTCGTTCGTTGGGAGCCGGAGTCAATAACATCCTGCCGAATGTGGCGACTTGCCAATGAACAAGGATGAAAATGGGATTAGGCTAGCGGTTAGTGTGTAGAGTGGAGGGTTAACGAATGAAATTCATACAGACTGCAAGTGAATTCGGAGAGAGGCTTCTCAAATAATAAACCCCATCGTTCGGTGGTAGACAGACTTTCCTCTCTCCCTTGATATTCAGTCATTGGAGCTAAAAACGACTCGTGTCGTTCCTGCAGATTATTTTTGCTCTACTCAGCCTATACCGGCCAGCGATGCAGCTGAACAGAAAAATAAAACAAAAAGAGAGTAATGCACTGAGGGGAGACTTTGCGTTCGAATGGTTTCGTATTCGAATAGGCAATTCAATTTTTCACCCAATGAGCAATGACGTACCTATGGATACCTGGCTATTTCACAGAAAACCACTGTTGCCTATAAAAAAGATGCCTTCGCACAACTTCAACATTTTTCCATTAAGGAATTTCTCGTCCGGTAATAAATCAGCAAAAATCATCCCCTCATATTGAGGTAAATTTCGATCAAACATTTCAGTTTTCAAGTCTTTCCTAGTACCCCAGCTGGGATTATCTTCTTTGGACCAGAGGATAATATCCTCTGGATATATGGAAATATTATTTCCATTCTCTTAATTGGAGATTCTATTAGCATCATGGCGTTCCACAAGTTCTTCCCAAATTATTTAATTAATTCCTAAATGGTATCCTCATTTATAACGGCCATCGTTGCGTACGAGGCCCTAATAATTTATTTTCGATTCGAGTGTCGGGTTTAGCAGGTATAATATTAGGTATAATAATTATGATGCTTACTTGATTGTGCTTGGAAGCGCAAATTAAAGGCCAGTTCTGGTCATGGGACAAGCGGGCTAATTATTCTGTTAAATTAGTTCGAATCCTGGAAGTGACAGGAGGTCTATAATCAAGTACGTACGTCTGCAACGAATGCTCGCCATTTCAACAAGTCCTTATATTATTTTGTTAATTTCAGAGAAGCTGTGGCTTTTGTGATTGCTATTTTTGATTAAAACTCAAGTTGCAAGGGTATTTTTTCATTAAACATCTAATTTGAGTCATACATGATTCATTATTTTTAATTAACTCTGTTAATCGATCAAGTATTACCCAGTAATGTAGAAGATTATAAGCGATGAAATCGGCGATGAGTTGATTGATGAATGTTATGCATCCAACTTACCGATAACAGTAAGTGCATAAACTTCTATTCATTGAGTTGGAAAAATGAATTATTCCTGTAATTGAGACCCAACTTTCATAATATGAATATAGCTCCATATTATAGCTACTATAATCTAATTATCAATAGTAGCTATAGTATATATTATAGCTAGGTAGGTATATTAGGCTATTAGGTATATTATAGCTAATTATATTCAATTATCTACATTTCATTAATGAGTCCCCTTGCTTTCTTCAATAAAATCCACTACATTTCGACTGATTATTCATCATTTGATTACTGCTGCCTCCGCCCTAAGGTATAAAAATTAATTAGGTAGGTACCTATTGAGAGAATTTAGAAAAAAAAATGTGTTTTTGAAAAAAGTAAATAGGTACTTTCTTATTACTTAGGCTAAAATCCACTCAACAGTCCTAGTGGGCTGACAAAATAATAACGAACCTCACCATTGACTTCTCACCGTATTACCAGCCGTTTTTCACCCAACTGCCACCCGGAGTCTTGCTTCTCCGTTGAAAACTGTCATTTAAACGCAGGATATTGTACTTTCATTAATCAGCGCAATTACATTGAATGCTAACAACGACTCTCTGTTAATACTTGATACCTACTAAATGTGCGAGTGCCTAGCCGAATGCTCTATTCTAGAAGAGTGTGAAACGGACAGTCATGCTGGAACAGAGATCTCTAGGCAATTGGGGTGGCACTAGGGTATCTCTCCGTCGACAGACATGATTCGTCAGGTGGCAGTTGTTACCGCAGAGGACGATCGACTGGCAGGGTGGCAGTTGGAATATCGAACACTAGGGCATTATTTTCATATTGCATTATTATCTTCCGGTCACGAAGCCTAGTTAAAATAGCTTAGAAAAACAGGTTCATATTGTACCTATATAGGTAACATAAAATAGACAAATTTTACCAAGTTTCGGGGTCTGGAAATGTAACTGCTAGAACTGCCTAACATCCTAAATCCTCACATCCAGTTACACCAGCTAACTAGATCATTCAAATTCGAGTAACCTATTTCAAAAGGACTGGTTTGGTTTCGATGGTAAGGGAAGTCGCGCATCGGAGGGCTGAAAGGGTGGAGGGCAAGACGAGAGTCTATATAAGGACATCAAGTTCCATCGGCCATCTCAGTCTGTTGCGCGGGTTTGGCCTCAACGTTTCGGCCACCGCTGGGAGGTGAAATCGCGCGTGTCTTGGACCCGCGAAATTGTGCGAACTCGAAAATTGTAAGGATTGTTCCAACGTACCGCTTAACTAAAAAGTAAGTGATACTTGGATAATCGATGGAAATTCCGGGGGAGAAATTTAGATAATGGACAAAACACGCGAGAGGATGAAAATAATTAAATTATAATAAGTACCTAATATGCATAATAAATTGGCATCTCACCCATACCCCACTTTCCAAGTTTTTGGCCCGCATTATACATTTCTTCCAGCATACAGGTAATATATGGCGATTCATTTGCACGACATTGAATGATAAATGTCAGTTCCGCCTGTCCATAAAAGTAATCGACGTCTAACTAGTGCAGCTACCAACGTTTCTTAAAAAAATAAAAAACTATCATGCAAGGAGAAGTATGGCTGAGGCGATTGACAAAGGCGCAGAAATTGGGTCTGAAACACGGCCCAGCTCCTCTGTCAAGGCAAAACATTCTCGACATGAGGTGACAATCCTTGGTCAGGTCCGATTGGCTAGTCCGACGAATTTTGAAAACCAGCTATAGGGCCTCAAAGCGTGGGGTTTTGTCCACAGCTCAAGTCGGAGAAGCAATAAGACCGGAATGAACGGGTGTTCATTGGAGTATGCATAGGTTCTGAGAAGTTAGAGAGACTTGTTGGTGGCGGCAGTGCACGCCCGGGACATCTGCGATCGTAGGGTGAAAAGCCAATGCATGGAATGGTGGTTTAATTTTTTCCAAGTGTTCTCAATAATATTGAGTATTATATTATAATACTGGGCACTTGTTCGGATGGCTGGTAGCAATGTAATTATGCAATAATTGATGAATTGATTAAATATACTTTTCTATCTCTGCTTCACCTTCAGCTATACCCAACGTTTACTTAGTTGCTTTGGCTCACCCAATGCCAGTGCGCAAGACGTTTTCGAGTCCATAAAAATTTTCAGGGCTAGAGAACGGATTCGTTTTAGAAAAATTGTATTTCAGGCCTAGTAAAAAACCTCTGGAAGGATTTTGAAAAATATTCATTTTTTCGAGTTTCATACATTATTTGACTTATATTTTTATCTATTAACTGGCTCCATAAAACGGAATTATTAGGGTATACAATTATACAGCTACAACCTCTGAATCGCTCTGACACTCTGAATACAAATTTTTAAAGTATTACCGCTAATGATAACTAATATCAAGTTCAAAATTCTTCAGTTATTGGTTGGCCTAAAATAAAACTTGCTTGATAAAACCAGAAACGCAGACACTAATTAAATATTTACCTTCCGACGGCATAGAACAAATTTTGATAACGCGATAGCACGCACCTGTCACTCAATATTTCGTGCAGCGGGTACACTTAAAGGGCAAATTATTGCTACGCATGAAGCCTACGGCAGTAAATGTTTCGACAATTCAGCGTGCCGCAGGTGGCTTGCTGTCCATTCCCTGATATAATACAATGCCTAGAAAAAGGCAAAAAATATTATCATGTAGTAAGTATACCTATTTGGTTTTTAATATTTAATAATATCCCAATGTCACTTAAATTTTTCCAAAAACACGTAGGTGCCTACCTAATTTAGTTGACTAGATTAATATGTTTCGTACCTATAGACCAAGAGTCAAAAAGTCCCGTTTTCTTGTCGTTGCTGGGGCTGCTTGAAAAAAGTGTGGCAAGAATATTTAACGAGGCTACTCGGCTTTTTGGTTAGGAATACCAGATGAGGAAAACTGTTTGAAAACAAGAATCGGTAAGTAGAAAACGTGGTTGCCTTACGAAATTTCCCTCATACATGTTGTAAGATGGGCAGTATTGAGTTCATGGGCTGCCGCTAGCATAATCGTATTACAGAGCCTCGGTCTGTCGGCTGCTTCTAAGAAACTCAAGCACCTACCTTGGAACAAGGTCTACAATAGGTTTAGCGATTCTCGACTTCGATGGCCCTTTCCAAATACAATACCCTTCGGGAAATACCACTTCCGAAATTCATCGTTATAACTAACGACCGGTAATAGTCTGTCTATGATAGCGACTGCGATGCTTGTCGTTCTCGAAGTTCTCGATCAATTCTGGGCAGAAGTTTGCTATTGAGTAATTTTTTAAAGCC
This sequence comes from Nesidiocoris tenuis, assembly GCA_036186465.1. Taxonomy (NCBI): domain Eukaryota; kingdom Metazoa; phylum Arthropoda; class Insecta; order Hemiptera; family Miridae; genus Nesidiocoris; species Nesidiocoris tenuis. The sequence goes on along the minus strand of AP028915.1, from coordinate 13,251,557 downwards.
TCAGAATTCTTGAAAAATTTGAAGGTTTTTAACCTTAAAAACCTCGCTAAAGTTGCTCGAGGGTATAATTTATTTCGATATATGAACCGAAGGGTTGAATTTATGTATCAAATCAATCGCTGAGAAGAGACTACATTAATCAAGGCATCGTGGAAAGCCAGCATGATTCCCGGATGTCTCCCGTACGGCACCTGAAACTCGTGTCGTTGTAATTAATCTTCAACCGACAACCTCTCGTTGTCTGCCTGTATTTAGTATCGATAGAATTTGTCCGTCATACTACATTTGTTAGTCATACTTGCCCAGATTGACGATGATTGAGTAGAGCCAATAAAGCGATCGAATTTCCCATCAATAATTTTGAGCCGTGAGTATGGACATCGAAACGTTGGTGGCTGGGTTACAAAAAAGGGCTTTAGCTGCCTGAGATAATAATCTATCATACCAGACAGTCCCTGTTTCGAATTTGTTACCCTGAAAATATAATATCTTCATCCTGGCGTCAACATGAAAAATAATGTACCTAAGAAACTGTTACCTACTTACACTCGGTTTGTTTTGGGCCATGTAAGGTGCAGCATCCAACACGTCTTAAGATCGGAGCCCTCCGAAGATTGGATCGTGAATTGGCAACTCAAATGCAGGTGGGTTCTGAATAAGCTATAGTTGCTTCTATCGATGATGAGCTCATCACTTTCCCATCCTCAAATCTCTACGTCAGAGTCAGGCTTCGATGATGGGTTATGTTGCCTTGCCTCCCGATCCGTTCCAATATCCGAGAGCACTAACTGAAGCTCGTTCGATTAGTTTCTCTTGACTGGGACGGCAGCTGCCTCCGAAATTTGATACTGGTAAACGATGCGAGGAATCTAAATTTTCATAGGTAGATCAGAAAATGGGTCAAAAAGCTACGTGGAGAGCGTAGGTGCCAGGTTCGAATCCTGCTTGAGAATCAATATTTTCTCTATTTCCCACACTTGATGCCATCCACGTTTCTTCTTTGGGTCCAATTCCTGATCGAAAAGAAGAGGTTTAATTACAATATGTGTCATCAGTACTGGAATATGAAAAAATAATCGATCCTTTAATGCTCCGACTCAAGATGGAGAGCTACATATCTCAAATTTCTTAATTTATACACGAAGAGAAAAAATACGCGTCTATACACAGAGAGCGAAATGTTGAAAATGTCATCCCCGGTGACATAGACCTGTCAAATGATTCACGGAATTTGAAAGTTCTGAATTCGATATCAGCTGATGGGACGGATGAGCCGTTGGCGCAGATAATGACGGACGAACTTGAAATTGGATTCCATTTCTCTAAGCTGCTACTCCTCGCCGAGGGACCCGCCGAATCCATCACAGGACCATCACGTGTGACGCGGGGCTTACGAAGGATTATCTATATTCCGTGAGGACACTTCCTCGCTTTCATCGAATGGCCTAAAAAAGAAAAAAAGTAGGTTGGGCATATTCAGACGAGGTTCCCTTACTTCAAGTTGACGGAAAATGTTTATGATTGATGTTGAATTTACGATTTTTTCTCGAGAATTTCCATGGCTTCATTTTTAAGGATTCCTCAGGTCTGGTGATAGAACTCGTCAATAAAGAAGATAGAATGATCCCTCAAGATTCCAAGGCCGTCGGCAGCAGCAGCAGATTATTGTATTTCCCCGACCAAGCCGGACTGACCAATGGTTTCAACGAGAGAATAATTTACGAATCGGTTTACGGGACTGCTTCAAAATTCATTGCGGCGGTCAAGCTCCCCCACCCGAGAGAGAGCAACCCGAGCAACACCTGGTTCAGCTCACTCAGGCCTAAGACTACTGATCTCACCATCGACCATCGGTTTTACCTATTTTTTGGATTCCGAGGCTTGTTTTGGGGGGTATTTGCTAATTGGTAGACCACCTCCCTTCCGCATTTGCCTACATAAAAATACAGAGGCAACGCCATTCGTTTTTGAGTTTGTGTATCGGTATCAACTTTAGTTTTAGCCCGAGGTTGAGTTCACCCTTCTTTTCATCGTTTGAATAATAATTATCATACCACAGAGTGTATGATACCATATATTACCATAAATCGTCGACGATTTGTCGTCGACGATATCTGTGGTATGATAATTATTATTCAAACGATGAAAAGAAGGGTGAACTCAACCTCGGGCTAAAACTAAAGCTTTAGCGATCGCTAAAGAAGCAACAGGTGCTAACGCAATTTTTGGCCGAATTGAGATTCTCATACCGTTGGATTCGTCTTTTCAAGCCCAATCGATTGGTGAGGTCGATAATTTTTTTAAAAAATCTATAGTACCGAAAAATCGATTGAAGGTGATTGCTGCTAATGCAGTCCTTCAGCAACATCCTGCTATCGCAATCAGTTCAGTGCCTCGACCCTATCAACAAACTTCGATAAAATTCGATCAAACTCAACTTCGAGTTCAAAGTCAACTTCGAGATCAAAATCAACTTCAAGAACAAAGTCAACTTCAAGTTCAACGTCAACTTCGAGTTCAGACTCAACTTCGAGTTCAAACTCAACTCGTCCAACAACGTCAACTCGTCCTTGATCAACGTCAACTTCGAGATCACACTCAACTTCAAGTTCAAAGTCAACTTTGAGATCAAAGTCAACTTCGAGATCAACGTCAACTTCGAGATCAACGTCAACTTCAAGTTCAAACTCAACTTCGAGATCAAAGTCAATTTCGAGTTCAAACTCAACTTCAAGATCAAAGTCAATTTCTCTAACCCACGCACTTTATCCATCGACCCAATTGCCCTACACATCTTACTTGAGGGGTTTGGGAAGTTTTTTAAATTCTCGAACCCACACAATTAATCTACCCACCCACTCGATCTATTTTACTTGAGGGATACGACTCAGGAACCACGTGAATAATTGGCATACCCAAGTGTATTGCGCCCAACAGGCACTAAATAAGCGCAAAGCAACCTGGAGAGCCAAATGTTACAAATTTTCAAACCCCTATTGAGGCACAAAAGAATTTTCACCACGGTGATTTGCTGAGCTTTCGGAGTTTCCTGATTTTGGAGTTTTCAGATTTGACCTAGTATATAATACGAGGCCACTTTATTCCTATAATTTTAGGACATCGTAAATAAATCTCAAAATTTGTAAATTTACGTCACTCCGTCATTCCTATGTTTCCAAATATGCAAGTGAGAGGGGTAGTCGAGCAGACACTATACTAGCATTTTATACCTCGATAAATAATTCATTTTTATTATGCAAGTGAAATCGTGTAACAAGAAAATGATCAATCCAGACAACTATTTTTGAAACTTTTCCCCCAAAAGAGGACGAGCAGATGAAAGATCTGGATCATTAATCTCTGAGTTGAAACACGAGGTACCTTAGTATTCAACACTTCCACGAGATGAAAGCTAGACATAGCAATCCTTTTCATGCTGGCATTTTGTCTGATTAGTTCGTAATGGTGATATGAGCTGCTGAAAGGAGCTGCTTTCATAATTCCAGATAATTTGGAGCTCAAAAGGTTGAACATCCAGTGGCAGAATTTTCGTTTTCTGAAGAGTATAAACCGAAAACGACCGAGAGAAAATAGTGAGAGTGAAAATAATCTCTGCGTACTGTTTTTTTTTCTCGAAATTTTGTTTTCTTTTGTACCTCATTTTCCCAATAGTGGGTCTCTTCAGCTTTAATGACAGCCACATCTGGCTCCACTTAAGTGGAAGACTCTTCTCGTAATATGAATTTCATGCTTTGAAGAACCAAACGGTTCATTACAGCAAATTTAGCGGAAGGGCATGCGTTCGAGGAGGAGACCGAAGGACGTGGTAAGGGTGGAGGTATTTTTATCTTCAGAACAATAAGTCGTGGCGTGCTGACCCTTCTTCAGAAAACGCCGTTCAGACCATCTGGCCCAAGGTTAGTTTTTGCGATTAGGTCGGAGGTCTAACCGTAGTTGAACTGTAGGTGCTTACTTATTCCTATTAGGGCACTTCTCATCGAGGTACCGGCCGAGGGAAATTATTATTGTTATCCTCCCGGAGTAATTAGTAGTCAGCTCGTGGCTCACTCGTAACTGCTCAGTTCAATTTGTGAGCCTCACGCCACGATCTGCTCGTTGCTTATCTGTTGCCTAGGAAGGTGACTAAGAGCACTTTCCACTCACCCTAATGAAAAACTCGACCCTCTCTCACGGACCTCCGCTCTTCCCCCGACATCCCCGGGGTATCCTGCTCTTTTTAATCAAGAGCTATCCTCGAACATGTAAACACGAAATTTCCGGTTCCGAAGGGTGAAAATCCGATCCCTACAGCCTTCATCAGGTCCTTCAGTTCGACAAGTTGAAGGTCAGTTTAAAAATCGGGCTGACATTTTCTTTGAATTTTCTAAGGTGTATTGGGGTTTTGGGTGCTTGTCCCGAATCGTGAGATACGTAAGCAACCAAGTGAAAAAACCGTGAGCTTTGAAGAGAAAATGTTAAATTCTAGTACCTATAGATTTTTTTTAAGGAAAAAAGTCCTTTGCCTTAAGTTATTAAGGACAAGAAATTATCCCTGTGGGGTAAGAATGTTGGATAACTTTTTTTGAATTCTTCTTTCACATATTTTGTTGGTTCCGCAGTCACAAATAATCTTTAAAAATCTAACAGCTTATCAGATTGAAATCTACAATGTTTTAATGCCAAAAAGTGTTTTTTTGCTTTTGTAGCTACACTCGTGCAGTTAAAACAGTTAATTTTCGTCACCCCCAATTTGGCCAAATTGTACCGTAGGGATTTTAACTTCATACCTACACAAATGACTTCCAGCAGCGGCGGCTAAGCCCTACGGCTAAGAGAACTTTTTTCCCCCGGCTAAGGATGACAAACGGCTCCTTCTGGGGGATTTGCGAGTCTCATACGACTGCTCTTTCGGTTGGAAAACTTCATAATAAATCGAGCATGCTTCTCTTCATCAAACTGGAGAGGCGAAACATACATTTCAGACTCGGTGACCCACAAATATTTCATAAGGGTTGTCCGTATAAAGTTGATGTCAGACTCGGCAAGTTACGAGTCCAGCAGGAATTGGAGTGCGAAACTCATGTGTGACAGAAGGTTCAGTTATTTACTGTGGCGAAGTTCTTCGCAGAATGTTGGCAGTACATACGTTCTAACGTAACTCCTTGCAAGTAAAATGTTCAACGTGTAAATTCCCTACTGCCTGAAGGAAATAATCGGTATAATTTCATGGAAAACCCACGTTTTTCTGAATTTAAGCGTCGATTTCTCTAACTAATAAGCGAGAAAGATTGAAAAATGATTATACCATTGGAAAGCTGATATTTTGTGCCAGTTTTTCCTGAAACGTGTGTAGGATTTTTCTATTTATTTCTAGTACGAGATGAACGTTGAAAAAGTAATTTTTAAAAATGTACTGGTACATTGGTCAATCTTCGTATATTGTATAATTTTTTGCGATTTTAACTCAATGTTAGAACGCTTTATATAGCGCGGAATTATGGAAAATTTAATGGAATTTACTAAGGTACATTCATTTCTTACAATCGCTTTGAAATTTAAGGGACTTATGGTCATTTTACTTACTGCAGCCCATCTGCCTAGCTTCAGGCTATACCTGGGAGTTATGGGTCATGGAAAATTTGGCCTATAGCCTTATGATTCATGTCGTCCCTGGTATTCGGGGTTTTTGGAAATAAATGAAATTGGAGAACTCCTTGTGATGCCCTATGGGTCAACACAAGTAAACCATCATTTCGTCACTTAAGTTCTAACACCGCCTAACTCAATTTTTGTCGAAAATGAGTTAGATACACCACTCGATAGATTTTTCAATAGCCGATATCATTGTGACACTGCCACGAAGATTGAACCAAACAGTGAAGAAGGAGAGGAAGAAAAGACAACACCGCCTAATCGTTTATCTAGCGGAAGCGGAGGCAACACCACCTAATTCAAATCGCGACCGACGAGTTCCCGCTGAGACGCCTCCCCGCTTTTGGTACATTATTTCCAAAAATAATGTAGGTACCTATGTAATTGGTCGAGGAAATTTTTTTTCGGAGCAATCCGATCGGAGAAGGTTAAGGGGTCCAAATCGGCATTAGTACCTATGGTCCATTTTCGAAAAAGCACAAAAACTCAATTTTGAAGGTGATGTCGTGGGTTTAGAATTTTTTGAGTATTTTTCCCGGGTTTCTCGCTTGATTTACCATAGGACGGGGGTTTCTTTCAGAAAAATTTTGATAATTTTGTTTTTTAATCGGATTGGCTTAGTGCGATTTCTCCTTTTTCACGTTTTTGCCAATCCGAGGGATCCTACTGAACCGATTTTGAATTTTTTGAGCTTGTTGGGTTCCTCGAAGGTTTCTACACAGTTTTCATTCCCTGTAAGTCAAAATTGGTTGGATTTCAGCGTTCAAAAACTGGTTTAAAGACTCATTTTTGAAGTAAAAAAAAAAGTTTTTTTACCCTTTAAAAAAAATCTAAAATTCCAAAAAAAATATTTTTGAGTAGGTTTTGGGTAGGTACATGACACAGAAAAATTACAATTTTCTACGACGAAAACATGAAAAATCCAAGGTAAGAGCCTTGGAAAAATTTCAAAAAAATAATGGATCTGATTTCGGGTTTTTTTGGTGAGAATCATTAGATTTTGACTGAAAAACATGAAATTTGGTGTTTTTTCGAGATTTTGGTCAAATTGGTCAATTTCGGGGGAGTGATAAGGCCAAAATCGGGGTTTTCGCAGTTTTCTTGGTTTTACTGTCTAAGCACCTATGGGTTTAAGGCAAAAACGTGATGCAGAAGAAAATTTCGGGTGTTAAATTCTTTATCAGATGCATTCCCATCCTATAGAATAAACAAATATTTACATAAAAACATTATATTTGAGGGACGGAAAGCAGGGAGCAACACAGCCTAATTAAGGATTTCAAACAGCAACACAGCCCAACTCAGCTGGTTTCGAGTTTAGTGCTTATTTTTGAAATTTAAGAGTAGAATCCAATTTAGAGACCCTTCGAGATCGTGAGAACGTATTGGGAATTTAGGAAATTTATTTCCAAGGTAAAATAATTAGTTTTTTGTCTCTCCTGAAAACTTGGGAAAATTGAGTTAGGTGGTGTTAGAACTTAAGTGACGATTTACATTTTTTTTTACTGCAGCTAAGTTGAAAACAATAAAAAAAAGTCGCATGTAAATGTCAAGTTAAGACATTTTCCTACCGTCTCGTCAAATACCATGCTTGTTCGATTTCGATTCTCGGTTTGTTGACTCCTTATCATGGCCGCTAGCATGAGTTATGGAGGTCGGCTGATAGATCCTCTCTCGGCTGTTCCAATAGTTGGAGTCTTTCTAGGAAAAAAAAATAAAACAACCGCGGGCCAGAGTCTCAATGAGTCGGTTTATTCTCGTCAGACTGATGCCTCGATAAGCGATACGATTGGATCTCGTGTCTGAATTTTGTAGGAGTTCCGTCACTATTGCTGCTGAGCCGAATCATTTAACTGCGGCTAACTGTTCCGATTAATCGTCTCGAGTTTCGCAACGGGAGCTAGTTAATCTCAACTCCGGGCGTTCGGGCGAATAGCTTTCGAACAAGAGAGCTCTTTGTTTAACCTAGATCAATTGGTGCTTAAGGTAAAACCTACGGTGCGGAGATAACACATTGTTCTTCCGACATTTAAATAAGATTTATTTATTTTTATAATATTTTTTATATTATAAAAATGCATCAACTCCTCAAAACTTAGTTATAATATATTCTAATAGATCTTCATAGATAAAATGCAATCTTTGTGTAGGGAATTCAAATTTCTCTTTCCGGATTTTTACGATCTCGAACTTATGTTCGCCCCTGCGTTCTACAAATAGGTAAAGTGCTCTCAAACTATGTTCACCTTTTTGCCTCTTCAAAAAAGTAAGTGCCTATGTTAGTAGGGCACGGACCTACCGACTCTTCGGAAGAATTGAAATGGATTGTTCCAGGCGAGAAAAGTTTGCTATTTGACTCAATTTCGTCGTGTGCACTCAGAAGTTTTGGACACATTCTTCCGGAGTCGATCCTACATCGGAACAGTATTTTACTTTGCGCTTTGTCAACCAAATAGCACATTTGTCACTGCCTGTTTCTTCAAGTTCGGCGTCTCGAAGATGGCGAGGAAAAAAGAAAAGTTCGGTCATTTGTCTACCTCTCAGAAAGGGGAAACGAATTGTAAATGGGTCAAGTTTTTGCCCGGGAGGAGGTAGACTACGGGGTGCCGAACGAATGTGTTGAAAGCGAGCAAGATGGTTGGGTTTTGTAGTAGTTGCATCAAATAAAGAGGGCGCCATTAGAGGAAACCAGTGGTGCGTAGATAATACACATTCTTCAATATTTTTATACTTGAATTTTCGACACGATTTGATCATATTTTGACTACTTTGGAGGCCGTTTGGATCAAAAATGGCAAGAAACTCTCCATGCGAATGTTAAAACTCTCCTAAAATTGAAGTAGGTACGTCTAGTTATCGATACATAACAAATGTTCACGTATTTTGCAAGGTAAACCAAAGATTATAGGACCAAACGCTGGCATCGGTAAATTTTCTCACCACAGACGTGGGTGTTCCTAAGTGTGTACTTTCAATACTTACTCTCGTTTCAAGTTCTCGACTCAATTTTGAAAGAAGTTTGAAGGAAAGAGTGAATTCGGTATTTTTGAGAAGAGAGTGGTGCCCTCAGAGTTGTGGTGGAATCAGGGAGCCGGAGCTTCCACATATTGCTCAACCAAATCAAGCCAATTAAAATTCCACTACCTCTAACATTTAGTTACTTATTTTTAAGCCAAGAACATAGGAAAATCATTGAATCTTAATAATCGTGAATTGGAAAAAGGGGAAATTTATTCCATGTTTTATAAACGGGTATAGAAGTTTCTTCAATTCCCATAGCATTTTACGAGCAAGGAAACTTTAACTCATATTTTTCGTTTCTGACGCCTCGGCTTGTCTTTTCAAACAGCGTCTCCCTCCCCTTTCACTCGGGGCTGGGTTGATTTTCCAATATGCGCGAACGGTAAGGAAATGTGTCTGTCACATCGACGAGCGAATTCAGGTCAACGATTATTTAATAAACGGTACCTACCTATTACTCTGGCGGAGAAAGTGATTTCACTAGAGGAATTGATCGGGTGAAATTTCGCTCAACTGATCTTTGCTGACATTCCCTCGTCGAGAGATTGGAATTTTATCAATTTACCTGTTTGCCAAATTAGGATAGGTTGAAGATTAATTTAGAATCTGTTCTGAATAATAGAGTGAAAAGCAGTCGCCCATAAAAATATGTACATTGAGATAGTTGGTGTTGCCACTTGAACGATGAGTTGTAGCTTACACTTTTCATAATTGCAATGCTCGTTTAGAGTGGCTCCAGCTATAGTTATGTGATGCGCATCAAAAATATTGTCACTGCACCTTGCTATATTGGCTTTAACCGGTAGCACTCAGTTGCTGAATCTTTGGCAAAACATTATCGCACAAGAGAAGTTAATGGTACACGTCGAACATCCATCAATCTGCTGGAAAGGTTCCGAGGAGTTGGGAAATCGGAGTTTTGCGGGTTCTTTCCAGCTATCCTTCAGCGTTGGCTCGGAAGAAAGTTTGAATTCCGAATTCTCTTTTAAAAGTCAATATACTGGTCTGGCGAGTTTGTCGATGGCAGTTGAAAATGTCACTTCCCGTGAACTCGGAATAAATTGGGCCGTCCGATCTAAAACTCTTCCTATACTTATATCGGTTTTCCGCCTGACCTGACAAGCTACACGTATAGGATAGGTACCACCGACGTTGTTTGAATTTCTGATTGACCTAAACAGCTTCGTTTTGTCAAAGCAAATTTTTGGCGATAAATCCCCCAGCATCACTACCACCACCAACAACACCACAGTTATTATATCATGCTAGATAATATCAGTAATGTACCTAGGTAATGCGATATATAAAAAGCATAGGTAAGGTAAGAGCGTACCTGCTGCGTTAAAAAGCTCCCCATTATTTCGTGGAGGTTGAACTTGAATGCCAACGTCCGCGCGTACCTTTTCGATCAAGCGGTAGGAAGGATATTGACGGCAGTTACCGCCGGCGGTTGTTAGTCACGGTTGAAATAGCAAACCACGTAAACCAGCTCTTTCGACTATCAGCTGCAGATGAACGAAACGAGAGAAACCTTCTCAGCGAAAGGTCAAGTAGGGCCGTTTTTCTTTTTTCCTTTTCCCAAGAATGGCAAGGAAGTCTTCACCTAACCACGCCAGACTTTACAGCTCCCAGACCTTTACGACAAACGGAATCCTGGTGTGCAAGAGAAGCCGTCGACGTCGCATGAAACGGTCGTAATCTTTGTTGGACGGGCAAAATTGAGCTTCTCCTTGTTCCCATTTTCCCCTCGAGGCGAGTGCGGCATCCACATGTGTAGTGTAAATCGGCGGACTGGGTCGAACTCGACCGTCTTTTATAAGTTACTGAAACGCTAAAAAAGTAGTGCGCCACGATTATTGTACGATATTTATATTCTGGTGAAGTGGGAAAAAGTAAAGCAATCGCAGTTCCAGGCTTTAAAACCCGAAGTTGCCCCGGGCGTGCCCTGCCGCACTCTGGTAAGGTCCGAACTTTTCAGATGTGTCGTTCCAGTCTCACAGTACTTCTGTGCTGCTCGAATGCACATTGTTCTCTCCATGGTCTTATATTCTAAATAATTATTTGGCCATGATTTCTTTGGCTATCTGAGAAAGCGAATTTTATACTGCTATAATATAGATTTGATATTATCAAATTTACGGGAAAGTGCACATCGAGGGTGTCAGAGCAACCCACCTTATCGTCATTTTTGCCAAAAACGAGTTATACATATGGTTGGAAAGCTCTCTTCAGTACGGATTCAATAAAATTTGAAGTTCCAGAACAATTCCGATAGAATATGCGCAACTCACGTATTAGATAACAACCAGTATCTGATGCGTCCTCATGTCTCGCATAACTGATCAAGATTGTCTCTCTGTGATAAGATAATCAATGCCTTATCTATAATAACCTTCCCTCTTGTACCTATCCAATTAATCTTGTAAAATATAGTTCACGTGCTCAATCTGATTCTAATTCCTAATTCATTACTAATTAATGATACACAAAAGTATAGTCATTGTGTCGGTAATGAGCAATACTTTCACCGATTTAGCATCGTTTACCGTTTCAGATTAGGTGGCCTCGTATGTGCTCCAAATTTTACCGCAAGTGTGGTTCTACTAGACTGTTTTTATCGTATTTTTAGTGTTTTTTCCATCCTTGACAAGCAGGGTTTCGGCTTACCTAAAAAGGGATCAAAATGACGATGGAGGCGTTGCGTTGGAGCTGACATTCGCCATATTGGGTATTCTATTACTTATTATTGGGTACGCCATATTCGCGCTGAATTCATACCTACAGATAATTTTAACTTTTTGAATTTGTACCGCAGTTTCGATTACTAATGTAGTTCAGGGCGATGGTTTAATGCTTTTTCGCTCGATCCGTGGACAACGGCGTAAATGGCAGACCCCCGAGATGGAGCGTCTGTGTGTTCACTAGAGGGGAAAACGTGAGCCTCCCTCGTCTTCTCCCTTGGCAAGGCCCTTCTTTGTTTGCCTGATCGAAGCCTGCAACAGCACAAAGCGAAAGCGAGGAAACTCCAGGGAGGAACGGGGGATGAACCTGTGTCAGATCTTGCTCCCTCGGGCTCAGGTGGAAACTCGAAGATACCAACGAATTTTCGTTGATTGGATTCCACACCGCCGCATTAACGAAGGAAAAGGTGTCCTAAATAAACACGATTCGGATATGGTATCAAAATCAGTTTTTCGCCTATCCTGCTATACTTATATTGTGGTACACTATTATAACCCTTAACACTTCCATTCTACTCAACCCAAGTGATTATGGCGCTTGTTATAGACCGGTCGATCACACGTAAGTTGAGCTTTTTGGGAAAATAATATTTTACTGGTAAAACAACTCTTCGCGCATCTCCTCGATTCAAGAAAAGAGACTCAATCTGCTTTGCAGGCTTGCAGCTATCCAAAAGCTGGCCATGTGGTCGAGACAATCCTCAAGTTTGATAGGTCAAGTTACCTTCAAAGTTGAAACCATCGAATTTCATTGGCTTTTCTAAGCCGAGTCCCATGTTCATCTCCAATTGCGCTGCCAGCAAATCGGACGGTTTTCACATCTTGTAAATTTTTTGGTTGCAGATTCACGGTCGAATGGCTTTGAACGACTTTGCCTAAATTACCTTATGCGACCATTGCTCATGAGTACAATGCATACCAAATGTATTTTTAGCACAGGTAAAAAACTATTGTACTCCTCCCCTCCCTCTCCACAGTCCTGATCCTCCTCCTCCTTCCAACTACTGCATTTTCAAAACAATATATTGGGTATAAAGTTGGCATCTATTCCTCGAGAAGCGGTTTGGAAACAAATTTCCAACCGACAAATTTCATAGGTACAAGTAATGTATGAAACATTAGTGAATCTGCTCCAGCCCATTTACCAATAACCACGAATACCTAGAAATGGGGAAAAAATAGATCCTCGCCAGTATATATGGGTGACTGCTTCTATCAACACTTCTCGGCAGATAGGGCCAGATGATGATAAAATCTTATACGCCAACGCCGGTCAGACGCTAATATCGGACACGAAGGCAACCGTGGAAGGGGTGCAGGCAAAGGATGTCCCCAGGCAAGGGATAAGTTGACCCTCGTGGGAATTGTTGGCTGAAAATGCCGAAGAAGGTTTAGGGTGGAAGTATGGCGGTTATATGACGGGTCGTCCTCCACGGCATGAGATCCTCAGCTCGTCCGCTGACGTGATATCGAAAAGGGTATTGACACGGACACATCTCCCGACCCTTCGGACCGCCAACCCTGGGGCCTCAGTTTACCCTACCCAACGGTTCACGTCTTTCAGGGTCCAACACTCACACACTACATCAGAGACTCTGAAAACTGGCACAACTTCCACCGACATCGCATGTCGACTCGTTTGGTACAATACCTACCTACCTTCCAACAACCCACACACATGTTATCAGAGGATAGTACTCGACCGAGGTTCATACATAATGCATGGGATACCGCGTTTCAAAAGGTTACAAACATTTCACCGGGAGGGAACAAGGAACCCATAAATCACAGAGCCATTTTCAAATATTTATTGAGAGCTCTTTTGAGAAATAACTGGGAAAACCACGGACAATATAATAGATTGGCTGAAAGATGACGCAGCGATGTTCCACCTCGGGGGATTTCCTCCCGCAGGAAAAATAGCGGGAAACTTTTCGGAGGGGAAGAATTATCGGCGAATTCACCTGCCTTCATGAAATGGAAAAATATCACTGGAACGAAGGAATTGAGGATGCTGACTGAATGATGTGTCAATTCGCTCGATGGCACACGTTTCATTTCAGTGGGTATAGGTAATTTCTACTGGGTTTTTCCTTTCTACTGTAGCTGTACTGAAGTGAAACAAAATTTATTTCACTTCAGTATCATTTAATGAGGATGATATTTCCCAGAGAGCATGGGAATTTTGCCGACTGCAGTGGCTAGCTAACCTCCTAATGTTCAGTGACATAATGTAAGTATATTGGTTCGTCGGACTAGAAATCAGGAGATGTCGGGTTCGATTCCCGGGCAGGGAGAACTTTTCGCACCAGATTTCCAGCTTAATACAATATACCTTGGGATTATATACCCAAAGTACCGATAGCAATGACTCAAATCATAAATTAGTGAAGACAAACGAATCCTCAAAAATTAATTTTTTGCCCAAAAATCGAAAAATGTTTGGTTGTGAATAAAAAGAAGTATCCAAATCACATTCCTACATCAAATCAGCTTATCGGTTATCAAATATTCGTGAGCCCAATAAGAGGTCCTCTCTGTGCAACCCATATGCAGTAATTTCGTCTTCAGTGTTAGATATCCATTCAAAAATTTAAAATTAGTTAATCCACGCTTGCTTCTAGTCATGGTTGTGTTCGTTTTTGAAAGGATCGATAGTTTACCCCCCCCCCACCCGACAGTAATTTAGTTGCTCAATAAACTGTAAAACAATATTTCAGGACTTTCAGAGAATAAGTAAGCACTCGGTTATGGTTAATATCCCCGGTTTATATCTGTCTCGTTCCTTATTTCAGCAATAAATTGCTGACGGAGAAAAATAGAGCTTGGAACCCGTCGAGAACAAAGAAAGCACCGGGAAAATTATCCTATTCAGCATCTTGGGTTGGCTGGGAAGGTTCGAAATAATGGCCATCTTACCCGCACCTCCATTTACCTGTAAACAATTTGCACGGCTCTGAAAAGGCAAGGCGAGTTTTTCCGAAATAACAGACCTCGAGAAATCGACGTCCCTGATGTACAATATTATTGTGCACAATATTCACTACTTACTGGACTCCTCGATTGAAAATTCCTCGCTTTTTCATCAATACTCTCAAAGCTTCAGAGAACTGAAAGCGCCCTAAGGCTGAGGCATTCATGAGCGATCTTTAGAAACTTTTGATCACCTAAGTAAGCCTACAGCTTGGGTTGAAAAACTGAAAATTTTGTAAAGGGGCTCATTTTCTATTAGGTTCATTGGTACTTCTTGGCGGTATATTTACATTGACACGTGATCGAATAATAAAAAAGGACATTTCTTAAGAAAAATGAACCAAAAATCAACAAAAAATAATATCATGTCAAAAATTGTCTGTTCTTGAGGCTCCTCATACACATTTCTATTCCGTTCTGGTTTGGGGATGAAAATTAAAATTCTATAAGTTGCTAATTACCTATTAAATAAAAATACCGATCGCCTTTGATAGACTCTGGATTGTTCTCTTCAGAGGTCAACCTCACTCTGAGGAAGTTACGAAAACCCGAATTTGAAAAGAAAATACCAACATGTTAAGACAAAAACAGTTTTTCGCGCAAAAAAACCAGCATTATCAAGATGTTACACTATTTCGCAATATTAACAATTTTTGACAATATCAGCGATTTCCACTAATTTTTTCATAACCGTTTTTTTCTTGGATGGTTTTTATTTTAACGTCGTTTCTGCCCAAGGGTGAATTTTAAAGTCGGCTGCTTTTCGGAATTTCAGGATTTTATTTTTTAGCAATATCTCTCATATCATGCCAGGCCGATAAACAAGGAATGCTACGATATTCCACCGTTATAAGGAAGGCTGAAAGTTAGCACAAGTTTCGGGAGACCTCCGCAGCCTTAAATCTTGTTTAATCCACTTGTAGCAAGGGAGGGGGATATTCGGCCGAAGCGCGATTCTCATTTCACCCCATCGTAAATCCTCCTCAAGTTATTGGATTTCCTAAAGCGTACAGCGTAAGGCTATCGGTATACAAAGCATAATACCACGAATAGGTATCGCGAGGAGAAGTTGTATATTTCAGTACACCTTAATACATGCGAGCCTTTGAGGGTGAATTCATGCTATGCAAAACCGACATTGCTAAGCTAGGAAAATGGTAGATTTTATTCAAGCAAATAGAACACAGTTGGAAAAGTCACGGTTGGTTTTATAGGTTTAATATAGGTAGGTAGTATAATGCATATCGAATTATCTCACTGACTTCGGCAATGAATGTGGGTCCCAGAAAAAATGCAATTTTTTCCCATTGATTTTTCCAAGGTCATTTACAGAAATGGCCTTAGCACACTCAATTCTGAACCTTTTTTCAAATTTCTTTAACTGAATTGTTCGTTTCGGCAAGATCTATCACACTGTTTAACCGGAAATCGAATTACTCACAGTACTTCCAATATATTAGCACTCTTAGGAGTATTTTTCATTTATAAAGAGTGTATAGAACTTAAAGTTTAGCAAATGAGTTGAAAACCCTTTCATGGAATACAATCTCAAATGTGAACACCCTGTATGTAAGCCCTATTGACACAAATCATATGTATTACTTACCTGTTAAAGGTGGATCCTTGGGTTGAGTTTCCACCGTTTTCCAGTGATCATGATTGAGGATTTGAAAAGCGGGGATGCGATGTCTCGCTGTGCCTCCAATGCAAGCTTAGACAGATAACTCAAGCCCCGTAGAGCCTGGTGTTGGACAGATTACCCATTACGGACGAGGATTTCCCAACTATTGAGAACTGGAGATAGAGCATGAATGAGGGTTTAAGCTAGGATACAGTGCGGAACTAGCAGTTGAGCCGATGAGGCCGGAGAAAAGTCGAAGCCCATGTTGATTGGCCCTTGGCTAGTCCGGTCAGCAGCGGCGACTCCACCGACGCACTTACCCCCGACCACATCCGGGCGGATCTCTTTTCCCAACGCATCTCCCTCTCTTAGTCCATAATAATCCCTTCTGATTGGAGCAGGTCCCTCGTTGGATTCAAAGTAATAGGGGAGGATCTTTCAATTATCAGAGAGGGCTTCGCCCGGAAGCCGTTTGCTCGGCTAAAGCGTTCGTACGAGCAGGCCCTTACACGTTCAGTCAGGGGCGAAACTGAGAGATTACGGGATTTCTCAAGTTGGAATCTGCCCTATCAATCCTCCTCGAATCCTTTTCATTTCAGGTTGACTTGATATTTATACGAGTACGACTTCGACGGACTTTGCTCTAATCCTGGAATTCATCTTCATTTTCTCTTCTATAGCCAACGCAGAACGGCTATTCTGCCTTTTCTCTTCCTTCTTTGGAAATTCATCTGTGTGCTTCCACTAGGACGTGATTCCCCTAGAATCTGACGTGCAATGAAGAAATCTGATGATATCGTCATCAGATAGTTCCACTTGAAGTCAACCTGAATTACACCCCAAAGCCTCTGATTGTCGTCATCGAGGTGGCATAAGAAGTTTCCAAAATGTCGAAAATCGTTCAGAATATTTTGAGTCCGGAAAATAGTTGTCATCATCGGCAAAATGCCTCATAGACGCTGATAACGTGATGATGCTCGTTGGCGTGCGCTGTGCAGGATGTATTGATCTGCAAATTACCGGCTGCTGGAACCCTCAAAACCAGGAGCAGTTCAAGTCTTCTGTTGAATTTGCATTGTGGGTACCTATGTTATCAATTGATTGTTCATGAGAGTTCGGAAATGTACAGATTACTTGACGGCAAGGTTCGTTTACCGTGAACCAGAGATCAGCGTATTCCGGCAGCTTCTATATTTATTATCTACGCTCCAATTTCAATTTTCTCCCGCTCGTAGAGTTCATCCTCGGTTTTTCGAACAATACGGCTCGTATTTTGTGCTGACCGAAGGTCAGAAAAGGCCGCCCGGACATAGGCGGTCCATTATTGATGATCAAAGTTCGGTACATCTGAAGAGTCGGGTGTCCAACGAACCCGAACCTGATGGCCATCAATCATGAAAACGCCCCGACACGCTCTCCGAGCTGGATACGCCTCCCAAAATGGATGTTCGGACGGGGGAGCAGGTAATCCGAAAATACCAAACGTGAAAGACAGATAACGGCGA
Source organism: Nesidiocoris tenuis (assembly GCA_036186465.1). NCBI lineage: Eukaryota > Metazoa > Arthropoda > Insecta > Hemiptera > Miridae > Nesidiocoris > Nesidiocoris tenuis. Next base: position 13,234,044 of record AP028915.1, on the reverse strand, counting down.
TTTTTCGTCTTCGGACATTCTCTCCAAAAGGAAAGCGATTGATGCTTATATTTTCCACGATCAAAGCCAATGGATTCTATTACTCCTTGATGATTTTGGTTGATTGTCAGAGGCAGGGGTGGCTTCTGGCAGGAGCATCTGCACCCCACGGCCAAAATATGCAATAGGATTATCTTATCAGTTCAAATTCTGATTTGTTTTGGATTTGGTTGCATCATGCGATTATTCTTCTCGCCTATTCATTCGCATTTACTTGAAATTGATGTTTGTATTTGTGGGCAGGAGCCGCCACTGGTCAGAGGCCAAATGATTCGAAAATTTCGAATGCCCCGTCACATGCCCATTTCTGTAGCTCAGTACCAAGGATTGCTCGGATCAGATCACCCAACCGCTCCTGCATAGCTGATCTTCTGCTTTCCACCTAAATTGGGATTGCTTGAGGCGAAAAGAAGATTGAAAATTGTTCAAGGCTTCGTTGATATTGTTGCAGTATGACGAGCGAATTACAATCTTGGATAGTGACGAAATGAAGTCATTCTTGGTGGTTTCGTTAGGAGAGAATTAAGAAGGATCGCTGGCGGCTAAGCGGATCATTCGAAGTTGGAGCACACGGTCGTATTAGGGGTTGGTGTCTCCCTTGGCGGGGTCTGATTGATCGCTCCGTTCTATGTTTGCTTTCTAATTAGAGCTTAACTTGGGAACGACGGATAGCTCTGCGGGAAAAGAATACTGGAACTCATACTGCTAGTCATTGCAAATTTCATTCTCATAATAGTGGGTATATAATATTGATATGGCTGCTCCGAGGGTTTTCAAACCCAAAAAGAATGAGGAATCTATATAGGAAAATCAGGGGAGTGTTTTCACCGGCTTCTGTGAACAATGCTGCTTTGACCAAGGGACACCTTAAATTACACCGATAAAAATACCAGAGGCGAGAGAAGCCTGAATTTTCTGTCTTTGTATAGATCGTGAGGTAGGAGGGTTGTTTGTTGTATAGAAGGTTTTCTATGGGTCTGGGGAACTATTCAGCTCACCACTGACAGAAAAATAGAGGAAGGAATTTTCTATCGCTGCAATTTTAAATGGCTAACCGAGATTCGCTCGAAAGTGAAAAAAGAGATTGTCCTTCGCCTCGTAGTCTACTGAACGGGAACCAGGGATGAAAATTCCTGATACAAGAATGTCTACCACAACTTCACTAGCCCAAGGTGGAGAAGTTCTCCAGAGAACTATTTTTTCAAAGGGCGGTTCCCAACTGGGCAAAAAAGGCTGCAGTTGTGGCACAGCTGGGCAGAAAGTTACAGCCCCTACTGGGTACAACCCTCTCAGAGGGCTATTTGCAGGGAATTTGTGGGTACCTATGAGAAAAATCATGAGTCGCATTATGAACTTATTATACAACAATTTAAAATTTGAATACTATAAAATTTATATTTGAAGAGTTTTCCTCCAAAACTGCATTTTTCGAAACTGGAGTTTTTTCGATTTTGATTTCATTTTTTCGATTTTTGATTTTGTTTCATAGCATCTCTGGTACCTATAGCATGATAAGCAATCAAAAATCAAAAAAAAAAAAAACGAAATCGAAAAAACTCGAAAGTGGATGGATGCAGTTTTGGAGGAAAACTCTTCATTTAGGTTTTAATATAAAGTGAATATTGTGAAGTGTGTTTATTTTTTCCCCAAATATATATATTTTTCTTATATGGACATATTTTTGCAATTCCCAAAAGCACCAAGTTCTATGCTGATCGGCCCCAACGTCTCATCAAGTACTAACCTCAATATTTAAAACATTTTACAGCAATAGGTAATCAAATTTAGTATAACGTTCCTATCGTTTACTGGTCCTTCTATTTTTCGAAGACTGTTTCCATAATATGGATATTATATTAATATCAGTATATCACCTGTCGAGCATTTGATAACTATCGGATAATGATGTTCAACCGTCGAAAATGATGCTGGGCAAGCTTCATTGAAGGCTGATAGGTTCTATTGCGCATAATCGCCCTCCCAGCTACCAATGATGAATTCTCCGCCGTCTGGGCCGTCAGTTTGTTCTTCAATCGCGCAATCGAAGGCAAAAAGAACGGAACCCACGTCATCATCGGCCAACCGAACCCACTTATTCAACCTTCCCGACAGAACATCCTCTTCCATGAGTTTATTGAATCGAAAAGTCTATTTCAGGAAGGTAAAGAAGGTCAACTCGTTCCCCAATCCATCGTGTTCGCGAGTCTATTTCCGAGATCAAACCTGCTTCATAAACATCGGATGGAAAAGAACACAAGACGACGGTTATCACCTTCGCATTTATTTCTGGTGGATAGGCTCAACGAATGAGTAAACATCACAACAAATCTGGCCCATGTGGATTTGGAGCGAACCGGCCAAACCATCGATCGATGGTTCATCTGGTTTCATCGTCAGATGAAGTCATTCGCTGTCCCCTCTGATGGAAGGGGGCATGAATTACTGGGTAGGTGGGTAATGGGTACCTACTTATTAAAAAGATTAGTTGGAAGCATTCGAAGTCTTTTCCGAAAACAAATATTGTACTTGAACTTGATTCCATTAATTTTTGAGTATGGTCAACAAATCATTTTTTTAAATTGAATTTAACATGGAAAATCGTGGATTGAGCTCTATCTTGCGATCCGAGTTTTCAATTTATTTAAAGCTAGATTTATCCAAGCACCTAATGCATTTAATGCATTATCTCGCATTAACTGATTTCCAAATTTTTGGTATGAAATGTAATGCAAGCGTCTATGGATGAAATTAACTTTAAATAAATTGACAAAACGGCCAAATAAAATTTCAGTACAATCATAATATGATTAATATAATTAAGCTCCATAAATTTCTTTGGGGTTTTGTCTTATGGGAACGTTTTTGGATTTTTGAGCCCTTTTAACTGAGCTTTGTTTGTGAATTACCCATGTAAAATAAGGTCTACTCTTGACCCAGTTTGCCAGTCGGCTCGATAAGTCAGCAAATTAATGCTGGTGAATTGATTAGCATTAAAACAGCGGTAAACAGTCAACTGGATAACAACAGCTGCTTTAACATTCACCAATTCCAAGTATTGCTTATGCAGTTCATGTCTACTTTGCGGGAAAACCTTTTACTATGGCTCTGGTGCTAACCAGCATAACAAATAATACGAGTTGTTTTCCCTTCCTCTGTTTTGAGCAGGCTTGTCATTCTTGGGGGCCTTTTTCCCGGTACACCAGCACGCTAGCAGCTCTAGCATGAAATCAATGACAGCCGCTTTATAAGGAAAATCCCATTTTTTTTAACCAAAGTGCGAAAATAATTCATTCGCCTCCCTTCATGAATCACTGGTCCGTAGATAACACACCATACTTTTATATTTTGTTACGCGAATTTGTGAAACAAATGATTAATTTTGACTATTTTGAAGGCTATAAAGATAAAAACTGACATCAAACACACTATGCCAATTTTAAAATCCGCCCAAAATCAAATGTGACCACAGACGGACTCACATACTCACAGACACGCAGATATTCAGGAAGTGATTCTAAGTAGAAGTGTGTAATAAGAAGTAATTCTGAAGCTCTGTAACACCGAAAGTATGTAAGTAAAAATGAACTGTTCACTGTTGCAGGAGCGCAGATATCCTCTGATCGACTTGAGCACAATCTTATTTTGGTCCTACTCAAAAATAGAGCGCCGATAAAGGAAAGATAGGGTGGAGTTATTTTTTACCCAAACGTGTGGATATAGTTTCCGCTGGTTGGAAGCCATAAATCATTGCTAACGAGCTGGTCGACTGGAAGATGAAATTTTTCCAAACCTGATAGGTATCGTCTAGGATTGGAGAATCTTTGATTAAATTGGTCGACGTGAATGTTCGCTCAGCCTTGAAAAACGGCGTCTCTCCCGTCCCTGGATTTCACTCTTTTTCCGCATTTTTCCCCTTTTCCCATCATCTCTTGCAAGCAATAACAGTCCTCGTCAGTCAGCCGGTTAATATTTACCCGGTCCTGAACCCAAATGGTAGCAAACGGACGGGAAAGTTTCGCTCGAGTGAGAACGACGTCAAAAATGTTGCGTTCACGTATACGAGCAGCTGTGCGCGGATGATGGGCATTTTTCCGATTCAGCGGCTGTTTTCTCTCGATTCTTTTCCAACGAAATAATGGGTAGGTAAGTAGGCAGTTAAATGCCAAAGTTCGAAGAAAAGTTGGACTGCCGCATACCAATAATTAGGTAATATTCAAAGACTACCAACTATGTATAGGTATGGACAATTTTCATATACCAGATTCAAATTCATGAACAGTTAATCAATTAATTTAAAGCTTAAATTACCTCAGGACCGGTTGATTATTTCATCATAAATTTAGATTCAAAGTACTTGCAACTGTTGACAACATTTATAACGAAGGGCATAAAAAAACTCATAATCAAACTTGAAGTCAATCTCAAAATGAAACTCAAACTCAAAATCATAATCAAACTTGAAGGCAAACTCACAAGAAAACATAAACTCAAACTCATAATCAAACTCGAAGTCAATCTCAAAATGAAACTGAAAATAAACTCATAATCAAACTTGAAGTCAATCTCAAAATGAAACTGAAACTCAAAATCATAATCAAACTTGAAGGAAAACTCACAAAAAAACAGAAACTCAAACTCATAATCAAACTTGAAGTCAATCTCACAATAAAACTGAAACACAAACTCATAACCAAACTTGAAGTCAAACTCACAATGAAACAGAAACTCGAACTCATGATCAAACTCGTGGTCAAACTCACAATGAAACTGAAACTCGAACTGATAATCAAACTTGAAGTCAATCCCAAATTGAAACAGAAACTCAAACTCATGATCAAACTTGAAGTCAATCTCACAATGAAACTGAAACACAAACTCATGATCAAACTCGAAGTCAATCTCAAAATGAAACTGAAACTCAAGCTGATAATCGAACATGAAGTCAATCCCAAATTGAAACTGAAACTCAAACCCATTATCAAACTTGAGGTCAAACTCACAAGAAAACAGAAACTCAAACTCATAACCAAACTTGAAGTCAAACTCACAATGAAACAGAAACTCGAACTCATAATCAAACTCGTAGTCAAACTCACAATGAAACTGAAACTCGAACTGATAATCAAACTTGAAGTCAATCCCAAATTGAAACAGAAACTCAAACCCATTATCAAACTTGAGGTCAAACTCACAAGAAAACAGAAACTCAAACTCATAATCAAACTTGAAGTCAAACTCACAATGAAACAGAAACTCGAACTCATAATCAAACTCGTAGTCAAACTCACAATGAAACTGAAACTCGAACTCATGATCAAACTTGAAGTCAAACACACAATGAAACTGAAACTCAAACTCATAATCAAACTCGACGTCAAACTCACTATGGAACAGAAACTCGAACTCATAATCAAACTCGAAGTCAATCTCAAAATGAAACCAAAACTCAAACTCATAATCAAACTTGAAGTCAAACACACAATGAAACTGAAACTCAAACTCATAATCAAACTTGAAGTCAATCTCAAAATGAAACTGAAACTCAAACTCATAATCAAACTCGAAGTCAAACTCACAATGAAACTGAAACTCAAACCCATTAGGGTGAAGGCACCAGTATCAGACACTTTAAGCGGAGATTCTCACGTTTCTTTACACCGTGAGGAATGATTTCATCAGGCATTTATCAGGGGGGCATAATTAGGTGCCCCAACTTCTTGACAACCCACCAAGACTCAGAAACCGACGGATTTATGGTTTTTTATAGATTTTAATCGGTTTTTTCAAAACCATGTTTTTGCACCAGTGTCAGACACGGAATATTTTGGATGGCGCCAGTATCAGACGCCCTCCAGACCCAAAAACAGACACTTCAATAAAACTCAAATACACATCTTTTATTGCCCAAGTACGTACATTTTTACTTGGCATTTGCTTTTTTTCGTAGAAAGTAGAGAGGAAACCAGTGGGGAGTAGATAACGCACAATACTTCCATTTTTTGAAAAGTAAAAGTGTGACACAATTTGATAATAATTTGACTGCTTTTGAGGGTGTTTAGGGCAAAAATATCAAAAAACTCACTATTCAAATTTCAAAACTCGCCTAAAATAAAAATACGCCAAGTTATCGGGTTAAAAAAAATATCTACATATTCTGCAAGGAAAAAAAAAAGATTTTAAGACAATGAACGCTCAAATTGGTTCCTTTTTGTGGCCAGAAAAAATAAAATAGAAAACACTGAAAATGCAAATAATATTTGCATATTGTATAATATATTATGTATATTATATCGGTATTACACTTGTTCGGGAATTAATTCCAGTAATGGCTAGTAATAGAAGCTATAGCTAGAAACTTCATATTACAATAAATAAATCCCAAACAATGAGACCTTAAAATAACGGGCCAAGAGAATTCACGAATTCAGTTCTGATTTAGTGAAAAATCATTTAATTAATCCAAAGACGGGTATCAGACATCATTCAGTACCAGTATCAGACACCCCTGTCTGATACTAGGTTCTGTGATTGGGATGGCTATGACCAGTATCAGACACCCCCTGTCTGATTCTTAAACTGGCCCCAATTGAAAACCAGTATCAGACACCCTCGGAAATCGGTCATAATTGTGTTATTCCGAGCAAAAAGTCGCAATCTACCAATGTAGGGCACTGACATGAACGATAAAACCGAAAATGGTAAACGGGATGGGAAAAATAGGGTAAATATGGCATGAGAAAGTTGCCCACCTCTTAGCTATGCTGTCTAGCATTCTTGCCTGATGAGAGCCTGATGTGGAAGCGTCCAGCAAGAACCGCCACCAAGCTGGCCATAACCTTCTCTGAGCTCGTAATTTCACTGGAACCCGCTAAATAGATCTGTATGCTTCCAGTGACACTTGAAAAAGGGTTGAAACCCGTCGAGAACTCTTATTATCTAGCTTTTAAGTTGAAAGTGTCTGATACTGGACCAGTGTCTGAAACTGGTGCCTTCACCCTATCAAACTTGAGGTCAAACTCACAAGAAAACAGAAACTCAAACTCATAATCAAACTTGATGTCAAACTCACAATGAAACAGAAACTCGAACTCATAATCAAACTCGTAGTCAAACTCACAATGAAACTGAAACTCGAACTGATAATCTAACTTGAAGTCAATCCCAAATTGAAACAGAAACTCAAACCCATTATCAAACTTGAGGTCAAACTCACAAGAAAACAGAAACTCAAACTCATAATCAAACTTGAAGTCAAACTCACAATGAAACAGAAACTCGAACTCATAATCAAACTCGTAGTCAAACTCACAATGAAACTGAAACTCGAACTCATGATCAAACTTGAAGTCAAACACACAATGAAACTGAAATCAAACTCATAATCAAACTCGAAGTCAAACTCACAATGAAACTGAAACTCAAACCCATTATCAAACTTGAGGTCAAACTCACAAGAAAACAGAAACTCTAACTCATAATCAAACTTGAAGTTAAACTCACAAAGAAACAGAAACTGACACTCATGGTTAAACTCGAAGTCAATCTCAAAATGAAACAGAAACTCGAACTCATAATCAAACTTGAAGTCAATCTCAAAATGAAACTGAAACTCAAACTCATAATCAAACTCGAAGTCAAACTCACAATGAAACTGAAACTCGAACTCATAATCAAACTCGAAGATAATCTCAAAATGAATTGAAACTCAAACTTTGCTTACGAGTCAGAGTTTCGGTTTCATTGTGAGTTTGACTTCGAGTTTGATTACGAGTTACAGTTTCGGTTTCATTGTGAGTTTGATTATGAGTTTGAGTTTCAGTTTCATATTGAGGTTGACTTCGAGTTTGATTATGACTTCGAGTTTGAGTTTCATTGTGAGATTGACTTCTAGTTTGATTATGTGTTCGAGTTTCAGTTTTCTAGTGAGTTTGACTTCAAGTTTGATAATAGGTTTGAGTTTCAGTTTCATTTTTAGATTGACTTCGAGTTTGATCATGAGTTTGAGTTTCAGTTTCATTGTGAGATTGACTTCAAGTTTGATTATGAGTTTGAGTTTCAGTTTCAATTTGGGATTGACTTCAAGTTTGATTATGAGTTAGAGTTTTGGTTTCATTTTGAGATTGACTTCGAGTTTGATTATGAGTTCGAGTTTCTGTTCCATAGTGAGTTTGACGTCGAGTTTGATTATGAGTTTGAGTTTCAGTTTCATTGTGAGTTTGACTTCAAGTTTGATTATGAGTTTGAGTTTCTGTTTTCTTGTGAGTTTGACTTCAAGTTTGATAATAGGTTTGAGTTTCAGTTTCAATTTGGGATTGACTTCAAGTTTGATTATGAGTTTGGTTGCCAGTTTCATTTTGAGAACTTCGGATTATTAGTTAGAGTTTCGGTTTCATTGTGAGTTTGACTTAAAGTTTGATTATGAGTTTGAGTTTTTGTTTTGTTGTGATTTTGATTCCAAGATTGATTATGACAACTACCTATCACATTCAAAAATGTCTTGTATTTTTGAGATAGCTTTTGATGATAGCAGTATGCTACCTAGAAGAGAAGCTTTCATTGGATGTTAGAAATTAATACCTAATGAATACTATAATAATGAAAAATCCATCAATCCATTGATAAGAAGGTACCTAGCCATAAAAAATATTTGATTTTTTCACATTTGAATGGGTTTGAGTAGGTATGTATTTGGCAGAATTACGTCTTTCGTAGTGAACCATTTTTTAGCATTTTTCTGTTTTATCTTGCCTTTCAGTCTATTTAGAAATATCACTCAATAACAAGAACATCTCCATTTTCCCGTTGTTTCGCCGGATAACGTCGGGGATGATTCGTCTCAGTCAACAGCCATTATGACATTGCTGGGCTTTGATTGATAGCTGCTCTGACAAATATCGATGGAATGCATTTATATCCTTCAATATTTCGAAAGCCCTCTCGGCCTTCTAGCTTCAGATTGATATGATGGAAGGAGATGCTTTGCAATATCGAGAATATATAAATGATCGGTTATATTTTCGGAATGCGATGCCATTTTGTTTACTTCCCGTTGAACTCCTGGAAGAAGTTACTCCAGACTTTTTATCGAATCGGCTATTAAAACACGTCTCACGAAAATGTCGGGGAACTGCTTCGCGTTTTTCGCGGTTTTAGGATAATGTTTGGCCTGCGTTGAATCAATCACCAACAAAAAGGTATCTTCAAAAATCATAAACGAAGCGGAGTAATCAAATAGGTAATAAAAATCTGTTTCATTGTTATGGAAGGTGCGTTACAAAATTTGTATCCAATACTTATTCAGGGTGTCTCGAACTTGTTGTAAAATATATTTATGTGAAACTAGATCGAAAAAATCTTTGAATAAATTGTGAACGGTTTGTGAGGAAGGCGGTTCTGGCTTGGAAGCCCTAATCAAATTTATTGCGTTGTACTCTGACGCCACCTCGACCAGCCACAGCAATGCATTATCGTACCCCCTCCACCAGCAATTCGATAGCGTATGGCCGACTTTAGACCCGACTCAATTTTGAGACGTTGGCAAACTGGTATCGCAACCATAATCGTAAAGGAAGAATAAGGACTTCTTTTAGTCGCATGGAACCATTGTCGGTTTGTCACAATTAACCATGTTTAACATTTCAAAGCCTGTGTTCGGAGATGGTCGATTCCGTAGGTGGGAAAGGAGATTTGTGCGGTGGTCCAATGCTTCACGCTCCCCGTGCGTCAAGCAGACAATTACTGACTTCAAAGCACGCATTCCAGCGGTTTCAGTTTTTGCACGGTCTCTCAGCCTGATGCGGTTGGTACCCACTGACCCAGGGTAGGAGAAAATTTCCTCCGGGAGGAGCTGGCTTTGATTAGAGGCCATTCGCGGCTATAGGAATATGAACCAGCTTTGTGAGTTAATTAGCTTTTCAACTCGTTACGACGTCGTTGGCTTAATTTTCATCAATTTTACCCCCCCGGCTATTCGGATTGTTCGGGAAATTTTGAGCCAGATAAAGCCTCCACGATTTTAATCAACCGTTCGCTCAATGAATAGCCTGGATATCGGGTGTAATCAATTTCCTCCCGCCCGGCTGCTGATCCTGGTCGGCCAGCTTCGTTTCTGGGCGTTCATTCCCCGTAAACAGGTCAGCAGTCATACCGGCTTGATGCCGGCGAATTCTCGAGTTCTAATCTTCAGAGCTTTGATCTTCTAGCTTAGATCTATGGATGCATCAATCAGTGCGGTGGGGTCGAACTAAAAGTTACCATTATCATATTGTCTCGGCAGAGATAGTGAGGGACGAGAGTGAAAACTGGTAAGAATTCAGGCTAAAACGGCGCTCAAGCGAATTAACATGGTATCTATGCTGTATCTATGTTTTGGGTCGAAGCATGTAGTTACGTCGATTAAAATCCAAATACTGGATCCCCATGGAGCCAAACGTTGTAAGATGGTTTCGGACCATCTTCAGGGGTTCCTGGTACAATGGACAGCAATCCAATCTCACGATTAGCCAGTACGAAGAAGGAAAACGCCGTGGTGAGTCGTTGACAACCGAGAAAACCTGAATCCACTGATCTAACAATCATTAGCCCTTCGTCAACAGAGAGCCAGGATCTAGACAGTCTGGAAGGTCCACTCAACTGTTAGGCAAATTGATGAACATCCTTTCCAGTTGCTATATTTTGTAATGATGTGGTAATACTGTCCATGATTGGTGGTTCAGGAGAATCACTCTTGAGTGTACCTCCCAGAATGCCTAGTCGAGACGCAGGCTCTCTGTTGCCGCAGGGTTAAGGCGTCTGCCGAGAGAGCAGGAGGTGCCACGCTTGAATATTGTGAAATCGCTCGGCTTTCTCGAGAAAAATTCATTTTACTCCCATTTTTTTGTTCAACGGACTGGCGCATGCGCCGTGGAGGTTAGGAATCACATCCTACCGCGCCAATGTCGATTTTTCCAACCTCATAGAGCACTGTGTGGTTATTTTCAATCGTGTTTCTCTCTGATTCCTCCCTGCCTTTTTCTCCGTACCCCTTTTAGATGTACTGGTCCACACTAGAGTGTTCCTCAGTGTTTGTCAAATGCTCTTCAAGCGCCATCATTCACCCCCAGGGTGTTCTCACGTCCATTTCCTCGATATTTACATAGGACGAACCGGCGGTGTCGCCAAGGAAAAAGGAGGATTCTGCCTGTGAGGGAAGCTTGTAATATTTCGTACGAATCGCTTCACACGAGAGGCAGTATTTCCCACTGGGCCAGGGTTACGTGGTGCAAATTAAAGTCGGTCCTTGGATTCAACTGAATTCATACTACGTGATTCCATTCCTCACAACAATCAATGCCATTAATGTCCTTCCAAGACGAGGACAGATCGAAGTAAGATCGAATCGGACGCAAAGCGAGATTATCGTTACCGATGGTATCAGGCTTCCTGGAGGGCCTACGGGTCCACCCTAACGAGCGGCTTCAAACAGATTCACCCATGACGGTTTAACGCGATAAGTTTCTAATTGTGAGCCCTTCCCAAGAGCCGGAGAACTTGATTAGCGCAACCAGTTGAGCTCGTCGCGCTGCTTAATTGGGCCAATTTTCGCTCGATTCATCGTCGACACTGAAGGACTAGACGAGATTCAGCTGCTCCATGCGCAAAATTATTACCGGTGAGAATAGGTAAGATTTTGCTGCCGGTTTGAATGTCAAGGAAAGCAAAAGAGATCTGTTGCAAGAGGTGGTTCCTTCGTGAATATTGTTTCTCCCATGTGTACATCTGTGGGGTTGGGCTTCATTTTCCAAACGGTAAGACCTTTCACTGAATTATGAATTTCGGAGAGTTTTTCTAGCCATTCCTGTACAGTTTAGTACCTATCTACAAACGGTCCGAGATGGCTAAAAACGAGCAATAACTTCTGAATGACGGTAGCCATTGACTTTTGGATGATGGAAGCCATGTGACTTAACTGACCTACTTAGCTCACTAATAAATTATTTTTTCGGATTCTCATCGATCTATTTCAATCTTTATTATATGCATACGCTAAAACCAGAATAGACGTCACTAAACACTGTCCTGACGTATTGTAACTTCTTCTGAAAACGCATTTTCCCGTTAAAGCCTCCTTTACCGGAAGCGGAATAATTCATTTTATTGCATATTCGGTTTTTGCGTCCCTTGATTCCTAATCCAATACAATTTCAGCTGGTGTTAAGCAGACCATTCCGACTGAATAGGTCCCAACACAAATTATCGGCGAAATAAACGACCTATACGAACGTCCGGGATGTACCACGGAGGTCTACTACAGATATGCTTGAGGGGACGATTTCAAATGCCAGTGGTGCCATTGCCACCATTCCCAATCTCTGTCCAATTGTCTCTGCGTCCATAAGGCTTGCTGAGCATCCAAGAGAATTCGATCCTGCTTCAATCCCAACCGAGAGTAGCTAACCTTGACTCTGACATGTATGCTGGTTTGGATTACTCTTTTGGCACAGCTCCTCCCAGCAGTCTGTGGACTGAGTAAGCAGTCGCCATAAAAGAGAAAAATTCTGAACGAACTACAATAATTTTTGAGTAACAATACAACAATAACAATATAGCAATTAAGATGAAAAACAATGACAATATAACAATGTAACAGAAATCAAAATTTTATTTAATAAACAATGGCAATATAGCTATTACAATATCAATAACCTAAAACTATAAGGACCGCTTTACCAATAGTCGATTATCCAAAAAATCATAGCTAATCACCACGCCACTAATTTCAGGGTGATTTTTGGGTGGATGCGCATAGGCTGTGTCTCCGAGAAATTTGTAGCCAAGAGATTAGCTATGATTCTTTGGATAATCGACCTTAAGGATCGGCCTCAAGGATAAAACAATATAGGTATATTCCGATATGAGGTGGCCTCAAATATAACAATCACGATTTAGCAATAATTATATATCTAACAATAACGATTTAACAATACCACAATAACGACCCAAAAATTTAACGATAGTTATATAACAATATAAATATGACAAAAGCAACATATCATTAACAATTTACCTATCAATCTCATCACAATATACTCGATGCAAATTTAATTTTGGTTCATTATCGTACATCTATCTCATCACAATATTTTCGATGCGGATTCAATTTTGGTTTATTTTCGTAAATTGTAACTCTGAATTCAGGAAGATATTTTCCGAATGAATTTTCGGATTTTTCTTTCAAATGAATCTTTAGTTGGTTAGAGCACGCTCAACCGAGAGTACCCTTCTCGATGTAGAATTATGATTAAAATTGGTGCGGTATTCCATGTCAGAGTGCCAGGAAAGCCGGTCCTCGAGAGAGCTTCTTCTCAGTTCATCTTCACCGATGTAGTTCACCCAATTGCAGTGTTGGCTTCAACCTGAAAAGCAATTAGCACTCTGTCCTACGCTGAGTAGTGTAGTCAAGTTTCATAGGAATTCTCACGAGACACGAAAGAGGGGAGAAACGCTTCGAGGACATGAAACCCCTTTTACGTGTGCTATTTCATAAGGGAAGGAAACAACCAACGCCAATTGTACCGGTCTCCGTCACATTGTAACTCAAGTAACACGAGCCCTTGGCTGTCAAGTGACTGAATGTCTGAAAGTGAGGCTCCATCGCCAGAAACTGCATGCAAATTGGGCTTATCCGACGTAGAAGGCTCTTCAGCAGGAAGGCCTTAGTCCCCAAGACGATAGTCGGTTGATATTTCAAATGTAACGTGATGGCCCAGATGTGCGAGCCAAGAAAATACAGTCGAATTCCAATATTGACATCTCAGTAATTCGTAAATAGGTACAAGGACACTGAAGGACATTGAAATAGGTACAAGGACACACTTTCTTCCTGGGGAGGCGCTCGTTCAATTCGCCGGCAGCCCCAAATGAAAAGTGTCAGCTCGGAGCTGATTTGCATATCAGTCACAGCAGGCGCGGCTCCGAAGGACTAAACACTGGGACCGTGTTGGATTACGGAATGCTAAGCCATCCAGCCTACACCCGACCCGAGGCTTACAGTGGAACTGGAAAGCGAATTCAGGAACAGTGGCCAAAAACGAAGGGAAAGCGCAAGGGATCGTTCGATTTCGAGGCAAAACAAGTCGACGTAGGATGAAATAAATTAGTTCGCACAGGAGAAAACAGCCATTTTGAAACACGGCTTCGCCACCGATGCTTTCCGCATCCGGTGCCAACAGTAGTCGACGTGGCGCGGTATTTTCTCCCGGCTTGGTCGTGAGAAATAGCAGCTACCCTCCCCATTTTATGTGATGAATTTCCACGAGGGAATCGTCGTCGAATTGGGAAGGTTTTCCATATTTTGTTACGTAAATTTTTGGCACAATTTGGTTGTATTTAGACTAGTTTTGAGGGTGTTTTGGTAAAAAATATCAAAAAAACGCGCTATGGAAATTTTAAAAATTTCCTAAAATCAAATTACGTAGTACCCACGTATTCTGCAAGGCGGAACAAAGATTTTAAGACCAGGAACGCTCAAATCGGTTTGTTTTTGTGGCCGGAAAAAAATAAAATAGAAAACACTATAAATGCAAATATATTGGAAATACTGCGAGTTATTCAAATTTCGATTAAACAGGGTGTTAGGTCCTGGCAAGACAAACATTTCAGTTCAAGAAATTTGAACAAAGGTTGAGATTTGAGGGAGCTATGGCCATTTTTACTTCCATATTTACAGAGTAAATGGAAGTATTGTGATCGTCCTAAAATCGAGAATCGGAACGGAGCTTCAGAAAAAACTTTTTCTTATACACATTTACTCAGAATCGCTTCCTGAACAAGTGTCTGTGTGTCCGTCTGTCCGTCTGTCCGTCTGTCCGTGTGTCCGTGTGTCCGTCTGTCCGTCTGTGGTCTTTTACAAAAATGGCCATAACTCCCTCATTTCTCAACCTTTTTTCAAATTTCTTGAATTGAAATGTTTGTCTCGGCAAGACCTAACACCCTGTTTAATCGGAATTTGGATAACGCACAGTACTTCCGATATATTTGCATTTTTAGTGTTTTCTATTTTATTTTTTTCCGGCCACAAAAATGAACCGATTTGAGCGTTCTTGGTCTTAAAATCTTTGTTTTACCTTGCAGAATATGTGGATATTTTTTACATTCCGAAAATGTGGCATTTTTTCATTTTGGGCGAATTTTAAAATTTTAATAGTGAATTTTTCGATATTTTTGGCCTAAACACCCTTAAAAGCAGTCAAAATATGATCAAATTGTGTCACAATTTTACGTTTCAAAATATGGAAGTATTGTGTGTTATCTACGCACCACTGGTTGTAAATTACCACAAACGGACACTTGTTCGGGAAGTGATTCTGAGTAAAAGTTTATTCAGGGGCTTCGATCCGTTTTTAGATTTTAGGACAATAACAATACTTCCAATTAATTCGAAAATATGGAAGTAAAATGGGGAAAACCCAATGTCAAGAATTGATAATTGTATCTCCAAGCACTGTTTATCAAACAAGGTATTTTTCGAACGGGTCGTGGAGTAACTTTTGTTGGAAATCAGTTGTAAAATCGATCCCCTACCTGCGGCAGCTTCCTCAGGTTAACACCCTGGTCGTTAATAATGATTAGTTAATGCAACAATGCGTCTTTCGGCATTCAAACCTCGCTTCGTCGTTCATGTGAGGTTAGTCCCATAATTTACGCGCACAAAACCATCTGTCATATGCGACACAGATTACTGGGTTGTCTAGTGACAGAATCAATTAAGATGTTGGTCATCTCGTTACGTAGGTACATTTCATGGTCGATGCGTGCACCAATTGACACATTGCATCATGCCACGGCGGGTCGTCGGAACAATATTGACAGAACATCCGTGCAACATGACTAACGCGACTCGCACGCAATCCAATCAGTGCCCTGATTACCGCGAAGTTAACAGTCCAGACAAATTTCTGGACAGTTTGTGATTCGAGGACATATTTACGATAGTATTCAGGAATGGGAGATTGATGATTTATCCTAGGATATTCGTTAATTGTCATACCGAAAATTTCTTGGAAATTAGTTCATGCAAGCATCCTTGAATAAATCTAGCTTTAAATAAATTGATAAACCCCCTCAATCTGACGGAAGTCAGTTATCGGGATAGGTTACTAGGTTACTTTAGTCTTTAAATTCAACGACGGTGCTATGCCCTTCGATGTTCCATCCATTCGCGATAGTGTTATTAAGGTGGGTAAGAGGCTTCAGACGCAATCGACCATGCACATGAAATTACAAATTCAATTTGAACAATTACTATTCAATATTTTCAGCGATATCTGGTTATTTTGGTCATTCGACCCAACCGTCTACCCCGTGCGGCGCCCGTAGGCGGCCTTGACTTCTAAACCCGTTGAACCTTTACCCTAGAGTTTGACCTGTGACCTCGGTGTAAATGAACAAAGCACCTGTGCTTCGCGTTACAACCCAAATAGGTAACCGATCCAGGGTGAACAACGTGGGAGAGCTCCAGCTTCCTGGTACCACTGCGACTCAAGTCGGCCTCGCTCTCCTCAAACGAATGAAATTATCTAATCTTTGTCGTTACCTTCTACTTCATGAAAATATCAACGATAAGTCATTTTGCTTTGAATGGCATTCCCATTCATTAAGGCAGATCTAATAACTCCATTTAAAACTGCTCAAGAGGTCTTCGCCTTAGCTTCAGAGTTTCTCAAGGATAAAGCTTCAACTCAATTAATTACCACCCCCCCCCCCCCCGTGGCCATGACGAAAATTCATTTTTTTCGTCTGATTTATGACGGTCAAACAAAAAGACACTTTTGTGTCTTATTCTACTTTTTATTGATGAAAAATTTGGCGATTGCTCAGGAAGTGATTTTGAGTAAAAGTGTACAACTTAGATATACTTAAGTACTTTCATTTACTGTGTAAATATAAAAGTAAAAATACAGCTGAAATTGTGGGTATGTAGGTACCTAGGTATATTTTTGAATTGACCCAAAAAAATTTTGCAGGTCCTGATCTGTCTTGCTAACGACGAGTTTCACCATTTTAACAGCGCCACACTTCCAGCCTTCATTAAAAAAAAAAATAAGGTAACACTTGGCCGATTGATTTGGCAGTTCGAGTAATATGAGTAATACGTAGGCAGACCTATTACACTAAAAATAGCATAATAATATTATTATTCAAATAAATTGCATCCATCTGGAAATATGACAAAGGAGTGTGAAACATGGTATTAAATTGATTTCTCATGTGCGTCCAATATGTACCTATTTATGTACCTGCTTCATTATTCTGCTCAGAATTACTAATGATAGATAGTACACAGGTAGATCAACATTTCCGAGCATGTTCGCTTGAAAGGTTAACTAACGGATGCGCTAATTTGTTGTTCTCCCACCGGATCCATTTTCTTGGTACACGAAATCACTTTCAGTTCCTTCCTTGTAGCTCGTGACTAGCGACCAATTCCGCTTAAAATGGGGCTGTATCCCGTGCATAACACAAGGGTAATGATGAACTATTTCTGAAAATAAACCCATCGAAATCGCGTAGGGTAGGTACCTCTCGATGGAACAATGTACGGCGGCGCTAACGTGAAAATTAAACTTGGAAGACGCCCTGTTAAAGCAGCACACGCGGTTTAATTTGTGCCCTTGGGCTCAGGTGGGCTCTGGCGTTGAAAGGTTCTTGTAGACAGAACAAGCAAAATAAGGGCACACCTAAAAGAGTAATGAACCGCTTTTCACGCCGCCATCAGAGTTTGAAAACGTACACGAATATTGCCGGGCCACGAGATAAAATTCACCTTTACCACGAGGTTGACGGTCGTTGATCAGTCCAATGTTAGTGCGTTAATTAGGTCAACAAACCTGTCCTGGTGGAGATAAGGGAAATAGATTAACAGCTGTTTTTAAAAATCGACAGTGAAACTGGAAAACCTAGATTTTTGGGAAAATGTGATTTTGAGTTTTCTTGGTGAAACGACTCTTACGCATGTCCTTGAATCAAGAAAATGAACTCATGCCAGACGACCATTCACAACCCAAAAGCCGATCGAGGTGTCGAGACAATTTATTAATTTAATTGGTGGAGGCGCGTAAAGATGTGAACCCATTAAATTTGATTGGCGTTTTCAAACCACGTCCCAATTTGGTTTGAGACATCCGAGGTTTTCCAGTTTTACTATCGAAATTTAGTTCGGTAATCTCCCGAAAGGATGTCTTCAAGGATGTTGGCGTGATACAAACTGAAGGAATTCGATAAAGATCTCGTTGGATTGGGGGATGCAGCCGAAGAAACCGAGAGAAATGGACGTCAAAATTTTAGGTAGTTATGGCCTCGGATTGCGTTTGCAGTTCTTCAGTTCATTGACTTCATCGAACAAACTACTGATTTCGTACTACGAAAAGGCATGAAGTACGAAGTTTCTAAAAATTCCCTACTATTACAATAGGGGAGGTACGGATTAATCGCTGGTAACGGGAAGCAGTCCACCCACGGCAAGCGAGTGATTTAATGCAGAGTCGATTTCTCAACCCCCCTTCAAAGTGCATTTTCAGCATCCAGTATTATATCACATTATTATAACGTCTAAAGACGGCTTTATAGCCTGACGCGCTCGAGATGAAACGATAAAAATAGTATTAGATCAAGAGCAGCCTTATGGCCTTTGCTCTCATAGCCTTGGAAAGCAATATCTTGAAATTGTGGAGCCTACGAGCCACACCGAAGACCTGATTTGGTCGGAGCCTTATTCCAGAAGTTCACTGAGGATAGGAGAGTTGAACAATTATGAGTTTAAAACTCGAAATATTTCTGTACTGATAATAATTACAATAATTGTAAAGCGGCTGTGCTAGATATACCTAGCATTGATGATGGTATACCTCTAATCGTATGGGTTAAGTGAAAGCAGAAAGTGAAAGGCCAAAAGAGAAAGGGCCCTCATCAAATCCTCATCCATCGAATATTCGAATTATGGGTTAGACAACTTCTTCCAAAATAAATTAATTCATACTTATCTGCACGTCGAGCAGTTGATGGGGAACGTGTTCGGTTAAATAAAGGATCCTTTCTCCTATGGCCTTTTCCTTTCTGGTTCCAATTCACCCCTTGTATACATATGGTGGTTTTGGGGCTCAGTGTTGGTTTTGTTCTGACGATGGCTTGACCGCCGATACCGGTTTACCTACTCGTCAACTTCCGTGAAACAGACTACTTCCATTCACTCAATTTGAGTTCCTATTCGAATTATGTTCCACAACTTCACAAATGATTAAATTCATATTTTCACGTACTCGTGAGTGCGATATCGAACCAATGGACAAATTCGGGAGAGATCTGCTTATTAAAATTATACGGGCCTCGTTATCTCTGCACCAGTGGTTTTAAAGGGAATAATCAACCTCAACAGGACGAGTTTCGTAAATTCAAGTTTACCATATGAATATTAATCAAATACATAGGTACATGATGAGTATTTCCTTACGCTGCCATGATAAGCAGGTGTAAAATACACGTATTTACGTAGAGGTGTCTCTTTGTCTAAAACTCAATTTTTGCGGTGGAGCCTATTGAATTTTGCAATGATGAAACAATTGCGGTGTTCCCGTTGTGTGAAATAATCCAGTAATTCTACTTCGCACTTCAACGGGTCTGAATTTCCCCAGTGTAATGGGGTGGGGCTGTCCGATGAGAGATGGTGAATGGTTTGCGCTATTCATCATTTTTCAGAGCCGAATTTCGCACGGTCGAACGTCCGGGAAAAAATGTTCAAAAGGTCCCAGTGAGGGAACGTTTTTTATATTGACGTGGTCGGAGAGATAGCTAGCAGAAGTCGGCAGAAAGAAACCTTACTGATTTGAACCAGAACTGATGTTACAATTTCCCAAATGGAAAACGCTCTAACTGGTGGGGGATCTCAAGGAAAAATTGAACCCGCCAGGGAACCCCCAGGCCCAGCACAAAAAACGTTAACATACGCATGCACGAAGTAATTTCCATATATGAATCGAGGGAAAATCGTTTGAACGATTCGATAGAATTTTGAAATATCTCACGGAGTTGAATAATTATTTTAATGTTTCAAACGCTTCGCCTAACGAGTTTTATACGCTATGATTTAATTTTCGTACAATGAAATAGGATAGCTTGGTAAATTTATACAGTGATAAGTTGGCGCTCACCATCCCTGGTTATTATTTCAATCTAAAGATAACCAAGTGCAACATGGAACACCAGCACGTGACTTGAAGATGTGATTACGATTCTGTTCTCGGTCACGTACTTGCTCACACTCGTGCCATCTTTCTCTGACTCGTATTGCCTCCACGGCCAACCAGAAGAGCCCCTGGTTATGTATCGTCCGGTTTACCTCAGTTATATTACGTTTGCGCGTTATCCTTTTGCCCCAAGGGGCGCCATTTATTTTCATACGAATATAATATGACCGATAGTATAACATGGAATAAACCGTGGCGAGAAACTGAACGTTCTGCCTCTCACTTCAATAAGCAGTGATGCGTGAAATGAATGCAGTAGTTCCATGCACATTATCGTGGTGCATAAAACTCCACTATGAATTCGCCTTGGCCTGGCAAAACTTTGAATGTAACTGTCAGCAACAGATGCTTCCAAACTGCATTATGCTGTTCCCTAAGGGCGAAGAAAGTTTTATTCGCCTGCCCAGAACTCAAGACCAAGTACAAATATCCAAACTAGCGCCGACATAATGGGTATTGGTGATTCGTACGTTGGACTTTGAATTTCATTCGGCCTGCGTACTCATTCTTTCAAAATTTAAGTATGTCAGGTACACATTACTGACTAATAAAAATTTACCATCTGAAGACCATAAATGACCAAAATTAAGCAAAAAAAAATTGGGAAAAATGTGATTTTTACTTCCATATTTACAGAGTAAATGGAAGTATTGTGATCGTCCTAAAATCGAGAATCGGAACGGAGCTTCAGAAAAAACTTTTTCTTATACACATTTACTCAGAATCACTTCCTGAACAAGTGTCTGTGTGTCCGTTACGTCCGTTACGTCCGTTACGTCCGTCTGTCCGTCTGTCCGTCTGTCCGTCTGTGGTCATTTACAAAAATGGCCATAACTCCCTCATTTCTCAACCTTTTTTCAAATTTCTTGAACTGAAATGTTTGTCTCGGCAAGACCTAACACCCTGTTTAATCGAAATTTGGATAACGCACAGTACTTCCGAGATATTTGCATTTTTAGTGTTTTCTATTTTATTTTTTCCGGCCGCAAAAATGAACCGATTTGAGCGTTCTTGGTCTTAAAATCTTTGTTTTACCTTGCAGAATATGTGGATATTTTTTACATTCCGAAAATGTGGCGTTTTTTCAATTTGGGCGAATTTTAAAATTTTAAAATTGAATTTTTTGATATTTTTGACCCAAACACCCTTAAAAGCAGTCAAAATACGATCAAATTGTGTCGCACTTTTACGTTTCAAAATATGGAAGTATTGTGTGTTATCTACGCACCACTGGTTTAAATAGGGAGGGACCGCTGAAGAAAAGATGGAAGAAAATTGGAAATGGTGTTAGGCAATGATAAAAAATGATGTCAGAAGCAAAATTTCGAGATCCCAAGAATTTTCATTATTGCAGATTCGAATTTTACACCCTTTAAAACGTAAACCATGAGAATTTCAAGGTATGTTGGAAAAAATTTTATCTTGGATGATTACAATGGTTCAATTTTGGATAATTAACCAAAATGGAAAAAGTGGTACCTTCCAAATCGCACCTCGACATCCCGAGAATTTTTATTGGTGGTACCGACATCGTGGTACCTCGACATCCCTCGACATGCGTGAGAGGGAAACAAACGTACCAAAAAAATTGTGATTAAAATATCCTTACGAAAAGTCAACTTGAGTAAATTTCGTTTTGCGTTACGAATAAGAGAAATAGACTAGGTACGTTGTGGAAAAATCTATTTCAAAAGAAAGGGCGGGTTAATAAAAATTAGGGTCAATATAGATCAGTTGTTCGCGCTGTAACAATTCACTAATAAAAAAGCAGTTTTCTAGCCGTAAAGCATTACAGTAGGCACTCTGTTTCCATTGGTTCGACCTTTGGCTGAAAAGACAGCCCGATGAGAAAACTTTAATGAAGTTATAAAAGACGGTTAATGAAACGGAAGGATGATGAACAACCTGCAAACTTTTTCCATCAATGATGCTTCTATCCGGCAAAAAAGGGCAGTCCCTACCTAACGCGGCTTTCAAAAGCAGCCGTATTTTTCTCCATTTCGGACGGGGTCTGAGGGTGGCTGAGGTGGGGGTTGTTCCAAACATTGTTACTCACCCCGAATTCTAAATTAGCGGTGAAACTCTATTAGCTAATAAGAAGCCGTTGAACAGACCGCGTTCGCGGCTTCGAAAAACGAACATTTCAAGTTCATCGAAACGATAGGTACGATTTTACGATCACCACCAACCGGCTCCATTCAATTCGAGTGCATTAACTTATATTAATTAATTTGATACGCTTCCAAAGGCGTTTATTAGAAAAATGTGTGGAACCAATGTGTGGCATGAAGATTTGTGGATCTGAAAAAACTCTATCCTAAAAATACTAGAATCAAAAATGATTCCTGAAGCTGATGCATGAGGACACAGTAAGAGGATATCATGACGAAAATGAATCCACGCTTCTGAAAAGTCGATTCAGATCGTCGAGAACTTCAAAATCGAATTCTTCGGTATTCAAATGAAAGAAATGGAATTCAAATTCCCCGCTCGAGGAATCGAATCTCTTAGTACTCAAACCGGTGGTTTGGCATTGAAACTGGCATGGCGATTATGCAAGAGGAACGAATCTGTCAATTATCAAGTCAACGAGAAGTCATTTGGCTGGCTTCAACGGAATCATCCCCCGGATGACGGGGCTTGAAACCAGCAGATACTCAGCAGCTCTTCGATTGAGCCGTCGCATATATGAATAGAACCTTTCAAATGCTGAATAGAATTAGCACACAATTCTACGTTATTTTGCCATTCGACATGAAAATGGAGATGTCGAGCCTCGTTGGCATATTCAGACCGTCCATGATGGCCTCCCACGGTTATGGCTCATGCGGAACGACAGATTGTAGAAGTCGAGCGAAAGTTTCAAATTCATTATTACTGTTTTACAGGTTACAAATTTTACGTCAGGAAGGTACTTGCCTACTAACTAACTTAGTTCAATGAGAAAAAACTGCTAAAATATTAACAAAAGGACTTGAAGAAACACAAAATAAAAAGTTCACTTTTTTCCATTCTATTGTGAATATTTTGAAAATTTTTACAACCCCTCATCTCGAATAATTTTTACAAATCAAGCGCAGAATTTTATTTACATTTGAAAACAAATTGTTAAGGCTTCATTAACCTCCGACGGATTTGGTGCTCCGTAAATCCGACCTAATACAATGCTACGCCATTGAGTTCCGTTGCGTACGCTAATGGTGCTTATATCGTATGCTGTTTGACAGAGTCATTAGCCTTCGTTATACTCCCACAGCCCTGAATAATTGCATTATAATAATGGAGTTTTGATGGATTCTCCACTCGACATCATATACCTTATAATCTGCTTTAATGCGATAGAAAGGATTCTCAGATGCATTCGTACCTAATTATTTTACCTATCCCTTACATTATTCGCAACTGTCTACGTGTTTTGAATGGAATTTGAATTTCATGGCAGAAATCACTCGCTGAAAGTTACGTGGGAATTCATTACGGCCACCAAGCAGCCCCGTAAGAATTTAATTATTCTACCCCCACAGGCAAGAAGCACGTTTTACAAGCAATTCATTCGAGTTGGAGAGCAAAAAGTTTCGGTTCAACCTCTCGCCCGGTCAGTAAATCAATCGAAAGTAATCGGCTGAAAAAGGAGAGCACCTGGTTTGAAATTTCGTTCGGAGGATTCTCAAGTTCTAAACTCGCTTCAATCTCGGGACTAGCGAAATTGAATTTTAATATGGTAGGGACGATTATTAAGGCAAAAGTATCGATGCTCTACTGATTAAAGTTACATAAGAAAGATTGGCCTATGAGAAAAACTTCCGCCTTACGAAAACGAAAAAAGAGAAGAAAAATATGTCAATCGAATGGGAACATTGGAAGCTCGATGGCATTACCATTTATTTCCGCCTTTCTTCGACAACATGAATAGCTGCATACGACAGAAACTAATAATAGGCAACAGCAGGCAATCAGGATAAACAATAATTCAATCGGATTACTTTTTCAACTATAAAGTGAACCTAATGGTCATGATTCGGCATGAATAAACAAACAGATAGGTAGGTGACTATTTCAATTTTCATAAACCTGCGCGGAATAAATACCGTCACGTGTCGATAAGTTTCAGCATAGGTAATCTTGTCCAATCCGATGCGAATGGAAAAGTGAAATCGATTTTCATTTATTTTGCAGATATGCGGAGCTGTCCCTGAAACCGGAGGATTATCCAACGTGGAAGCCTACAAGTGATGAACGCAACCGATATTGACCTGGATTTGGCAAATAATGGCACCAGCTTCAACGGCACGCTTATCGCCGAATACAACGTCATCCACGACAAAATCGTTCAGTCCCTGTTTTGCATTTTGTACACGTCGATTTTCGTGTTGGGTTTGTTCGGTAACGGTCTTGTTTGCTATGTGGTCGGTCGGAACAGAGCAATGCACACGGTTACCAACTGTTTCATCACGAATCTCGCTCTTTCGGACATCCTTTTGTGCACACTTGCAGTCCCTTTCACGCCTACTTACACTTTTCTAGGTAAGCATGATTTTGGTTTACATATTACCGAGTAATTTTCATATTATGCTTTCAAGCGAAATTGCGAGCACTGACTTTATTCAACCCTGACAAAAGTTTGGAAGTTGTTCCAATCCATTACCAAAATCGAAATTTCGGCCGATTCCAATATTTTCTCAGGAGAGCAACTCCCCGTTGTACAATTAGATCTAAACAATGACTAAATGTTTACTTACCATAGGTAATTTATTTTTGATATCTGCAAGGAACGGTCAAATTGGCTCATTTTTGGGGCCAAAAAAAATAAAATAGACAACACTAAAAGTGCTAACATATTTGAAGTACAAGGGGTGCTAAAATTCAAACTCTGGTTAGAGGCCGTTCAATAATTACTTAAGGACATTTTTCGGATTTTTTGACCCCCCTCCCCCCCATGTAAGGATTTAGTAAGATTTTTCAAACCCCCCCCCCCCTAATATTACGTAAGATTTTGACACTTGTTAAAGCGAAAAAAATACGAAATCTTTATGTTTGCTTTTAGTTTCGTGGAAAAACGCGCAATTTTTGGATATTTTTCTGGCCTTTTGAACAAAAGCTGCTTATTTACGCGCTGAAAACTCAAACTCAAAAATCTTACGTAAGGAAGCACTTACACCCCTCTCCCCCTTGTAAGGGTTTAGTAAGATTTTCGAAACCCCTCTCCCCCCCTTGATCCTTACGTAATTATTGAACGGCCCCTTAAACAGGGGGGAAGACTACAATATTTCCATTTATTTCGTATTTTTGGAAGTAAAAATTAAAAAAAAAATAGGAAAATTTACAAGTATTGATGAGTTTACGAGGGCAGATAACTTCACCCGCCTCTATACCCATGAGTTGTCTCAAGTCAATAGTTTCTGGATTCAGCAATGTCAACTCAACCTTCAGATTCCAATTTCCTGTCAAGCTTTCAAAGCCAGCATACCTAGTTGTCCCTTGAGGGGGTAAATTAGGATCGGAAGAGAAACATTAAACATCATCGTTCCTATAGAAACGGTTCCAGCTAAAGTTGGTAAATATTGAATTACCCGGATTAGATAAAATGCCCAGCTTCCAATCGTACCACTAGACGATGACGGTAGGAAAGAGGATGATACCAGGCCAGTCTGAACTTCCATGCTTTTCAGTTAAGCCGAGTCAACGTTGTGCAAACATTGAGTCAGCTGGTGCCCGGACCAGCTATTTGTATCTGCTCTCTGTAAGCCTCTCGACGAGGCTGCAGAAAGAAAAAAAGTTCTTCTTTTGAATTCTCTTTACATGCAGAATCGTCTTTTGTCGTTTTCAATTTAATCAACCACCTGACGAATTGTTAGTTTGGAAATAACACATTGACACTAGGTAACAAGCTTACTCGATGTTTGCATTTGACTTCCCTGAAGAGGTTGATTTCTCAGCTCATTTCCTACAATGTTTGTTCCACAAACGTTTTTCTGAGCCCCGCAAAAAAGTTTTCGAGGGTCGATTTCTCCTCTACTGAAAGGGGCGAATCAAAAAACAACTACAGCATTGGAAAGCAGACATACTGGGCCAGTTTCGTGGAACGTGCCCGGGAGTTTTTCTTTTTCATTTAGTCCTCATAAAACGTTGAAAATATGTTATCTAATTTTTTAAATTGGTCATTTCTCGAATTAGGCTTATTGTTTGCTTTCTTAACATAATGTTAGAACGCTGCCTATACCGTAATA
The DNA here is from genome assembly GCA_036186465.1 of Nesidiocoris tenuis. NCBI lineage: Eukaryota > Metazoa > Arthropoda > Insecta > Hemiptera > Miridae > Nesidiocoris > Nesidiocoris tenuis. The sequence continues at coordinate 13,207,499 of AP028915.1, read as the reverse complement.
TCGTTGGTATTCCGAAAATCTTTCCTCAAATACTCATTTTTGTGATTACCTACTCTAATATATGCACTATATATAGTGTACTTTTTAAATCCCTAAATTTGTAACATGTGGCAGAAAAGTTTCTTCAAGGAACTTTTTTCCAGATACCTTCCTGTCATTCTCGATTGTGGGAAGGTTCAGAGAATTCGAGTGTTAGGTGAATTATGCTCTTGCGGGGTGTACCTATTCACCTACTGTGAAATACATAAATGCTTCGAGAAAAAGGCTCAAATAGAAAGACATTTTGAAACATTTTTTCATGCAGAAACGTCTGCTATTTTCTTCCAGCGGGGGCTGCAAGGAGCCATAAATCATTGAGAATGACAGACGTACAGTGGGGGCTGCCTTTCTTAGAACCGACGCGGTTTTGTGTTTTCATTTCCACGAGAAAGCAACTCCGCGAACAGCAATCCGTTCTCTCAGGTTGGCTCGTATGGGGGTTTGTAGGGTAAAGTGCTAGCCAGGCAGGCGTTACATTCATGCGAATCATGCCTGTGATGAATGGTCCCTTCTCGCAGCTGTCATGCTCATAATTTCGGAACAACTCTCTTCATGCTCTGCATAGTTGGTCGTATCATTAGTCAATGTGCTACACGACGCCGACGTACTTCCCACATCTCGGTTCGAACTGATGAGTTAGTGATTTGTGACGTTCTTACCATGGAAGCGACGGTATCTTCGGATTTGTTGCGGGAGTGCATGAATTGTAACAAATGAACAGGGCAGATGGTTTCGTATGTTTATGGCAAAGAAAAAATGGACTAGAGCGGATGAGTTGTTGAAGATCGTGTTCTTGTTTTTTTTTTGCAACCTGATAATGTTAATAATATAGGTAATACCCTACAGTTGAAGAATATTATCCCACAATGAGCGAAACACGATCATAGGAAATTCCACCATGCAATCACTGGTATCTGAGTATTGGATACAATTATGGCATCATTCTGGACCTCACCTATTCGACTTGATGCTAGAGGTAAAATGGTTGTAATAAGTACCCTCAGTATTAATACATTATCCCAAATTCTTTATGAACTGCCGTTGACCATACTTCAATTCATAAATTTTTGACACAATTTGATTGTATTTCGACTCTTTGGAGGCTGCTTGGATCAAAAATGTCAAAAACTCACAATGAAATGTTTACAACTTGCCTAAAATCAAGATACTCCTAGTTATCGGAATATAAAAAATACCGATAGAAAAAAGGTTATGAATTGAAGGAGCTCTGTCCAGTTTTGTAAATTACCACAGACGGGCACACAGACAGTTGAAACCTATAGCACACCTAAAAAAACGATTGAATGAAAAGTAAATGGATTCGATAAAACTTTTCAATACTGAAGATATGAAGTGGAAATTCACGTAGCTATTATGCTATCAGCATCAATCCCTCTAAAACATAAGGCTAGCCAACCGTTGAGTTGGTTCGCGTGAACATTCTTTCTTTGATAATATAATAATTGATATTTCCAGCCAAGTGGTTCGGTAAATTGGCTTTTGACACCGTCGATCCAGCGTGTCACAGAACGAGTTTTTCCTGCCTGAAAGCATATCTCATGCTGTGAAAAATAAATTGCATACCTACCTGATAATTCTACTTTAAACAACCACAGCTGCTAACCCTATCCGACGAGCCGAAAACTAGGTAAAATTTTGCAATATGGCTCTAATTTTCAATGGAGGCCTTGTGGAAGTCAAACATGAGAATAGATCGAGTAATTCGATTATAGGATGAAGTGCTTCCAATGACATGCTCGACTTCATCAAAAAGATAATTTCAGGCAGTTATTATAGATAATTATTTCCAACTTATTTGAGCGTTGGTGAAATTTGCGAATATGTGAAATTTTTGTGATATTAATTTTGTAAATATTTTTTGGGAATATTTTTGAATTTGTTAAACCTGTACCTGGGTCATTCTAAGATTATGGGACTATTTCAGGTGTCGGAAAAACGAAAAAAAAAAGTTCGATTTCCCCACTTTTTTTTGGTGTTACGGTCTTTGTAGGGTTCCCTCAGTACAACTCTGAAGCGGGACCACACTTAACCTCGTAGTTTCTGAAATATCGAATTTTGAAAATTTGTACTAGGTATATACAATTTTTTTAATAATAATTAGGAAAAAAATTGGGATGTGAGAAAAAAATTTTATTGCAGATTTGTGTTCTAGAACCTTTGAAACGTGAAAAAAAATGCGTAGATAACATACTTTTATATTTCAATACGTCCGAATTTCGGTTAAACAGGGGGGTTTTACTGAGACAAAACTTAAGAATATAATATTTTTTGTAGATATTTTCGTATAAAATTTTTTGTTTGCCCACTGATTGGATTTAATCACTCATCTGATCGGCACTCGATGGAAATCACGAGGCGCAACGTCGAACAATCGATGAAATCACGAGAAACCGTCGAGCTCTCAAGCGTTAAAACGAAGAGCCTGATGTTCTCTGAAACCGGACCGCAAGGAGGAGACCCTCGGCGAGGGAGAAGGACGGACGATCGAGCCTTTCACTTCTGCCCGCGCAGCCCACTTGTTTGGGGACTGGATTTCCACGAATCTTCGCTCAGATCTACCGACTGCCTTCCTCTAGTGATCTCCTATTATTTATTTCATCACATTTCATATTGTCATTTAATCGCAACATTTGTATCACATATTAATTAGATACCTACCTACCTAAGATGTTGAGATGAAAACAGAGGAAAAATAAGTAGATCAGTGGCATTTTAAGGGTGTTTAGGTCGAAAATATCAAAAAATCCACTATTCAAATATTAAAATTCGCCCGAAATTAATATGAAATAATATGAAAAGTTGGCACATACACCTTGTGACACTTGTAGGTTGTGAGAATTTAGGTATTCAGCTTATTATAATTGGGTCATGTAATCACCAATTAGGCCAAATCTTTATGAAATCACGTAGGACCAGTGGAGCTCTACCTTGTAGAAAAAAAAGAAGAAAATTCTACCTCACCGTTGACGTGTGAATGCTTTGTGACATGAATAGTCCCATAATTTTAGAATGACCCACCTATTGTAGATTTGGTACTTCGTAAAGGAAGGACTCATGAAACACAGTTCGTAATCAGTCTACCATCCACGGAGGCAGCAAATTTTGCTGTATTTAAACTGAGATCCTGAGAGTTTTATGAATCCTGCAAGGTTGTACTGCACCACAATGGGCAGGTACCTACTCAGGACACGGGCTTCATGGCACTGCCAACATTTCCAGATCGGAAACTCAGTGAAAACGGAACGTTACAAATTACATTACCGGTTTGAGCCTTGGCATGGCTCGGGGAATTTCGGGTTCCATTACGGCTCTATCAGTCTCAATTATCTGAACTAGGTACCTACGTCATGAGAACTAAACTAAAACTACCCGTAGCAAAAAAACGTAATTTATTCAGTAGAATACTGACAATACCAGCGACCGTGGTAGACGCAGCTTGGATGGTACAGCGGCAAAGCTACCAACTGACATGACAGCGAGGTAAATTAGATTTGTATTTCTCACACCAAGTCCGACATTTCTTATTCGAATCCGCCGTCTCCGCCTGTTTTATTTATTCGCAGAACAACTTGCAACAACTCGTCAAGTGATTCATTCTCCCCATCCGGGTTGCGTTAGCAGAAGGAAACCATAGAAACGCTGCAGGAATGACACCGAATCCATTTCCTGCGGAACCTGAAGGACTGCGTTTGACAGGTTGTGTTCAGCTGTATTCATCGCTGTAATCGATTTTCGAGAAGTTGTTCGCTATTGCCGATATTGACTTGTTAGTCTGCGTCCGCTGTGACAGACTGACTCGTAAGGGCACGCGGACAACGGACAATTCAATTTATTTCAAATCAGCAGCTTATCGAAATTTCATTATTACCGTTATGATATTGATTTGGTAATATAGACCGTTTTCTGTTTTCATTGGTTGTAATTTTATGGCTTGTTATTTCATTTCTTTTCACTAACCTAATAAAAAAATTGTCCATTAAATGGAGCAAATTTTGCTCAAATATTTATACGTAAGAGAATTCTTGACAATGGATCAAAAATAGTAATTGAAAGAAAGAGATTTTCAACCAATACCAAAATTAGCCGTTCAGCCAGGATCGTATGTTGAAACCAAGGCTATAACATGTATCACATTTTAACTTTCAACAAGCAGGTTAACAATTACACCATCTGTGTTTACTGTCGATGTGAGGGGTCGTTCGAGTGGTGCAGTTTCAATTCTGAACACCCATTAGGGAAAGCGGCTCCGGATGGTGCGGAACTGATAACTGGTTCGTTCTGTTTTGGCATTATACGTTATTGTCAGGGCCCCGATGGCGCTGTTCTGCCCAGCTGGCGCTGTTCCAAAGTGGGCTCAACACTGGGGAAAAATTATGACCCCGCCATTACTCGAGTTTTATGGGCGAAGAATTATTAATTGAATTTACAAGATCTCTAACCATTTCGGGCCTGGATTTATGTGTAGGTATCTGAGGCCAGTAAGGATGTCCGGAGGATTGAGTAGGTTCATGTCCGAACCTTGCACTACTTGGAACATTAGGTACTTGACTGCTTTTGGTACATTATTTCCAGAAATGAGGTAGGTACCTATGTATTTCTTTAATATTTCAGTTTATACAATGAATGATAATTTTCACCATGCGTCCTGAGCCTCGAACCATTATTGTATAGTTAAATACAATAATTCCCTCAAGCCAGACCAATGACGGGTACATTTCATATTAATTTTCAAGAATAACCTGCGTCCATCTCCAGTGGACAATGGTTGCCAATAAACCGGGCCAAGAAGAAACTAGTAGCAATCCGACGGAATGAAATGATGCATGAAATTCGGTTTGTTGACTGAGTGCTACACCTAATGGCGTAAGGCCAATAAGTACGAGAAAATCCGGCGAAATAAAACGATGGGAGAAATTCGGACGTTCCCAAAGTGTACTAATGAGCCACGTCTCACGGAATGCGCTGCGATAACAATTTCTTCTCCCCGGAGCGCTCCCCTGGAGTTATCTAGAAAATATCGAGAAAAATTTTCAAACACGAATTTGGAATTCCTCATGTAGCATCGCCCGCCTGGAGAACAAAAAATTTTCTGGGTTTTCCTAAGATTTTTGGGATTCTGAATCCGGATAATGAACGATGATCGAAACACGATATCGAAGCAAATTTGAAATGCTTCTAAATTCCGGTTCTGCAACGTTCATTTTTTGCTCTGACGAAATAGATTCTCTAATATCCGAATTTAAAATACATTCAGCCGTGAATTTATTTATTATTTCATCAACTATGACATAATTCGTTGGATATAGTGAGCTTCGTTTTTCGAAGTTCAAAGCTCCAATAAAATTCGTTCCGCAACTCTTAATTGGGCTTATACCCGCCCACAAACCACGAATAATTCTGTCATTGTCGACTCATGACTTCTGTTAGGTGCTATATTTGTCTCGAGCGAATTTCTTGCCGCCGAGGTTTGGAAGTGTGTCGTTTCCATAACAGTAAAGCTACATTGTCCTCATTCGAACTCATTCTTTGGCGACCCTCCATACCAACCGCCTCCACGATTCTCAATCCACATCCCTATAGTCTGCAGAGTTTCTGTTTCTGCTGAGGGTGGTGACATTTTGTCGACCTCATCAAAACGAAGTTATTCCGTCCTCTTTTTCCCCTCATGACGCCAACACCATCCTCCCGTTGAATAGTGGTTAATGTTTCCTGTTAGAAACAGAAGACTCGGAAGTGTTACTACTGTTCCACATCGCATGTTCAATAATTTATTATTTGGTAGACACTCACACCCCTTGTTCCTGTATTTTTCCTCGAATCAGCTAAACAACGAAACGGGAAGGCACGTAAATTATTTTTTTTCGAGTTTTTTTGATGCCTAAAACCTGATAAGGAATCAATCATTATTTTTAACCAACTTCAAAAAGACGCCCGAAAATCTGAAATTAAAAAGTAAAAACCATTTTTATCGTTTACATAACTTAACCTACCTGATTACACGATTAGCTTTCGCTACCAATGGATGTCATGGTATAACAAATCCAAATAGTAGAAAAAACAAACTTTTTTTGACAGCAATTCTAGGAATGATTCCTTTCTCAGGATACTTTCTACTGAACAGCTCAGTACCAAGGACAACTCCTCACTTCAACATCCCAATTTGACGCCGGTGTGTTCATTTCATCTTATACCCTGAAATTCATGAAGGCATCAACTTCAAAGAGGGATGTTCAAGTGATAAGTTGTCCTTGGTACTAAGCTATTAAATAGTAATGCTATTAAATATTAAAAAATTATTAAATTTTAATAAAAAAAAAGCCTTGTATTCTTATAATTTCAAAAATTGCTGTCAAAATCTTTTTTCCCGGTTTGTATTTTTATTTTTTACTTTTTTAATTTCAAGCTTTTTTGGAGTCGGTTTTATTATTTGTCAAATTTTTTTACTCTCCTTAAATAAAACCGATTTCAAAGTTAAACACGGAGGAAAATAAATACTGGCAACACCGCAGCCAAATCTTCTCTCTCACTTCTGAAATTCTTCCTTTCAATTTATAAGACGATTTGCAACGTGGTAGGCACTGTTGCGGTGTACTATGAAGTTTTGCCATTTGAGTATAATCACAACATTTATTGGAGAACATTCAATTCAACGAACGAACTCTTTCTTACCATTTGAGATGGTTCCGATACCGCGTTGTTTCCATTCGAATGGCTTTCGGCACAAAAGAGAAAGATAGGGCAAAGAATGTCGTCGAGAAAAGGAATAAAGGTTTTTGCCTTCGATCCTTTTTTTCACTCAAGCATTTCTTCATCTTTGAACAATGCGAGGATTTCAAACTTGACGACCTTTTGAAGATTCAATCGACTAGTACGAAATATTTCTTTACTTTTATACTTTTCCAGGCATCCCATTGGACGAGAGGAATCTCGATGCTTACAAATGAGCAAAAAACACTAGAACGAAAGTCTTGATATCACGAACATTATTTGCTGCCTTGCTTTGTAATTCCTCGTTATATTTCCGGGGTCCGGAGAAATCCAATTTTTATTCATCCTCATTTAATAAAAAGAAGCTAAACAGTACCACCTATTACTCTAGGGTGCATAAGGTTTACTCAATGGGATGGAGATGCAGGCAGATTTTTTTAATTCCAAAATTAACGAAATTTTCAGAAGCTTCAGCTTGAAGATATGAATAACGTCAAGAGGCAATCAGTTCTTGCTAATAATTGCTTCGAGTTTATGCCGAGTAAAATACCTTACAATTAATGAATTTTATCAATTTTTTTTGATATTCTTTCATTTATTTAATTTACTTTTATAATTGCTATTATGAATTTGAGAATGAGTCATTATTTTTTAGCAAACCACAACTCACTGCCGGTTCATGCTTGTGTTATCGGTCTATGGGTGTTATCTCGTGCTGAATGAAATCCTGGATTTGAACCGGGAATATGTGTGGTAGACTTGATCGCAATGATGTTAAAACCGGTCAGTCGTGGTAGTTATCCAGCCAAGGCGGTTAAACGCTCGCTATCCTTAGATGACCTCATTCTGCCTCTCTTGGTTTACTCATTTAGAAGACATCCCTTCAACCAACAGACGTCGACGCCTCGCGGGATCATCCCTTCCAACGTTGCTCTAAAGCCCACTCTGACAAATTTCAAAGATTAATGTTCCGGCAGCTAGTGAAATTATGCCATAATGCCGAGTAAAGAAGCGACCATGGAGGTCGGAATTAACCGTAAACAAGAAGATTGAATGATTGATGCAAAGAACACACGGCCTCTCACGAGGTAGGTAATTCATTGACTGAAAAGGAGTAAAAATAGGTGTCTTTGCACAGGTATTACCTGTAGTACCTGTGCAAAGACACCTATTTTTACTCCTTTTCAGTCAATGAATGATTGATTTGACAAAATATAAACAATAATGGATTTACCGCACGTAGGTTCTTGCTGAGAGAAAATTTATTACCGGGAGCGTGCAAGAAAAGAAATGCAGAGTTCCGGAAAAATTATTCTTTTCTGAATATAAGTGCCACTTTCTTCGAATTTCCAACGTTGCATATCACGTATTAATCCTAATCGACCGTCATACTTTTCGAATCCCTTCACGTTTCTGGGCTGATAAATAAGTAACAAGCGAAAGAACCGAAGCGGCGTGAGAAAACTGCCGGATAAGGCATCACTTTGGGAACCTTCCATACCCTTAGGTTTACCCTCGGCTCTCATGGAGTTTCAAGATTGATGATGTCTGGCTCGGTATGTCTGGCATATGCTGTTACTTGGAGCAGAGCGTGTGGTCACTCGCATTTGCCATTCACAGCTTGGGATACGTTGATGATGGAGGCATGTCGGTTTGAGCGAGTGTTAATTCAAGTTTTTCAACTTAACCTGCAACCCTTAAGGTCAAAATTATCAAAATTCTTAAACAAAGACGAGGCTGGAATGGTAAATAGCCGGATAAATCTAGCATTAAATGAATTTAAAGCTAGATTATTCCCAGGACGCTTGCATTAACTAATTTCCAAGATATGTTTAGTATGATTGTGAATGAATATTATGTCCGAGGTGAAATGTAGGCCCTAACATTACAATACCTTACACTAGATTTCGCCTAGGACATGATTATTTTAATGGCCGTCATTCAGAAAATTGCTTCGTAATTATTTACAGCAAGCATCTTCGGATAAAATCTAGAGTTACGGGGAGCTTTATCGATAGTCGATTATCTGAGAATCATAGAAAAATCACGAGGTAGTTTTTGGCTGGATGCGGAAAGGCTGTGTTTCCTAGAAATCAGAGAACACAAGATTGTTGTTGATGATCGAATATTGATATAGCACCCCTTAAATCTAGATTTTATCCAAGGACGCTTGCACAACATAATTACGAAGCAACTTTCAGAACGACGGTCATTGAAAATAGGTCCTATGAATATTCCTAGTGCAACCATCCTTGGATGTAGATTTAAATGAATTGAAAACCGAATCTAAATTGTGGCACTGAAATCGTTTTGGCGTAACGTTAAGGTTTCCTCGGAAGACCAGGAATTAATCGAATGATTCAGTCGATGAAATTAACATTGATATCCTCCCCCCTACCTGAAATGTACGAGATAATCAAAATACAGCGACTGCGTTGCTGATTCTGCAACGAAAGGCGAGAATACGACGATAAATTGTTTCATTTCAGCATCGCGGATTATGTTGCATTTTATGCTGATACCTGTACTTTAATAACGCCGCTTCAAGATGGCCCCGATAAATTCAATCCTTTAAGGACACGGCCATTCGGATTCCACGGAGATCACACCAGCCCGAGAAATGAAGCGGCCATTGTGAATCCTCGGTCACGCTTCGTATGCAAATGATATCAGTTTCCGGCTCCGAAAGCGGAAAAGCGCGACGCCGCCGCGCCGGAATAAGCGACGCTTTTCATCGTTGTGGGGAAACGTTCTCGGAACATGACGAATAGTTCTGGCGCCGGTATTCAACGAATTGCATCTTGAAGAGATTCTTCTATGCTTCACCATATTTCAGACCACGCATTCATGGACTTCCTCACGGAGCGATTCTAAGGACACTCCTTCAGAATGCAGCGTTAACAAGGGTGATTCTGTTGCGTTACGAATAAAGGAAAGTTTTGGGACATTTCTGGGAAAAATCGTCTTTTCGAATTTACAGGCACTGAATTTCACGACTGAACTAAGCGACGTTTTTCATCGTTGTGGGGAAATTCTTGAGGAACATGAACATAGTTTTGGTGCTGGTATTCAACGAATTGCATCTTGAAGAGATGAATGAATGCTTCACCATATTTCAGACCACGCATTCATGGAATTCCTCACGGAGCAATTCTAAGGACACTCCTTCAGAATGCAGCGTTAACAAGGGTGATTCTGTTGCGTTACGAATAAAGGAAAGTTTTGGGACATTTCTGGGAAAAATCGTCTTTTCGAATTTACAGGCACTGAATTTCACGACTGAAATAAGCGACGCTTTTCATCGTTGTGGGGAAATTCTTGAGGAACATGAACATAGTTTTGGTGGTGGTATTGAACGAATTGCATCCTGAAAAGATTCTTCTATGCTTCGCCATATGCCATAAATGCAAGCACTTCCTCACAGAGCATTTCTAAGGACACTGCTTCAGAACGCAGCGTTGACATGAGTAATTTATTGTATCGAGTGACGAATGAATTTTTTGGAAATTTCTGGAAAAATCGTGCTTTCAAAACTACAGGCCAGAAATTTCAAGATTGGAATAAGCGACGCTTTTCATTGGGGGAATGTTCCCTGAAGATCACGAATAGTTTTGGTGCTGGTATTCAACGAATTGCATCCTGAAAAGATTCTTTCATGCTTCACCATATTTCAGACCACGCAACCATGTCATTCTAAGGACACTCTTCCAGAACGCTGCGTTAACATGAGTGATTTATTCAATTGAGTGACGAATAATTAAACATTTCGAGCATTTCCGTAAAAAATCATCTTCTCAGAACCACAGGCATAGAATTCCAAGATTGGAAAATTACTCGACGTAAGTATGCTCCCCTATTAAAATTGTTATGGCTCCTTTGAAGCGCAACAGTAGTACTTAAACTCGTCGCTGTGTCGTCGATGTCGGATGTCGCTATAACGAGCATTATGGGCCTTCCACGGTCGTCGATATATTGAGGCAATTTGCACTTGGTACCTCTGTGTACTCTGTTTCAGAGGAAATTAAGAATCACGACTGACCAGGGACCTCGCTAGTTTACTCTCTTCACTCTGCCAGCGAGGAAGCTTTTTCATTTCGCCCTGACAAACTGACTGTATATTAGGTGCAGAGCATTTGTTGCTTCATTAAAACGGAATTTCCCATCCGCGAGAGCGAATGAACCGAGTACTGCGCAGGTTTCCGAATCCGAATGAACACTCATTGTTCGCATGCTCGAACACCCTTTCATGTCGAATTCTTTCAAAACCGATTTCGTTGGTGAACAACAAATGGCCGTGGAAAAGAACATTTTTTCCAGAAAGTGACGTAAAAAAAATCGAAATCGTTTCAGTAAAAATGCATCAAATCGGCAAAAACGTGAAAAAGCAAAAATCGCATCAAGAAATTTGAGCCAAACCGATAAAAACCAAATTTTCCACATTTTTGTCCTTTGGGAGTACTCTTGTAATCTGGGACCACTCACAACAATCAAGTCCTGGAGTATTCTATTCGTCACATCGCCGCTTGGGAGTATTTAGCTCCTTGCAACTTTTCCAGGGATTACCTACTCATCTACCAGCCCATAAATAGTTCCTGCTTTTTAAAAAACATTTCATCTTCTGAAGAGAGCGCAACATTATTATAACGTTATCTTGTGAGCTCATTGCCAGCATGGTGAGTGTTTCATAAATTCCATAAATTTCATATGTCATGAAAAACTGTGGAGCTTATTTCATTGGAGCCTAGTCAGGCTTTTTCAGTTCTTTGAATTTCGACGATGCGCATTAGCGATCTTTGCAAATGAGAAATTCCATGAAGACACTGAGACTCAGCGCGCAACATCTTCCTTATTATGGAATTCATAATACCCAATGCCAAAGGGCAAATGACGTAATATTCAAGCTAATTTAGACGCTGATACGGCTTCGCTGCTACCCTTTGTTTTCGTAATGATGTTTATTCTAATTTGAATTTTCAATCTTCATTATAATTTCCGTGCCTTCTAATTAAGAGAAGTCAATCCATTTTTTCGCAAAATTATTAAAATGAAGGCTCCTTCGATATAAACATGAACAATTAGGGAAACTCATTCAGCATCTGAGAGTTCTGAGTGATTTGGCCAGAATAAAATTTTGAAAAATTATTGGCATGGGACAAAAACCGCACCAAAATTTTCAAAGTAGGGAATTGAAAAATTTAGATTGAAGTCCCGATTCCACCTACAATTCAAGTTAACCTCATTTTTGTTTTTGCGTATGAAAAATGATCATGAAACAAGATATTTATTTCCACAGAGAACTATTCTTTAATTACTGAAATTATTAATTGCCTTTAATTACGTGATGTTGATAAAAGAGGATTATCATTTTGATTGTGACGTGTGACAGGAATACAGGGTATCCGGATACATGGTTGAAAACATCATAAATTAATGTCTTATCTTCTTATCTTAAATGTCTTATCATGAAACCCAATTTTTTTGCATAAAGTACATCAATATTTCGAGAATCGACCCGAACTTGTACTAAAATAAATCTTTATAGAATTCGCCCACTTTTTCACTCAGAGCAAACCAGCTTACCCAAAGGAGGGTCCCATGGCAACGGCGGAGTCACGAAAAAAGGATTCCATTTCTATGAATATTGATGCCTTTCGATCGGGTACTAAACCAGATTTAAGGGGAGAAAGCGTTTTCTATCAGACTTCCAAGAAAGTGGAAGGGTAGGGAACAATGCGGTGCTGGGGTCGGGTTATGAAATATATCACGGAGACCATTAGCGTTAGTAGTGTTTAAGTAAATGCCGAACAAGGGCGCATAAATCATCGTTACGACACATTCTTGCCGATTCGGCCGGGGGGAAATTGTTTACCGTCTACGTCAGGAGAGTCTGAAGGGTGGTCTTTTCGAATCCGTAGTAATACCCCTTCGAAGAACTTGCATAACCCTGGGGCTCACGTGTCCGAATTATATGCGACCTGTAGATGAAGTATAGATGAACGATTCGGATAGCTAAATCTTCGAAACCATTGCTCAAATACAAATCACATAATACCTAATTGGTGAGCGTCTATGACAGGGTCGCATAAGAAAACCAGGGAATTTCAGTCGACTATCAAATATTTTTTGACATCAGCCGCTGGATAAAAACTAAAGGATTTGATAAAAATATCAATTAATTTATTGATGGATGGAAAAAGCCAAAATTTTTGAAATTACCCTTGAACCACGGACACAAAATAGCTGTTAACGTACCATTTTTAAATAACTATTCAATTGAATGAACCATTAAATGGTTTACAGAATTTCAACAGTCGCTTTTACTTTTTTAAGAAAAAAAAAATTGTTTAACCCCCTTTGCAATTCTAGTGGGTTTAGATACTTTGAGGGATTACCTTTTGAGAGTGTACCTGAGGAAGTGTTTATCAACAGGCAATTAGTTATCCAATTATCGTGGACTAAACACTAAGTTGACTTTTGGCTGGATGCTCCTATGCTACGTTTCCAAGAAATTATTGAAATGTATTAATGAAATTATTTTCATTCGTCCGATGTTAAAAGCTGTTCGCCCAAACGGCTGAAGGCCAAAATCGTCAATATTCTGGAAAATCGACCTTGACCTTACGCAGCCTCTATCCGTCCAATAATAATTATTGCAAGCCAATAATATGTATAGTTTGAACTTACCTATCAAACTCCACGCCACACAGGATTTATCCTGATGCGCCACTCGCTATGTGAGCGCCACTCAGTTGTTGTTCGAGATAGATGAAGGATTCCTACTCGTAATGCTCATGTGTTTTGATTTCTTGTTTATAGGTATGTATCGATATTTTGTTTCTGTTCATGTAATGTCTGACTTACTACTTATACTAATTTATGAAATATACTTCTTTATAGATGCAATCGATTGTGAGTAATCCCGAGTAAGAATCCTATAAATATAAAAAAGCATTTTTCATCGAAAGAAGAAAATCACAGAAAAATTGTTGAACTTTCGATGAAAAATATTTTTTCTTCCTGCTGAACATTTTCTGTCTTGATTGATTTATGCCTACCCCATGCCTACTCTCAAGCTCCTTGAACAAACTCATCGCGCAATACCTCTACATGGCAGTTTGCGAAGAATTTGCATCCAATAAGGGTAGCAAGCCATGTGGATAATAAACCCGTGTAAAGAAATGACATCGTTTTCATTGTGGTTTCGATTCGGTACCCAATTCGAGTGCTGCGGTGTGTTACTCACACCTGTCCGTGAAGCGAAATTGCCGTGACGGGTATTTGGTTTTGCTCCCTTGATTGCTTCGCTTCACTGACACTAACGCGTCAAGGGCTTGTGTGAAATAACCTTCAAGGTTCCCCGAAGCGTACATTCCATGGATGTACTTATTCGAAAGTAAGAGGGCAATGTAGTCGAAAAGCGAAAAATACATTTCAGCACAATCGTTTTAAAAATGCGAAATAATATCCAAAAATGATGAGGAATTTTCACTTGAACTAATTTTACATAATGGAAATTGATGGAGGGTAAAAAATATATGATCGCTTAATTGAAAGTAAGAAATTCACAGTTTTCCACATGTGCTAAAAAACAAAATCGAAGGAAAGAAGGTATCGAAAAAAGCCTGTTGCCAAATGTAAGACGCAAAAATATGGGAAAACTCGAGCCAATTCTGCTCCACGAATGAGCGTCTTCTGGGGTTGAATTGTGGACAAGAAGGAAAAGGTATGGTATGGTATGAGGGGTAGGGATCTAATCATTACATTGGACCTTGGCTCGTAACATTGGCTGCCACTGTTAGCCTCAGCTTGGCTTACTCTAGACGCTCCCAATTGCCGTTCATTACCTGCTAAAATGTATTGACATTCGGAAGGCGACAGAAAGACCCCGACCGGCATTGACCTTCATCGGCTAACATCTCATGCTGAATTTTCGGTTAACATCCAGCTCATCACATTCGTTCATCCTTTCGAACGGGAAATAAGACATTAACACATTTTAACCATGGTTAACATGGTTGGATCCAATAAGAAAATTGCCATCAATTAGGCATGTACCTACCATGTGTGCTAAATTTTCTAACCCACCCTGAAATTTTGGACCCACGACATAATATGTCAAATTCGACATAATTTGTCAAAACTTTGACGAATTCGATATAATTTGTCAAATAGGCATCCACTTACTAAATTACGACCCAATTTTAAAAATTAATAATTAATAAAAATTAAATATAATTATTCAATATTGGTATAAATGATAATTGACCAATCTCTCCACTTCCCCCAAAAAGTAAATCCCATACGTTATGATTTCAACGTTTTTCATTTTCGTCGTTATATTATACCATAACCTCAGAGCTGGAAAGGCTTGCGGGTCACTTATCAAATGGATACTATCCAGTATCCATCGAAGAATGGATAAGGGAGAACTCTCCATAACCATTGTATCAAAGATGGCCACCCACTATCTAGTAGCTGGCACATAATAATATTATTATGTTAATCCCCAGTTTAACAGCCAGCTACTAGATAGTGTGTGGCCATCTTTGGTACAATGGTTATGGTGAGTTCGCCCATATCCGTTCTTCGATGGATACTGGACAGTATCCATTGGATACCTGTCCCGCAAGCCTTTCAAGCTCTGAGGTTATGGTATAATATAATGACGAAAAAGAAAAACGTTGAAATATACATTTACGTATGGGATTTACTTTTTGGGGGAAGTGGAGAGAACGTCAATTATCATTTATAATAATATGGAATTATTATATTTAATTTTTATTTAATATTAATTTTTAAAATTGGGTCGTAACTGAGTAGGTGGATGCCTATTTGACAAATTTCGAGACCGTTTCATCCTGCGTTTGAATGTAGAGCAGTGAAATTCATTAAATTCCAGCCCGCAGATATGTGTAATAGGCTTCAGGATGACGGAAGTTGAATTCTATGTTTAAAAGGAAGATCAAAAGGTACCGGGAGCTAATTAGAAGGCACATGAAAGACCATGTGAGCGGAAACCGGTTAGGAAGGAGTCCTCGCCACTTTTAATGAAAGATGTTAAGACCTTTGCTCACTTGCCTCAACCTGCGAGAGCTCGCGGTTTTCAAATCTCTAATTAAAAGCGCTTACGAGCCAACGAGATAAGGGGAGTTACGAGTTTTTGACGAAAATCCCAACACGGGAAAACAAACGAGCAACCCCAGGAAAACATACAGTGCAAACACTTTTGGTCGACGAATTTCGTTCAATGCAAGGAGAAATCAAAGTGAAGAATTGAATCTCTCGAAATATTTCTCGGTGCCAAGCTCAACTGAAATGAACTTGGGACGGAGTTCTTCCCAAGTAGATTCGGTCTTAATTCAATTTAGCGGAAATTACGTTAAAAAAAGTTCAAGTCCCTTTTTTTCAAAAAAATGAATAAAAATAACTTGAGAGTGAGGGATGCAATGATGAAAGAAGACCCCGATGGTTTAGCACGCAGCAAACTTCAAAACCTGAACCTGCCATCACGCATCCTTCAATTAGAAATTTCCAAACACGATTGTCCATGAAAAGGTATGAGCGGGCACGTTCCAATCAGGAGCGATTAATAATTTCAGAGCGTGAAACACCATGAAAAAATATCTGCATCGCTCTTGATTACATCAGGGACTGAGATTTCGAGATAATGAGAAGCAAATTCGGGAAACGTTTTTTCTTCAGGACATGTGCCGGTGTAATTTTCACGGGTCGTTCCAAAAATCAACGTTGTAGCGATACAATGCAGATCATAACCATCCCATGCTGGGGCAAATTTGATTGAAACAACACGGTCCAGCAATTATTTCCCCTCCGAGAATTGCGCTGATGAAAGAAAATAACAACGAACGGCCGATTTAATTCCACCAACATATTCGGCCCTCGGAGGCGGGAGAAGAAAAACGGGAAATTGAAATTAGCCCTAAAATCCCCGGTGAATTTACGTTGGGTTTTTGTCGGAATTAGAGAGGAAGGAAATGAGACGGAAATGAGATAAAAACGTTTGGAACTTGCGAATCGGCAGGAGAGGAGTCGGACTAAATCATTCAGCATCAATCAGTTTCATGTTGTCCGAAGGGAATCTGACTTGGAAAGGAGGCGTTCGAACTGAGTAGGAGCTTAACGAAGGAGCTGCTGAATTAGAAATGGTCGACAGACCGTTCGCCCTTTGCTAATCAAAGTCCTGATTCCGGAGTAACGATTTCATTTCGAACGTTTTAAAAAAAGTTTGAGTATTCTCGGAATTTGTTTGAGGAGGATTCTTCTTTTTGCATTTCGGTCGGCGGAGACGACTAATTTTCCATTTTATTCAATTCAAGGCCTCGAAGGGTTTTTCCTAACTGTTGAAGACCATGTTGCTAGTATGTTAATATTCCTCCACGGGGATGAATGAGCTGTTAAGCTCAGAGTTGCGTTCTTGGATCGTACGAGAAAACAAATATTCCAAGACCAAGAACACTTAAATCGATTCATTCTTTTTGCCAGAAAAAAAATATAAGCCTGTGGTGCGTAGATAACATACAATGCTTCCATATTTTGGTACGTAAAATTTTGACACAATTTGATCATATTCTGACTTCTCTTGAGGGTGTTTAGGTAAAAAATATCGAAAAACTCACTAGGCAAATTTCAAAATTCGCCAAAATGAAATGACGCCACATTATCGGATTATAAAAAAATATCCAAATATTCTGCAAGGTAAAACAAAGATTTTAAGACCAAGAACGCTCCTATTGGTTCATTTTTGTGGGCGGAAAAAAAAAATGGAAAAGATTAAAAATGCAAATATATTGAAAGTTCTGAGAGTAATTCAAATTCCGATTGAAGAGGGTGTTAGGTCTTCAGTTTAAGAAATTTGAAAAAAAGTGGAGATTTGAGGGAGATATGGTCATTTTTGTAAATGACTACAGACGGACACACAGAGTGTGAATTGTTCGGGAAGTGATTCTGAGTAAATGTGTATAAGTAAAAGTTCCGATTGTCGATCATTAGGTACAAAACTTCCGTTCCGATTGTCGGCAATTACAAAAATTCCATTCACTTCGTAAATATTTACGAAATGGAAAAAAAAGGTAGTTTCGAGATTGGTAGTGCCCTAAGAACGACTCCAGACAGTCATCTAGCTGGAACATCGCGCGTTGCTGAGCATTCCCATCGTCTTTTATTGTAATACTCAACTACATTCATTGGCCTAATTTCTCAATGGGAGAGAGTCTTACGTTCATAATTCGAAAAGCACCGCACCTGACAATTACGGTCATCACCCATCGCCTATCACCTGTCACTCATCACTTATCGCTTATGAAGTCTGCGGAGGCAAAAGCGACGCGTCCAGACCCTCTCGTTCTGGGAGGCAAGGCACGTCCGAGGCTACTTCGGTCTCTAGCAACGCCTGGAACTATGGTTTCTTTTAAATACAGTAATTAATTCTCACTTTTTTGATTGGACCTTATTTGAATGTGGAACAGCGTGTTGGTCAGGCAAAACGAACAAGTTACGTTTTATTACTCTTTCCCGATTTTAAACCGAACGCGAGTAAATTGGAAAAGGCGATGCGGCCAAATAAATTGAAACCCCCCCCACCCTTGACCCGCAAGGGTTTGAACCTCCTCTGACGCAGCTTCAAAAACACAACCCCGTCAGTTGAAAACTATTAGAGCGTAATACTATTTTCTGGCGGATCTGATGAATTAATTTAAGGGAGGAGAGGGTGTCCGGGAAATCGATTGGTGCAAAGAGATACTAAAAGCAGTGCCGAAACCTCAGGCGGTGATGGGATAATTTCTCTCCAAGTCGCTAACATCCAAGACTGGCTCTGGAAAGGGGATCTTCGGCCCAGCAAGCGCTGGCGAGGGATAACTAACCCCTAACTTCGGAGATAACTCTCGTTCTGAACTTCAATTGACGAACTAGTAGGATTTCCAAGGAGCTGATTCAGAGCTTCGACTGAAAACTTATCGCATCCTCCTCTTTGTATACGACGTTCAACCGGCGATCGAAAAGGTCGATCCGAGTTCCGATTTGGAGTCATCGGTGGTATAATTTACGCGACATGCTGGCCATTGCGACAAGAGGGTTAGGGAGGTACAAATTTTGGTGAATATTGGCTCTCGACATGAGCTCACAATCCGAGCCGTGGATCACAGTACATTTAATCATTGTGAAATTTCACCGACCTCGGATTCACCGACACCAACGTTGACACCGACACCGACAACGACACCGACGCCGACACCGACACCAACAACAACACCGACACCAACAACGACTCCGACACCAACAACGACACCGACACCAACACCAACACCAACGACGACTCCGACACCGACAACGACACCGACACCGACACCAACAACAAAACCAACACCGACGCCACGACGGCACCAATACCAACAACGGCACCAACACCAACACCAACACCAACGACGACTCCGACACCGACAACGACACCGACACCGACACCGACACCAACAACAAAACCAACACCGACGCCAACGACGGCACCGATACAAACAACGGCACCAACACCGACACCAACAACGACACCGACAACAATACCGACGATACCGACGCTAACACCGACACCAACACCGACACCGGCAACGGCACCGATACAGACACCGACAACAATACCGACAACGACATTGACACTAACACCAACACCGACACCAACGACGACACCGACAATACCGACGACACCGACACTGACAGCGATACTGACACCAACGACAACACCGACAATACCGACGACACCGACACTAACACCGATACTGACACCAACGACAACACCGACAATACCGACGACACCGACACTAACACCGACACAAACACCGACACAAACACCAACGACAACACAAACACCGACAACAATACCGACAACGACACCAACAACAACACCAACACCGACACCAACGACAAAACCGACCCCGGCAACGGCACCGATACAGACACCGACAACAATACCGACAACGACACTGACACTAACACCAACAACGGCACCAACACCGACACAATCTACGACACCGACAACAATACCGACGACACCGACGCTAACACCGATACCGACACCAACGACAACACCGACACTGACAGCGGCAACGACACCGACACCGTGGAAGTTTAAGGGGGTGTTGTACGACAATTTTTCCCGACCGATTACATAGGTATCTTCATTATTTTTGGGAATAATTTACCAAAATTGCGTTGATTTACGTATCATAATTGCTCCGTAAAAGCTGTTTTCACCAATAATTACTTAATGCCAATAAGAATGTCTTTCGGCTCTTTCCAAATTCCAGAAGCTAAACCATTTTTTTACCCCAGTACTCATATAAATTTTCAGTATGTACGGTCATTTACTTTTCGTGATCTTACATTTAGTTATTACGCCATTCATCTTAAGTATGAATTCAAGTCTTGTACCTGCTTTCAACCTTTATCGCCAAATTCAATTACCACCGACGAAAACGTATGCTGCAGAGTAAACTTTTGCTAAAAAGTTAAGGTCAAAAGGTCGACGCTCAGTTTGGCCAGGGAGAGCTTTTAGCTCTTTATGTGACAACGCGGCGGGGAAAAAGCACATTTTACACGGGAGGTGATGATGTTTTTATGATGCCATGCTGGCTTTATATGAGCTAACCTGTATATGAGAAAGGCGAGATATTATACTCGTAATAATTTCGACCGCAGTAATTTGGAAATTCCTGTAATCCATTAATCCCTTCCACGCCGTGGGCTTTTGCGAAGCGTAGAATCCCTCAAAGCTTAACGACGGCATTCTGGGAACTGCCATCTCTAATATGTCATTGCAAAACGATCAAAGTGCTTTTTTTACTAAATGGTATTTTACGAAATACGTTCTATCAGGAAATGAGAGCTTTTTCGAGCTTGCTCCAGAAAGATGCGCTATCATTACTCTATATTAAAAAAATTAGGTAGTCACCGACGTACTTCCATTTAAAACCAGTGGTTGGTAGATAACGCACAAAACTTCAATATTTTGATGTGTAAAATTTTGGCACAATTTGATTAAATTTCGACTACTTTTAAGGTCGAAATATCAAAAATCAAAAATTTACAAAAATGGCCATAGCTTCACAATCATTATAGCATCACAATAAATTCACAACCTTTTTTCGAACTTCTTGAACAGGGATGTTTGTTTTCTGCCGACTCAACTTCCCATGTTGTCTCATCGCACCACTGGTTTGAGGTAGGGGGTTAATGGTAAACTTTGGCACCTCCGAGGAACCCATTTAGTAGGAGTGCGTTCTCCAAAAATCACATCCTTCTCGCTGGAGGACGTCCCATTGAAAATTTATACCAAAATAGAATGAAATGAATACCTCGATAATGGCGAGACGAAGTTCACTCTGAGGTACCCTGGATCGCGATCCCTTTCACTGCGCGGTTTATTCGGGCGACTGTCTACGGCGGAAAAAGGCCGAAAGTTAGAATTTATCGTTTGGACATCAATCTTTGGCTGGATAGGAGTTCTCTTTATCCCCAGCCCAGCCCAGATTGGAGTGATCCCGGGACGGCCAAGTTTTCACGACTGACGAGGATGAAGTTCCGACGGATTGTTCCGTCCCGAATAAAACGGCAATCCGCCGACCATCGTTCACCCTTTGACGAACCCTATTGACGTTTTCACACAGCTTTTCCGCCCCTGTCTCTCTCGTACATCAGACCCTAACTATTTCCAACGACCAAACAGGAAACAAACTGGCAGAAAGTCGTAAATCGGCGGCTAAGGGTCACAAACCGACAGTAAATATGAGGGAGGGGTGAGGCTGGCCAGAAAGGCTTGAACGATAATAAACGGCCCCAAATATTGAATAGAATGAAGTTTTCGGAAGTTATACTCAAAACCCGAGACTTCGGATTTGCTCCCACTCCCCTATTATTATAGTCAAACTGCTTGTGACGCGATTGGAGTGAGGGGGCAGACGAATTTTACATCACAATGCTTCACGCCCTGAAGCGTTTTTATGCTCTCCTCATTATTCATTTATGCGGATCACGGATTTGCAGAAAATTCCCCACATCTCATCAGTTATTCGCCGACTGAAGGTGTCAATATATTGGAATGCCTTTCTGAAAATTTGACGAGTTGACAGAAATTCTTTTCCTCTCGTTCAGGACTCGTGTAGCTGCAGTGAGGAAAATCCCATTCCTGATGTCGAGGGCTATTCGATTCCTTTCGTGAATAAAAACCCACCCATACCTGTAAGAATATCAATTTTTCAGGAGAATTGGGCTTCAGGTAATTTGCAATTCAACTAGAAACCGACATTTAGCGAGCATTTTTAAAGCCCCATTTAGACGGGCAACTAAATTGCCGAAACTTGAGCAATTCTCGGCAATTAAAATTGCCGGCAACTCCGATCAATTCGGCAATTTTTCCCTGTTCTCTTGTTTGAGAAAAAGCAATTAATTGCCAGCAATTTATTGCTTGAAAAAATGGAGCAACTCCAGGCAATAATTGTTGCTCCATTTTTGCGTTTACACGGTGAACGGGCAATTAGTGTTTTCTTGTGAGCTCGTGATGTTGTTATATAATAATAAAATAAATAAAATAATATAATCAGGTAATAAATATGACGTGTGTGTGGGTGTGGGTGTGTGTGTGGGTGGGCGAATTGTCAGCAGAGGGCATTTCGCCATTTCCCATACCGCTCGTCATACAATACTGAAAATTGGTATGCAGCCACAGAGGAGCCCTATCACGAGATTTTGAAAATTAATCACGAGGAAAATCACGAGGAATGTCTGATCAGCAGTGGGCCCAATGACACCAATTTCCTTACCGTTGGTCGTAGGATGCTGAAATTTGATATGCAGAATAAGAGGAGCCATTCAGCAAGATTGGCAAGACCAAATTTCCTCCTGATCAGCTGAGGAGCCCATGGCTCTGATTTCATTACCGTTGGTCGTAGGATGCTGAAATTCGGTACACAGCCTCAGAGGAGCCTCTCAGCAAGATTGGCTGGGCCAAAATACGTCCTGATCAGCTGAGGAGCCAGTGGCGGTAATTTCCAGTGGTCGTATGATGCAGAAATTTGATATGGACCCTCGGAATAGCTCCTCAGCAAGATTGGTAGGGCCAAAATCCTCAGCTGATCAGGAAGAACTCAGGTCTTGCCAGTCATGCTGAGGGCAGTCTTGGAGGCAGCATACCGAATTTCAGTATCGTACGACCAACGGTATTGGATTTAGCGCAATGGGCTCCTCAGCTGATCAGAACGTATTTTGGCCCAGCCAATCTTGCTGAGGGGCTCCTCTGAGGCTGTGTACCAAATTTCAGCATCGTACAACCAACGGTTTTGAAATCAGCGCCATGGGCTCCTCAGCTGATCAGGAAGAACTCAGGTCTTGCCAGTCATGCTGAGGAGCTTCTTGGAGGCAGCATACCGAATTTCAGCATCGTACGACCAACGGTATTGGATTTAGCGCAATGGGCTCCTCCGCTGATCAGGAAGAATTTAGGCATTGCTGAGGGCTTCTTGGAGGCAGCATACAATAATAGTAAATACCTACAACAATAAATAAATACAATATAAAAATACAGATGTTTTCCATCCAATTCTGTCTGTTACGAAAAAATTGCCGAAAACAAGCAATTAAAACCCACGGGCGATGGGTTTCAAAAATTGCCTGAAAATAATTGCTGGCTTCACGTCAATTCCCGAAAATATTGCTCCACTCGGGGCAATTATTGTCGGCAATAATGAGCAACTTCCAGTAGGGAAAAAGTTGCTGGAAGTAGGGAGAAAGTTGCCGGACGTAGGGAAAAAATTGCTCGGCAATTTTTTTTTTGCAGCCGGCAATTCAGTTTGAGCAATAATTGCCGTGAAAAATTGCCCGTCTAAATGGGCCTTAAGGACAAGTATAATTAGGTGACATTTTCTAAAACTATCATAAATTATTTATCTACTGCATCATTGGCAGCTACAGAAGAAGTAGGTGGGTTCAAAGAATGTGTTGCCGTTGTTGTAAAAAGTTTAATAATTAAACTTATTGTCCAATTATTGTGTTAAACTTATTGGACAATAATTATTATTGTCCGTGAAACAATGTCGTTTTTGTTATGGTCAAACCTTAGCTACTCAATTTCTGTATTTTCCCCGCACAAAAGTTGTAATTCCAAGTTTATTTTGGTGAGGTATCTTACAACCATCCCATGTGACGTGGTATTCCAGTAACAGAGATGCCAGAAAAATTTCTCTTAAATTAAGAATGCAGTTGACTAGTAATGAGTTTATCAAACTCCTTCCTTTGATCGGGTATTAGGTGAGTTTACTTTCAAAAAGGCACAATATTGTTGTCCATATACAATAAAAAGATGGTGGCGGTAGAACTGAAGCGAAACTCAAAATTCAGTTTCCAAAATTGTTTCTCAACAAAAATTAATAATGGATGAATGCCGTTTCGAAAGTAAACTCCTAATTTAGTCCTCTAACTTGAGCATAAATGTGACCAAATATGGAATGGCGCAAATTTCGTTTCTGGCAGGGTTCGAACCAGAATCCCCTGCTCACTAGGCAGACGCCTGAACCCATTTGGTCATGGAGACCATAACATACTAACTGATCTTTTGCTCTCCGTGGACGAATGGGCTAAGGCGTCTCTATAGAGCAGAAGGTTAAGGTTCGAATCCTGCCGGAGAGGGAATTATTGCCATTTCCACTCGATCTCATTTATCAACTAGCAATGGGCATGTCTTTTACTGAGCTGCGTTCAATCAGACATTTAAAATTTTCGAAAATTAAAATTTCTAAAATTAAGGAAATAGATCCTAGAGTGGCTTATTGACTGTGTGGCGCATTTATGTCCTTTGCATAGGGCAGAAACCGAGGAAATAAAGGTAAAACTGTTTTTCGACCTGGTCCTTTTGCCCTAATTTTCTATTCAACTTCTTTTCGTCCATTAAGGACATCTTTAAGGACATTTTCGAAGTTCTATGAATTGCTCTGTCGATATTTTCTTGAATGAAGGCTATCGGCTCTCACCCCACCCTCCTTGTTGAATGCAATGCGAGAGGTTCTCGCTATTCTCTAACTGGGAAAACTCCTCCCATTATTTGTTCCCGGAACGCGCATATTGTGCTGCAGCTCGCATCCTTCCTCAGCACAATAGAGCCCTTCGAGGACTTTCCTTCTGAATTCTTGAAAGTGGCTCCGTGTTTGAATATCACTTATATTAAGCTTAAATAAGCCTCTTCAAAGAAGATTTAACTACCTCCCCCTTTGCGATCAACTTGGTTGACGTTTTCGCACAGCTCGTCCCCTGTCGTCATCTCATAAAGGAAATCACTTTTAGAGAATTTCCAGCAGTTGTTTTAAAGATCAACATGCTCAACAAAAGACTCTTCATCTGATTTCGACAGCGTGGAATTATTTCTCATTAATTTCTTAACTACAAGTTCAAGCGCTTTCGCCCTCTCGGCCCTCTCCTGGAGTTTCTCTCACCCTCGTAATAGACCGTGGCTCGTAAGACGATATTTTTGTCAGGAGATAAGGTGAAGTAGCAAATTTAAACGTCGTTGCTTCTTGCCCAATAACCGAATGTCCCGGGCGTGCACTGCCGCCCTCAAGTTATGGTCCGGCACGAGTCAAGACATGTCGCTCTAGTTTCACAGTCTCTAGACACCCAACGTGTTGAACCTACGTTTAGTTGGACCAGATTTTGTGGTATGCAGTTTGTGGTAGACAGTTCGTGATAGATAACCAATGGAGGTAACCAACTTTTTGGCCATTAGCATAAAAATTATTCTTATAGATGTAGATAAATCAACTCACTCAGCAATGTCGGTCATCGGAGTTTACGCTGCCGGATGATTTTTCCTTAATTTCTACATTAAAAGACCGAGCGCTTTCGACCTCGGGTGGGTACAGCTAGTATGTAATAAAAAAAACTTTGTGTAGTTGCACATAATATGTGCAATACTTAATATGTACCATTACACGAAGTTTTTTTCACTTCAATTTTTTATCTTTTACCCTCTTTTCCGCTTCCCCTCCTGTGTATTCCAACAATAACAACAATAATTCGGAGCGATCCCATGTTGAGGTCTTACTTCAAGTGGATAGTCAACTACCTACATCGGTATCGAAATGTTGAAACCATTTTCCATCTCTTCCACCCATGAACGATTTCAATATCATCCCAGCGTAGCCACTTACATCCTTCATATCTATGAAATGGCTACTTGTATGAATGTATATAAAACCATCGAAACCTTTTGCTGCTCCACGAGGGAGGCAGTGAGCATAGGAGATTTCAGAATGAAATGTTGAAAGGCTCCGAGATTTATGTTAAGCCTCTGCAGGCCCGAGTACTTCTGAAGCCCACTACATATCTGAGCGGGACAGAAAGCCTTAATGCTTTATATGCAGGACGTACAATGCCCAGTATGCACCGATTTGATCGCTCACAGAAGGATTACCAACCATTTATTTCATATTTGCTCAGACCTGTATACCTCGAGCATATCTCAAGAGGCTCGGACAGCATTATTCGAATGAATCTAGGTAGAAATTTTCCCACGAGTGGAATCGCAGTATTATACCTTTTATTTCCCCAAATTGAATGCTCATGACTTCGTATACAATTTTTAGGGCTCAGATTAAAAAAACCTTCTGTCAAATAATCGAAGATTGGTTAAAATACTTGCTATACGGACCAATACTAAGTAATTTAAAATATAACATTCCAAGTCAAATTGAGAATTTTTTCAAACCAATTTAAGAATTTTCAAGCTCCTAGTTTGATAATTTTCCTAATCAAATTGAGGATTTTTCGAATCAAATAGAGGATTTTCCTAATCAAATAGAGAATTTTCCTAACCAAATTGAGGATTTTCCAAATAAAATTGAGGAGTTTTCAAATCAAATTGTGAATTTCCCAACCCAAATTGAGAATTTTTTATTCCGAACTGGTTTGGAAAATTCTCAATTTGATTTGGAATCCTGTACAGATTGTTCACACACAAGATTATTATTGTCTTCCTTCAAGGGGTAAATTTTCCAGCTCATTTGCTGACATTTTTTACTGACATTAGTCTCAGTAAAGTAGCCATAAGTCCCTCAAATATTCAAAAAAATTATATAAATGAATATACCGTTGGAAAGAGCGTTGATTTTCCAATCGTTTCACGGTATCCGCCGCTTTCTAACGGTTAAAAAAGTTAAAAAAGCTAAAAATCAGGCCAACGTCGAGAAATGATCAAATCAGCAAAATTTGATGAAAATATTTGCTGAAATTTCCATTTAATGGAAAGTATAGGTAGGTACTGCTAAAAATCTATAAATTCCGTCAGCTGAAATTAGATGCCTAATAAACATTTTCAAAGTCATTAGAAATTGAAAATATTATCAAATTAACATTCAACGTATTTTTCCAGAGAGATGGGCATTCGGGCCGTTGCTGTGCTACATGGTCGCCTACGCCCAAGGGACCTCCGTCTACATCAGCACGCTCACGTTAACGAGCATAGCAGTTGATCGATTCTTCGTTATCATCTACCCCTTCAAGCCTCGAATGAAACTGAAAACATGCGGCGTCATCATCGTCTTCATTTGGACGTTTTCGCTCATCTTGATGTTTCCTTATGGCCTTTACGTCAAGTATGACCATCTCGACGGTCGGTTCTTGTGCGAAGAGAACTGGCCGACCGAAACTTTACGAGGCGTAAGTGCAAATTCGTAATTGAAGATTATTTCTTATTTAGTTATTAGCACTTTCCCCTCAATTCCAAGTTTGTATTTTGGAAGATCGCCAAAATGAAGGATAGGGTATGGGAGCACTGTATCCATTTACCAAATGAACCATGGAAAAATCCTTACAAGTGTCAACTTGAGAAACCTCCCTTTTTTCAAGTCGGTTAAATATGATCGAATTGTTAAGTAATCGTCAATTACCCCCTCCTTTTTGAAAAAATATTTTCTTTGAAGCTCAGTCCGGCCTATGGGGGTACCATACAATTAGTTGGTATGAAGTGCAATTCTCTTTACGAAACAAGTTAATTCACTAACGTGCGAGAGACACTTGCCTTTTAATCAACTTGAAAGCTCCCACTATGGATGAAGGATTATATTGAGAGAAAAACAACTTGTTTATGTATACGTTCCGTCACGCTTGACGCTTGCAATTAGATAATCTCGCTAAAAAAAAGTGGAATGATGGAAAAAGTGGGGAAAAAGTTGACGAAGGTGATATTTCCGTAGGTACGTGTTTCCTATAAAATCTTCCAAAATCGATGGACCGATCAATTTACGAAATTATCTTCACCCATAGCCTAGCTTTGATTTTAGCAGAATTATTTTCTACTGCGGCAGTTTGGATGCATGTATTTCCATGAGCGTTTCATTTATCCTATCATTTATCTCCGCGGAGATTCAGACTCGCGAGTGGTTCAGAAATTTTAGCCTCTAACCAATCGAAATTATTGAATTATGTATAATAAAAAGAAGCTATAAATAATAAAATTGATTTTTATTACTGTATTGTTTGACGAGACGGTATCTGCCGTCGCGACGGGCTCGTAAAAACACGACCCTTCAAACAGAGAACTTTAGCTAGTCAGGACATTGTAGCGTGCATGTTGTAGGGAATCTCCTCGAAAATAGATAATGTACCATCCTCTGATTGGCAAAAATCATGCCTGAGGGCCCATCGTATCCGGGTTTGGCAAAAATCGGTACTGTATGCATTTGAAAACCGGAGAATGTATTTTATCTGAGGCCGGCTGGGCCGGGGGGTATGGTCCTCTAATACGGGGTAGCGTAAAAAATTTCAAAAAACCAAAAAACTACCCGGGCATGTATTTTAAAAATTCTTCTACTTATTGACGCCAAAATACAGGGCAAAAAAATTAATGTTCGTTTAATTATCGGGACAAAAAACGTCAAAATTTGGATGTTATTTCCAGAGATATACGAGCAAATTTTGGAACTGAGGAAAATTAAATTGCCACGGTGCCACCTGATATTGGTCGGAAACGCTACTGAACTGGCGCCTAAATTTAGACGGTTTTTCCCATTCCTGAAAAACTGCGACCAGATCGAGGACAAGATCGTATATCTTCCGACATACCCATTCGAGCAATGTAACACACCCACATATACTCACATTATCGGTGAACAGAGGATCAGCGGTAGATTTGAGTTAGTAACGAGATCCATCGTTGTTCGTAATACTTGGAAAGGAGTCGTTCAGGAGTGCAGTCGACATGACTCGCTGTTAATTGACGTAGTACCTCGGATATGATCCTATAACTTTGCCGCAGAGTTCGACTGCTCTCTTCAAACCGATCTCTGCTTTCGTCAATATGCTTTAAAGCTATGGGATAGTGTACCTGCTATTTATCGTGATAATAGATGGTGAAACCAGTGACCGAATGGCAGGAGTAATTAACTATTTGATTTATTTTAGAGGACAAATGCATTTTTTTATGCATTAAGGTCCCTTTCTAAATGAAACGATTCAAATGTTCATGGAAACATGACTTGAGTAGGTATCCTTTTGATACATCCGCTTAGTATTTCATTGCAAGGAAGGAGGTCCATTAGTCCATGAAATTTTTCGGATAAATTTCTTCAAAAAGACTTCGTGTAAGGCGTAATTGGATTTTTTGCTTGCCAAAATGCTTGAAAATGTTTCCCAAAAATAAAATATAATACAGTTTTCATAATGCTATGTCATACGAATGGCGATTGTCAATAAATCTAGCTAGAGGCTGTACCCGAAGGTAATGGATTGATTCCCATAGACGGCATGAAAAAATTGACAGGGATTTATAATTCATGTCATCTGTGATATTCGGTTTTTTTTTTAAATATATGAATATGGGAACCAAACATCCTCCTTGTGATACCCTATATGTTGACTCAAAGAAACCATAACTTACGTTATTCTCAATGGAATACATTTTTGTTGAACCTAAAAAAAGCCCGCTATTGTTTAAAAAAAAAAAAAAAAATTTAATCTAGGTACCCCACCGTAAAAGAAAATTATTAGAAGTTCGAACGAGCAAAAAAGTCAAGATAAGGAGGGGAAAAAATGGCTAACACAGCGCTGACGCACCTTCGGGAGATTTCCGCTATAACACTAGATTTGGGGCTCCATTCGAAGAGCGAATTGCGCGTAACCGGCGTTCATCCCCATTTTATTGGTCGGTTTCAGGATTGGAAGTTTTCCGGGAGCCTTGCACAATCTACCTTTCTTCCAGCCTTTTCTTCTTCGGGAGCTATTTTTTTCGCGTTACGTAAATCCGAACAAACATTTCCCGAATCGCTTTTCTCCTGGTTATTGTTATCCCCCTACCCATTCCTCCCAGGTGGCCCCAGGGCACAAGAAAAAGAGTTTTAGGAGGTTCTCAACCAGGAAACCTGCGGTGAAAATACGCTTGAACACGTTCTTTGTTCATTCTTTTTTTCGGCGGCAAAACTTGGCGCGCACATAGGAGGAAAATCGTATATTACATGCGTGTGGTGGGGAAGTGCGGATGAAATTCGGTTTGTACTAATATCACTTTGCTTTCGATGGGTGGGTGTCAGAAGAAGATAAATTGAAGAGACGCTCTTATTCAATGCGTGATTTCATGCTGGAAAATCATAGTAGGCTTTTTTCAATGTGTTAAGCCTACTTGGAGTCAATTGATTTTTTGATCTGATTTGTAGCCTTCGACTTATTGAGAAAAGCATTTTTCGTTGCTTTAAACCTCCGTAAAGTCATGAATGAAAATGTAATTACCCGAATTTATTACTGTCGACTCTGCTAGCGTGAACTTCAAATATAGGTCGACCGCTGTTCGGTTATTTCCTATTGTAAAAAGAGAGCTGCTGCGAACCGCAGATCAGAATGGCACATGCATGCATTCATTATAGAATTTAATCACCTAAGCGCTCCAACTTTGAAATTAGTTTGTAATGAGATGCCTCGTATATTTCATGAATTTCTGGCGCTCTCGTGGTGGGTATTTACTATTTCGCTCTGGTTCTCCTCATCAAGGGCAAGTGCACAGCTGCAACTCGTTAAAAAGTTAGTTTTCGAGTTACCTCACATTTTGCCGAGCGTGCGAAAACATCGTAAATTTCAGATTGCACTTACTGTATAAAACGTTGTCGTCCTCAAGGGTGAGAATACTGTTTATCGTTTTCATCTAGTAGAAACATTCGTCGGAAGATAATGTATCCCGTAAAAACATTTTCATTCCCAAGTCCCTTTACAATTTGTTTGGCCCCTTTACAATCTTATCTAACAATAACTTGAACAGTGCCCTTTTCGAACAAAAATGTTTCTCGCAGAGTCGGATTCTACACCTTTTAGAACGTAAGCCAACAAGGTATATATTTTTAAAAAAATCCTTGCCCGGATGAATAAAATGGAGAGATTATTCATTCAAAAATAGGATCAAGGCTCAATAAATCCAATTTACTAGGAGGGAAGATAAGACCTGGGAAAACAGGAGATTGTCTTTGGAAAAATGTCAAGATACAATGGAAAGATTGGTCCAGATGTATTCTCTATCAATGCCCAAATCTTAATTCGTTCCTTTGTCAAGTTGGGAAATCTGCCAGGAGGCAGAGAGTGTAATACAGTTTTTATTTTTTTATAAACTGTATTTCATACAGTTTATCATCATAGTGTGTGGACTTTTGACATAACCTCCATCCAAGATTTTTGATAAAATATCACGGACAAAGGTAGTTCCCGCTACAATGCTTTAATGAGATACAATCGTTGAAAGATTCAGGACCTAAGGGAGGATTCCCTCAATCCTCCCCTACTACTAACCAGGAGGAGAGTCTTCAAATCTTATTTCGGCTGTTTCTATGTTGACAAATCGCCCGAAGCGAAGATTCGCTGATCGTGTTGACTTTGCACTCATGTGTGATGATAAGTTAACAAATCAGAATACCTGATTCTACCATAGGTACACGGCAGTTCAATTTACCGGGTTGTCAAATAATGCTGACTGCTTGTATAATGTATACAGCGTATGGGGAGTTTATTAGCTACCGAGGATAATCATTATTGATTTATAATCCAGTCCGATTACATAGGTAGAGAAGGATTTCGGTGATGGCAAAAAATATAATTACAGGAATGGGGTATTTTTACTAAACTTTGAGTACCCACCTATGATATAATATCATATTATTTATGAACTTTTTTCAAATCATGAAAGTTCCTATATTTATCGTCAAATTGATGTTTCGATATTTCCAATTTTTGATTCAAAACTACCATCTGCTTCGGATTATTTTGGGCTCTTGGACCAAGTAAATCAAAACAAGCCCATATGTAGCTCGAAACGCCTCCAAGTCAGTATGGCAAATGTTATTTCACCCTCTGAACAAATGAATAACATACATTTAACCTGTTCCCATTTCCAGTTCATTTGTACCGGAACTTCCGCCATTGAAATATTGCCAACGTTGTTTGTGACCCTTGTAAAAGGCCTCAATCCAAGTTTATTGGGGAAACTTCGATCCCATTTGAGCCAGGCAGTTTGTCTGCGCTTGAAAGCAACTTTCTGTTATGAAAACATGTTTTCACCTAAAAGTTGGGGTGCCCAGAAGTTGAAATTTCGGTTGGCAGGATACAATCGAATATGGCAATATTATCAATCGGATATTTCCACATTTAAATTAGTTCCTAGATTACAAAATAGGAATAGAAGTGTATTGCAAGCGTCAAAAATTCAAATATCAAATCAGATGTATAGATTTTTATGGTTTGTATTACATTTTACCTCGGGCTTATTTTCATTGATCATTCTAAAAAAAAATTACTGGGTAATTTCTCAGCGTTCTAGATGAATCTCGATTTTAATAAATTGATGTACCGGCCCTTAGATGGTTCAAAAAATAATTGCGAAATAGGAAGAGGATGAACCTCCGGAAAAGCCAATAGCTTGCCTCTTGCTCTTGTTGTACTCATTCACTCTAAATTTTGAAAAGTCTTCAAAAATAAAAAACGAAGTAGTTGAGCACTCTGTCTAGATATTCTTCATGCGCAGTGAAACAGTATTAAATGCTAATTAGAATGAAATCAGCTAATTTGAGTGAAAGTTAATTTGCTTTGTGCATAACCCACGTCTTAGTTAGTTCCCAACTAAGTTGTTTTCAAAGGCAAGAAGAGGTCGGTGCTTGAAATGGGCAGTAGCCCCCATACCCGAATACAAGGTTCAAGTGGTGCAAATAACTTGAGAAACTGGGTCACTTACCTCTGGCTTTAGACGCCGGTATGCTAGGAACTCTTGATATGGATCCCACATAATAGATAAGAAGTCCAACTTCAAAGTTTGTTTAGGTCAAGGGTACCCCGTGAGGTCTGATATAGAGTCGGTCGAATAGTTGGCCAAATTAACTAATCATGCGCATTGCTATTTTCAAGTCTTGACTACTTCTTACCTACTGAACTTAATTTATTAGGTACCTACTACAAACGATTAGGGTAAGAGCACCAGTTATTGGTCACTTAAGGGTGTTTCTCGTTGTAATGTACTCAAATTTAAATTCTTTTTGGGTTCTTTTTTTTGATTTTTGGAGGGAAACACGTACCAATCTTTCCAGGATTTTGGGTCAAAATTATTGGTTTCCGAGATTTTTTGAAATAATTCGTTTGGCCACATGTTTCTATTATTGGCCACGTCATTAATGTTATTAGTAAAAAAAAACTCAAAAAAGTTGAATGCGTAAGGAAATAACTCCAGATTGCCTTACGACAAAAAACACCGAGAGAAAATAGGGTTATACTCATGAAAACCCCTTGCGACTAAAGTGATGTTTGCTAACTGGTTTTGCAAGAAACAAGCCCAATAAAGGTAACAGGTGGACTGAATCCAGTGTTTTACCATTTTCAAAACGATTTAGGCAAGTAATGATGATCTAGTTTTCACCACAATCCCTTGGATTATGGATAAATGCTTCGCTTTTTACCAGTTTGGCTTCAAAGGGATTTTACGATCTACTCACTATTATCATTAAAGCACAAATTGGAAAGCTTGAAAAATATTCGCAACGAGCAAAAAAGTCACGTAAAACCAGAAGTAACCGGTGAAAATGCGCATTTTTTCACGTTCGTACAGGATTGGGAGACGGAATTATGTCACGTTAGGCTCAGCCTATTAACGATGATGTACTAAAACGTCCCAGAATCAGAGTTTAATTCGTCCAAGTTACGACCTCAGTTGGGACGAACTCCTGACATAATATACGATTTATGGACGACCGACCATGATTGCTTGGAAAAAACAGAGCTCATAAACAGGAAGGGATAAAACCTGAGCCGGAGTTTTTATTCCATCCTGATTATTACGGCTTATCTCGGAATAAACCGTCTCATCCAGAGCGGCTCTTTACATTTGATTTAGAAATGGATCGTCGACAAGCGGGTTATTCAAAGCCGTGATCTCAAAATCCTTCATCTTATTCATTTCGTTCAGGTGTATTTTCAGACTAGTATTGCGTCATTGAGATAACGAAGGCAGAAGCAAGTTGGGACAAATTTAACCTAATTGGATGAAATTCTAATGTCTGTCTCTCATGATGGCATTTTCCAAAATAGATTCTCTCCTTTCGAAGGATCCTCCTTGGAAATTAGGCACATGAGTCGATTGAGTTGGTATGTATTTTTTTGAAATCAGAACTCGAATGCTCATAACCTTCAAAAACATTTTCGTCAGTTTCCCTTATTCAATCCATCGAAGATTCAGAGCGAATAGAAGTATGTGTTTGAAATTTTGATCTTGACTGATGAATCATCAATGATGATAGTACAGTTTCTAGTCAATGAGAAAGAGGGGATAGGTTTGACTGAAACTTGGAAAAATACGAGTTCCATGACTTCAGCGTAGGAAGTCACTCAAGTAGGAAGTCCTACTCGTGGTTTCCGAGCGTTGAGGAAGGTAATGTACCGAAACTTCGGCGAGGAAATAAGGAGTTTGAGTTTGAGTGACTCTATCCCAAATCCGACGGTGGGGTTAATAAATTTCTGAATGACGATCATTAGAAATCATGATTCAAACAACCTTCGTCAGTCCTCCTAGTAAAGTAGTTTTCAAAGAACGGACCTTCTTCTGACAGGGGAATCCCGGTTTTGATGACATTGTAGTAAGGGCAGCTATGATTTGCATTAGGTGGGAATGACTTCTGGCGACACTTTCAACGCAAACTACTCGAATTCTGAATGCTTGCGATATTTTCTCCAGCACCGGACGTCCGACTCATTGCCATCAACAGACCATCCAATTAATTGCCTCGTATCGATGATTGAAATTACGAGTAACTAGGACCTCGGCCATAGAGCGGCTGCTGCGCTAAGCTGGATTCAACCGGTGCGATGAGAATGGGGCCCATGCGCATTAACGCGAAGTCCGTATGTGTTTGCAGAGATATCAACCGACCTCACGGCGCTGAGAATGGAGGAGGGATCGTTCTGCTGGACAGACAATGGCGCTCGTGTAGGGCCCACGGGAGTGGGAAGTTATAGCAGGTTGACCCTCATGTTGGTCTACGAGTCCTCCAGGCATACTATTCCGCTCGACCATTGTACAGTTCACGCTATCTTTGCGTCTCGGCAAGCCCGCTAAAGTCCTCCGCTTCAAAGCCTGACTGATTCAACTGGTGATCCAATTAAACTCGGATTGGAACGGGCAAAAGCGTTGGCGTTTCACAGACGGATTATTCCACTTGAATATTCATACCTTGTACCCGATTCTGTATAAATCGCCAAACGTTTGCAGATCGACAATATCACCTAGCAGTAAGCAATGATGAGGCAGTATTGATAAACGAGCTGGTACATTCAGGTAGTTATCCGGCCTGCTTTCTACCCCCGATGGGTGAAAATCGATAGTACCTAATTCTGGAAAACCTTGTAGGTATGTCTAAAACCCAGAATTTCACAGGAGGTGAAAAAACTTCCAATTGCTGCCTGCGCGAGCGGGGATGGCCATGGGGAGGTGGTTGGGGAACGCCAATCAATTTGATGGATTCATCACCTCGACCAATTAAATTATTAAATTGCCTCGACCCCTCGATCGGTTTTTGGATAGTGAAATTGGCATGAGTTTATTTTAGCTCAGAATCTCATCTTCCCCAAAAAACTAGACTTTCGTGATTTTCCAGTTAACTGTAGAAATATTTCTCAAAGTTACATAGCCCGTCTTGTGCGCATTTGAACGTTAACATTCTCGATCAATATGCTTATATGGTCAATCTCATGTTTGGTGTTGTCAGTCTCAGATATGGGGGCGTTTGTTTTTCATGCAATAAAGCACGTACCTATACCAACTTTTTCCTATCTCATCCTATCAACATGGGAATCCCCTATGCCCTATCATCATGGGAAATCACGATAAACGTTCCTCCTATCTATCCATTCCTACGAATTTGTAATAAAAATTAATAAATGCAGTAAACTCTGAACAGAGTAGGTAGTACAAGTAGTTTTAATTTGTTTCACTCTCCACTCGATTCTTTTACAAGATAATAGGTATGATGTAAGGTCCTTCAATTACTTCCGGCAATAAAAATGACCCAATTTGAGCGTTCTTTTTCTTAAAATCTTTTTTTTTACCTTGCAGAATATGTGGATATTTTTTATATTCCGAAAACTTGGCGTATTTTTATTTCAGGCGAGTTTAAAATTTGCATAGTGAGTTTTTTGATATTTTCGACTTGAACACCCCCAAAAGCAGTCGAAATATGATCAATTTGTGCCACATTTTTACGTTTCCAAATATGGAAGTATTGTGTGTTATCTACGTGTGTTATCTACTGGTTTTTCCATTAACGAGCCTCTCGAACGTCTCTGTTGCAGTGGTTCAGCGGTGTCACGACGACGCTGCAATTCGTCCTTCCATTCCTCATCATCTCCTTCTGTTACATTCGCGTCTCGATGAAACTCAACGACCGAGCGAGGAGTAAACCGGGAGCGAAGAACAGCCGCAAAGAAGAGGCGGACCGGGAGCGGAAAAGACGAACGAATCGAATGCTCATAGCCATGGTTTTCATATTCGGGGTATCGTGGTTCCCTCTGAATATGATCAACCTTTTCAACGATTTGGACGAAGAGTTCGCCCACTGGCATTACTATCAATTGTTCTTCTTCTTCG
Source organism: Nesidiocoris tenuis (assembly GCA_036186465.1). NCBI lineage: Eukaryota > Metazoa > Arthropoda > Insecta > Hemiptera > Miridae > Nesidiocoris > Nesidiocoris tenuis. The sequence goes on along the minus strand of AP028915.1, from coordinate 13,170,586 downwards.
GCCACGCGATAGCCATGTCTTCCACTTGTTACAACCCAGTCCTATACGCCTGGCTGAACGACAATTTCAGAAAAGAATTCAAACAGGTGAGAGCATTTTATATTTTCATCCATGTTTATTGAAGTGTAGTTAAATGGGACGAGATCGAGTGAGAAATGCGCGAAATTTCACTCTCTGGCCCTGACGCCTGCATTCTACAGGCAGACGCCTTAGTCCTACGGCAAATTGGTTCGAATTTTAGATTTGTGTCGGAATGGTCCGATGAATTTTCCGTTCTTGTCATTCGTTTTCTGGCTTCTCTCGTCTACTGTCCCAAAACGTCAGCTTGCCAACAACCTTGATTTCCGACGGAACAGAAGGTTGTTGTAAAAATTGATATATAATAAGTAGGTGCCGACTTCTTTCATGAAGAATACCTACCTCGATTCCAAAATTTTGAGCCAACTGCTGTGACAATTTCTGCTAGAAAACTTTATCTCCTAAAACAGATTATAAAAGCTTCGTCCACAGTAATGGAGCTTTTCCCTCTCTGACTGACATCACCTGTTACTACTTGGACGTACATCGAATGAAGAGGCCTTTAAAGAGACAAGCTTGCTAATCGGCCCTGTCCTGTCTCATTTACTTGTCTTGAATCAATTTTTTCTCTTTTTCCTCGCTCTTCGTAGCTCATCATTTTGCCTGCCGTGGAGCTCTTCCATTGTGAATTTCTTTTGTCTTGTCTGTCTTGCACTCATTACCACGCGACTAAGATCCTGTCCTTCGTTCTTTCATACTGACAACTACTTTCCTCGCTGTTTCCGCTCCTCGGGGATATTTTTCCGTTTTTATTTAAATTCAGCACAATTTTTCATAGCCAAGTTTTAAAGTGATGAGGTAGGCACTGTTCTTTTATTATGATGCCCCGATGATGTCTATGTTTGGTAATAGTTATGCATGGCTAATTATGATGAAGAATAGGTTAATTTTTCCCTAGATTAAAACAAAAAATGAGTAATTTCCTATCAAATGTAAGACACCTACATCCGTTTTCGTAAGAAAAAAAACCTGCTGAACCTTCTGATAGTTCGTAATTACGTTTTAGCAATAACTTACTCCGTCAGGGTCGATGACGATTGGAAAATCGAAATTCATGAACCCGAATAACGTGGAGTGCAGTCGGGGTGGGCTAACCTCAAATTCATGCGCCCATATCCGATTCTATGTGATTTATAGCGAATCCCCGGAACTCCGAAGGATTGCAGGTCTTGCGAAGCGATTAGACGATTCCGGTTAGCCGCAAATCAACTGCAGGAGCCCGGCCCTGACATGATGGACGGGCTGCGGCCCGAGCTGAAGCGCGACAAGGGCGGAATGAACGCTGAGAAGCAATCGCTTGCAGGAAATTGGACAGCATGATGTGCGGAATTCGCTTTGGGAAGAAAATAGGCGAGTTCGGCGGGAAATCAAGTCGCCGGGGGAAGAGAAAAAATTGCCATGCTAACTCACGCCGATTATAGGACCGATAAATTCTCAATCCGCCGAAGCTGCGTTCACATGTCCTTTTTTCCTGGGGGAATATCCGTGCCGAGTTGCGTTTACGGACAGTCCTCAAAATTGCGCGAATTTTCCGGCACGGGACTATTAGGTATAACCCAGCTCGTAATCAAATGATCGCGAAGACTATCAGCCGGATATTTGCGCTGCACTTGGCAGCGGCAATTCTCTGGATAATTGGAATACTGAACCCATTGTATTTAGCCAAACATCCGCCAACGGAAACTTATACTCAGAGCTCATACTCGTAATCAGGCTCAAACTCATCATCAAACTCCAACACAAACTCACAATCGAGCTCAACTCAAACACGAACACCAACTGAAACACAAACTCAGACTTCAACTCAAACTCAAACTGAAACTCAAATTGGTACTCACAATCTGACTCCAACTGAGACACAAACTCAAACTTGAATTCAAACTCAGACTGAAGCACATAAAAACTCATAATCAAACTCAAAAACTAACTCACACTCATAACCCAAACTAATAATCAAACTCGAACTCATAGCCTATACATGATACTAATACCTGATACTAATACCTAATACTAATACGTAATACTAATACCTAATACTAATACCTAATACTAATACCTAATACTAATACCTAATACTAATACCTAATACTAATACCTAATACTAATACCTAATACTAATACCTAATACTAATACCTAATACTAATACCTAATACTAATACCTAATACTAATACCTAATACTAATACCTAATACTAATACCTGATACTAATACCTGATACTAATACCTGATACTAATACCTGATACTAATACCTGATACTAATACCTGATACTAATACCTGATACTAATACCTGATACTAATACCTAATACTAATACCTAATACTAATACCTAATACTAATACCTAATACTAATACCTAATACTAACACCTAATACTAACACCTAATACTAACACCTAATACTAACACCTAATACTAATACCTAATACTAATACCTAATACTAATACCTAATACTAATACCTAATACTAATACCTAATACTAATACCTAATACTAATACCTAATACTAATACCTAATACTAATACCTAATACTAATACCTAATACTAATACCTAATACTAATACCTAATACTAATACCTAATACTAATACCTAATACTAATACCTAATACTAATACCTAATACTAATACCTAATACTAATACCTAATACTAATACCTAATACTAATACCTAATACTAATACCTAATACTAATACCTAATACTAATACCTAATACTAATACCTAATACTAATACCTAATACTAATACCTAATGGGTGATTCCACTAAAAGTGGCGAAATTGGGGTCAGCAAATTCCGTTTTACCAATGATGAAATTTTGCATGTTTTTCGACGAGAAATTGTTCATTTGCCTGCTATTAATGAAAACTATATACCAGCAGTGTAGTTTCATCACCCAGAGAGGGTTTACAGACATGATTAGATAATAATCAGTGGTCCAGGGGAATGACAAAATCGAGAGACTTAAAAAAATCTATTTAAACCTCAAATTAAACGCTGCTAAGTAGATTAGTGACATGGGTACATTATTTGTCTGGGTATCTCAGAAAATAAAGTTCAAATAATTGGAGTAGGTACGTCGGTTCATCATCATATCATTTGAGGAGTACCTAATGGTCAATGGTGAATTCGATGATGCCAAAATGGTACGTTCTCACACTGATGAATAAATAGGTGTAAAAAGAAAACCAATGGTGCGTAGATAACACACAATACTTCCATATTTTGAAACGTAAAATTGAGACACAATTTGATCATATTTTGACTGTTTTTAGGGGTGTTTTGGTCAAAAACTCAAAAAATTCACTATTCAAATTTTAAAATTCACCCAAAATAAAAATACACCACAATATTGGAATATAAAAAATATCCACATATTCTGCTAGGTAAAAAAAAGATTTTAAGACCAAGAACGCTCAAATCGGTTCATTTTTGTGGCCGGAAAAAAATAAAATAGAAAACACTATAAATTCAAATATATCGGAAGTACTGTGCGTTATCCAAATTTCGATTAAACAGGGTGTTAGGTCTTGCCGAGACAAACATTTCAGTTCAAGAAATTTGAAAAAAGGTTGAGAATTGAGGGAGCAGCGCCCTAGCTGACAAACCTCCATCCAGAACATGCAGGGGAATGACGGCCAGGGGAATGACAAATCGCGGTTTTTCCCATTTCTTTCCTCCTCCTTTCACTACCTAAATTTTGAAAAAAATACGCTGGAAGGTGCACCTCCAGACTTAAAGAATAGTGGCAGAGGGAAAAATCTACTACTTCAATTTGATAAGATATTGAATACAGGGGAATGACACATAATAAAAATACTCACCATATATGAGGCTGTTTTTTGCCTCTCAATGGCTTCTCAACAAACACTAGTGTTATCTTGCAGATCAGGCACGTTCTAGAGTTCCAGAGCTACCGAATGCCGTTTTCAAAATTACCGAAACTGTAATAGTTTCTCATTTATGGGGGTGACCAGTTTTGACAGGGGAATGACGCAAAAAGGCGGGGACACGCTGTGCTTTGCTTCTAACATTGAAGCCTATGCATCTAAAATTATGAGAACAGAGGAGCTAATACGGGACTATATACTGAGTGCATTCGTTTTAGCAGATTCTGAAAATCTCGATCCGAATAACCAGGGTTGGTTGAAGAAGTAGTGTACCTAGGGGTGGGGACATGCCAGGGGAATGACATTTCGGCTATATTTATATATTTTTCTCCACTTGCTAATAATATTTTTGGACAGTTTACACGTGCGGAGCATGGGGACCAACGATCTAATCACAACGCTTTTTGTTCCATCGCAATACTACGAATAGTTTTCAAGATATGAAGAAAAGACACGATTTCGCCACTTTTAGTGGAATCACCCTAATACTAATACCTAATACTAATACCTAATACTAATACCTAATACTAATACCTAATACTAATACCTAATACTAATACCTAATACTAATACCTAATACTAATACCTAATACTAATACCTAATACTAATACCTAATACTAATACCTAATACTAATACCTAATACTAATACCTAATACCTAATACTAATACCTAATACCTAATACTAATACCTAATACTAATACCTAATACTAATACCTAATACTAATACCTAATACTAATACCTAATACTAATACCTAATACTAATACCTAATACTAATACCTAATACTAATACCTAATACTAATACCTAATACTAATACCTAATACCTAATACCTAATACTAATACCTAATACTAATACCTAATACTTATACCTGATACTTATACCTAATACTAACACCTGATACTAATACCTGATACTAATACCTAATACTAATACCTGATACTAATACCTGATACTAATACCTGATACTAATACCTAATACTAATAGGTACTTATACTAATACCTAATACTAATACCTAATACCTAATACTAATACCTAATACCTGATACTAATACCTGATACTAATACCTAATACTAATACCTGATACTAATACCTGATACTAATACCTGATACTAATACCTGATACTAATACCTAATACTAATAGGTACTTGATACTAATACCTAATACTCAAATCATCATCATAATCAAGTTCAAACTCAGGCACAATCCGTCAAAGTCAAACTTGAACTGAACCTGAATCTCGTGCTCATAATTCGAACTCAAACTCAAAGCCTAACTTGAACCGGAAGTGAAACTCAAACTAACATGGAAACCCAAACCCATCCTCAATCTCATATTCATTTTCAAACTTTAACTGAAGCTGAAACTCAAACTCATACCTACTCAGAATCAGACTCAAATTTAAACTCATACGCATAATCAAACTCGAACTCATTCTTATCATCGAACTCGGAATCAAACTGAAACTGAAACTGAAATTCATAATACGAATATTATTCATGACCGAACTTTAAGTCAAACTCGAACTGAAATGAACCTCAGACTCATACTCAAAATCACACTCAAACTTAAACTCACAATCAAACTCAAACTCATTCGCATAATCAAACCTATAAACACAATCAAACTAAAACTCTTTCTCAAAACCAAACTCAGAATAAGACTGAAACTCATACTCATTATCAAACTCATTCGCATAATAAAAATGTATACGCCCGTAGTACTTGTGTGAAGGAATTACAAAAAATTCAAAGTCAAACTCACAATGAAACAGAAACTCAAACTCATGATCAAACTCGAAGATAATCTCAAAATGAACTGAAACTCAAACTCATAATCAAAATCGAATTCAAACTCACAATGAAGCAGAAACTCAAACTCATAATCAAACTCGGAATCAATCTGAAAGTGAAACCAAAATGAAACAGAAACTCAAACTCATAATCAAACTCGAAGATAATCTCAAAATGATCTGAAACTTGAACTCATATTCAAACTCGAAGTCAATCTCACAATGAAACATAAACTCGAACTCATAATCAAACTCGGAATCAATCCCAAAATGAAACTAAAACTCAAACTCATAATCAAACTTGAAGTCAATCTCAAAATGAAACTGAAAATCAAACTCATAATCAAACTTGAAGTCAAACACTCTCAAGAAAACAGAAACTCAAACTCATAATCAAACTCGAAGTCAATCTCAAAATGAAACTGAAACTGAAACTCATAATCAAACTCGAAGTCAATCTCACAATGAAACTGAAACTCAAACTCATAATCAAACTTGAAGTCAAACTCACAATGAAACTGAAACTCGAACTCATAATCAAACTCGATGTCAATCTCAAAATGAAACTGAAAATCAAACTCATAATCAAACTTGAAGTCAATCTCAAAATGAAACTGAAACTCAAACTCATAATCAAACTCGAAGTCAATCTCAAAATGAAACTGAAACTCAAACTCATAATCAAACTTGAAGTCAATCTCAAAATGAAACTGAAACTCAAACTCATAATCAAACTTGAAGTCAAACTCACAATGAAACTGAAACTCGAACTCATAATCAAACTCGAAGATAATCTCAAAATGATCTGAAACTCGAACTCATAATCAAACTCGAAGTCAATCTCACAATGAAACAGAAACTCGAACTCATAATCAAACTCGAAGTCAATCCCAAAATGAAACTGAAACTCCAACTCATTCTCAGAATCGAACTTCGAATCAAACTGAAACTGAAATTGATATTCATGATCGAAATCGAAGTCAAACCGAACTGAAACCAAACCTCAGACTCATAATCAAACTCAAATTCGAACTGAAACTGAAGCTCAAACCTAAACTCATAATCAAGCCCAAACCATCGCATAATCAATCTCAAACTCATTCTCACAACCGAACTCAGAATCAAGTTAAAAATGATTCATATTGTTGATAAAGGTCGATTATGTCTTTCAGTTTATTATGAGTATGAGGTTCACTTTCAGTTCAAGTTTGACTTGGACTTCAACCACCCGAGTCAAAAACTTCGAGTTTGATGATGACTTTCAGTTTGAGTTTGACTTCGAGTTTGAATTTTAGTTTCATTTGCAGTTTCATTTCGAGTTTGTGTTCGACTTCGAGTCTGAGTTTTAGTTTCTGTTTGAATATGGGTTTGAGTTTCACTAAGAGTTCGAAGATGAGTTTCAGTTTGAGTTCGACTTCAAGTTTGGCTATGATTTTGAGTTTCTGTTTCATTTCGAGTTTGAGTTCGACTTCGAATTTGTTTGTGAGTTTAAGTTTCACTTCGACCTTGTCTTTAAGTTTGATATGAGTTTGACTTCGAGTTTGATTATGAGTTTGAGTTTCAGTTTCATTTCGAGTTTGACTTCGAGCCTGAGTTTTAGTTTCTGTTTGAATAAGGGTTTTAGTTTCACTAAGAGTTTGATGTTGAGTTTCAGTTTGAGTTCGACTTCAAGTTTGGCTGTGAGTTTAAGTTTCTATTTCAGTTTGAATCTGAGTTTGATTATGAGAATGAGTTTGAGTTTCAGTTCGACTTTGAATTTTATTTTGAGTTTGCGTAAAACTTTCAGTTTTAGTTTAAATTTAAAGTTTCTTGAATACGAGTTCCAGTTTGTGTCTGATCATGAGTACCTATCAGTTCGAGTTTTAATTTGTGTTTGAGTTTGACTTTGTGTATGAGTTCGATTTATATGCATGCGTTCGGATACAGTTTGAGTTTGATTATTAGCATAACTTTCAGTTTCAGTTTGAATTTGAGCTTGATTAAGAGTTAGAGCATGAGTTTGAATGTGAGTAGGTGTGAAAGTGAGGATCAGTTTGGGTTTCAATTTTGGCTTGAGTTTCATTTCTAGTTTGAATTTGAGTTTGAGCTAGAATTCACAGTTCTAGTTCGAGTTTGATTTTGATGGATTATGAGTAGGTATGAGTTTGACTCTGACTTTCAGTTCGAGTTTAGAGTTTACGTTGATGTTTGAATTTCAGTTTGAGGCTGAGTTTTTGAATATCAGTTGCTGTATTGTTCTGGTTGTTCTACCCCTACAATTTAGAATTATAGCCGAAATTTAAGGAAAACGACGGGTAGGTATTACCGTTAAGGGGGTAGGCCCCTTTAGCCGCGAGCGGGTTATCAATATTTTTCAATAGAGGTTATACTGATATACTTTTATTTGCCTAGGTGTTGCCGTGCTTCAACGCATCTGGGCATCAAGGCTCTGGGCGAATGGGGAATTGGCGCAGCGAGCGGACGTGCAATGGCAACGAAACATGCCAAGAGACACTTCTGCCAACTTCGGTCGTCATACCGTCGTCGAAACCGTCACCTCCTCTAGTCAACCTGGGAGTGAGTTGACTATTCTCTATCTTGCTCGAGTGACTTTAAACCTGAACATGGTGACACTGTGGTGGACAGGCTCCTGAAATTGCTTATGTTAAGAAACTGAAGGAAAAATTCGCCTGTAGGATTTCAGCTGAATGCGAAGTCTTTTTCTCGTTGCAGCCCGAAGATGACGTGACCGAAGTTCGAAAGCTGAGAAGTCATGATAGCGTGGAAGTCGTTCTGGTGGCCTATTCAGCTGGTGAAGATGCCGTCCAAATTGACAAGGTACCACATCAGTGTCAGCACCCTTCTACTCCTACAACAGCGCAACATGTTGTTTGATTCGTGAGTGTCACACGCATGCCTTTCAAATTGCCTCATAAATGTCGTCCTTGTACATTCATGTTTTTCGAATTGTAACCGTGTATGAATACGTTTTGACTCTGAAAGATGAGTCTGTAGGTGGATTTGACCTGGTGTACTTGGCTCCGCTATCGAAACCATCACGTCTTATAATTAATTGGTGCATGTTCCAACGTTGGATAACAATACTTCGTACAATCGTACAATACGGTACAGTCGTTAGACTCGAGTTTGTTTATGTGATTTTTGCCAGTAGAGGTATTAATAGTTCCTATTTTTGTAAAACTGCTTGTTTCTTTTTTGTAACTGGAAAATTTGGTTTTCAGCTAATAGGTAACATAGGAAGTGAGCTTGATTTTTCTTAAATATTTCTATTGCATTCGATATTATTTGTGATTTTCAAACATGACCACGTTATACGGGACGCTTTATAATTTTTTTCACAAAATATTGATTTTTCATCATACGTGGACATCTCTGCACTAGCAATAATAATTGATTAGGAATGATCGACCCGTATTACTATGTTGTAGTCACGCGATCAAGGTTAGGGTCATAGGGAGTATCACTGTATGACCCTAACCCTGATCGCGTGACTACAGCAATAATAATGTACCAAAAAATGTCTTATCTCATTTGTATTGGAAAATTATCTCCAGTATATTTATGATAAAGTTCGATCTTCGGGCCCATTTTTATTCAACAGCAAGTTTCAAGGCAAACCCCGAGTTATTCTCAAATTTTGGGTTCAACATTTAAGATGTTGCCGTTGAAACTTTGCAGTCCGAGTCTCCGATAACTTTGTTCAGCTCCTTGAATAATTAAATAGATGTCTTTCCTTTGCCAGTGTTCTCTTTTCCTTATCTCGTGAAAGCCTTCCAGCTAAAAGCTCGTCCATCCATGGCTTCCTTTAGGCCCGTCATGCGACAGGATGTCGCTAGAGGCGCTCTACGCAAATGCGATTTCTGGGTTCCCTTCAACATTTCATTTCCCAGTTGGAATTCTCACCTTTAACTCACTCGCTTTTGAATATTCATAATGGCCCGGAGAGCCACGGAAGTGTGGTGATAGTGCACCACAATATGCCGGCCTCGGAGTGATAATACGTGAAATGCTCGCTGTGCTCACTATGTGGCCATATCGATCAAGGATGGAGATAGCTCGGTTTGGATTCAGGGTATTTGAATTTTCATTTCATTCATGCGGCACGATGAATGTATCACACGTATCCGGGTATGATATAATCGGGAGCCGAATTTGTCATGCAGACGAACGTTCAAAGCAAATTTTTGCTGTGGATAAGAAGTTAAATAATAATTATTTACTGACTATATGCTACTATTCATTGAACATTAAGGGTTGTAAGCCTTCAATAATATTCTCCTCTGAATACCAGCTCAGATGAATCGTATTCGCAGCGGAATTATTTCTTGTAGAAATCCGAGCAACGGTTGAAAACGTCCAAGAAACCGCAAAGAGCGAAGGATATTGGCATGGGGGAGAGAATGGATAAGAGAGAATGTGTACTACGCCGAAGGGCTCCGGGTTGAGACCGAATTGTGCGGGAATTAGGGTAATTCGTATCCGGTTCCGTAATTTCCAGCTCTCGACGGTATTTTGTTGGTTTTACCGACTAAAGGAGATAAGAGCGGATTTAACTGGCTCAAATCTCATTAACGACGATGTGGACCCCCGCTGGGCCACTTGGAAAATTTGAATGCCAAGTGGAGTTGAAACCTCAGGAGTTACAGTATTCCGGTTGGTTTCGTGCGAGGTGGTTTCCTTCTGAATGATAACATCTCAAATCCGTAGAAGGTTTTTTAGGTTATCTAACTTGTAACAGCTTTCTGGCTTCGGTTTTGGGATATGAAAGTGAGGATTTTATCAAATCACTCAATTTTATCAATTCGGTTTTATCAATTTTTGATTAGATGATAACGCTGAATAACGATTTCGATTATTACTCGATGTCGAAATGCTTCAGTGACGTATTCCAATCTTTAATCCAAACAAATGGCAGGACCTACCTCTTGTGCGGCTTATCAAATTATTGTTTTAACTCTTATGACAACAACAAAATATTGGGGTAGCCTAACTGGGAAAACTAAAACCCCAGCGGCCGCCCTACTGGTCAAGAAACATAGGGTTTGAGGTCTATTTGTCTCGGAGTCATTTCAACGAACCTACTTGTTGTGGCATTGCAATGTTTCGAGCATATAGGATATGTGAAATGGCCTGCAATAAGCCGAAATGTTGAATTTGGTCATGAAATTTCACGTCATCAAAACTACATTTCTCTTTTTCTCAACATGATATAATATAGTGTGGATACATTGCCTCATCATTAACAATGAACAATAGTGATGACACAATGTGTCAATAATGTCATTATTCTTCCAAACTTGAAGATTGTTGTCGTGTTTCTGAAAATGCAACACAGTCACAAAGTAATCTATCCTCAATAAAATCTTTGCATTCGATATCAGGTTATGGGTGGAGGGCTCATTTTGACCCTAAACTACAAAATTATGAAACAATGCGGCAGTGTGTCTTTACAGTATACGTGATGATGATCATTTCGATTTATTATCGACCGCTAAATCCGAATTCGAAAACGTGTAAGTTGCATCCGAATCACCAGCGTGGGCCGCTGCTGATCCAGCGTTGACAGTAGAGTATGAATTGCCTCCATCGAGTAGAAGCGCTCCTAAGCTGATCGACGTTGCTACTGGCCCTGCTTGAACACCAGTAGAGCCCATGTTGCCTTCCGAATTGTCACCTGAGACGGCTTGGAGGTCCGTGTTTGCATTTGTGTCATCCCTACAAGTAAAATACCAAACGTGATGCCATCCATACAACAACAAAAGCGACTGTTGTCAAAAGTACAGTTAGATCCGAAAATTTCAGCAACAACTATTTAGGGCTACTCAAGCAGTAATGGCAGCTCTCTCGAGCTATCTCTATGGGGTTGATTTACCTTGGCCATTGTGGTACAAGTACCCCCCCCCCCCCATTTCATAAGTAAACCAAAGAGCCGGTCTGAATTTAATATAGGTAGTTGTCAGCTGAACGGGATATGGGCCAAACCAAACCAGACGCCTCTTTTGCCAAATTCGATTGATTATACATGCATCCTCAGGTCCTAAAATTATGATTAATTAATCGAAAGCTCGGCAAAAGAGGCGTCGGGTTTGGAATGACCCATATCCCGATCAGCTGACTACATCAAGTTGCGGGTCGATATTTCCATCTTCAATTCAGGTCTGAATTCCGAATGAGCAATATGGGACAGCTCTGGTTCCATGGCCTCTACCCAAATTTGAGGTCACTTCAGCCTTGCTTATTGAAAATTCTCCAGGTAGGTACCTATTCTGCCCGTATTCTTCAAGTCCTCTTTATTTATAAGGGTTGTAATGTTATTTGTAAGGGGTGCGGTGCGTAACTTGATATTTTTTATGACCGTTGCAAGTTTTATACCAGATGCAACGTTAAGATCTCTACTCGGTGCTCCAGAAAGAATGGTTGTCTTTGTGGACTACTGGGTATGACTATTCACCTTTTAATCCTTTGGACCATGCTCATCTGCTGATTTGTCGTACCAATCGCTGAATTGTGCACAGCACTAATGGCCCCTGAAGACTTAGTTCCTGCAGCTCCGACGCCAAGTATCGTCTGCGATGCTTTCGTGGAGCTCAGACCGTAGGAAGTTGCTGCGCCGACGTCGTCAGTCGCCTGTGCGTTTGACAGTTGGAACTTTTTGAATACATTGCTCCCAAAAAAGGGGGAACATCCTCTCGAAATGGCGACTATAATAGAGATTGAAAGGAGTTTTTCCAAATGGGCATTTCATTGAAAGATAGACAGGATTTGTTCCTTTTAGGGAATCCTCCGCATTTCTCAAAATTTGTCAACTCGTCTGCCCTGAGTTAGGTATGTGGTTTCAGCTCATGGGACATCGAACTGGCAGCTGATCACAGATCCCTATACTAACAGGCAAACTTTCCCTCCTGCGTTTTCGAATGCTAATAATGTTATCCTCGCAATCAAGTTAGACTTACCTGTACTACTTGTACAAACACATAAGTTTAGTCCTCGGGCTCCAATTCTATTTACCAGTTGGAACATTCCCGGTTACTGATCAAACTGAAGCTCACCTGCGCTCCTGAAGATCCAAGTTCGATTCCATTCAGTCCTCCTTGACTGGCCACGGAAGCGACAGCATCGCCAGTTCCAGTCGACGCGTAGGCGTGCGTCAAATTCGTGAAGGCTTCTGGCGCTTGGACGTCAGACGCGGATATTTTGGAGATTAACAGAAATACTGCACTTTGAAGTAACGTTGACGAAATCATCTGAAATACAACCCGCGATTGAGTTTTGAATTTCGCTGATTGGCTAGCATCGAAACTTTGTTGATGACTTTAGGCACATCAGCGAAATCGATCGTACCTTTAGGTCTGAGATGAACCGCGAGCTGAGAGGGTATCAATCTGCACAGCGATTGGTGGATAGACTAACTTTTATTCGATTTTTTAAAACTGGATAAAAAGAAATAGATGGTACCACCTGTTGATCAGCTCAACAATCGGACGAAAGACACGTTATACTACGCAGATCATCAATGTTTACAGGTTGATTGCCTTTCTGAATGAAAACTGAGTCGTTACAGGGAAAAAACGCTGTTATCGACGCGCAATTAGCCTTTCCGGCATCGATAGTTAGACGGGCCTTGTCTCTGATTCGAATCGCCCAGGTAGGTTCCAATTAAAAGTTTTACGGTACCTACTCATTCCATGCGCAAACGAAGCTCAATGTCAGACCGAGGTTTTCTGGGAAACTAGGTCAGCAAAAGGAGCTCGTCAAAAAAATGTTAATATTAATCACATCATTTTCACAGAGTAGAATTCACGCTAATGGAAGTACGACTTCAAAGTGTGATGCCCACTTGCGGGATTGTCCTTGGTACAGAGCTATTCAACAGATAGGGGCGTACAATAGGTACCATTTAAAAAATTGCGCCAGGATTTTTCTTCCTTGAAGCAACTGCGAAAAAGATTGCTAAAACTCCAATATTCTTCGAAATAAAGTCAATTAAGATCAATAATTTTCGCATCAAAATATGGGAGGATTGTATGATTTCTGTCTATAACCAGTTTTTCTAGGTAGCCCTGTACATGCTTCCTCGTTACCGTATTTAATTCACATGAACACTGATTTCAAAATTGGAGTATCTTGCTCTACAATCTATAGTAACTGTTAACCCTGGAAAATCACTCAACTCTTGCCCATTTCGTCCGATCAGTTTACGTTAGCGTATGTTACAAATTTCAACAAATTCCTATGCCTCTTGCTTTCGAGTATGGAGACCTTGAGGCTGGAGTATGATTATTATCCAATAATATGAATATTATTCAATAAAAGTGTATCGTGAAGCATGTTAAAAATAAGCGCGAGAAGCGAGCCAACGACGAGCTGAGGGGCGATCGCTTCTCGGAAAACGGGTGATGATTAATTAGACTCCATCAATCAAGCGGTTAGCTTCGCTGAAGGGTCAGGTCAAGGGAAGCTGGTCGAAGACGAAGGAGGGATAAATTCTAGTCCTTTGGAAACTCTGAAAGTGACACAAAGTCCAGCTTGTCAACTGCGGTCAAGCCCCGGGGGCAACACTGGCAGGAAGGCTCGTTTTATGCCCGACGTTCCAAAATAAACGTAGTCCAAAGGGATAGGCGTTTTTGCTTTCGAAATAGGGACGACGAGGGACGAGGCTAAAGCCGGTCTAAATAATTTCACCCGAGTAAATTACGTTCAGAAGTAAGTTCCATTCAGAGAAACGGGTTTGAAGTAAATTAATAGGCAGGTCGGAAACCCTTGACTCGTGAGTGGGTGGTGTTTTCGAGAAAGGCACAGAACCGCCAACTGCGCGATGCCAGAGAAAACTGAGTTTTACCTGAAACTAATTCACAAATTGAACTCTTTGTTAACCATTTGGAGGGGATCGTTTTTAGATTGAGATATTCTATTGAACTCCTGGCGGATGGCTGTGCTCTTGTCCATTATACTCTAGAACAAGGACTGAGATAGAAAAGTGTTCAACGTGATACCCCTGGTAAAGGATCTGCTGAAGGATGTATCAGACGGTGCTACTCCCCAACAGACTACAGACTCGGTCGGTTCAACACGAGGTGGTGATGGAGTCGCCAAGCTTGCCAACTTCACCCTGGGATGACCATTGTAGGTACAGCAAAATGATTCCTCCATGGAAACTCCTGTCTGCTGATGCAGTATAGGCGTGGAATGGGCCCACTTATCGCTTTTCTGACTGGCTGATCTTCTCGCCCGAGCTGCCCTCGTCTGAGTCGGTGGGCTGATGGAGGGTCACGTCTGACGTCTGATATACGTGCGAAACTGAGCTTATTTGTCATCCATCCTGATCTCTTGCACAGCTAGTAGAGTCAACGTGTTGACCATGAAGTTAGAGACTGGTCGGCGTTGGTATCACCGATCTTGATCATAATTATCCTCTTATAGAATTGAGAGGATATTTTTGTCGTGGAGGTACCTATATAAGCAAGGCTACAATAATTTGTATAATCCAAGCATGATAATCAATAAATCGTAAACACGTGTGGTTGTCCATACAATAATTGTTCATATTCTCCACTTTCCTCGAGTTGTTACCAACTGGTGTCTGGGAATCACACCGATTCTAACTCAAGGAAAACGACAAAATCATCAAACTTACGTCTTGATTCGAATTTTCCTCTACACCAAAAACAAGCCCAATTAGGAAACGATCGTTAAACAAAATCCTCCTCCAGAAACGAGCATCCAACTGTACCTCCAGTTCGAGGATCGGTGTAATGCTCGACGTTTCTTCGCGCCGAGTCCGAATAAAGGGAAACCCTCGAGCGTACAAACAGGCAATGTTGTTCCGGTGGGATCAATGGGGCCGTGGAATTGGGGCACATAATGTACGAACCGCTCTGGTGAACAAAAGCGTCGAGTTCAAGTGTTGATCAAGGGCCATAGAAGTAGTGGTGGACTTGGCACCGAGCGCAACAGGTTTCCGGCCTTTCTAGCTGCCTTGTTAGCCCTCCACCTTTTATACGCGGTTCACTTCAACGAAGTTGAAAGCGGGCAAAGAGGAGATGCCCATAAGTTGCAACAAAGGTTCAAAATTTGTGAATGTGCAAGTTTTTCGCAAGCCTGGGCGGGGAAGGGGGGGTTGAGATACTTATAGCATATCCTTGAAAAGTCGGTCTTTTTCTCTCGAGAAAATTTCAAAAAAATCATCGATAATATTTGGTGGGGTTAGATATAAATATTAACGTTTGAAAAAGGAAAATATTAATTTCTTTGGCCCCATCAAAATCTTTCAATCAAACTTCTACGGGCTATAGTTTTGATGCCCAATTAAATTAGGGATGCTGAAAAAGAAGTTCGAAACCCCTTTAAAGCGAATGGGCTGCGATGCTTATAAATAGCGTAAACTCTCGACATTTTAAGAAAAGATTCTGGAGATGGCACGAGTTAACTTGAAAAAAGGAAACAAGAGGAGAGCGTTGAGTTGGGGGAAATCGACCCAATCATGATTTTCCGAGGAGATCTTGAGCGTATCTTGCAGAATAAGTAGAGTTTCTTCGCGAACCTTTTTTCCTATTTCCGCGACCTGAATACTCACTTTCGCCATGCTCAGCAAAAAGTATTCAATGACTCCAGCGCGAAATTTCCTCGCTACTTTCAAGTGGGAACGCGCTCTTGAATAACCACCGTTTTTCGTATAAAATTTTGTATAAAATCGGGTTGAATAGAGATCAAACCTGCGCCTGTTGCATGAAACAGATCGATTGTCCGTAAAGCTCTCAAACATGACAAAGGAAGTACATACCCACTTCGTGCTCACGACTCTCATTTTTCACATATTCGCTCTTCGGTATGCCGAATTCAATTTCGTCCTGGAACGTGTTTGTTTTTCTTCCTGGAGTGTCTACGGTTATTGGCTTAATGGGAACCTACGATCCAGATGAGTGTCCAATGGCTTCAGAGCTATATTTACCCTCTGAAAACACGCAGGCCCTCGAGGTCAACAACTCAGTTTTTCAGCATCGTTGAAAGCTCATTAGCGCCTATTGAAAGGACATAGCGAGTTTTTCCCAAGACGAGGAGGAAGTTGAGATACCGCTCATATTTTTACCCCCACCCCTCCCCCCTCCGAAGATACCGATCGATAATAGTCTCACCTGTGAATACCGTCATCAACAGACGACCTTTTCTTGGTTTCCGGCCCAATGATTTGGCTATTGAAATCCTTCAGCTCCTCACCTATGCCTTTTTAAATTAATGTCAAACCCAGGACTCGTGATGGTTTAACCTCAGTTCGCACTCGTCCGTGTTGTATTAGTGTCGTTTCCGGCAGGTGATTTTGAAATTTTTCTGGTGGTTTCCAAGAAATCTTATCTGCAGATTCCTAACCCACTAGAAAACCCTGTTTTTCCCATTTTTGTGTTTTCGACCTTTACCTATTTAATAAAATGGTTGTAGCTCCTCCAATTTTTGAGTAATCTCAAATGTGAAAATACCATTGGAAAGCACGTAAATTCTTCTATTAGTAAAGTGGAAAACCCGACTTATTTAGCGAAGGAATACGGAAAAAATCAGGGCTCAACTTCAAGTTTTTCAATCTAGGTCCTAGAACATTTTGATAAAAATTCGATTGAAAAACGTGAAGTTTTAATCGTTTCCACTTTCCCTTATTTTTCAAAACTCCGCCGCAGAAAAAAGTCGGGTTTGATACTTTTCCTACACTGAAATTGACGAGCATTCCGGCGGGATCCTCAGTCTTGAGATCGATCCAAAATTGAAGGAGCTGCAGCTATTTTAGATAGTATAGGTAGAAAACTCAAAAATTAATCGATATCGACTTTTGATAAGACATATTGCCTCAAGTTTACAGAATAATTCTTTATTGGCCTCAACATGCACGATTCTGCACGCAGTACTGTATTAGATGATCCTTCCAGAAATATTTATAACGCCCTTTATTTTGTTCCAGGGATCCTTAACGAGAAGACCTCCCCTTGAGACTCCGCTGTAGGTTGACGCAATCTACTTCAAGTACCTACCTACTGCAAAAAAATTTGTTACCAATCGATTTTAGGCGTTGCACTTCTGAAATTTATTGAAGTGACTAGTTACCTATCTATATTGTACATAGTATAAATATTATTTCTAATGCAACGTACATGTTGTGCTAAATATTTTGAAATTCAAACCATTTCAAATGTTTCGTGCACATGGTTACATCATCAGCTGTGTTAGGACTTTGGTGTAGCTTTAATTTTTGTGGAAATACGGCGATAATTTTGGTGTTTAGAGATTTAGCCATGTAGACTGTGTACAGTAGAATGCGTAATTATGTGTGTTTAATCAAATGGTAATTATGTAAAAACGTAAGGTGATTTAATTTTAAATTCGTAACGATTTTAGCGCCAAGATCCACCAGTTGTCATAGTCGTAGTGAATGAATTCCTCTGTTCGAGGTTCATCGCTCAACTTTGTACGTACGTTTTATTAAGTACCTATTATGTAAATTAATGTAATAACTTAAAGCTATGGAGCACATTGGTGTACGATAGCAAGGTGCATTTTAATCGTTCTCAAGAAGACAAGCCACATCGAGTAAGATTCTACCCGTAACATAATGCGAATTTACTGTTAGAAATGAACAAAAGATCCTGTTATACCTTAAGAATGAGCCCCTTAAGACATAACGGTATGTACTTATCATGAATAAAACAATGATTCCTCTCGGAGTTTTATATCCTAGAATAAAATTCAAATGGAATAAACCCGATGAATGCAGCTGGATGAATTCACAGAAATGTTTGATCACCCAAAAAACAGAACGAGATTAATATGATTTTATGCATATTTTCGTTCGTTTGATCCCAATGACATATTTACATGCAACTTTCTATTTACCTATTTCAAAATTTTAGTTGAAAACAAGGCGGATTTCAGACGTACCCAAGAATTTTGACTACTCACAGTCTTGCCAACGTAATGGGTTTATTAAGTTTTCTCTTCCACTTCTTCTGGTCACAAAAATGAACCGATTTGAGTCGAAATTTGGGTCGAAACAATACAGAGCTTCGTTATAGTTAGAAGTTGTAAATATTCTCCTGGACGATTCCTGGCTCGAAATGCTGAAAACAGCTTCATTACCTGGCAAAGGCGGATAACACGCAATAAAGGTCAAGACGATCTTTGATCTTCCATTCGCGATTGAGCCTCCGAGCAATTTACCGACACTCTGAAGTTCTTTGGGATGCGACAATCAATTAGCCCTGTCCTTTGACGCCGAGATTCTGAGAACTATAAGAACAGACGCCTTTTGTATCGATGGATTTCTGTTGAGCCCAGTAAAGCACTTGGAGCGTTTAAGCCCACTTTTCTCTCTTTTGAAGAGCACTGGAGTATCTTACGCAAAAGCTACTCGGTCTGAGAATGGAAATTCTGAAAATCAAGGCTACAGAAAAGGTAACTTCTTACATAATCTAGTTTTTTTTATAGATGCTGTTTTATGTCATCCACACTGAGTTTTCAGTGGATTCTAGGCATCAAATATCTAGGGAAAATTGGCATTTAAATGCCTTTAAAATCGCCCAGATCATTCTCAAACTAATTATTATTAAACAGAAAATGATAAAACTTGAATACCTATCATCCAATCTTATCAAGATTGTTTGCTGTGAGTTTATATTTGGAGTCAAGCTACCCACCACGCATGATTTTCTCCTCTCATCATGGATCCGATATCGATTCTCATAGAGTTCATAAGTTCACTTCATAGGTCGGTCAAGCACAAAAGCGACCCTGCGCAATCATTTAATTATGCAGCTATTTTGAGCAATACAGCCCGTAAATAGATATGATATCCCCAGTCTCCAAGCTATTCCCACGACGTCAATTATGACTTTAGCAGGGACAGGATTTCAATTTCACTTAAAAAACCCCGCAAATGAGAAATTCAAGGAATGAAAATAAGTCTTTGGTGAAATGTAGTGCCTGCGTAATTAGATAAATCAAACGAATTTATAAACCGGCCCGAACATGTCCAACGTTTAGGTAGTTTCACACTCTCCTTCCTTCGCTAAACACACATTACTTGGGAAATTGGCTTGTCATTCGTCTGCCTATTTCCTTAGTCGACTGGGAAACTCGCGGGCACGTTTTCCTTCCGTCCAAGTCCCGGTGCCAAGTCTGTCAATACAACTACCTTGACAAGGCCAGGAGCATGCTAATTGAACGTCGTTGGAATTCCCATGGGTCGTACTTACTTCATTTCCATGTTAATCAGCTCTTAAAGTCCTCGTCGCCCTCGAGGCGTTGTCCCGAATTATTCACCGGAAAAAAGTCGAAAATTGTCCACAACTGAATTATGCCAACTCGAAAAAAGAGATTAATCTGAAATGGCGGCTATGCTAGGTTGATCTGTTCTTATTGTATTGTTCCTTCTATCAATTTTGGTGGTATTTGTTTAGGTGAAAAACGTCGAATTTTCTGAAGGAATTTCAGAGCTTATCGAACAAAACTGATAACATTAGAACAATGATATAGAGTAGAAACGACGAAACTCATGTTCCGTTCTAATATTTTCATTGAAAAATGGTTTCATGGATAGGTTATGAACAGTTGAGAACTGACCAAATACATGAGTCGATATCCTAGACTCAGGAGTCTCATGATTCATTACTCACCCACATTTTCACGGCCCAGTAACTTATTGAAATTATCGGTTCAAATTTGGAGGGTAAAAACGAACCTAGTGGTGCCCTCTGGGACAACACAGTAAAATCGATCATTATTAAATATCGATCAAATTTTGATCCCTCTGAATAGGTGCCTAATTAGGCCAACAATTATTACCTATCGTTCAAAAATTTTGATCAAGAATTGTTTTCTTTTTTCGTTTTTAGCGGGAATACTACAGTTAACTAGACATAAAAATTTGAAAATTAATTTTAAAAAAATATTATTTTTTTATTATATTTATCAATTGAAATTTAATTATTAATAAAAATTTTTAAGTGACTAGAATGAATTTTGATTTACTCACGAAAAGTGAAGGTGGGCTACAAGTATTACATCTCAGCTAGTGCCATAAATATCTAGGTATTTCAAAGTATTTTCTTAAATTATTCAATTTCATAGAATAGCAAAACTAATTTTCAACAACCATCCTCCTCACAATAACTTTTAAGTGCAAACCTATTTTTCGAAATACGCTCCAAGATAGCACGAGGCTTCAAAATATCGAGTAGCCGGTACCCAAGTCGTGTTATTCCTTTTCAAATATTCATCAGCAAAATAAGCCTCGTCGGTTTCAGTTTTCAAAGAACACCAAACTGCTGGCATAGGTACTGTATAATTCAGTATAATACAAGACTGCTACTATGAATATGTTCGGTATACCTTCTACTGAACAAGCAAAGAAAAATTCAGCCGGAAAGTTCTCGTATGTTAAGGACTGCTTCATGTCGGAGTCGGGAGATGCCCGAGGGATCTTTGTTTTACTTTTAGCAACGTCGGTCAGAACGCGGTTGCTCGTCTTTTTGCATAAACAACCAACCCATAGGTACCGAGAAATAATATTCGTCGTCTTCGGACTTCGTATTACGAACTACATTAATTATTGCGTGTTTTCTCTTAATTAGATGTGTGACAAATGAGCCAGTTTATTGGGAATTTCGTATGATTGTGGTTAATTGTTTTATTGTGTTCTCTGTATCGGAATAGGTTGTAATTCCAGGTAATACTTGAGTATTTTCGAATTCTCTCAACCTTTATTGGTGCTTGACATGATGGAACATTTTGCTGTTTGGCGCATTTTGAAATCTCTAAGAAAGTAAGTATAGCTTTTGTAATATAGGTAAATAAACTGAATACCGACGCCTCCTTATCGTTTTGGCGAACTGGGTCAAGGTTTCTTGAGCTTTTGAACGTTCTGAACAACCTAACGAGAAATACGATATTACCATTGCGTTGGAGAGGCAACACGTCTGCAATCTCATTTTTCCCCAATTGTATAGAACTGAGATAAAACTGGTTCCAAAATCCCATGCTATAGTTACCTCCCATTCCTAACTGATAACATTTTGGGCCAACCAGAAAATAGGAAGGTATGTAAACCTATTTGAACTGATTTTAAGGCTTCTAGCTCAATAATAGCTTAACAACTTAAATGGCTGAAAATCGGAAGATGAAAGTTTTTTATTCGCTACCATCCACTAAAGCACGGCTACCGTTTGGAGAAACTAGAACCATCAATAATCGATTATTCTCTTCCTGCCTATGTGATAATATACCATAGGTATCTGAGTTCAATTGAGGATTTCCCGTACCAAATTGCAAAAAAATCTGTATTAAATACAATTTTTATCGTTTTAACTGTATCAAATACAAATTTTGTCTAGGTAAATTCTCAATTTGATTTGAAAATTCTCGAATTGATTTAAAAAATTTCCAACTCTGCTTAATAATTCTGTAATAATTAGGTTCCAGCCTATCTGATTTACATCATACCAAGGTGGGTGCCTTTTTTCGACGAATCCCGAACTCATAATTCAGCCGGAGTCATCAACAACGCAGCAAGATCGGCAATAGCGCAAACTGATGATGATTGGTGATGGCATGGTCAGTGATGGCATGAATTCTGAGGCACAAACGCACCGCAGTGGAGGTGGCTGAAAACACGAGTTACAGAGGTTTTCCACCAGAATGTTCGATCAGCACCACCCGCTGGATCAATCGCTGGTTCCCGAGCCTGACGCTTGAATGCGCGAGCCCCTTAGCTTTGAACTGCTTGCAGGTAGGTATTCACTCTGAAAAACATCAATTTTGACTCTGAAAATTATCAGTTGTAAAATGAGCTTTCGATGGTGTGACAATAAGAACTGACAGAAAACTAGTGCGTAGGTAACACACAATACTTCCATATTTCTATATTTCGATAGGCATGAATTCAATTGAATTAATTCTATATAATAAATATTAAATATTATTCTATATTACAGAATTCTATACGGATTAATTCCATGTATAGAATTAATCCATAGGATTCGACTAATAGGCTACAAAGATCATAAATGCCATAAAATATTATATGTAAACATTTAAAACCCGCCTAAGTAAAATCAGAGCAAAGTAAACCACCGTTCCAGGTGTTGGCTTTTCTCCCGAATATCAAAGTTGCCCCGGCCGTGCCCTGCCGCTTTCAACAGAAGGTCGAAGTTGACTTTGATCTCGAAGTTGAGTTTGAACTCGAAGTTGAGTTTGAACTCGAAGTTGACTTTGATCTCGAAGTTGAGTTTGAACTCGAAGTTGACTTTGATCTCGAAGTTTACTTTGATCTCGAACTTTTTTATAATATTCTATTCATCTAAACGAGTAGAAAAGGGAGTTCGAAAATCTGGTGCGGAAATGCCGACTCACCCGAGAATCGAACCCGGTTACACGAAAACAGTTGTTGTATTCAGCAAACAACTTTTAACATTTTAACATTATTAAGACTTTTTGATCGGACACCTCAAAATATATGCGTCAAGTTGAACAAACCGGAAATTTTATGGGCTAGCCCATAAAGCGTTGCGCATTGTTGTTGCGCATCTATGATGGCGACATACTCTACCTCATAAGTGGACCTACTTTCTCAAGAGGTCCTTACGTTCAAAGTTTCAACAGGTCCTAACAATACCCATCAACCAACACCGACACAGACACAGACACAGACACCGACACCGACACCGACACCGACACCGACACCGACACCGACACCGACACCGACACCGACACCGACACCGACACCGACACCGACACCGACACCGACACCGACACCGACACCGACACCGACACCGACACCGACACCGACACCGACACCGACACCGACACCGACACCGACACCGACACCGACACCGACACCGACACCGACACCGACACCGACACCGACACCGACACCGACACCGACACCGACACCGACACCGACACCGACACCGACACCGACACCGACACCGACACCGACACCGACACCGACACCGACACCGACACCGACACCGACACCGACACCGACACCGACACCGACACCGACACCGACACCGACACCGACACCGACACCGACACCGACACCGACACCGACACCTAGTGACATTTTGATACACCCATCTACTCAATACTTGGTATAAGTATCGAAGTGTCTATCGAAGTGTCAGTACTGATATCAATATTTTATCGAAACATAAGTACTCGATTATATGATTGATTGGAGTTTTCCCTTACAAACGTAGAAAGAACGATATCATTTCTCGATAAAATTGGCCCAACCAGAGGCCAAAATTTGGTCTCATCTAATGCAAATTCATTCAAGTAACTGACTTTGAACTCGAAGTTGACATTGATCTCGAAGTTGAGTTTGATCTCGAAGTTGAGTTTGAACTCGAAGTTGACTTCGATCTCGAAGTTGTGTAAGAACTCGAAGTTGAGTTTGAACTCGAAGTCGGCATTGATCTCGAAGTCGACTTTGAACTCGAAGTTGACATTGATCTCGAAGTTGACTTTCATCTCGAAGTTGACTTTGATCTCAAAGTTGACTTTGATCTCGAAGTTGACTTAGATCTCAAAGTTGACGTTGATCTCAAAGTTGAGATTGATCTTGTAGTTGACTTCGATCTCGAAGTTGACATTGAACTCGAAGTTGACTTTGATCTCAAAGTTGACGTTGGTCTCAAAGTTGAGTTTGATCTCGAAGTTGACTTTGATCTCAAAGTTGACGTTGATCTTGAAGTTGACTTTGATCTCGAAGTTGAGTTTGATCTTGAAGTTGACTTGGATCTCGAAGTTGACTTTGATCTATAAAATTTGAGAATCAAACCTATTTCTTGTGATGTACTATGAATAAAACTATTTAACCATCAAAATGTAAATGTGAAAATATAAGCTCTTACCTAGCTTTGCTAATTTCCTGTTTAGAGTAGCAAGTTGTACAGTAGCTAGTTTTAGAGTAGCTAGTTGTAGAGTAGCAAGTTGTAGAGTTGTAGAGTAGCTAATTAAGAGTAGGCGTTGGTTCCTAGCTTTGCTAAGGTAATCTGTCGAACTAATATCACCCACTCGGTTTTTCATAACTAAGTTGCTATAACGATGAGAGAAAAAATTCAGAAGGCGTTCAAACACCAGTAAATAACCATAGGCAACGGTTGTTGGGCTAAGAAAACTTTCATGGTCGCCATTACAATTTTCAGCTACACCTTGACAAAAATTTCCTTGCGATGGCGTCATGATCAGGGATTTATTCGGAGCATTGCTCATAATACCGATCCTAGATCAGGGAAACAGGGCTATAAAGGCTGAGGGAGACAGCACTGGCCAGCACTAGGTTCGCTAATCTGCCATCAACCGAATATTTGGGATCTAATGAGCGCAGCACACGTGACACATGGGATGCCAGGAGTGAATCAACGAGCCGTAAATCGATTTGCGGGAAATTCGAGCAAGCACCGTAATCCGGGAAGGGAGAGTTGTTGGGACCATTTGCCCGGCGATACGTCCGACAAAACGGAGGCAAAAATGGATGCTAGATAGTGGGAGCAGGTGTAATAGCGTGAGGTAATGAGATCGTAATAGGCCAAGGGAGGGTCTGAGGGAGATGGATGATAGCTTGGCCTAACGAGGTGGCCAGCTGGCCGGGTTGAGTTGATAGCGACAACAGCGTGCAAGCAAGAGCGCGGAAAGCCCGATTTCAAAAAAAAAAGTTTTTTGCTTGAATATAGAAATGACCTACCCCGTTGTAAGTATTAGTACCTATTTGATCCATAACGGTAATATTACTTGAATTGGTATTGGATTAGAAAATAATGAGTTAGAGATATTTTTTCAAGGACTTTGAAACGTAAGTAGGTGTAAGGAGTAAGTAGATAGGTAAGCCCAAAAATCCCAGAGCATCAAGAAAATCGGGGAAAATTGATCACTCCTTACCGAAGACCCATACATCAAACGTGAATAATTCACAATTATTGTGAGCGTTTGCGTTCGTACTAAAGTCCGCAGATTCCCGTACATTCTTTGCGATACTTTCAACCAATTGGCTCTATGGGAAGAATATGCCAAACTGCTATATCCGAATACGAGATATTCTAAACTATTTATATTCGATTCAGCGCTCGACTAAGAACCTAACTATCCACTCAATCGACTGCAAACATTGTATTAGGTATGAAATGACAATTTTTTTTACTTTTTCATTTCAGAATCTTGGGAAATGTAGATCTACATCTTCTATCTATAGAAGAATACTTTTTCCTTCTACGGAGAATAGCCATATAATGAAGTCATTACATAGGTATTGAAAAAGTCATGCCTTCAATGAATATACTCCACCTTTATGGTATTCAATAATAAAATTAACTTTAAATTTAATTAATAGTGAAATTTAAAATTAATAATAAATTATTGAGGATGTTAAAATAGTAAAATTTAGCTGCAATATTTAATAGTATGAAATAGTAAATATATTAGAATGCTGCAATGACTGTCTCTCGAGCTTTAAACCGAGGTTATGACCCTTGAGATTCCTGTAATTTACTGAGGGCTAACCAAAAGTCCGATCGAAAGGCCAGCAAGGAAATCTTTTATTAGTGGATAAATATGAAGGATCCAATTTACTGGGACATAACAAACCAAACATAACACAGGACTGAGACCGAAGGAGGAAAAATTTACCTTCGTACGTCCCTATGTATTATTTTTGGGGTAGGAAAAATTATTCAACCTTCCTGAGCGATTCAATCCACAGCTACGTTTTACCAAAATAGCCGAATATACTCATGTATAGCAAATCCGTTTCAAACATTCATGTAAGCCCAATTCAAAGGGTAGTAGGTAAATTTCGGGCTTAGATTTCGAAGAGTTTCTTTCGGTTTAATGTTTATCACGTTCGAAGAGATAACTTTCTTTCCCTCATCTCGCTATCTTCCAATTCGTGGTTAGAAAAGCGGAAAGAGGATGTTCCAAAATAATAAAAGGGGAAAAACTGGAGTAAGGGCATCGTTCGGAGGCAGCTTTAAGTGGAAAAAGAGAGGGGATGAGATAACAAAGCTGAATACAAAAGAAGATCGAAGAGTTGCTGGCAGAATATTGATACGGCTTTTATAATTTCATCCACTACACAGAGGGAAGAACTTTGTTAAAAATCTGAATTTCATCATATTTGCGGTTACATGAATTATTGTTCATGATTGGATAACCGCTACTTATGTAGGTACCTTTCAATCTTCCTCATGAAATGATGTATTTTTCATTTAAAAAAAATTAAGAATCACTCAACATCAGAGTAAGACAACCGATATGACCAAAAACTTCGATATCCCTCTAAATAAAATTTGGAACCTGTATCAAAATTTAAGGACCTTGAATTTCGTCGACCATAGCTTGAAAAATGATACCTATTTGAAATTAAAACTCCTTATTCAAAGAGTTTGCGAGTACAATATTTCGCCTTCATCACACTTGTAAATATTGGCAGACAATCTATTTTACAACAAGAGCGTTGAGGAAGGCCGGAAATTTCAATTAAAAATAAATGTTTGGTCGTAAGATGAATGTCGTACTAAAAAATCCTTACGAAAATGGCCCAGCGCGGCAGAAGAAAGAAGGATTGTGTAAATATTGATGCAGTAGGAACAGGGCCATGCGGCCTCTTCATTTTTCATAATTTGATGGAAATTTTGAAGTTGAGTGAGTTTTCAAATAATTTGTTTTGTAGGACAGAGAAGTAGAAAAATATGGTATTAAAAACTGAGTATATACCATGCGTATACAAAGCACTCGAGTTTTCTGGACCATCGATGATCGGGCTGGAGTTTCTCCACGCTACAGCCTAAGGAAGGTTTAATGGTAAACTTGGAACATCAAATTTCATCAAGTACAAAAGGCCATTTAGAGGGGGAAGCGAAGCAAACATTAGTAATGATCACAATCTCCAGTTTCACTTGTTCTCCGTCCCGCAGAGGGAGTTCAAATGTACTTTTTAACTCGGTCCCATACATTTCACTTTAAAACAAATACGCCTGAAGTTGGCGTCAAAGTTTTATTAAACTCCCCCCGTCCCCCTTCGCCAGCCGAAAATCCTAGGAAAGTTGGGGCATTTATGGTCCAGTCGGGGGCCTGAAGCGAGGAGATGACTGAAAGAGGTTAAGGACTAATGCAATGGAAAATCTCCAGTAATTATTCTCAGACTTGGGGCCGCTTCTTCGCCATCTCTTTTCCAGGGGCTGTAGATTCGCTTGCAAGGGTCTACCATCACTTAGCTCAGCACGTCCTCCGCCGGTCGGTGGTTTTGTTGAATCGTTTTCTTTAATCTCGGGTTAAAACGAACTGGAAGAGGCGCGCAGGGCGAGGGCTGGCATTTCCATTCAAACGTTGACGCCGGCGTTCCCGGCCTGAGCTTGAGCTGTGGGGAAGAACAACATTATTTTTCTTGAAGATTAATGACTGGTGTCACAGCGAAATAACGGGCGAGGGGAAGTTTCGCTTCGCATTTCGGGGTCGACGCTCACCGCAACTCAATTCGCACTCGGAGCGCGCGCGGGGCTCAAATGGAATCCGACTGAATAGGGTCTGGCAATCTCGGCCGGAAGTTGAGTAAAAAATTCCGACTTCTTTCGATTGATCATAAATTAATTTCGAGTCAATTGACGGCCATTGAACTTTTCAACCTAGGAACAACGACTTTACTTTCAGCATAGGTAGTAATTTTTTTTCGTATTTCGACGTTTGAACATCTGTTGCAGTACGTAGGGCCTGGTTTTTCATAAAGAGTGTAAACTAAGCATATAGGAAATTTAACGCTGAATCCAGAAATGTCCTCGAAAGTTATGAAAAGTTATTTCAAACTGAAAGAATGTGGGATTATATGAAGCAATGGATGGTTAAAAAAAATGAAAAATCGTACTTAGGATTGGAAGGTCGACCCTCAACCTGATGGAAGTCAGTTATCGGGATAGAACCAAACCGCCTCAAAAGTATTTAAATTATAGTCAAATCGTGTCAAACAATAATTTACAGTACTTCCAATATATTTGCATTTTTAGTGTTTTCTATTTTTTTTCCGGCCACAAAAATGAACTGATTTGAGCTTTCTGGCCATAAAATCGTTGTTTTACGTTGCAGAATATGTGGATATTCTTTATGTTCCGATAACTTGGCGTATTTTTATTTGAGGCGAGTTTTAAAATTTGCTTAATGAGTTTTTTGATAGTTTTTACTTAAACACCCTCAAAAGCAGTCAAAATATGATCAAACTGTGTAACACTTTTTCGTTTCAAAATATGGAAGTATTGTGTGTTATCTACGCACCACTGGTTCACCCTGCATGCATGAGTGTACATAGGAACATATTTTTTGAAAGAAGGTTGACAAAGAAGGTTGGACAAAATGAAACATTGGAATTTGTTGCAGAGTCGATCTTTTGTTAGAGAGTATATCCTAGCAAGTGACTACCTGTTGTAGAGGGGTATGCCAGAAATTATTTTCAAAAGCTATGAAGAACGGTGTTGAAGTCGAGAAGCTGTCTTTTCAATCGCAGAAAAGAGTCTCTACCTCTTTCAGTTCTAATTAGGTCTGGTTCGGCTTTGAAATTCGCGAAGCTGAAAGAGATTTAGTTAATAATCGGGCTTCACAAGTAAAGAAATGAAATGCGTTCGCGAAGCATAAAAAATAAAGCAATTTGAACCAAGCACGTTACCTGGATTTCCGGCGGCACATTGGCAAGAGGCAATTAGAAATTCACCGGAATCGACATTTGAAGTCCAAGCCCCCCGGTGTGTGCAGACTTTAAAATCTGCCCAAAGGATTTCGTCGGCGCACTCAGCTCCTGACCTACATTCCACTTCAGGCGAAGATCAAAAGCGCTCTTTCTCCGCTCGCTCTTTCTCGAAAAGTAAACAACCCTTCAGGCGCCGCTGCAGAAAGTACCAGCAGGTGGCTCATGCCGCCGTTTTGCAGTATTTTAGGCCCGTTACTCGCGTATCATTTACCAAGAAGCAGAAATACTTATTTTCAGTACCAAAGCATATTATATCATGTAATTTCAATTTCCTCTTGAAATTCTCAAGACTTTTTTGCAAAATTCGCTGCGTCATTTATCCAAAATAAACCAAGCTAAATATTAGATCAGGATGAAATCGGTCCTTTGTTCCATGAATCGCTTTGCAGGATAAATCAGGAATGGAAAACTAGATATTTCTCATTCACATCCCATAAGGTTCCAAAACTACCTCGAAAATGATAAAGGTTGTGAACGGAGCGAACCAAATCATCTACTTAGTAATATTTTACGACGGAAATATTTGGCACAATAAAATCGTATTCCTACCTGTCTAAAATAATTGCAGAATTATTCAACGATGAATAATATTAGAGGAAATACAAATACCCATTTAACTCAGAGCGCTTGTTTCACGGGCTTAAAAAACCTCGACTTTTTCCCCCTAGTATTTCCTACGTTTCACTCGAAAATGTTGCCCCGATTCGGATTTTCCGTTTCCTGACAACGAAACAAAGGTTTCACGAGCGCCTCTTTTCGAGCCTCCGAGTTAGGAAGCGCCCGAGGCGAAAACAGAGCAAACAAGCTTCAAAACCGCTTTCCCCAGATGATGCCGCAAGTCCGCTGTACCTACGCGCCATGTTTCGGCAACTTTCCTCAACCGGGGGTTGCAGCGGCTGCGATTTACAGGAACTTTGTATAATAACATCAACCACCTCTGATAGGAAACCTCTGACGGCTTTTCCAGTAAACTACGCTTTTCGGGAAGACGTCCACCGCAGTGTTGCCAATATAGGTGAGATGCGTTGAGGTGATGCATTGATGAAGCCCAATAAAAACAACTTGTACATAGGAATCGTTAAATTGGCCGTATAATTCTTGTATAAAATTCACACTCATTGTGTATGTGGGAGTTGATAATGTCAAAAGCCAGTCAAACGGATTGTATTTTATTGGATGGCTTGGGGTACCATTCATAAAGCTGAATCTAGTGAGGTCTTCATCGTATTCAGATTACAACAATTGACGGTTGATAATTGAAATCGAGGTTATGGTACAGTGGACGAGTTAGATAGGCCAGACTTGGTCAATTATGTTGGTAGATGTAGAGATTCAGATATGTTGCGATGCTAAGCCAGGTGATGTAAGGCAACAAGAGTATTCCAGCCAATACCCTTACACGGATGAAAGCTATGATGGTGAGTACGACTAGAACGTCAGTCGCACCGATTTCGACCAAGGCCTGCAAACAGGTGGGTGAAAATCCGTAAATAAGGATATAGACATTTTTGTGATGATTTTCGTGTGGGGGAGGATGTAGACATCATACAGACAACAAAATATATAACATAATATGTTATTAATTATATATTAATAATATTATTATGTTACATCAACACGCCCGTTTCACTCCCTCGCGTCAATGACAAACCAATTCATTGATCCTATGGGGTAATAAAATCAGAATTATTTTGTCGACGGCTCTTACCCATAGAATTTTATGATAATGGAAAAATATAGGAGTCCATGCCCAATTCAGACCCAGCTGAACCGCGTAGAGTAACAGCGGTACGACTGCATCAGCTGAAAATTCATTTTATAGACGCATTAGATATACAACGATCATGGACCCGGAGTAACTTCACCATGGATTTTATCACTAGTTAACGTTACTGACTCGTTGGTTGCTGTTAGTAGGTTTTATGATAATCGCATAACTATGCAACTAACTAACATTTTAAGAAAACTCAAATCGGCCCAGTTTTGTGACCAAAAAAATATGAACAGGGTAGTCAGTACTTGTGCAAAGTCTGTAGAGCTAGAAACCCACGATTATATGGGCTTTTTTCAGTTTTATTGCACTCGTATGCTAAACATCTTACAGGAGGTTTTACTCCTTACAAAGCGTTAATCCTAACTTAACGCTATGATTTATCAAATCAAAAGTTAAGATCGATCAAACCATCGATTGTTGAAGTTTGTAATTGGATCTCAAGTCACCTGAAAATGGGTTTCCTCAAGTTTCAAAACCTCGGCATCAAAAAACGGTTCCTATCCGGCAAACAAAGCCTATAGAACCGGCACTAGAAATTCGTTCATTGAACCATGACTTTTCAAGTAGGTACCTACCCACTTAAGTTATATCTGAATAGCTACAC
This sequence comes from Nesidiocoris tenuis, assembly GCA_036186465.1. Classification (NCBI taxonomy): domain Eukaryota; kingdom Metazoa; phylum Arthropoda; class Insecta; order Hemiptera; family Miridae; genus Nesidiocoris; species Nesidiocoris tenuis. The sequence continues at coordinate 13,138,680 of AP028915.1, read as the reverse complement.
TTACCTCCTTCTTTGGTCCAAACCAAGAACGACGCGATCCCTATCAGGGAGTACAAAAATGTCCACATCGGAGCGAACAACCATGATGGCGGGTTGATCGGTGCCTTGTTTAAGCTCTGAAATATTATTATTGTCCATTATTTTGCAGTGCATTATTTTGTCCGTGGAATGATGTTCATCACATTATATCAGCGATCAGCTTTATTTTCACTCTGCTTTTGAATGAACTACTCCTAATTTTTATAATGAACTGATGTTTATCTAATCACTCTTTAGATAGGTATCTACTATTAGAATGCATGCAAGAATATGAATAGAATCGTGAAAAATTCCATTTACAAAGAGGGAACAACAATGATAGGTGTAGAATATATTCACTGAAAATCTACGAAAAAGCAAAGAAGCGTAACCTTACATTGTACCAATCCAGGTCAAATGTGAGGGCCCCGATCCATCCTCCGACGTTTGGTAAAAGAACCAATACGGCTAACAACCAAGCGTGTTTGGGTATCATTGCAAGGCTGAATGTGAACTGGAGCTACAATATTTCCTTTAATCTGCAGGTGGGCACTTCTTTCCTTATCTGAGATAACGACAGCCCTTTACAAACATTGATTGTCTACGGATGATTTACTAAACGAATATTCATGTCAACACGAGGATGAATGCGTGAACCGATCGGTATTGGTGAGATAAAAGAAAGAATTTTCTCGATATTTTTTAGATAAAAGGTTCAATTCGAATTGACTGTCTGGGCGGAAATACAGCTCATATAACCCATCTTAATTCTTTTCTGAATTCTCCACTTCAAGCATAGAGTTAGATAATCCTCGGTTTAAGAAATTTAGTCAAATCATCGCCCGTGACAAATAATGTTATTTCGGTTTTGACAAATCATATTCCCACCCTAAAGGCCGTATCACACGTCAGACCGATCTCCTCCCCATCCCACAGACCGTCTGGACAGACCGATTCTTTGGTGATTTTTACGTGCAAATTCATTGAAAATTTTTCATAGAAATAAGATTCCATAGATGAATAATAACAAACATTGATGCAGGTGCGCAAAAGTGAACATATCCATAGCATCAGCCATTCAGAGAATAGGGTCTGTGTGTCTGTCCGTGGGATGGGGAGGAGAACGGTCTGACGTGTGATACGGCCTTAAGCAACCATATTGACGTCATGAACAAAAATATCCCTACCCTGACCAACCATATTCCCACCATGACCTCCTATATTCCCATCTTGATCAACCTTATTCCCACCTTGACCAATCATGTTCCCTTCTTGACCAGCCATGGTATTCCCACTTTGACCAACAACATTTCCATCTTGAACGACCATATTTATTTCCACCTTGACCAACCATAACCATACATTAACCAACCATATTCCCACCTTGACAAAGTATATCCCTACCTTGACCAGCCATTGTATTCCCACCTTCACCTAAGTACCCCATTCCCACCTTGACCAATCATAACCCCATCTTCACTGACCAAATTTCCACCTTGACCAGCCATGACCATACATTAACCAACAATATTCCTACCTTGACCAAGTATATCGCCACAATGACCCACCATATCGTCAGTGAACCTGCAAAACCTCGTATGTCCAAAACCCAAAATTTTACAAGAGATGAAAAAAAACGTCTGATTGCTAGCTGCGCAAATGGAGATAACCATGGGGATTTGGCTTAGAAATCAATGAAATTTGATGGTTTCAACTTGGAAGGTACCTCAACCAATTGAACTAATTTATTTTCACGAACGCACGACCAGCTTTTGGATAATGAATGATCGCCTAGAAAGCAGCTTGAGTCCATTTTCTTTACTCGAGAAGATGCACAGGGAGCTGTTTTACCAGTAGAGCTCAAAACACAATTTTCCCAAAAATCTGGAATAATGAGGTTTTGCAGGTTCACTGTCGATATTCCCGTGTAGAGCAACATCAGATCTGAGTGTCAGGTAGCGAATAATAAGCCAACTTTCTGCCAAGATACTAAATTAGTATCACTAGTATCTGATTATCAGGGGTGTCACTCCATCACCACATAACGTCATTTTGGCTACTTTTCAGGAGAGCAAAAAAACCAGTGGTGAATGTGTCAGACTGACGTTGCTTGGTGATGACTCTATACACAATTTTCGCGACCTCTAGCAATTTTCGATACAACTACACAGTTACACAGTTGCTTCGCTAGATGGGACGTCTATTACGATAAAAACCTCATTTTCATGAAAAATGACGTTATGTGGTGATGGAGTGACACCCTCGTAATGTTGCTGCGACCCACAAAATATCATGGGATCATCGACAAAAGTAGGGTAACATCGACAATAGTATGGGAACATCGACAATAGTATGGGAATATCGACAATATTATGGGAACATCGACAATATTATGGGAACATTCGCCTTGAATTTCGAGCGGCTTCTCTCGTCGTCATAATTATTTTACGTCCGCTTCAATTTCGTTCAACCAATAACTTCAGCGCATAGTGCCCACTAAACCTACCGACTCCGGCATAGTTGATCTACCGAAATATCAAGTTCGGCCCGGTGCCGGATATCTTTACGAAATGGCTTTACACGCTTTGTACGATTCGATTCCCGAAAGCCACCATTAACGTAACTGTCGTCTCGATAACGTTTTACAACGTCCATAATCTTCACCCTTAAAGCTGAACGATTTAACTCTGCATTCATAACGGTCTGCATCCCCTCATAACTGACTCTTCGCGTTAATAGAACTGGTTCGCCCTGGACGAGGTTTATACGCCTGTTCGAGATAAACTGTCGACGTCCATTTGGTCTGATTTTCGACCATTCTGCTCAAGCGATGTTTGCAAGTTATGCGAACGACTGGCCGTAAATGTTAGTTGATCTGATACAAACTGGAAATATTTCAAACATTGCTCGAAAATTTCCGTCCAAACTCCATGTTTCAAGCAGGAACTTTATAAAGTTCTCGAGAGATGGTTTTGATGCTATTATCGTAATTGCTTAGCTTCGTATTTAGAAAGATTTTATTCCAGGCGGTTAACGAGTTTACCAAAGTTTCGTACACAATCATATCACTTTTGTGATTTGCTATAGTGTTTGATCGCCTCGGATGAATGATGCGAACTATGAATACATTATCGTAATATGGTGTAACCTAATGCTATAATAACGTTGCATAATAATATTACATTATGAGAATATTATACATGCACCGAATAGGTATTAACAGATTACTTAATAATAAAAATTACAAATAGGAGAGTACAAAGTACGTAACAGCATAGTTGATGGACAATTAATCAATTTAGGTATTATTTTACCTTTTACCTTTATGTGAGAGGCATATTCGTATACCTGGAATGTGTTACGTGGTTATCATAATTATTACTTCTGAAGTGTGGTGCTCGAGAGAACAATGACGACTCGTCTCAGACGCGATAAGAACTCAACAATCAGGTACCTAACGCACTTTCAAAAACAATTATTTCAGTTTGGTCAATTGATCAATGAATGACGCTTGGTGAAAGACAAATCGTTAAAATTTGGTGAAATTGGACTTCAGTTCGATACATGGCTTAAACCAGCATTCAAAAATTACCAAATAAAAACCATGGGTGGTACTTGTTTTGAATAACAAAAAAAAATTATAATTTATAAATACCAACCATCATTCGAAGTATACCCTAATCCGTTTCGTCATGAACTTCGAATACCTATTGCGGATTTTCATGTTTTTGGATTTTCATTTTTACCCCAACCATAGCTTTACAGCCTGTCTGTTCATTCGTTCACCATCAATCCACCAATCGACCCACCAATATTTTTCCTCCGACGTCATGAACGTCATGTTTAAATATTTTGCTCACGTAGGTAAATACTTGTACTTACACTTTGTAAGCCTCGACGTCCTCTATTTACATGGAGTACAAAAAGCCTTCCCTTAGATGGTTTTGAGATATTGCACGAATAGAGGCTCGGGTTTCTAAGCACGACCCCTCTTTTCGATTCCATCCGATCGGATAACCCTTACAGCTGAGATGCTCCTTTTAAAACCAATCTTCGTACTCTTGCCCAATATCCCGTGCTTTTAAGTCTGAAGCAACTTCGAAAATGGATATTTCTACCCGTTGAGGGGGAAGTTATAAATCATCCTTCTGGCTTATCAATATACATAGGCAGGCAAATACAAAGACCCTTCCAACCTGATACAAGCTACGGTCCCTTCTTGTTGCTCGGTTATACAATTTTTTTCCAAAAGGTTATTAGGTAAAAAAATTGAATCCTTTATACACCTCAAAGGAAGCACTACCTGTTGAACGGCATCATGTTGTACTTACCTACCTTTACCTGATGCCTCCCGAGGTATTTTATTATGCTACTATTGAAGGCCTTTCGAACACAAGATTTTCAAATTTGCCATTTTATAGGTACCAAACTACTACGCTAAATGATGGACAATGACGTATAGGCATATATTTTTCGCCCAAAGTTGCCCCGGGCGTGGCCTGCCGCCTTCAACGAGAGGGTCGGTGCTTCGCTGGACTTTTGGTCCTCATCAAACGTTATGTATGAAGAATAACAAACATACCTACTATTTTTACCGCGAAAATTTTTACTTTCCCACCAAGTTTACGTGGCAAGCTTGATTCCTAACAGTTTTACTTATTCATGCTCATTAAAAAGGCAGGGGCCTGGAAAAATGAGTTCCGAATAGAGCAGACAAGAACTCCTTAGGAAAATATCTCGAGTTTTCGGCGGAAAACGACCTTATAGGAACGGTCTGAATTGAGGCGATCGGAGAGCCCTTTTTCATAACATATTGCACCATGGTCGTATGGGTCGGCCCTTCCCCTACAATCGCCGAGCATCGTTTTTCAAGTCACTCGTCGATATTCAGATCACAATTTCCTTACCGTGCCCACTTCTCGGGCGGTATAGTCTTCCCTCAATATGAATGTGAATATTTCAGCCCGGCTCCGCCTTTTCTGAACAGCATAACGTTCATATTCTTCGGGCATTCAATTATTTCTAGAGATGTTGGAAATATTTGTTTACAGTAGCTATTGGAAAGTATATAACAAAACGCATTCAGAGATTGCTGATGTTATTTTGAGCAGTTAAGGTAAATGAATTGATAGGTATCTACTAGATCCAGAATTATGAAATTCCTCATGGGCCTCGAAATTCTCCGTGTAATTTTGACTTGGTACTTTTAGGAAAAGGAGCAGATTCTGACTCGGTCAAGTAGGGGTTAAAGGCGGGCCATAGGCTCACCCCTAATCGACAAAAAGGCATGCCGCAGGTGGCCGGCCTTCGACTATGGCACTTCCTATCCCAGTCGAACAATCAGTGCCGACTAGGCTTGGGGTCGGAACTTTCTCCAGAGCGACAATTTTCTAGCACCTGGTAGAAATCACCGTAATTGAAGGCAGGCCACCTGCGGCATTCGTGAGCCTCTCGAACCAGCGACAAATGCCTCAAAATTAACTTGGGATATTACCCGATTTAATTTTCGCCCTTTCTATGAAAACGACTCGCGCAGGGATATTATTTCCTCCGTACTTACCTAATAACTTGGCTAAACTCGTATAAATGTAAAATTATTGGGGAAATTCATTCGTTTATGCACTGGGGAACAGAAGTAGCCAATTTCCCTCGGCTCGATTCGGAACCTATTTTACCTCTGGAATACAATTGCATCGAAGGCTCCGTTTCAGGAAGCACAGGTGAAGCCGTTTGACTGTAAACTTTCCTCCCTGGGGCCAGCCAGTAATAAACGTGAGGGCGGATCGTCTGCAACTTTTCCCTCAATGCGGCCAATTAAAAACTTGGCCGGCTCCGAGCTACGCGCTGTGTGTCAACTTGTGGCTGGCCCTTCAAACAGACGATATTTGCTCTGGGAAAACTACAACATGGAAAAAAAATTCTCGACCATAGGTACATTTTTGGAAATAATGTACCCAAATCTCGATTTTCTAAGAAATAGGAGACGGTTGATGATAAGGTGTTAAAATTGTTCGCATGACAAATATGCTTCGTCCATTGTCAATATGGATTTCAATTTAAAAATCCGAGGCTGAAGCGGTCTTCCAAAGAGGCCGAATCCGCAATAATTCGTGAATCGTAATTTGTTTTCTTCGTCCTCTTACATTATATTCGCCGCTTTATTTTACCACCTGTTTCAGCAAAAGTTGTTTCTTTAAACTGAAGGCACGGCTTAAATGCCTCGTACAAATCAGGATTACTCCATAGTTGTTTTTAACTACTCGGCGCTTCAACTTTTCGAAATTCATCGCTTCAAGGCCCAGGTAAAGGTAAGAGCTCCTGCAAAGTTTGGCTGGAAAGCTGATCGATCGCCTTCCAGGGAGATTAAATTAAGACTAACGCAAGCTAACGTCGGACTTATCTCTCTTCATAAAAGCCCTCCTCTCCCAAAACGCTATCATTGTATCTCACTCACTCTCTCGTGTGGAAGCCCCTGTATACAATTTTTCTGAAAGGTCACCTGCCCACGAGGATAATAGCGTCGTAATTCAAGAAACCAAGTCTGAAGCGACTCATCCTCCTTGGCCTTCTCTCGAATTTCCCTCGAGGTTTTACAGGTTAGAAGACACAATTGTCGCATGCAGGCCCTTTACTCGGGACCCTAACTAAATTTCATATTAAACGGGGTTAGGACGGTTTATCTCGAAGCCTCCAGGGTTCACATAATCGGTCGAAAACGCAGAGAGAAAATGGCACAGATGAACCCATTTTGTAATAAATGTAATTGCGCGGGTCGATACTTCCCTATCGATACCTTAAAGCACAAAGGGCATATGTCTAAAAATGGCATGAAAAATGCAAAATAAGTTTTTGATCGATTTACAAAAATAAAGATTTCTCCCAATGTTTTCAAGTCCATAAAAAAATTCGCTAAATAAAAAATGTTTGTCTGGCCAAGATCTACAACTTTGTTTAACCAGAACTTTGGTAGCACTTAACACTTCCAAGATAAACATGATTCTTGGAGCAATCGATAGGTCCTGATGAGTAGATTCTTTCGGTACCGAAATCTCAAAATTGATATTCTGGGACATATATGTCTATTATACAACTTATTATATAATAAGTTTATTTTGTGAAGTTGGACATGAAGAGAAGCTCTTGAGTACAATCTGTAAAGTTGTTCTGGGATTACGACGTAACCGTCTGCTCAATGGAGCTAGCACTAGATGGATGGGTTGTCATTGAGCTCTGTCATTGTGGTTATGGAATAACTGCACCCCAATGGGCCGATCCAAATTCCGGATGAGCAGTATAGTGAAACGCCTAGATACGTTTGATCACGACTACCTATAAAACTGTTACAAAACCTTCCTACTAATCGACAAAACAAAAACGTTGCATAGTGCCAACAGCTTTTTGGCCAGTTATCATATACTCCGATATCCCACAAAATTGATGAGCCTTCAATGAAATTCGGAAACTTTAAAAATATGAACGTAGTCTGTCGTGAATCAAAAAACAGGGCTTCGTAGGTCGAGGATGAGAAGGAATTAGATGATTGATTTGACTGGTTTACTCTCAACGATATCCTATACCATCCCTTTTTATTTACATGGTGATTAGGAATGGTTGAGGATGAAGCAGGGCTGTAAAAGTAAGAGCCATGTTTTTCGAACAACAAGATGTTATGGATTAGTTCTAGTGTTACTGCCAAAGTCAATACTATGTACCAGTAACACGAATCGGAATATAACTATTTTGAATTTTTCAAATCGACTATCGAAAACAGTATGGAAATTTCGGCTTTGTTCGAATTAAGAAGTAGTTTTATGAATAAGAAAAAAGAAAAAAGTAAGAAAAAAAAACTTAATTTAGTACCTGCTGCCGTAATGAGGAGCGCATGCTTGCAAGATTTTTCCCGCCTCGGGGCTCAGTGACGTACGCTGTATTCTCCGCTTCAACAAACACCAAACTCAGGTGGCCACTTCATATGATACATTTCCCTCTGTAACTCTGAAAATGTAGCACTCCAAGGGCCAAGTGTGCTCTCCGTCGCATACTCTGCGAAACAACAGCTCAGCTCGCTCATGAATATTCTAAGAACCCCAGTGAATCCTTTCCTTTCGGACACTCATCCGGTGATGTACTGTTATTACGCGGACTCAGTGCGCTTTTATACGGAATGCCATCCTGCTTGTAGACCTTGTCCTTTGTTTCGTTCGGAAAGAGGAACAAGGACATTTGGAGTTCGGGTAGAAGTGATTGCGCAGCAGTCGAGAAAGCTGAATCGAGTTTTAAACAAATTTTGAATTTATATACTCAAATTTGATAATACAGCAATTGTCGTCAGCAAATCAGGGATAGGGTCACACAGTAAAACACTGTCTTCTTCGCCGAGCTTTCGGTGAATATATTATATTCCTCAGGGCCTATAACAATTTCGTATTGAAAAACAGTCGTTGCTTTGGCACTATTATTATTATCTATTATTATACTCCTTAAAATGTCAAACTGACACAAAAAAAACACACATTTATAACAACTATAATCATAATAGTAATAAATATGCTAGCACAACGACTGTTTTTCATTACGATATTGTTATAGGCCCTGATGAAGATAACATAGTTATTGATTGCTTGGTGAAGGAGACTGTGTTTCACTGTGTAACCGTTTCCCTGATTTGCTGACGGCAGAAATTCAAGGGTCGATCATTCACCATCAATACGGTTGGTAATGTCCACCAGTAAAGTTCCCTTTCGCTTTTTCGATCACTATAAAACACGACATGAATGACCGGTGCCCTCCTCCCAGGAATGATCTCACACAGAAATATAAATATTATATGGGATAATATAATATAATAATATAATAACACAACTTCGAGCGGCGTTTGATGCTTAGATTGAGCCAACGAATCTTTCCGGCCCTGCTCACTTCGAACATGAAATGGTGCCGAGAGAATATGACCATCTGCTTCTTGTGCAATGGTGTCACGACGAGCCTGGTTTCTTATTATCTTGACCTCGCTTCTGTTTTCTTATAGGGATCCAGTATAGAAGAAACCATTGCTACCCCCGCAGTGAGGTTGGCCTCGTACTACAACAGTTGGTGCGAATGCTGATGAAATGGAAGATACAGCCCAAGCGGGAGAAACGTTTCTCCATTACGCCGCTTTACGCTCTGGCCGGTTTTAGTTATTGCGGGGTCATATTCGGGGAAGGAAAGACCTTGGGGGCCAAATGAAAAATACGAAAGAAGGACGACTCCCTCCAAAACATGACGGGCGAAACAAAATACCAGCGAGCTTTCTATATTTCGTTCCGTCTCTGAACAGAGTGAGAAAATCTTTCGAACGAGAGGTCGACTGGGATTCGAGTGGTGAAGTCATGTTCTGTTGGATGATACTATCGGATAGATTGAAGCGAAGACAGAGATATATTCCGCCAAAATGATTTATTCATCTGCCAAATTTATTTCGATACACCGGGTCGGTCAACAAATTTACCAAACGCTGAAAAATATTATCATTTTTATTTCGAAAGGTATTGAATGTGAATTTACGAATTGAAGACCTCCTTCTCTCTATTCTCGGATACTTAGCTTTACATTTTCAATGTGGGATTAATCATTCATCAATCATCGTTAATTTTTTTTAATTTCTTTGTAGAATAAGTAATTTATGAACATTAATGGTCAAGTTACCCCCTTGGTTCTTGATCCTCAAAAAGGTTCAGCAATTGACGAGTAAAAATTATTTAAAAGCTATAAATACCCGCTTATCATGCGGAAAATCAATCATAGTTTTCAATAATCGGTCTTCTCGACCTAAAACATCCCAACGCCACTAATCGTCGCTGCCATCTGATTCTCAAAACGAAGGACCGCTCTTTGCAGAGTGGGTGGAAGCTTTTGATGATCAGAAATGATGGCTCCGAAGCTTATTTGAATTTCAAACAGATATAGACTTTAATCAAAGAAGGGTCCCTGATTGGAGGGTGCCATCTGAATACTGATAACTTCTCCACCAACGCTCCACTTTACACGTTATACTTCTCACCAGCGATTGGATGATGTCCCTGGGGTCACGGGGCACTTACATATTGCAGAGGTGTTCCACAACCCCTACTATTTTCCCCTCTTACAGCTGGAATGTATAACTGTATTCGCTATCAGCAGAACTTCTCATATTATTCACAGATTTAATTTAAAAAAAAAAAAGAAAAAATGGCTCTCGAAATGAGAAGAAGATATTGGGCTTGATTATCCGCTAGAGCTTAGAAGTAGATGATCTAAGGCTCCGGGTAGTAAATTATGCATATTTTTCCTAGGAAAAATTATGTAGGTTACCACAAAAACTATAAAATTCAGTACCTTCTAAATAATGTGAAATAACTCAAGTTACCACAAAAATTTCATTTCCCTAGATATCAAGGTCTCATAAAAATTCATCTCTAATTAAAAAGTATCTAGATCTTACGTAAAATTAGGCAAGTCACCATTAACATTTCATTTACCAAGGAACTTCTGAACTAGGTGGCTGAAGTTTGACCATCTTGAGAGTCCATTTAATAAGACCGATCTCTCGGTCTGTAGTGTATAGATGATGACCACTTCTAAGACCAAGTAAGGCTACAAATCCGAACTAAATGATTCCCAACCTCATGCTGATTCATCGAGTTCATTGAGAGACTTGGAAACCGACCCCCCCCCACCCCCTCAACCAGCCAAACCTCTCCATTTTGGATGAAGTCCGCTGGTCTATTGATTGCGATATCTTTCAGTCCAACCACTCCGAAACTTGAATCAAACTCGAAGCTTTAATCTCGCCCGAGCATGGAGCACAAAAAGGTCGACCCCATCGTTCAACAATCAGTTTGCTTCGGATCGGAAAAACCATTGTCAAAAAGGCTGAACGCGGCCCAGTTTAAAAAAATATTTCACCGCAGTATCATTCTTTTTGCGATTGATTTTCCTGATGATGAAACTGAAAGAGCAAGCCTCCATCGAGGAGCCATGCCAGATACCTACTTGTTACTGATTATATTGAAGGTTTGAAATCTATTTTTAATGTGTGTTTTATTGGTACTCAGTTCTCTTCCCCACAGTCAACTACCTATCAACTCGTTTTTGTCAAGAGGAAAACTCGTCAATTTCAGAAGGATATTGTTGAAGAAGTATAGAAAAATAAGAGGAGTAGGAAAAAAATTAGAAAAAAGGCAGGAAATGTAGCATCACGTCAATAAAATTAATTTCCCCCCCTGTCAGTGGTTATTTCGCTCCATAAAAAATGCTCGCAATGTACAATGGATTTCTTACAAAAAACACCATAAAATGAGTAGGCGATTTAACAAAAAGTGATGCAAAATACGGATACAAGGATAGGCGGTTTCGCCACGCCTCGAGCGTCGGTATAATTTCAACCTATTCGAGATCTGCTGGGTATGTTGATGTTATAAAGCGATGGTATAACTCAGCATCCGTGCTCGCGCTTTCTATTCAGCGCATTCATTATTCAAGTCCTTGACAAAGAACTCATCTCTTACACTTCCAGTACTGCGATCCCTTTAGGCGGAGGAATTCTTCCCGCGGCTCGATAGCGCTACTTCCGCTTCCAAACCCAGAAGGCATTCCGGAACAGTTTTGCTTGTTTTGTGCAGCAGACAGAACGAAAATACGCCGAGGAGAATTGCGGAATGCGGTTGTCCGCCCTCGAGTTTTCCCAGGTATGTGACTTGAACATCAACCTCCGGAAGATGCCTTGACACAGCGCGCAATAGGAACACCGAGGGCGGCAATTAAGCTCAGTCTAACTTACTCTTTGGCAGTTTTCCTTCTCTTGGTATGCTCGAATTTCAGTGAGACCCGCCACTAGGTACAGTTTGTTCACCACCGACTCCCCAGATTCATAGCAATGAAGATGAGTGTTACATATTTTAACAAATCAAGCTCGAATGCTGGTTTCCTCTTTTTTTAGAGAAGAAATCACGATTTTTACAACCACTACGATACCCAACTATGGCTATCATCAAAAAAGAGCCATCAATATTCATAAATCCATACATGAGAAACTTATTGAAAACCATCATGTCTTATCCTTTAGCAGGATATCGTGATTATATACAGAGAACTATACTTCAAGCAGATTACTGAAGCATGGAATACTTCACGGGAAAAGAAGCGTTGGAAACTTTTGTGACTCCTTCCGTGGGACCCCGGCTGACATCGGTTGCCGACCTACCCGCAAGTTTTTATCTGTGTTCACGTTACTGGTCTCACAGGAACAGCGGGGAGTCTTCCCCAGTTCTGTTACAAACGACAGAACCCTCTAGCAATCATAATATTTTACAACGTTTTATCGTGGTACCAAGTGGAAGTCGGATCTCTCTCTCGTACACGCTCCCTAGTATGTAGTTCTAGTTTCGGAACAGCTAATTTATCCGGTACGCGATATCCACCGGCTGCTTGGCCTGACAACATAAAAATCCGCGCTTTAAGTAATCCAAAATTACATTTTTTAAAAGTTGAATGACATGTTTACCAATGATTATGCTCAAGATGTCGATTCGAGGAAATGGTTTGTTCCATTTTCTCCGACGATAAATTTGAGGTACAACTACAAAATATTCAGTTGGCTATTTTTCAAGCAATGTTAACAATTTAAGGATACTGAAACAAAGAAAAATTGAGGGGTTTTCATCACTTTGAACATTTAATTTGAGGAGTACGACCACCCTATACATAAACCGCTAAAGTTGAGAAAAATAATCAGGAAAATACTTTCATCAAGAATAGCCTGTTGGCACAAAAAGTGGACCCTAAAGTTCAAGTTCGTGGGATGACGTCCGGTCATTGGGATTAAGTTGGCCGGCTCAGATGTTGGTTAAATACCACTTGGCCGAGAGTTCATATCGAAATATCACTATATCACGAGGTAAATGCCGTATTTTTTCTGTTACACTGAGGTTTATTCGAACCTAAACGTAGGAAGGTCCTTACCTACAAACAATACCATACACAACACACGGCAGGTACCTACCAGACGGTACATAGAGTAGGAACCTACCAGATGGTACAAAGCGTAGGTATCTATCAAAAGGTACATAGAGTAGGTACCTACCAAAAGGTGAATACAGTAAGTTCCGACCAAAAGGTATACAGTAGGTGCCTACCAAAAGATACATACATAAAGAACATAGAGTACCAGAGGGTTCATACAGAAGCATACTCTAAAAGGAAGGCACATGCTGCAGCATAATAAAATACACCATAAAATACAAGCAGTACGAGAATGCATATCGATACCTAAGAGCACAACGGGAATAAGTATGTCCAAAAATGTCATATTGAGAAAGATGCAAGATAAGTGCGTTTTGATCAACCTACAAAAATTCAAAAGCTCTGCCATACCTAATAATATTAGGATATGGATGGATATGGATGGATATTATCCAATTTTATAAAAAAATTCCCCAAGCATAAAGAATGTTTGATCTTTCGAGATAAACGTTCTTCTTCAAGTAGGTATTGGCAGATTTTCTATTTCATCTAGGTTAAGTAATTGTTTTCTAGTACAACAATGAATACTAACTGGATCACGATTTTTGGTGCGATCTAAAGGTCCTGATAAATGAATTATTTTGATACCGAAATCTCAAAATCGATATTTTGGGATAGGTATTCCCTTCGTGCTTTAAGCTTCGAGGTATCGATAGACACGGAATTACTTAACTATAGTACCATAAAGAGCATGTACCGGAAGTTGGATACCTAGTACAGTACCATAAGACCATTATGATGTAGTATGATACTACAGTACTCACTAAGAATGTTCATACTACAGTACCCACCAGAAGATATGAACAGTACCAGAAGGTGCATACCACCGTACCAGAAGATACATGCAGTACGGTACGTGCAGTATCAGACGGTACATCAAGTAACAGAAAGTACATTTACTACCAGAGAGTACACGTGCACGGTCCAGCTGGTGCATACTTCCAAAAACATTTGTACTTACAGTAACCAGGTGATGTACACAGTACGAAAACACAGAAACATGCACACCTATTATTCATTCCTATTTAGTACCAGAAGAAAGACCAAGTGCAAGTAGGTAGAGTACCTACCCAGCCAGCATACTTCCTCGAGCAATATCTTCTGGCCTAATCCCACGATAAGCTTCAACGACTAAGCTCCTAACAAGGGGAGCGCAAGTACTGCGTGCCGCATTTGTTGTTTGCGTCACTGGATTTTTCTCGTAGCATAGAAATCCTATATTTGTTTTGCCCGCGACATTGACGGATTTCAATTCCTACAGCCGCGAATCACCTCCTGACTCAGGCTCTGCTTCAGTCCAAGCCAGTCAGCCGATTTCCGATCATGCCCCAGGGACGCGGTCATGTTCCACGTGGCTCACCGACACTTTAATCCCTGGCTGTTTAGAGCCGTGATATCGGTAAATATGACCGAATCATATAATCCCTCCGGTCCCGGTGGGGATTAATGTTGGTTCGCTCTGGTCAGGCCTGGGATTAGCGGCTTCGCCTCAGCTTGAAAGCCTTGAGCCTCGTGTTCGTCCAAGTGTCAATCCTGCAAGCCGCACAACAGGGCGGCCAATTTTCAGAGGGACGATTAGACCAGCCTGGTAACAGGTTCTGTACAGGAGTCGTCCATTATGCAGAAAAACATGTTGCACCATTGATGGGACGGGATTACTTTGTTCAAAAGTCCTTTATAAGGAATGCAAGCTGAATATTCAGATGAGTCAATTTGAGAGTGATGCTGTAGTTACATGACATATTTACCTACTTACCCATGCAAAGTGCGTAAATGAATTAGGGCCACCAGCCTAGACGCTATGTATACGTGCATGATCCCGCCAAGGAAAATACGAGACGTTTTGTCGCATCTTCCGAGCTGAGGTGCGTATAGCGGCTAAGTAAAAGTGGGATTATGGCTAATTCAACCGGCTCTGCTAAGTACAAGCTTCTTCCGCTGCAGGTGGATTACCTTGAGAGTCCTCTCGAGAGGAAACTCTATTGAAGGTAAATATTCTCTTTAGAGCAAGACACGACTTTCAAGTTTGGCGAGCGCTTAGTCTTGAATGAATAACATCGATTTTGCCTCAGAGGAATATGCAATGCGCTGAGGACATTCAAAGGAGTGGAAATACGAGGCATTCCTCGAGCCGAAGAGGGCAAAAACTGAGCAATCGAACCATGAGAGCCATAAATAAATATTAGTCTACTGCAAAATTTACCGTGCGAATTGGACTGTTGGAACATCATTTGAACCTTTGACAATCTTCATACGAGTCTTCGTTTTGTTATTACGATACATCCATATCAAGATATTTGAGGAACTTTCGTCTGACCTGTTGATGTGAGTGAATTTTTTAATGCAGGTAGTACCTAAATAATATGTACATATATATGCAGAAACATATTATGTTTCTTCATGATGGCTTTATTCTAGCAGAGGCAGACTGAGCAGATAGAACATCATGCCAGGTTTTGTCCCTTGACATATGAACCCGGGTTCTAGCCATCTATTTGTCGTTAGCTACCTTTATGTCTATAATGTTTACCAAAATACTGGAATTAGTACTTTCAAAAATATTGTGTCTCGCATGACATGAAAGTCAAAGGCAATATGACGAAGAAACAACAACAAGTTTTCAATGAACATCGCTGAACATCTGATGAACGTATCGCCATCGAATATTTACTCATTTTGTCATAAGATTTTGGGCGGTAACGACGTTATTGAAAAGATATTGATGTTGTTGTATCTTCTTTTTGTTGCACTGATTGTGTATTCGAAATTTTCGAATCGAAAAGATACAAAATAAGCCCCCTGATAGCCAGAGCACTGGAACAGCAAAGACACACAAACTGAGGTACACGTAACAACTTAATATTGGAACAAAGAAGGAGAAGGCCGATATCGACAAGACGTTATCTATCCCATGACAAATTGTGTACAATTCAATGGCAATGCTGTCTTATCAGTTTACAGAATAGGCCTCGTTTTGATGTCCATAATATACGAAGGCTCTATTTTTTTCAAAATCTTTAATCTTCAAACTAAATTTCTTATAGTTAGGACACGTTAGGTAAGGTTTAAGGTGCTATCATTGCGAAGTTCTGTGTTCGCCATAATTATATGTCATTATTTCATCATCATCATTAATTCGTTAGCCTTCCTTCGCCTAGAATGGTAAGAGGGTACCTATTCACCTGACGCGAAGTTGCTACATTATGCTCGAATGTTCAAGTGACAGGTGACAATTGAATGAACGTCATTTTGTACTCTATGATTTTCGTTGTGGATGGCCGAGAGGAATTCATCTGACGCGTTATTTGCTCAACATCGATTTCCTGTCTCTCAGCAGTAGTGAATGTTGGATTTCACTTTCGCCTCTATTCGCGGTAATGGCTTCACTTGATGAGCCTCTATAAATACGTGACCGTGAGTTACAATTTTGGCCCTTTTCCGCCCTGACATTGCATATCGAACCTTGATTGAAAACAAGCTTATGAATTTTTTATGCGTAAGAAGTTCTTACTAAGAACCGTTGCCTAAATTACAACGCACGAATCTCACAGATCACTTTGAAATTTTTTCTACTTTCACTTCTCTCATTACTTTACTTTATTTTTACCATTTTGAAGGCATCTAAAAGAAGTAGGTAGGTACAAAAATGAAAACACATTTTGCGAGTAAGGAAGGGCACCTATGTAGGTTATGTACCTAAAGCAGGTAGATATGTAGATTTTCAATTCGTCCAGTTGTCACTTGAATCCGTTGTTTTCCAATAAAGTTGCAAAACTCCTTTAATTCAGGCCGCCTTCATTATTTAGCATCTGTTTCGTACAATCTTTTATCAAATTATTCCAATTGCAATCTTGAAAAATATTGGATTCTCTACATAGAAATTTAAATGATTTCGGGCAGGGGTTTTCTGCCGTTGAGCGACTAAGGTTACATTAGCATGTAAATATGGCTTTACAGCATACAGCTCTTTTCCAGTCTGCTTATTAAATTTTCCATCTCCCTCGTCCATACGTGTAGTCCGAGTTGAGGCGGCAGGTATATCCGTATGTTTTTATTTGCACATCGCGTATGCTGGGCCTCGGTAAATAGAAGCAGTCGGGATGGAGTTGTATTTTAAAATCAACGGACCCCATCTCGAGAAGCGTGAGCCGTTTATTAAAACACGTTCGAGACTTGGAGAAAATCGTCTCCCATGCCGGTCCTATCAAGTACCAATCAACTGAATATGAATATGCATCGGCGGATGAGCGTCTGTCTTTTCCCTTGAAATTCAATTGTCATGAAAAACCTGTTTCCGATGGAGAATTATTAAAATTCCCTCAACTAGGCGTATGGAAACCAACGGGAGACATCAATATTCGGGTCAATCTCCTTGAAACTTTACGCTCTACTTATCTTCTTCATTCGAGTTATGATACATTCATTATCGACCTAAATGCAACTTACCGCTGCTTGCGACCGACGAAACAGTGGGAACCGCCAAGGAAAGGTTTGCGTTGGAATCGATGAGACCATCAATCAAATTGAAATTTTAAGAATGATGTGCCTAGATATTATGACGCTTTGAAGGTCCCAGCCTTCCAGGGCAAACGTCTTCTTCACGTTTCTGCCTCTTCTTGACCTTTGGTTACGTTGTGTTTGTGCGATTTTCCAATCTCCTGCCCTGAAAAGTTCTATGTTGGGCATGTTCCGTTTTTCATAGGTACGCAGGTATTGTCCAAGGGCGTGTAACCGTTGGGACAGTCAAACCTGCAAAGCCGTTCACATCTGAGTGAAATCACAAAACTGAGAGCCACAGAGATTGATAACGTGAGGTGCATGTTGAGTGTATAAAACGCAAAATGTTCAACATAGAACTTTCCATGGCAGGAGATTGGAAAATCACGTGCACACTAGAAGCGCCTCATCAACAAGAAGGCGTAAATAAAAGGGCACATTTTACGCTGGAACCGTCGAAATATTCTTGATTTTGAATAATTCTGGCGGTTTTAGATCATGAGATACGTTAATAGATCGGCTTTCGGTCTTGGCGCAGTGTTTCTCGACCGACCAATCGGTTTCGATACATTTCTTCCGAGAAGGCAGTTGTATGTTGTTCTGATTCAAATGCGTTTGGCTGCTAAACTTGCCTGCAATCACAATGTGACGCAAATTTTGATTTCGTTTGCAAAAATTTTCCATATCCCAGAGAAAATTCAGCATGAGAGAAATCGAGCGATATTTTCAAACATAGTCCGCGTTACAAGTCAATAAAATAGACTGGCGAGAATCTTTCTCGTGGAGCGAACAGCCTGACGTGTACAAAAGGTCGGTAAACAGACACCTCTCTTTTACAACTAGAAAGAACAAGATTCCACTTGACAAGCCGTCTTGTCTGGCCTCCCTTGACACCGGCACGGAGTGACCTCTCCGATTGCTCCCATGGAGTTCGAGATTCGCACGCTTTTTATTTTCCGCCAGCTTTCGCATGTTTTCTTTCTGACCGTAGCCAGTTCTTTATTGGATAAGAAGAAGGCTGACGGTCTCCCAGCCAATGAATTAAATTTCGATTCTCCCTCTGAAGCAGTGGTGACATGATGCGAGATCAAACACAACTTCGAGTTCAAACTCAACTTTGAGATCAACGTCAACTTCGAGATCAAAGTCAACTTCAAGTTCAAACTCAACTTCGAGATCAAACTCAACTTCGTGATCAACGTCAACTTCGAGATCAAAGTCAACTTCGAGTTCAAACTCAACTTCGAGTTCAAATTCAACTTCGAGTTCAAACTCAACTTTGAGATCAACGTCAACTTCAAGATCAAAGTCAACTTCTACATCAAAGTCAACTTCAAGATCAAAGCCAACTTCGAGATCAAACTTAACTTCGAGTTCAAACTCAACTTTGAGATCGATGTCAACTTCGAGATCAAAGTCAACTTCGACATCAAAGTCAACTTCAAGATCAAAGCCAACTTCGAGATCAAACTTAACTTCGAGTTCAAACTCAACTTTGAGATCGATGTCAATTCGAGTTCAAACTCAACTTCAAGTTCAAACTCAACTTCGAGTTCAAACTCAACTTTGGGATCAACGTCAACTTCGAGATCAAAGTCAACTTCGAGATCAAAGTCAACTTCAAGATCAAAGCCAACTTCGAGATCAAACTTAACTTCGAGTTCAAACTCAACTTTGAGATCGATGTCAACTTCGAGATCAAAGTCAACTTCGACATCAAAGTCAACTTCAAGATCAAAGCCAACTTCGAGATCAAACTTAACTTCGAGTTCAAACTCAACTTTGAGATCGATGTCAATTCGAGTTCAAACTCAACTTCAAGTTCAAACTCAACTTCGAGTTCAAACTCAACTTTGGGATCAACGTCAACTTCGAGATCAAAGTCAACTTCGAGATCAAAGTCAACTTCAAGATCAAAGCCAACTTCGAGTTCAAACTCACCTTCGAGATCGAACTCAACTTCTAGTTCAAAGTCAACTTCGTGATCAACGTCAACTTCGAGATCAAAGTCAACTTCGAGTTCAAACTCAACTTCGAGTTCAAATTCAACTTCGAGTTCAAACTCAACTTTGAGATCAATGTCAACTTCGTGATCAATGTCAACTTCGAGTTCAAATCAACTTCGAGATCAAACTCAACTTCGAGGTCAACGTCAAGTTTGAGAGCTGTCAGACACCATATTTCAAATTTTCTCAAAGATGAAATTTTAATGTTTTTGAGATATATGCTACCGGCTGTAGCGCCACCTATATTGATTCTAAATTAATTGAAAAATAGTGGTACCAAATGGCAGACCTTATCGACATCCGAGTGAAAGAAGTTTTGTAATCTGATCGAAATTGGCTGCGTAAGAGCAAAAAATACATGTCAGAAAAACTTGACATAAAATCCCTGGGTACGAATCAACTTGAATGAATGATTATTTTGTAGTCGGTTAAAACTATGAATTTTTGAAGTTGTACAGCCACAGACACACTTAGCATTAAAATTTTATTTAATAAGATGTCTCAAAAATCCTATCTAGTTCAAAAATAAAAAAAATGTATCTATTTTATTGTAATATAACGTTCGCGTGACAGTTCGAGTCGAGACCGTTTGAGCATGAATTAGCCCTAGTGTCACGTATCTATCGTAAATCGATGGTAACTTCGAATTTCCCGTCATATATTTCACGCCCTCCATTGAAATAAGATAAACCTCGCGGCGCAAAATATGGGAACGTTTAAGCGTAAGGAAGTCCATAATTCGTGGTGGGATAGGCTAAAGAACGGAATTTGCCACTGGTAGTTACCGTATTTCATACGAATTATCTCGAGTGATACCTTAAAGTGTGATGTATATCCAAGTTCCCAAGCTCTACAACGATGGGGGTTAGATTGCATCAAAAATCTTCTTTGTATAATGTGTTGTTTTATGGGGTATGGCTGAGGGTATCTTAGCCAGATATAACAAAATATACTAACCAATGATTGCAAAATAGGTAACCAGTAATAACTGTGTGAATAGGTAGCAGTGGCATCCAAATATGAAATATCATCAAAATGATTCACACTTGTAACGGTGACAAGCCACAGCTGTAATAGAAAACAATCAGAGGAGTAACATGGCAATTAAATTCTAAAACAGGGACAAGTCACAGGTGGACTAGTCATATTGTAACAGTGACCAGTCACAACTGTAACACTGACAAGTCTTGAATGTGGACACATTAAGTCACGGGAGTAACAGTCATGAGTCACGGGAGTAATAGTGATAAGTCACAGGAGTAACAGTGACAAATCACTGGTGTAACAGTGACAAGTCACGGGTGTAACAGTCACAAGTCACGGGTGTAACAGTGTCAAGTCACGGGTGTAACAGCGACAAGTCATGGGTGTAACAGGGACAAGTCCCGGGTTTAGCAGTGACAAGTCACGGGTGTAACAGTGACAAGTCACAGGTGTAACAGTGACAAGTCACAGGTGTAACAGTGACAAGTCACAGGTGTAACTGTGACAAGTCAAAGGTGTAACAGTGACAAATCACAGGTGTAACAGTGACAAGTCACAGGTGTAACAGTGACAAGTCACAGGTGTAACAGTGACAAGTCACGGGTGTAACTGTTACAAGTCACGGGTTTAACAGTGACAAGTCACAGGTGTAACAGTGTCAAGTCACGGGTGTAACAGTGACAAGTCACGGGTGTTATATAAGTTAGCATATTATACATAAGTTAAAGTTTTTTCTGAAGCTCCATTCCGATTCTCGATTTCAGGACGATTCAATTATTGAGTTATTATAACTTCCATTTACTCTGTATATATGGAAGTAAAAATTGCCATAGCTCAATGTTTGTTCTCAATGTTTTTCCAAATTCGAATTTTTTTGAAATCCAGTTAAAGTCCGAGTGCTCTTTGAAAAGAACTTCTTTTTGGTTTTCACTGATCAAAGTCCTCGAGTTAATTTTCGACCATGAAAGATACATCCACCCATTCCGCCCACACCCTCAAAATCGTTTCGCTGCCGTGACACGAATATCACAAAGAATCGATATATCCACTTACTTAAATTTATATTTTTAGACTGGAATCATCGTCCGAAAAAGGCAGATAATGGCGGCAGACTATCAAATCTGGAAAATGGTAATTCGGAGAGAAACCCTTGGGAGGGAGAACAGCCATTTTAATGTATCAGGTGCCTGTATTCGATGATCCTTCGGTTTTTCGAGACGCTTTTATTCTTTCCGTCGTTTTTCAAGCCGTTAGCCCGTGAGGCAAGTCCCTGTTTTGCAAGGGACCTCACGTAGCAGAAAAGGCGCATGCGTCCGCATCTATATTATATGTTTATCTATAATCTTCCGACGAAAAGGGGAAACCGGTGGACAGGGACGCAAAAGAATCCGGATTATTCGCACTGCCAATGTAAACAATGTTATTTTCGATTGATACTTATCCGGATTCGAGGCGTGGGCATGAAATTTATATTCTCATTCGGAAGCGCGCAAGAACCACGCGGTTTACATTATAGTTCCATTAAAAAAGCGAAAAAAAGTGATAGCAATTAAGCACAGTGCTTCCGAATCATGGTCTCACAATTTTGGACCCCGTATTGATTAGTCCGGGAGGATATGGACAAGATAACTAGAGCATAATGCGAAAATACTAATTTTTTCTAAATTACTATTTTTCTAAATACCATAATAAACTGAATCAATTACCTTTCAATTTATGCTCGCCTATGCGCCTATTTCTATGCTCGCTGCTGATCTAATGTTTTAAAACTGTCTGAAAACTGAAAAGCGGGTCTGATCTTAATTGGCCTGTAGCCTGTCGATGTACCTTGATATTAAAACATTGAGCAATTCACGTCGGTTTTCAATCCCCTCATGGGTATGCTGACTTGATAAGAGGAAGTAGTATCAAGAATTCCGGGCGAGAATAATTCAGCATCCCTAGGTAATCCGCCAAGCATGAGCTACGTGGTTTATCACGGTTGGTGAAATTGGTGCCGACTTTGGTGATGGTGGAGCAGCTCGGCACAAAACCATTAGCTTCGCCTAATAAGCGATAAGTGGAGCCGCAGAACGCGCATTAGCGAAGGCTCTGGTTCCCTTTTAGAGAGATAAGATGTCATTTCGAGGCTGAGGACATCCCGGCTGAAACAACGGCATTTCCCAGCTTCGCAAAAACGGATACGCGAATATGAGATAAAGTACGCGTTGATAAAGTACCTCGGCAAAACGGGGCGAAAATATTCCTAAGGTTCGAAACGGGTAGTTTTCGGATTTGGAATTTTACGATTATACATTTTTTTTTGCAACAATCGTTTTCACCTTTGGGATTCGATTTGAGCGTTATTGGTCTTGAAATCTTTCTTTCACCTTGCAAGATATGTGAATATGTTACATGTCGATAACTTGGCGTATTTTCATTTTAGGCGAGTTTTAAAATTTCATAATAAGTTTTTTTTATATTTATGACCTAAACACCCTCAAAAGCAGTCAAATTTTGTCGCATTTTCACTTTTCAAAATATGGAAGAATTTCATGTTATTTACGATCCACTGGTCTTTGAAATATCTGACTCGCAGTTTCCTTAATACGTTCCTACGCGGAAGTACTGCGAGTGAACTGCGGCACTTCAGAAATCCGAAGCGTTGCCGCCGGTCGAAACGCCGCCGCCGGAGAAAGGCGAACGCGTCGGCGGAAGCCAAGGCGGCCTCGCACCGGATCCGCGGCTCATCGGGAGCGGGCGGGTGCAGTTGTGAACTTGCCCTTGGGGCGGAGTAGGTTAGGAGGGTGCAGGAATCCCGCCTGGGGGCGCGGAGGGGCGGCGGCGCCCGGGCGACGGTGGCACGGGGAAGAAACGGGACGACCCGCCCGGCGCGCTCCCCAGTCTTCTGCCGACGCTCTGACCGCGAGCTTTCACCATTCGGCCTCCGATCCGAAGCAGCCG
The DNA here is from genome assembly GCA_036186465.1 of Nesidiocoris tenuis. NCBI lineage: Eukaryota > Metazoa > Arthropoda > Insecta > Hemiptera > Miridae > Nesidiocoris > Nesidiocoris tenuis. The sequence continues at coordinate 13,115,191 of AP028915.1, read as the reverse complement.
AGAACCCTCTGTATCTCACAGGCGAACGATCCGTAATCGCGTGCTCCGGTCGTGCGCACATGTGAGCTGTGCGTGCGCGGCCCGCGCGAGACTGTCCACGCACACGCACAGGCCTCCGAACCGCGCGAGTCATTGGAGTGTCAATATCCGTCAATTGACCGGTCGTTAGCGGGGAGTGGGGAAGTTGTGCATCGCTTACACGCCTGATTTTCCCTCCGCCTGACAAGAATATCCGGATTTCTAGGCGAGTTTAAATGTATCGATAATTTATTTTATTCGAATATTCGTCGATTTACTGCTTGCAATTATAAGAAATTCGCCTTATTTAGGGTGAAGAGGCCAGTGTTTGACACGTGGAAATAGGAAATATTAAAAATTTTATAGTAGGTATCTTAAATATTTATAGTCAAATTTTGACTTTGGCATGACATCAGAAGGGGTTTCTCCTCTCTTAGAAAGTTGTCTTCTATCCTTTTGGATGCACCAGATTATCAAGAATTATTTCAAATTTAGAAATTTCCCAAACGCTTGAGGTTTACGCTTCAAAAACCAACTTTACAAAAACAAAATTTTGCCCTAAAATCGAGAATCCGAACGGAGCTTCGGAAAATTTTTTACCTACACACATCCCGAACAAGAGTCTGTCAGTCCGTCTGTGGTCGTTTACAAAATTGGCCATAGCTTCCTCAATTCTCAATCTTTTTTCAAATTTCTTGAACTAAAATGTTTGTCTCGGCAAGACCTAACACCTTGTTCAATCGGAATTTTGAAAACTCACACTACTTCCGATATATTTGCATTTTTAGTGTTTTCTATTTTATTTTTTTCCGGCCACAAAAATGATTCGATTTGAGCGTTCTTGGTCTTAAAATCTTTGTTTTAAATTGCAGAATATGTGGGTATTTTTTATATTCCAAAAATGTGACGAATTTTTTTTTCTGGCGAATTTTAAAAATGGCATAGTGAATTTTTTGATATTTTTGTCCTAAACACCCTTAAAAGCAGTCAAAATATGATCAAATTTTGTCAAAAATGTACGTTTCGAAATATGGAAGTATTGTGTGTTATCTACGCACCACTGGTTATTTTAGGCGACTTTTAAAATTTGCAAAGTGAGTTTTTTTATATTTTTGTCCTAAACACCCTTAAAAAGCAGTAAAAAAATAATCACCTTGTGTCAGAAATGTACGTATTGAAGTATGGAAGTATTGTGTGCTATCTGAGTACCCCTGGTTTTATAATTTTAAGTTGGAGTACCTTAATAATTAATTTCCAGGAGAAATCCCATAATAATTGTTTTGGCGGCATCAATACGACAATACAGAAATGGTTACTAAATCACTCGCGGAGAAATTGTGGAATCCCATAATTTGAATAAAAACTCAAAAAATGAGGGAAGAGAAATAGTCTATTCCACTTATTAATTAATAAGTGGAATATACTATTTCTCTTCCCTCATTTTTTGAGTTTTTATTCAAAATACAGAAATGGAACCTGAACAGAAATAACCCGAAAAACACGATCTTTCGAAAATTAGGACGTGCCCAAGGTGTTAGAAGGGCGGATTTCTCAATCCATCGAAAAAATCCAAATCCAGAGGTGCCCAAAAAAAGGAGAAATAATATTTTCCTATTCCTCCCAGTGGTTAATCCGTATTTTCAAACAATTCGGATTCGCTTTATCGCTATCTGATCGTCTGCAATACTGGCAGTTGATTTGTACGGGCGTTGTTTTTGTTATGACAGATGCGGGTAGGCACCTTCAGTCGAGAATGAACCCGCATTGATTTGTATGCTTGTGAAAGATCCCGGCTATTCGAGAACTTGCAAAACATCGTTTCCGACGGTTGTGAATCGAATGTGCCAATCACGAATGATGATTTTCCAGTGGACTCGATTTATTGATCATTGGTTCGGAAAGCTGCCAAAATAACAGCTTGATTCGTCGTAGATAACACACTATACTTCCATATTTTAAAACGTACATTTTCGACAAAATTTGATCATATTTTGACTGCTTTTAAGGGCGTTTCCTCTTGAATTGCTTGAAATTGGCAAATAATTTTGGGTCCGGTTTATCAATCTCCTTAAAGCTTAATTTCTAAAGGGTGGGTTCATCAATTTTTTTTATTGAATGAATATCCATTATTCTCCGAAAACATTTTCCTAGGGTACGTTGACGCGGGAATTCATAGTCGACATTTTCAAAAAACTGCTTATTCGGTAGGAAACTGAATTGATGAACCCATTTAAGGCTAGATTTATTGTAAGTCAAATTATATACCTAATTTGAGTGATGATTATATGAATTGGGAACGCTATCGTTTGAGCCATGGTAATCATAATGTTTGCAAGGGACAGAAAATATCTTCATGCTATGGTCAACATTTTCTAAAAATCCCCAATCTCTTCTAAACTCCGCGGGAACAATCCCCTATTCAATAGAAACGCCACCGAAACTGCCGGTAGTTCACAGTTTGTGCCAACTGACCTGCAAACGAGATCTCATGGTCGTTACACCCACGGTAATCAGAAAATCACTGTTCTACGTCAGAGGAGAGTGACTAGGTGACAAATCCAACAACTGCAAGTCACAATTTTGAAGATTGTGAATGTTGTCGTTTGAGCCACGGTAATCATAATGTTTGGTTGGGCCAGAAAATGCCATGGTAATCATGCGTTTTCTAAAAATCCCTAATCTCTTCTAAACTCTGCAGTAACAATCCCCTATTCAATAGAAACTCCGCCAACACTGAAGGTAGTTCACAGTTTGTGCCAACTTGCTAACGAGATCTCATGGTCGTTACACCCACGGTAATCAGAAAATCACTGTTCTGCGTCAGAGGAGAGTGACTAGGTGACAAATCCAACAACTGCAAGTCACAATTTTGAAGATTGTGAATGTTGTCGTTTGAGCCACGGTAATCATAATGTTTGGTTGGGACCATGCCATGAAATGCCATGGTAATCATGCGTTTTCTAAAAATCCCTAATCTCTTCTAAACTCTGCAGTAACAATCCCCTATTCAATAGAAACGCCACCAACACTGAAGGTAGTTCACAGTTTGTGCCAACTTACTTGCTAACAAGATCTCATGGTCGTTACACCCACGGTAATCAGAAAACCGCTGTTCTACCCCCCAAAAAGCGTCGAAAATACGTAATTAAGCAACTATTTTTAACATGTCACGTTAGAGGAGAGTAGACACTTCTGATTCTTCGCGGAACAATTTGCAAAAATGAAATTCATGGGATTCAACGCCGACGCCACCTCGACCTAGCCCGGCAATGCATTTTCTCACCCCCTCCACCAGCAATCGAACCGTGTACGGCTTTATGCACCCCATCTTACGGCTATATTCACGTTCCATCGAACCGGAACATTTTACATATCCATGCGCCCCGGATCGGTTTCGCAGAACCTTTGAAATGGAAACCCTTTTAATACACGGTTTGACACCCTCTGCAGCGACCAAAAGGAATCATTACTTTCACCCACGGTTGAAAGCTTTGCCTCCTTTACTCAGATTCGACTCAAACCTCGTTGGATTTTCTCTCATTCGTGCGAGGGGCACCTCGCTGTGGGACACCATTTGAAACGGGCCACTGGTCACAGTGCACTCGAAAGGTTTAGTCCCTTAAGGTTGTGTTCTCCATTTGGAGAGGATCTGCCCTGGAGAGGAAACCGTTTTCCTTGAGTTTCATTTGACCTGAAACGAGCCAAGAGACCCAACCTATGGCAAATTATTTGAAATCAAAAAATTAGAAAAACATTACTGATCAAATTATTGATATTAATTACGCATTTTTACATATTAATGGAAATCTAAAGGGAAAATAGAGCTCTAATATTTATTTAATGATAAATATAATTATTAAACTGTTATTAAATTATAAATTAATTAAATTTTAATAGGAAAACAGAAACATTTTTGACCTGAGTTTTTTTTATTCTTTAATTTCCTCAAAAGTGATCAGAGGTTTGATACCAAGTCGTGCACACAAATTTCGCGGTATATCTGAAGCATCATTAAAATGTTCAGCTCTTGTTGGTCTGTGCTCTTATGGGGGACGATTTTGAGGAAAAACCGTTTTTACAGCATTGTACCATTAACATCACGGCTAATTTGGGGTTTATTATTCGTGAAATCGGAACCTACCTATCGATCAACCTTCGAAATCCGAAATTTTTTACCGATCAGGCATAATTTCTCGAAATTTCAAAAAAGAAGATTACTCCCTTTTTCCTGTCCCAGCTTCACGCGCCAACTTAATTCTGAAATTTTCCTCCCGCAAGTTATTCACAGAGTAATAACTAGGGTCTTTCTCGATATTCGAAAGTGAAATTGTTCGCATTCCAAAGTTCGCCACGGGTTCATTAAACACGAGGAGGAAACGGAGGCTCTCAGCTCATCAACCCCAGCATGAACCCCCGCACTCATGAGCCACCCCATCAACCGCCTAATGAGGGAAAAATGCTCATCTCTTGAGGGTAACGCTCATGAACGCACGTCCCAACAATAATCCACCAGCAACCGCAGTTATTAGTATTGTTTCTCATTCGAACCGAAAGAAATCGCCAATGGACCTGAGGCGAATTGTGTGTTATAAAATTTAATAAAACTATTCAACAATTCACCTCAGGTCCATTGGCGATTTCTTTCGGTTTGATAAATCAACCGTCGGATGTTCAAGTGAGGAAAATTTCCTCACATTTAATGTCCTTGGTACTGAGCTATTCGGTAGAAAGAGTCTCATCTCTTTTTTTCCATTTGCATGTTTATTTTTCCTTTTTGCTTTTTAAGCGTTTTTTGAGTCGGTTTTATTTTTTGTTACCTAACAGTTTTTAATTTACTCTCCTTATGCCCCAGTTGCTGAGTTGGGTTATCAGTATCTATTGATCGATATTGCTACTATCAGCCGTTGATACTATCAGGATTATCAATAAACAGCACCTGAATCATCAGCAATGCAATCCAGGATGTCAATACAGATTTTTTTTTCTGCTGAATTCTAATTTATTCTCGATGAGCTATTGTTTGTTCAGCGTCAGGATCTGAATCAGCAGCAGTTCAGCCCTCACCACCAAGCTGGATCAGTGTTGCCGAGGTGAGACGTCAAAAGCACTGAGACAACGTCAAAAAACCCCCAAATCCCCTCAAATGAGACAAAAATCCCCAAAAACGCCCCCACAGTTAAGGACGAATTAAAAATGAACTATTTCACGTAAAATAGGACCCAACGCCATATTATGCATCTACTATTTTAAATTTTACGTAAAACTATTAATTATTAAATAGGTACTCAATGTTGTACCTACCGTCAAATTCATGCATACAATCGAACTTCTATACGAACCTTTAAAAATGACAAATGTGGCCATCAAATGTTGCCATTCTGACAAAGTATGTCGCAAAGTCAATCATTCATTCATCAATACAAATCAAGTATGTGGGAACCCAATCCCCAAACAGCTGTGCAGTGGCAGTCATAGCTTGCATTTATCTGCTGAGCTTAGCTGTTATTTCTTCATTTTTTAAGCCCCAGTCTCTCTGACTTCTGCTGAAACCCCCCAGAAAATCCCCCAAAACATTTCAGCCTCAAAATCCCCATCGGGCATTAAAAAAACCCCAAATTCGGGGGGAAAACCCCCAACTTGGCAACACTGAGCTGGATTCACATGTCGTCACTTAAGTTCTAATACCACCTAATCCACATTGACTCATTTTTCAGGAGAGACAAAAAACTGTTCATGTCCGAAATTATCACGCGATTTTTTCTGGAAAGTATCATGATGGCTTCGTGCCAATATGAAACTATGAACGATACTCAATTTATTGAAATTGCGAACATTTTGTGGGTTAGTCTGTATTGTCCATCTGACCAAAAAAAAAACTGATTAGGCGGTGTTGACATTTTTGCAGTTTGCGCGCGATCTGTTGATTATGTCTCGAAACTGATTGCTCCTATCGCTCTGGCACAGCCGTACCATGGGCAAAACATAGTAAACCCATTTTGACAAAAATGTGGATTAGGTGGTTTCAGAACTTGAATGACGATGTGCGTTCTTCTCTGCGTCCTGTTCTACGTAATGAGATCTGATTGGCTGCCAGGTAAAGTTACCTGGTAAAGTGCGCCAACTGTCAGCCAATCAGATCTCATTACGTAGAACAGGACGCAGAGAAGAACGCACATCGTCATTCAAGTTCTGAAACCACCTAATCCACATTTTTGTCAAAATGGGTTTACTATGTTTTCTTCCTAAGGACCCGCCTCAGCCTGCACTCTCACATCTTAGTTGTATTATTCACCCGGCTTGGAAAGGGTACCAAGAAATGTTTTCCTCTTGAAAAACATTTGCGGAAAATGGAACACGGAGCAGTGAAACTTTCACTGTGAAAGCTGGATTCACTTGTGCGCGTGTCCCTGCGTTCTCTGCGTCCTGCGTAATGAGATCTGATTGGCTGCCAGGTAAAGTTACCTGGTAAAGTGCGCCAACTGTCAGCCAATCAGATCTCATTACGCAGGACGCAGAGAACGCAGGGAAAAGCGCACATGTGAATCCAGCTTTCACAGTGAAAGTTTCACTGCTCCGTGTTCCATTTTCCGCAAATGTTTTTCAAGAGGAAAACATTTCTTGGTACCCTTTCCAAGCCGGGTGAATAATACAACTAAGATGTGAGAGTGCAGGCTGAGGCGGGTCCTTAGGAAGATATTGAATCAAGATCTTCCATCCTCCATGCGGTTGCCAGGACCAGCATCTCTCGCTCGGGCGACACGTTCGCTGCAAGAGATAGGCGTTCTGAATGCTTGAAAGGGTGCGCCGAGAGAATAAAAGAACCTTGTTGCATCAGGTAGTATCCCAGACTCAATAGTAGGGCGTTTAACCATCCGTTGCTGGTTGAATTTACTCCTAAAACATCTTCACTGTCCTCAACTTGAGTGGCTACCTGTAGAACGCTGAACTCAATATCAATCGAAGGATCAGTCTCATAAACTAACCAGTGGTGCGCAGATGACTCACAATACTTCCAAATCTTGATTTTTGAACTTTCGGCATAATTTGACCGTATTACATAAGGTAAAAAATTGATTGCAAGACCAAAAACGCTCGAATCGGTTCGTTTTTGTGGATACAAAAAAAAATTAAAATGAAAAATTAAAAGTAATAATATATCGAAAACACTGTGAGTAATTCAAATACCGGTTAAACAGGAAGATAGTCTGTGCCTAGACGAACAGACCAGTTCAAGAAATTTGGAAAAAAGTTAAAAATTGATGGAGCTATGGCCATTTTTGTGAATGGTTTTTATAAAAAGTGTTTCAACTTCGTTTTACGGAGTGGATTTGGACGTCGAGAAAATCAGGATCTGGTTAAAGGTTCAGAATGAATCTCACCGACGTACTTTGAGCATTCCAGAACAAACAATGTTTCAAATTCCTTTGATTCGTTTGTCCGTTTGTGCATATCAACAAAAACAGCGATGTCTCTCTCAATATTCAACCTTCCGCTGAAACGCTCGTTTTAGCTGGAACCATAACCCTAGTGGAATTTCAAATACAGTCAAATACATGTTGGAGACTTCAAAAATAAACCGGTTTGAGCATTTGTCAAGAAGTCTTGGTGGACGTCAAATAAGCGTCTAAATGCATACAATTGAATTTTTCATGCATGAAAGTCGAAAAGCTTGAAATTGAGTTTTTATTCAATTTCAAAAAGAAGGCGGTTACTCAAGTTCACTTGCTGTAATTTTTTTACTTATATGGAAGCAATGAATAAAATCGGAGCTTCGGAAAAAAGTTTTACTCAAACAAATTTACTCGGAATTACTTATTGAACAAGCATCTGGGTCATTTAAATAAATCACCATAGCTCCCTCAATTCTCAACGTTTTCCCTAACTTCTTGAACTAAAGTGGTCTCGACAAGACCAATAATTATAATTATTATTCTGTTTAACCCGAATTTGAATTACTCACAGTCTTGCGATATATTAGCACATTTAGTGTTTTCTATTTCATTTTTTTCTGGCCGCAACAATGAACCGATTCGAGCGTTCTTGGTCTCAAATTCATCGTTTTTTCTTGCAGAATACAAGGATATTTTTTATATTCCGATAACTAGACGTATTTTGATTCTAAGCTGGTTTTAAAATCTGCATAGCGAGTTTTTTAATATTTTGGCCGAAACAGCCTCAAAAGTAGTCAAAATATTATCAAATTGTGTAAATAATTTAGGCAATAAAATACAGAAGTATTGTGAGTTATCTACGAACCACTTTTTTTACGGGGTTTTTAAGAGGGAAGCTCCAGCCTTCAAGTTAATTTTTTCTCATTACTCGCTTATGTTGAGTCCTTAATTTTTCGACTCGAGGTTTAATCATGTTCTCTGTTCACCATACGAGAGAACGCGATAACATTTATCTCAGACGGCGAGTTACAAAACATCCTTTTTTACGCATTTCACGCGAGAAAACAGGACAATACAAGGCGCGAGATCGTAAATAAAATTGTCGACTTTACCTCTGTTGACACGTAGGAGTTAAGATGGTATCTCGTGCCTCAGGTAGAGGTCGTAAAACTTATGGAATATGATGAAACGCTCTTAGGAGGGAGAAAAGCCGGGCGTAAAATAGTCGACAATAACATCTCCGAGTTGATCTATCGCTGTAAAAATAGTACGGACAGGGCGAGATGTAATATGATTGGTCGGATGTGCAGTACGACGTGCAAGAACGGATTTATGGCTGTACCTATTTTACGGCCTGACATCCTTCCTGTGCTTGCATGTCTTGCACGCAGAAGAAGCTACCGATGGCGACGCGTCGAAACGTGAAAGAGGTCACGCACAGAATAGCAAATATGAGCATAGGAAGTTATAGCATGGAGGTTTCTTTGTCCCGCGCTCAGCGTAGGTCGTGATATGTTCATGCATAAGAAAATACCAGCGACGGAGAGCTTTTTTCGGTATTGTCTGCGATGTTTTTCCTTCTGAAAGAAAATGCATTTGCGTTAAAGCCGATTTCGGATGAAATGACGTGACCGGATTTTCCACCGCGGAATCGAACCTGCTAACACTTCCTGGAGGTCAATTCAGTGAAGAATGCTACTGATGACATATTTTGATTTGCGGCAAATTTTTAAAAGTGCGTAGTGAGTCTTTTATAGGTATTTTTGACCGTAACAGCCTCAAAAGTAGTCAAAATATGATCAAATTGTGTAAAAAATGTACGTATGTAATGAAATATAGAAGTATTGGGTGTGAGGTATCTACGCTGGTTTTATCTGGTTTTAAGGGTTTTCCAGGAAAATCGCGCTCTGCGCCACAAAACTAACATTTTTCCCCATTCAAAACCTCTTAAAAATCAGAAAAAATCATGAAAACCGAAATTAAAAACATTTTCCTGAAAATACCTTGGGAACACACCAGTACAGGGACGGCAAGAATAGGTATTGGGGCTTATTCTGCCAGCCAGGATGCAAGTAGGTAACTTATTTGAGTGTTTCCGTTTGAAGAAACCTCAAGAAATGATGAGAATATGATTGCTAAGCAATAAGATGTGCCTCCAGGTTGGAAATTTGAGATCAGAGACGCTGCCGGAATTGGAAACGTCAGCGGCAAATCTATCGAAGGCTGGGCTGCTTCTGACGGAACGGAAACATCTTCGACTTTTCCTCGCATCACTTTGCCATTCCGGGGAGACATATTTCAATTATAGCGTGTAACAAAGGCATGTCAACGGCAATTCCGGAATGGTAATCGAAAAGTTCGCGAGCGAAAGTCGAACGGAATTGTTCAAAAAGCAAAAAGGAGCGTCCATGCTGCTGTCGAAATGTTCGAGCTTTCGAATGATTTTTGAATTATGAAGAATCGTCAGGGAGAAAATTTTCTCATAAAAATATGGAAGTATTGTGTGTCATTTGCGCACCGCTGGTTTTCCCATCCGATATTATAACGTCGCTCGAGAGACTTTTCAACATTCCATGCCAACACCTCGCACATACGTGATGTGATTGATGCTACTCAGCTGACGGGTATTCGAATCGAATTGGCTCAAACGTCGGGGAGTCCCATTTTCTCGACGAGAATCGAGTTGGGGGTATCCAGTTGCTATTACTTCTCATTCTTCCCTCCCCAGCCGTAGATCTGAATCGGATAAAGAAAGTACAAATCTTATATCTCTTGTCGGGTTGTTCCTAGGCTGGTTTCTAGAGATACTTTTCCGCCCGTCTGAAATATTCACAGTGATAAAGCAGAAGCAAGAGCTTCGCCGTCGTTCCATTGCCAATTCCCTCTGCTCCGATTTCAGCCGCCTTCAGTCCCAAACTGAGTTGTGTAGCGCCGGGTTGTTTTCACGCTTTTTTTGCATCCTGAAAAGTGAAATACTTTTTCACGGACGGTTCACTACGGCCTTGAATTATGCTGAAATCCGTAAGTGGATCAGAATATGAGTTCTGGGCGAAATTGGAAGAAAAGTTGTTCAAAATCTTTTTACTTCCATGTTTACAGAGTACTTAAATGGAAGTATTATAATCGTCCTAAAATCGAGAATCGGACCGAGGCTTCAGAAAAAACGTTTACCTATTTATACACGTTTACTCAAAATCAATTCCCGAATAAGTGTTAATGTGTCCCTCCGTCCGTCTGTGGTCATTCACAAAAACGGCCATAGCCATCTCAATTCTCAACCTTTTTTCAAATTTCTTGAACTGAAATGTTTGTCTCGATAAGACCTAACATCCTGTTTAATCGGAATTTGAATAAGTCACGGTACTTCCGATATATTTGCATTTTTAGTTTTTTCTATTTCATTTTTTTCCGGCTACAAAATTGAACCGATTTAGGCGTTCTTGGTCTTAAAATCTTTGTTTTACCTTGCAGAGTATGTGGATATTTTTTATGTACCCATAACATGGCATATTCTTGTTTTAGGAGAGTTTTAAAATTTGCATAGTGAGTTTTTGATATTTTTGACCTAAGCACCCTCAAAAGCAGTCAAAACATAATCCAATTGTGTCAAAAATGTACGTATCAAAATATGGAAGTATTGTGTGTTATCTACGCACCACTGGTTAATCTATAGAACCTTATTTTTCGGAAAAATTATCAATTAATTTTCATGTCGAAATTACCAAAGAATTGGTCAGTCCAGACTGTCTGTGGGATGGGGAGGGGAACTCTCTGACGTGTGATGCCCGTATCCGTAAAGCCCGGACTGGTATACCCGGCAAAACATTTCACCAGACCCACGACCTAACAATAATAATTGCGCATTGCCATTAACTTTTCACCTGATAGCTGCTATCACGCGATGCAAGGATAAATGGGTTATAAATGAATTGTCCGCTCGAGCTAACTGTAGCTATTCGAGCAAAACAAATTGCCCCGGTCGTTTTGGCGGTTTTTACCAACACCCCGTTCTTTGGGAGTAATGTCGTGCCCTTTCGAGGTTTGGATTATCCATAATTGTTTTCAGACCCGGTTAGCTTCATGTTGTTGCAGTTCTACTCCCTTTTTGAATGAACTAAAAATCACTCAGGTCTCTTTTGCAACTGCTGTGGAAAACAAGGTCATTGTTTGGAGATGCCAGGTTTTTAAAATTGCCTTGACCAAACACATTTTGGGTACCTAAGAAATTTGAAATGCGTTTGGTCAGAATCCAATTTTTTTCTTGGATTGTATGGTTTCTGTAAATGGAATAGTTGAGACACATCATTACTAACTCAAACAGGCAGAATACAAGTCCATAAGAAATAATCATGCTGCCACCAACCCTCACCAAAGTTTGCACCATGTATTGCACCACCGCCATAACTACCACCATGTATAATCGCTATCTAACGCCGTAATGAGAAAATATGCTCGTTCAACTCGTAAATAACTTCCTTTGCCGCTATCTCATTTCCACCGTTATCTGCCTGACGAAATCGCATTTTTTCATGTCAGTTGGTGAAAACTATTTCCAAATGAGGTCCCGAATACTTTCCTCGAAAGCCGTTTCATCCCCCTGATGTATAAGAAGTGTAATTCGAAGAGGCGCCTCAGTGACTTTCCGTTTATAACCGGGAGATCTCCATTCCGATAAGTCTCGAGGTGAATTAAGTTTCCCCGCCTTGAGGCCAAGCGAAGGAACGAAGGCCCCGATAAGGAGCGAACTCTCCTGGAAAATAGCGATTCGGTTAACCTTCTGTGCCGCGAGCTTTTAGTTAGGTACAGTTACTTGAGCGTGGAAAAGACACAGGGAAGTAGGTACAGCTACCTAAAACCTGAACAACGGTATATTACGATCGATGGAAGAGACTGTAAGATAGCACTGCGAACATAAATACGCCGTATAAATCTTTATTCATTGGTTGAACGAAAATTTAACAACTTTGCACGGTGATTTGGCTTAGGGTGGGTTCATCAATTCAGTTTATTCTTCAAGTAAACATTATTCTCCGAATAAGTTGTTCCTTCTAAATGTAGACTACGAATTTCCTTGTCGTCGTATCCATGAAAAATTGTATTCGGATATTAATGGGTATTCGATGAATAATGGAGATTCTATGGATAAACTGATTTGATGAACACACCCTTGAAAGAATTTAGGTACCTAAATATCCCAACAATTTGGAGATTATGGCAATACTAAGATGACAGAACTCCATTGTTATGGAATTGAAAAATGACTTCAGTTCTGTAGTTAATCCTTGATCTCCTGATTTACTCTACCATCGATTTCAAGAAAATTTCACAGTCATGCTTAATAAAATTTATTATTATTTATTTAAAATTTAATACTAAAATAGTAAAAAATTATTTAGTCAAGATAGAAATCTACATAATTTTCTTTAAAAAAGAAATATAGGGATTTAGGAATACTTAATTGAAGATCCATTAGGTATGAAAACAATTTGATTAAAGACCACCTGAAGATGGCTGTTAATCGATGGTGTAGTAAAGGAGGAGATAGAGGATTAACTATGGAACACATTTTTCAATTAAATAACAATGAATGATTCCACGACAAAAGTACCTCAGAGTACACTTTATTATGCCTAGCTGCAAAAGAGACACTAGACGAATAAAATGGGACCGAAGATCAACCCCCTCCCAAACAAATCACCAACTCCAAAAACTTGTCATTGTTCATTCAAAAAAATAAAAAACCCCACATGCCTGCAAGCCAAGAAGCCATATGATGACATTAATTGGTATCTTCTGTGAAGAGGCTCAAGTTATCTTTTTGTCCCTCCGAGTGCCTGTCTTTTCCTTCATAGGTCAAGAACAAAACGGATAACGTGAAATTCAATACACAAAATAAGATGAAAATCATCTTGGGTTCTTGGACAGTTCTTTTGAGAAATTTTTTTTTTTTGCAAAATCAGCTGGGTTATAGAGAAATGGAATTTCGTACGATCGTAGGTTCTTGCGAGCTGGGGTGGCGATGGGGGCAATGCCTCCCTGAGAACCTCAATTTTCACCCTCCAGAACGCTGATTTCTGTAAACACAGAACTTACTCGAGAACTCTCTCAAGAGATTTCACAGTGCGACCCTAGAATCAAAATTCGATTCCATCTTATGGAACGTCGAAATCTCATACTGGTACTCAAGTAACTAAAGATATGAGGATCAGGTTGCTTGATGATCTTGTTGGAAAAGGAAGGTATTCCTATCGAAATCTGCGAACCCATTGAGCCCACAGGTAGCCTTTTATAATGTTACAACCCAATTCAAGTCCTCCAACGGCAGATCTTTCTATACCTGGACCCTCATCCACAGGCTGGGACCTGAATACAGGTTACCTCTTTTCAAGAATCCTCTCTCAGCAAAATGGCTGATCCGGATGGGTATTCAAAGTTTACGGTAAGAGATTTTCTCAAAGTAAATAATGTGTTCTCCCATCCTCTATCTACAGTAGTTCGCCATTTATTTCAAAAATTTTAGCGTGATATGATCATTAATTTATTTTTTCAAGTATGCCGATTAATTTAGTGAATTTTCGTTTAAAGCAATTCTGGAAACTATTGTGGACCACGAGGATATGGGTTGAATACGTGTTTGGCAAATGGAATACTAGGAAAAACCTATTGGAAAAGTGTTTTTCCTATCGTATCCGGGTCGCTCCCAAGAGGTATCTGCTCGGATTTGAAATAATTGAAGCAACAGGAACTGAAACGGAATTTTTAGCGCCGCTCAGGGGCTGAATGGCTGAGGATGAACAACGGTCACTGGGGAAGGCCTCGTAAAGAACGCGCCGTAATCGTTCGCCCGCGCCAGAGATGCGCCCTCGGTAATGGAAGGCGCGCGCTCACTACGCCTCGCCTATGCACGTCTCCCTTGCCTATCTGGGATGGTAGCTGCTAGTTCGGATTTATTGTTCTTTCCCAGACCCACCGCCGAGAGCGACCATAAACAACGTGGATCCGGGCCCTTCGGGACTTTGATGGAGCTGGGCGCTTTCGAACGCGAGAGAGCAAAACTTAGTGAATACGCAGTGCGAAGGATTGGAAGGTCGGTTAGGTCAAGAGATTTCCGAATTTCTGAATAGTACAGCATCCAAATAAAATCCGATTACACACTAAATATCACACGATACTTCCATATTTTGATACTGAAGATAACCCACAATTCAAATTTTAAAACTCTCCTAAAATCAAATACTCTGAGTTGTCAGAATACAAAAAATCTTCCTATTCTGCAAAGTAAAACAGAGATTTTAACACCAAGAACGCTCGAATTGGATCATTTTTGTGGCCAGGAAAAAAACGCTAAAAGTGCTAATGTATTCAATACATTGTATTGAGAGTAGTGTGATAATTCAAATTTCGGTTAAACAGGGTGATAGGCCTTGCTGAGACGGACATACTAGTTTAAGAAACTTGAAAAAAAGGTTGACAATTGAGAGAGCTATGGTCATTTTTGTAAATGACCACAGACGGACACACCCACAGTAAGTGTTCTTCAGAAAGTTCTTCTGCGTAAAATAGCACGAATAAAAATTTTTTCTTTGGAAATTTAAAAAAAATTGGAAACATATCGGAATCCCTATTAAATATTTATCCTTATAAGAAAATTTTATTTTGTTATGCCTTCAACCCTACCTTTAACGTATAACACTATTTTGATCAGATTTCTCCTAATGAGGAACATGCATGAAAAAAAATAAACTGTTTTTTCGCCATAATATTCTTTCTTAGGCTTCGAAAGTGGTGTTATGGTGGATGACGGTTCGGAAAAGTGGTAATTAAAAGAGGAGGGAGGCTCAGTGAAATTTGCAGATTTGAAGTCGAGCGGGGAAATGACCAGCCGCAAGGTTACGCATCTTCTCGTGAACACCAGTGCAACCTCCTCCGAGTTCATGCGTGTTGTGCAGTGATAGGACGGGGCGATGTTTGTTTACCTTTGTTGATGAACTCAGTACTCGACAATATGGAATGGAGAAATAATTTAAGCAATTATTGCTTCATGCGGGGGTGCAGAAATAAAGACCCGGAGAAAATGGTGATCGTGCCGTCAAAGCCCGAAAGCACGAGGAAACTTTGGTTTAACGTCGCGCGGCAACAATACACGAGTGCGAGGCGTCTGGGTGCTTTTCATAAAACTCTTGTAGGGCTTCAAAATCGAAAATGGAATGTTCTCAGCCGTGGCTTTTTGGAAACCGTCCAACAACACATTGATCCTTCTTTTATGAGCACTCATCACGACTTTCTTCCGATGAAACGACGAAATCACGAAAAATCCAAATAATCAAAACAAACAAGACCGTATGACGTCTTCTTCTTCTTCTTTTTCTTGATATGATGCCACTGCGCCATTCGCCTTTTGCCGTCACTTTACGAGCAGTCTCGCCCGCACAGTGACGTCACAATGCTACCCGCCACGTTCAAAAGGGCACTTTTCATTAGCGTTTTTCACCAGGAAAAATGTCGTTTTTCCGTTTAAGATCATCACTACATCATTTTCGCATCCTAAACAGCACCATTCTGGCGGAAAAAATGGATTTCGTTTTTCATGCATGTTCCTCATTCTGACCGCTGCGATCAATTTATTGTTCCAGGTCGAACGAGGGAGACCATTTATCGACGTTGTGAAAATGGAAGAGAGCCGTTCCAACACATTCCGTAAGTTTAGTTGAACATCAGTCTAGTCTCCCATTGTTGGTTGGCTGAACTTGAAATTTATGTGTTGCAATCGGACGTTTAGTGTCCCAGTGAGGAAATTCCTGATGCTTGGAAGTATGGGCGGAGTTTAACGGCATCATCCCTATAATAGAAAAATTTGGGTGAAACTAAATAAAAATGGAGTGAAACGTCACCAACCGCATTTCATCACTCAATTCGTTTCCAGTATTCGAATTTTTAACGGTTTCTCAAAAAACTTCGCATCATAAAAACCCACATTTTGCCAATTCAGAACAATCTTTTTCTACTTTTAAGGGAATTTTCGGATTCAGCGTTAAATTCCCTACATGTTGTCTAAAAAAGCAGTATGCAGTAAGCCTTTATCAGTGCACTTTGAGCTACTTTCATAGCAGATTTATCTTCACCTTCCGTTTTATAATATGCGCGTCCATGTAAATGTTGCCAAGGGAATTATGGCAATTAATAAACCAAAATTAAGTTTGTTGGAGTCGTTTTGAGGGTGAGAGTGATAGCACGACGTACCTACTCTCTAGTGTTTTATTTGCTCAAATAAAAGTTATTCCTTATTCCTTCCTATTTATTATCTAAAAGTCAAATATAAGTTTTTTTCATTTTTTCGATTTTTTATTTTTGAATTTTAATTTTGGGACGTAGCAGTTGTTTTTCATCGCGATTTTGAATAGGAAATTTAATGCTGAATCCAGCAACGCCTTCAAAAGTTGGATTGAACCGGAGATTGTTGGTTTTTGTAATGTCGAGTGGGGTTAAAATGGAAAACCCTTTCGAAAAATCGTATGTTGGCAGCGTTTGTTTCCATTTTGGGGCTAGCTCCACTCGTTTTTTTCTACACCAAGTTTGGGACGTCTACGCACCACTGGTTTTTAAGATTAAGAGGCGATGTCTTCAAAATTTGAATGCTGTTTCGCATCGCAATATCGTGCTGACGTTCCTTACACCTAAGACCGGCAGGAGCCTGGAGTAAGAGCCTGCGGATCCTTTTTTTCAAACCCTCACTCCATGATTGAAAAATATATCTTCGGGATGAAATGGAGTAAAATAAGATTGGCGTGAAGGCGGATGATGCGACGCTAGCCAACATGAAATTGGGACTCCCCTCGCCTTCGGTAGCTTGGAGTCCTCCCGATTTAACGGGTCGGAAAGAGCCGCCCTCCAACGAGCCCTCGGATATTGTGGTATACGAGGCTGCCATATCCTGCCTATCTGTTCTCCGCTCCTTGGCTGTATATCCAATATCAGAGGCTGAGGAAGACGGGTTGTGAAAAAGGTGGGAAAGAAAAAGGAGCGTGGAAGTTGAGCGAAAGCGAGGGAAAATGTAGGACCAGAAGAGGAAAAGGGTTGAGAGGATCACACATACACATTCCCTGTTCATCCGGGGCCCGGTTTTCTGTTCTGTCTTTGCACGTCGTCTTGTGTTCTAATATAAAGAAAAAACAAGCGTAACAAGGATGAGAAGGAGCTGTTGAAGGACGACCAAGCCTTGCCTTACGCCCTTTTGCCGCTCGAATAGTTGGAAATACGGATCCAATAGTAGCACTGCTGTTCCATGTACAGCTCCTTCGTTTTCGTCTCCAGGGCGTCTCCCCGAGGGCACAGAGGCGCTCCCTTTGTTCAAATACACACTGACTAACGCAGACGAGCTTATGAACATCGAATTCCGCTCTATCGAATAGAAGAACGCGCTTTTGACATCACTGACGCCTCTTCTACTGTCAACGGATTTGATGGAGAAATTCGCCTTTAATCTTTTCAAGGAGGAAAAATCTCTGAGAAACCGTCATCCGACGATTCCGAAAGATTATCGAATTAAATCCCGAATTAGGCCTCTCTATTCAAACAAGCGGGATATGGATCTGAAACAAAAGCAAAGTTATGAAACTCTGAGCAATGTTTGTAATTTCAAGCAAATTACTACCTCGTAGTTGTGAAATAAAACCTGTCGTACCCATTAGTTTGATTTACTCTGAATTTATAATTATTCGAAACCAATAAAATTCGTGCAACGAGTTTGCATTTTCATCGGAGCGATACAATAAACATACGAGCAGGAAGGGTTTTAACACTCGACCGGCGTGCACAGGAATCTATTGCCTTCTACTAACCGTAATTTTCCTGCTCGAGGTAATTGGTTCCACCGTTCAGCTAATTTGTAAATATTTAACGAAAGAGCGGAACGATATTCCGCTTTGGTTGGCCGTATACCCGCGGGCTTTTTCACCGGCCATTTATTCCGTTTAAAATCCAATATGCTTTCATAATGAGAGCGAGAGTATAGATCAATTTTCGGAAAAACAGTTTGTCATCGACGGTTCGTTACGACGTCGATAGCGATCTATGATCGTCGAATCCGATCGTGATAGTATTGCTGCAGAGCAGTGAGGTGTAAAAGCGTAAGAGGTCTTGTCAATTTAGAGGTACTCGGTTACCTGGATAAAATGTAAAATTTTAACGTAGGTATCCTTAAAATTATTCATAGAAATATTTAATACACAATTATATACCTAATAATTATTAATAACAAAATTTGAATTAAATATTGAAATGGAAACTAAAAATCATTGTCAAGCTCTTAGTCAAACTCGCAATGAAACCGGAACGAAAACTCAAAATCAAACTCACAATAAAATGGAAACTCAAACTTTCAATCAAAATCGAAGACAAACTCACAATGGAACAGAAACTCAAACTCATCATCGATTTCGAAGTCAAACTCACAATGAGAAAAAAACACAAACCCATAAAGAATTTCGAAGTCAAACTCACCATGAAACAGAAACTCAAATTCCTAATCGAACTTGAGGTCAAACTCACATTGAAACAGAAACTCAAACTCATAATCAAACTCGAAGTCAAACTCACAATGAAACCGAAACTCAAACTCCTAATCGAACATGAAGCCAAACTCACAATGAAACAGCAACGCAGACTCATAATCAATCTCGAAGTCAAACTCACAATGAAACCGAAACTCAAACTCCTAATCGAACATGAAGCCAAACTCACAATGAAACAGAAACTCAAACTCATAATCAAACTCGAAGTCAAACTCACAATAAAACGGAAACTCAAACTCCTAATCAATCTCGAAGTCAAACTCACAATGAAACAGAAACTCAGACTCATAATCAATCTCGAAGTCAAACTCACAATGAAACCGAAACTCAAACTCATAATCAAACTCGAAGTCAAACTCGCAATGAAACCGAAACTCAAACTCATAATCAAACTCGAAGTCAAACTCGCAATGAAACCGAAACTCAAACTCCTAATCGAACATGAAGCCAAACTCACAATGAAACAGAAACTCAAACTCCTAATCGAACATGAAGCCAAACTCACAATGAAACAGAAACTCAGACTCCTAATCAAACTCGAAGTCAAACTCGCAATGAAACCGAAACTCAAACTCCTAATCGAACATGAAGCCAAACTCACAATGAAACAGAAACTCAAACTCCTAATCGAACATGAAGCCAAACTCACAATGAAACAGAAACTCAAATTCCTAATCGAACTTGAGGTCAAACTCACATTGAAACAGAAACTCAAACTCATAATCAAACTCGAAGTCAAACTCACAATGAAACCGAAACTCAAACTCCTAATCGAACATGAAGCCAAACTCACAATGAAACAGAAACTCAAACTCATAATCAAACTCGAAGTCGAACTCACAATGAAACCGAAACTCAAACTCCTAATCGAACATGAAGCCAAACTCACAATGAAACAGAAACTCAAACTCATAATCAAACTCGAAGTCAAACTCACAATAAAACGGAAACTCAAACTCCTAATCGAACAAGAAGCCAAACTCACAATGAAACAGCAACGCAGACTCATAATCAATCTCGAAGTCAAACTCACAATGAAACAGAAACTCAGACTCATAATCAATCTCGAAGTCAAACTCACAATGAAACCGAAACTCAAACTCATAATCAAACTCGAAGTCAAACTCGCAATGAAACCGAAACTCAAACTCATAGGATCATTCAAGTCTCGAAGTCAAACTCGCAATGAAACCGAAACTCAAACTCCTAATCGAACATGAAGCCAAACTCACAATGAAACAGAAACTCAAACTCCTAATCGAACATGAAGCCAAACTCACAATGAAACAGAAACTCAGACTCCTAATCAAACTCGAAGTCGAACTCAGATTGGAACAGAAACCCAAACTCTTAACCGAAATCGATGTCAAATTCATGATGAAACAGAAACTCAAACTTGAAGTCAAACTCACAATGAAACAGAAACTCAAACTCATAGTCGTACTCATAGTACTCGAAGTCGAACTCACAGCAATGGTTTCGAGTTTCAGTTTTCACTGCAAGTTTGACTTCGATTTCCATTATGACTTTCAGTTTCTGTTACATGGTGAGTTCACTTCAAGTTTCATTACCTCCGAAATTGAGTTTCTGTTTTATTGTGAATTTGACTTCGAGTTTGAGTTTCTGTTTCATTGTGCGTTTCACTTCGAGTTTGATTATGAGTTTGAGTTTCTGTTTCATTGTGAGTTTGATTTCGAAATTCATTATGAGTTTGAGTTTCGGTTTCATTGTGAGTTTGACTTCAAGTTCGATTATGAGTTTGGGTTGCTGTTCCATTGTGAGTTTGGCTTCATGTTCGATTAGGAGTTTGAGTTTCGGTTTCATAGTGAGTTTGACTTCGAGTTTGATCATGAGTTTGAGTTTCTGTTTCATTGTGAGGTTGACTTCGAATTTGATTATGAGTTTGAGTTTCGGTTTCATAGCGAGTTTGACTTCGAAATTCATTATGGGTTTGAGTTTCTGTTTCATTGTGAGTTTGACTTCAAGTTCGATTAGGAGTTCGAGTTTTTGTTTCATTGTGAGGTTGACTTCGAGTTTGATCATGAGTTTGAGTTTCTGTTTCATTGTGAGGTTGACTTCGAATTTGATTATGAGTTTGAGTTTCGGTTTCATAGCGAGTTTGACTTCGAAATTCATTATGGGTTTGAGTTTCTGTTTCATTGTGAGTTTGACTTCAAGTTCGATTAGGAGTTTGAGTTTCTGTTTCATTGTGAGGTTGACTTCGAGTTTGATCATGAGTTTGAGTTTCTGTTTCATTGTGAGGTTGACTTCGAAATTCATTATGAGTTTGAGTTTCGTTTTCATTGTGAGTTTGACCTCAAGTTCGATTATGAGTTTGGGTTTCTGTTCCATTGTGACATCGCCTTCGATTTCGATTATGAGTTTGGGTTGCTGTTCCATTGTGAGTTTGGCTTCATGTTCGATTAGGAGTTTGAGTTTCTGTTTCATGGTGAGTTTGACTTCGAAATTCTTTATGGGTTTGAGTTTCTGTTTCATTGTGAGTTTGACTTCGAAATTTATGATGAGTTGGAGTTTCTGTTTCATTGTGAGTTTGACTTCGAAATTCATTGTGAGTTTGAGTTTCGGTTTTATTGAGAGTTTGACACTTGGCAGTTTGATGTTGAAAATTGTATCGTCGTCGTACGACGTATGTGAAGGAATTCCAGAAAATTTTGGTGTTACCATGGCCTCCGCCTTCAGGTACTGTACCTGTAGGCCTGTAACAGGCCTGACTCACTGATAGGCGTATCTTCCGATTATCATTGTGTAGTACGTCGTGCCATTTCTGCATTGAATGGCTCGGTGGTTTGAATTCAACTGATAAAATTTATCGCTTAATCTCCCTTGAAAGGCTAATCAAACGCTGTAATACGATTAATCTGACCAACGCTTCAATTTCATCCTTGCAAAAACTTCGTCTCCAATCAAGTTTACCAAGCCATAGTTGGACTTCTTCGCCCAAACACAAAGACACGTCAAAGTTGATGAAGTAGTGACAGCAAGGGAAGTCCATCATCAAGTTTTCCCCGCAAGTTCCGCCTGTCAGCGCCCTTTTAAGAAGCCGGCAAACTTTCCAGGGTACGAGGCGATTGCTCGTGATTATGTTGGACGACTGACCCATCTTCTTCCTCTCGATGGGAAAGTAAATGAGAGCGAGAGGGGTAGAAAGAGGGATATTAAATAAACCTAACTTGTCTTACCCTAATTCAATCGGTCTGCAACTCTAATCCTCGGAGCAGAACCTCCTAACTTGTACTCTCAGCTTCCCTCAGCCAGTAGTCCCACCAGTTCCTCCCGCCCGCTCGTGTTAACTTTCTTTCCATTACCCTTCCATCTCCTCCGCTCCTCGCCTACCAATCCGACTCCCTCAACATCCCATTCTCATCATGTTCTCTCGCCATCCACATCTTATATAACCCCCGTCCTTTTCTAATAGTCTGTGGCAGACACGGAGGCAAAGGCGCGCGGGCCAAGTCTCATGTTTCATAGTGACAAATTCCAAGAGTGGTCTTAGCGAACTTGAGTTCGGAGAGCCTTAGCGGATTAACTTATAACTAACTTTTCAGTTTTCCACCCCTGCTCCATTCTCGCTCCGTCTCCCTTTCATTTCTGTCCTCGATCCAATTCCTGCTGCGTGTTTCTGTTCCGTTCAACATCCTATTTTTTCTGTCTTTTCCCGCCCCTGGAGTCCCGTGAGGAAGCTGAATCAATAAAAATCTTCACTCCGCCGCCGCCCCCGCCGTCGCTCCGGAAACATAGCGATAACGAACGGAGATGATTTATTAGAAGCGTAGCCCGCTAAGCGTTGTTCAGTTATCTTGGAGCCTTGGTGCACTTAGCGATGCTTTTGCTCTCGGGTGGGTACCTACTCCAGGAAGGTGTTGTTGAAAAACTTTGGCGCTGAAACACCTGCACATTAAAACACGTATATATACGCATATATATATGCGAATATATATTTTTGTATATATACAAAAGGTATGGATACGGTTTTGAGAAGGCCAGTAAACATTTTTTTTGAGCCAACATTTTTGACAAAAATTAATAGGTAATATTTTGATTACCTACCTATTTTGGACGATTACAATACTTCCATATTTACAAAGTAAATGAATATTAGTAATGGAGTAAGGGCGGGTTCATCAATTCAATTTTATCCATCGAATACCTGTTCTCCGAATAAAATTTTCCGTAAATACTTTGACTGGGAAATCCACGGTCCACATCTCCAAAAAGCTACTTATTCGGGAAATAAGGTTTTTTTGACGAATAAACTGAATCGGTGAACCCATCCCAAATCGTAATTTTTGAAACGGTTTTTCGCTCAAGTCTCAGAAATATCGAGCCTTAAAATGCAATTTATGCGTTGATGTTTACTTGGCTCCTTTCAATTTGTCGGCATTCGGCCATTGAACACTAACTATTCCATTGTTTATTATCACAATGTATAATGATAGGTACATTAAAATCGTTGGTGTGACCGAATCCGGTCCAATTAAAATTAATCAAATACGTTTTACGGCTGACTATAAAAAAGCTGCTTATCGTTTGTTACGTAAAATTTATATTTCAGTTGAAAATTTGAAAAAAAATTGTTTGCCACGCTGTTTTGTTCTTTTCAAATCAACCTAATGATCCAAATCAAAGAAGATTGTAAATTTATGTTTTTACCCATGCATTCTTCGGTCTAACGCAATTCTTCACAAGAAAAAAAAATGTTTAGACAAAAATTCATGCTTTTTAAAAGCAAAAAAAAAATGATGAAGGTACCTTCATTTGAGCCCACGGAAAACACCATTCTTAATAATAATATTATGATGAAACGATTGAAATCGGGAAAAATACTAGAACGATTACAAATCAAAAATCACCGATTTCGCTGTTCATTACTTGCTGTTCTTTTTTGTAGAAAGAAAATTTCGAGTTGTTTCCCTCAGGCAGAAATATAGAGGCGTAAAACGTTTTTCCACATTTTCGGCAAAAATTTGAATTTTACGTAGAAATATCCAATGCAATAAAATTGCCGGTATATCTAGGAAGATATTTCTAAAACAGAAGCGGAACATTGGTTCAGACGTTTGGAAGTTAAGTACCGAAAATGTTTTTTATTTTTCGTTTTGGTTTTTGTGACTTTCCTCCCACTCTAATGGAGATGCTAACCTATCATTACAAGGCAAGGCCTCCGTCTGGGATAGGGAACGAAGGTAAATTATGTCCTACATTCAAGTACGGGGTTTCTACTAGGTTTTCGAGTGCTGTTAGTGTAAATTAAGTTAATTCTCAACGTGTCAATGTCCGATTCATCGTTGGATTCGATTCGAAGCTTGCAGAGTGAACCTCAAGGCCGTGGCCTCTTCAACATTGATAAGAAATTCAATTTCCTGTGAAGGGCCGGCGCTCGGATTGCATAAAGCTCTTAATTAACCTCCCTCCCTATCTGCTTTCTGTGATCATTTAATTAACATTACGGTCTCAATTATAAGAAAAGGAAGTGCTCCCTTTGCGTAACAGGTTTGAAATAAACATCTGAGAAACTTGTATAGCAAAAAAAGCTGTTAATTCCAGTTTAAGTTGGCGCATTAATTTAGTTAGGTAGATCTGGAACGAAAAAATTCAGAACCTTAGCTTTCAATTTTTTGTAAATAATATTTTCCGCCTTTTCGCGCCCACGACATAAAAATAGCATGTGATGTATGAAGCATGATTGGGTAAAATGTAAGAATAACATGCTGAGTCAGCTCTACTTAAAGCTAACTCAATGGTTCAATCATTTGATCTTAGGTTATTCTGGTAGGTATTTCCTATCGGAATAAATCATCCTTCAACTGCATTTCAAGGCTCAATTAAATTCGCTCTAAGTGAACAGTCATCTCAATTCGCTATTTCTGGGATTCTCCGCTCCAGAAATGTGAGTTGCGGATTGCCAATTCGAGGTAAACAGCAAAGACTCGGTGTGAGAATACTGGATGAACGAGAAGGAATTGGAGATCAGCCAAACCATCAACTTACTCGAATGCTTAGTAGACATTTTACGATGTTTCCGAGCACTCATTCATCTCTGGTTTCTTCCTATTTGCAGATACATCGGATTTAAGAGCTCAGCTCGAGCAAAGTGGATAATCCGTTTGAAGTAAAGAACTTTTTTTTGTTATGCCACTCTAACTGAAGGTTCTTGACAGAATCGAATCGATAATTTTTCATTATACGGGGGTAATCAAACCGAGATTGCAACGAGCAATGATGATTTTCTGCGTTCAAACGTCGGATTTTCGTCTAAAACGCGGTATAATTTTTAAAAAAATTTCCCTACCGATTAAATTGGTACATTATGTTTGGAAATAATGTAAGAAAATGACTATACAGTTGGACACTTGGAACTCTGTGCAATTTTTTTTTCGGAACGCAAAAGAGAGTTTTCCCTTTTTTCTAGCTCTAAACGAACGTTGAAAAATCTGTAATTTTTAAATTTAAGATTTTCTCGATTTCGGCGTAGTTTTTTTGATTTTTCAACTTCGTAGGTATTAGAAATCTGTGAACACCGTAAGATTATTGAAAATTTAGCGCTTCTTACAACGGTATCCTTATTTCGTGGGTACTCCGATATTTGAGGGGCGTTTGACCATTTGCCGAGATTAAGCCAAATCACGAAAAAAACTTCAAAGTGAAAAAAGTGTACTTTTAGTGTGGCTCACAAAAAAATTTATTGAACAAAAATTGTAGTTAATGAGCTGAAGAATCGGCCCCCTCCAAGAAGACAATCTTGAGTGTGAACACCCCGTAAAGGAGAATCTAGAAGGCATGACATCGCAACAAGAAAACATTTTTGGCACCAACAAGCGAACATGCCACCATCTTCGTATCGTGCGTTGTTGATTTTCAAAGTATTGCAATTATTCCAGCCTCGACGGAAAACATTGGCCGCAAAGAAGGTGAATGAAAGAAGGTTACAGGATAAAAACATTACCGCGCACCGTGGTGCGTCAATCGCAATTGCACCATATCACTTCGCGAAGCACCAGAACGAGTATACGATCCTTGCGGATTTATTTGCCGGCTGGCAGTGATGGATATAAAAAGAGCAATTTCTCGCCGGCTAGAACCGGAATAACAATGGCTGGGCCCGCTGTGATTAATTTGCCAATAAAATCGCCAACCGTTCGATGAATATTGATCAAGTTTTTCTTCCTGCTTTTTCTTGCCGGGGATGGACAGGATCCGACGGAGTATGCGGGTCATTAAAGGCTACAATTTCGCGATGGAAGAGAGAACTCGACATAGATTCAATAGCCCATGAGGCTTGTGTGGCACCGTTAATGGAAAAGTACTGAATAAAAGGTACACGCTGGATTCATGGAAGCGGAAAAAATCGTCGCGAACTAATATGTTATTAAATCAGCCCTAAAGGTCGTTTATTGAATCACATGTGATTCAACTGCAGTTCATGAAAAAATACATTCCTCGTTTATACGACATTATAATGATTATCCCTTACACTGAGAAAAAAAATAGGGCAAAAGTCGGTTGCGGGAATGCGGTTAATGGCTAGCAACCGCATTGCAACTTGGTTAATGTTAAAAGTCGGTTAATACAAATGCCGCCCCCGGAGTTGGTTAATGTAGGGCCGCCCCCAGCCAAAGTCGGTTAACACAAATGTCGGTTAATTTACGTGAATGCGGTTAATGGCTAGCAACCGCCTAATAGTCGGTTAAACCCTAAGAAAAGTCGGTAAAACCTGCATTGCATCTAATCGGTTAAAGCAGTACATTAGCCGTATATTTAGTCGGTTGTAGTCCTACATTGACCGCATGCCTAATCGGTCATGGTACTTCATTGACCGTATGCGTAGTCGGTCACTGTACTACATTGACCGCATTCCACAGTGGAGTACATCAACCGACCAGAAATACGGTTAATGTAGCCCACTTGAAATGGAATTTCAAACATGTGATCTGAAAATGAAATTTGAGTAACATTTTGGTAATATATTGTTTAATAAAAACGAATTAGGTATACATATTATTAGAATGATAATGAGAAAGTGGGCCTGATTCTTCATGGTACATAACTGTTTTCCAAATATGCGACCTAAAAATAAAATTTGACTAGCATAACAGGAACATCTCAACATTTTAAGTTATAAATGTGATGGATGCAGTTGTTAACATACGTTTACTAATAAAACATCTTAAACCTGTATGATACAGTCAATAGGTACCTACATATGTTTTTTTTATTTGTACAAATTCTTACAATAATGGTAACTATAAGTGAGCCTCAATATAGCGTTTTTCAACTTGGCGACGTTCTTCGGCAGGGCGATACTGTCAAGTGCCGGGTATAGTTGTTGGAAATCAAGGGATAGCTGAGAAACCAAACACGAAACACTGTTAATACATCTGAGGGCTGAAAATTACAACCGAGCAAGTACCACTCAAAAAAAAAAAATTAGTTTCTCACCAGCTTATGGCCGATTATGGGAAGTCCGATAATTATCACCGTGTCGAGGTAGTCTTCAAAACTCGTGACCTTTGCGTAAGCTATTCGCTTACCGGCCGTTTTCTTCCAAGATTCGAGGAATGTAGATGATTCAGCGCCGCCCTGCACCCCTCTTGCCGCTCTTGCACTATTTGAGAATCGGGGTCGTCGAGAAGAGCCGTTTTTATTTCTGGGAAAAACGTTTGTTAGATCGTGAAAAAATGCTCAATGCACAATGAACCTGACAATCAATCTCTCTTCATTCAATAGTATTTACCCTCAACGTCGATCACGTCTTCAATCTTCCTTTTTTTTTTATTGCTGGCTGCAGGCGTCGTCCGTCAGTTCCTCAGAACTAAATGGAAAAAAATCAGAAAGACAGCCTGATGCACACACAGCATCAACCAATATACTGCAAATCATCCACCGAACGTACACAATTACTTACCATTTTCTTGTCCAAAAATAGGCGTACCCGTGTTAGCCAGGAAGTAGGAAGAATCAAGAGAAGAGCCGAGGTCAAGCCGAAGTGAGAAATATCCGATCCGTGAGAGCCGATTGCCGAGAAACGCGCGAGTCAAAGCCGGAATAAATGACGGATAAGTTGCTGATGAAGCAGAGGCGATGGGAGAAGATCTCTCAAAAACTGTGGACGCACAAACGTTTTAACTACGACCGAGGTTGAAAGAGGAATGATCCCTACTTCTCCTTACAGCCAAGTAGAGGCTACAAGTTGGAGGGGGAGCACATGCGCAGGGCGCATCTCTACTCGGTTACTGCTATGTTTCAACGGTATTGCATACGGTGAAAGTAGTGCAATAACCGACTATAAGTTGGAGGGGTGGGGAAAGGTACAAGTCAATGTCAATCGGCCAATGACCTTTAGGACGGAAAGAGAAAGATATTCGGTCTCTACTCTGTTACTGCTATGTTTTAACCGTATTGCATACGGTGAAAGTACTGCAATAACCGACTATAAGCTGGAGGAGTGGGGAAAGGTTCAAGTTAATGTCAATCGGCCAGACCTGTGTTGGTACGAATTCGGTCAAAACTATGCGTTAACCGACTATACACGAGTATGCTTTAACCGACTCACCTTATGTAAAACAACCGGCTTCTTGTAGTGGTTTGACCGTAATTGACGGAAATGGGGTGCAATAACAGACTTATACGGTCAAAAGTATGGGTTAACCGACTGGGCTCCAGTACGCTTTAACCGACTTAACTTATGTAAAACAACTGACTTGGTTTCTTTAACCGTGTTCACGGCACATTAACCAACTTGAACGGTCAATTGAACAACCCATACGCGGTTGAAGTATGAACAGTAACCGACTTCTGGTTTCCTAACCTCACCTATTCTTAGTTTCGGCGCAAATATTTTCCACTTTGACAGACCTTTGTATACGGTTAGTGTTTCAAGGTCATCCTTAGACCGCATTTTACGGTTGCCGCGAGACAAACGTCGGTCAAATCTGAAGGATAGTTGGTTAAAATGGCCTGGGGGGCGGCATTTTCAACATTTCGGCATTTCTCGGTTTTTCGTAGTCTGTTGATGTCGGAAATTTGACCGCATTTCATCATTAACCGCATATTTTCAAAATTTTTAACCGACGATTTTTCTCAGTGTAATTCTTGAATTTGGACATGATGCCTTTGAAATTCTGAATTGATCGACATAAATTATTGGACCGTCAGGGTGCACCTGGGACTTAAATTGATAGATCGTTCTAACTCTTCAGATAGAGGTAGTTCACTATTTGCAGATAAATACGTGCCGAGTCGATCATTGAGCGATCAACTTGAAATAAATCGCCTCAAGGTCTACTCCCGAAAGCCATTTCTGGTAACAGTGAAGTCCCGTCTGACCACAGCTATGGATTCAATGTCAGTTCATCGAGTCCAATCGGCTTTCGAATTGGCTGATCATTAGGTTCAGTTGTCAATCGGGTGAGGAAGAAGGGGAAACGAAAAACAAAAACCGCTCGTGGGATTATTGGGGAAACGAAATCGAAAAGCCGCAGTGCTCGCTGATTATTATCCGATCATGAGTCTTACTCCTTTACGACTAGAAATATTAATGAGGACGGAAGAACACTTTTATCCGTTTTATGATGAGTTGAAATTGTGATTCTGTTCGGGGAAACACACGTACTGCGATTCTCAATTATCACAAAGAACATTTTCACAAAAAAAAACCAGTGGTGCGTAGATAACACACAATACTTCCATATTTTGAAACGTAAAATTGTGACACAATTCGATCATATTTTGACTGCTTTTAAGGGTGTTTAGGTCAAAAATATCAAAAAATTTAGTATTAAAATTTTAAAATTCGCCCAAAATGAAAAAACGCCACATTTTTGGAATGTAAAAAATATCCACATATTCTGCAAGGTAAAACAAAGATTTTAAGACCAAGAACGCTCAAATCGGTTCATTTTTGCGGTCGGAAAAAAATAAAATAGAAAACACTAAAAATGCAAATATCTCGGAAGTACTGTGCGTTATCCAAATTCCGATTAAACAGGGTGTTAGGTCTTGCCGAGACAAACATTTCAGTTCAAGAAATTTGAAAAAAAGTTGAGAAATGAGGGAGATATGGCCATTTTTGTAAATGACCACAGACGGACAGACGGACACACGGACACACGGACACACAGACACTTGTTCAGGAAGTGATTCTGAGTAAATGTGTATAAGAAAAAGTTTTTTCTGAGGCTCCGTTCCGATTCTCGATTTTAGGACGATCACAATACTTCCATTTACTCTGTAAATATGGAAGTAAAAAAATTATTCAATTGATCCATAAAACTGTTCGTTGGATTTTCGTATGAGCTATGCATCGCTCATTCGGACATTGCACATTGAAATCGACAAATTGTAGCAATGGAACGTTTATAATTTCGACAGCTGAACGTGAAAAAGTGCAAGACAATTTCGTTCACGAGGGAGATCGAGTAATTTCTTCATTTTATAAAGACAGTGTTCCGTCTTTGTGGATGAACTCAATGCGAAAAAGGCTCTCAAGTCATACTATTCTAATCAGTAATCAATTTTTTTTGTAGTCAAATATTAGGGGAAGGGCTGCAGGAAAACGCTGTCTCCTTCGCCGCGCTTTCGAAAATTCATATCTCCCCCCTGAACTGCGCCTACCAATGAAATGGAGTCAAATACAGTCGGCGTTGTTGTATATTTTGCCTCATTGTGTTCGTGATTCCCTCTTGGCGCCACTGAACGCTTGAAATGTATTTTATTATTACACGCTGGAAAACATTAGAACTCGTTATCTCACAATATAAAACCCCCATACGTACTTGCTTCGCCTGCAAATTTATTACCGAGGACGGCTCTTTGAAATTTTTTCATCAACCGAACTTTTGTACGAAGTCGGTGAAACGACCGGATGAAAGAAAATACGCGTTATATATTATATTTCTCTAGCGCGCTGTTACACAAGAAAAGGCCCAAGTGCCTCGTGAAAACTTCAATAAACGATTAATTCTACGAGATAGCGAACACCGGCGGCATTCGGTCGAAAGGTGGAGAAAAGGATCCCATGAAGAAAACGATACTGAACCTGGAGCAATCAAGTTTTATGTTTCATATCCAACCGAAAGCGAAGACGAGCGAGAAGAAATTGCGCCCGACGCCAACGCGCTCCGCGCCCAAGAAGAAAGGGAAACGTCTCCTGTCTCAGTTTCCAAGATAGCAACACAAAGGAAAGTTCGGCAGCAGTAAGTATGGCCATGAAGGACGGGTGCTGTTATAATGATTGCCTCGCCAGGAAAAGCGCCTATGACTGAACTCATGGCCCTCCGCCTTTCCAGGGCCTAGGAATCTGCTAACGGTTGCATTAAGTGTTATTGCTCCCCGCGAACCTCTCGTATGGCGAGAAGAGGGTTGCTTGAGCTCAATGACGTCAATATGGGTGCTCCAAACCTGCGAGGTGACCCCCCAATTTTGGAGACACCCATCCGCACCAATAACGTGGGGGAAATAAATTTTTAAATTATTAATTCATGGGAGACGAGCTTTTTGTCATTTTACAGGAATATTGTCACTAAAGCAGTCAAAAATATGAGTATTGCCGGTTATCTACACACCTAAAGGTTATTCAAGGTACCTCCAGAAACTTCATATCGGAATAACGACGAATATAGAGCGCATTTTTGCTTTACAATATCCGATAGATAAGACCACTGGAACTCCCAATGCTCCACATTTTGATACGTAAAATTTTGACTCAGTTTGATTATATTTTGACTACTTTTGAGGGTGTTTAGGTAAAAAATATCAAAATACTCACTATGCAGATTTAAAACTCGCCTAAAACCGAAATACCTACATAAATTCATCGGAACATGCAAAATATCCACGTATTTTGCAAGGTAATACTAAGATTTCAAGACCAAGAACGCCCGATTGGATCATTTTTGTGGCGAGGAAAAAACAAAAAAAGAAAACACTAAAAATTCTAATATATCAAAAGTGCTGTGCGTAATTCGAATTCCGGTTAAACAGGGTGATAGGTCCTGCCGAGACGAACATTCTAGTCCAAGAAATTTGAAAAAAGGTTAAGAATTGAGGGAGATATGGCCGTTTTTCGAGCCAAGGCCTTCGCGCTAGTTGGAAGTGAAAGGGGCCTCCTTGGACGCGCGGCATCTGGGTCTGCTCCTTACGGTCCGGTTTCAGAAGACATCAGCTCGCCCCTTTTCTCGTACCTCAGCCTCTGCGCGAGAGTCGCCGAGTCGCGATTTTTCGGCATATATAT
The DNA here is from genome assembly GCA_036186465.1 of Nesidiocoris tenuis. Taxonomy (NCBI): domain Eukaryota; kingdom Metazoa; phylum Arthropoda; class Insecta; order Hemiptera; family Miridae; genus Nesidiocoris; species Nesidiocoris tenuis. The sequence goes on along the minus strand of AP028915.1, from coordinate 13,082,963 downwards.
AACGTTATAACTGTCTCACAATTTTCTATCAAATTACCGAATGAAATTGATTTTTTGCCTGTATAGAATTGATTTTTTGCACAAAAATTCACATTACTAGGAAAAAAGTCAAATTTTTCCAAGCTTCGATACGATTTTCGATTTTAAGACGATTAAGTAAAATACTTCCATGTAGTTACCTACTTCGTACATATGGGAGTAAAAAAACTAATAATCTACATCCGAAACCGTGGAAACTCCAAGTACCTTATTAAGTACCAACTTTTCCCCTGCAATAGACTCACGTCTGTGTAAACCTCACACGCGAGCGACGTCGGGTTGAAAAATGATCCCCCACCTCGAAGTGCGGAAATGCCAATGGCTGAACTCCGCGAACGTTCTCGCCCCGAATGTGTTAACGGTCGTGTTAAGTGTTATTGCTGCCGGCGAAAATTCACTTTCGCGGTAGTTTGACGATGGCTGTTGGATGTGGGGGATCCCAGAAGTACGAGGCGAACTATAGGCGGAAGTTTGGGGAGCCAGAACGCGTAACTTAGATGAGATAGCCGCACACGTTGCTCCCGGCAGTGCCACCATTTGCCAAGATCACAACTTTGCAACCGCTGTCGAAATCCAATACCAACATTTGCAATATGCCATAAGTGCCTTATTTTTATAGAGCGCCGACGGTATTATTGCTGTTGTGAATTGAGTAAATTTTCAGTTGGGAGTCGGACAGAAGAAAACATATCCTCATTGACGTGCCTCATCTAATTAAATAACGTGTCCCGTTCTAGGTGTAAACGATGAAATTGGGAAGAACTAGTCCGGAAAAGGGTTAAAAATTCCGTCAACCGCACAATCCTAGAATTTCCTTGAATATTTGCATTTATCCTAATTTAAAACCACTAAGTACCACCATAAAACCACTGAATAAAAATCACTAATGCCACCAATAAAAACCAAATAAAATAGTAAACCAACTAAAAAAAAATTAACATCTTCAATGATGAATGGTCGGCCGTAGTGCGGATTGGTGAAAAACTAATCGGGATTCGTCCAGTGAAATTTTACACCAAGAAATAAACATGTTAAACCTATTTGCTGAACTTACCTACTTCATAAATGTTCAACTCGAGGGATGAGAGTTTCTCAATATCCCACTAACTGCTAAAAACTTTCCAATCATCCAGGACTAAACCAATAACTGAGGCGCCTGAGCGCCATTAGTTCGTTTCTGTCGAGCAGCTTCGTCAGGTAAATGGAGCAAGTCGACCACCGGGCGAGCCGGAGCAGCTGAAGGCTTCCCTAGTAATTCCCATGGGATCGAATGCTCTTTGATCTACTAGATTCTCGTCTAAGTTGTCATTGTTAGAGGGCCACGTTCAAAGCGAAGGTGTTTCCAAAGCCCCGCCGCCCGATTTGCTAGACAGCGAACTAGGAGCGGCAGAGGATGGCAATTATGATCTAGGACGAGCCATCCGGGTCTCAGTCGCGCCCTCGGGTTGTAAGGATGTATATTATTGAAATGCTAGACGAAGGATCAAAGCGGAATGTGCACCATATCACACTGCCCGGCTCGCTCGAGTGTTGGACAAAATTGTGCACCTCATTTCGAGTTGCTGAGTTCTCAATATGGCTTCAGAGTCGGGAAATGTTGGCAAAGTTCTCACGGTTGCAGCCTGCAACTAGTCCTGGAAAGAACTGAATTACACAATCAAGATTGCTACTGCTGGAGCTGTCATGTATACTAATGATTTCCCAAGAAGGCATTGGTTAACTAGAAACTTGGAATGATTTGAAACACCAGAAAACTCGTGTTTTTCTATCTACCCTCTTTTGGTACAGCCTCACTCTCTATGAATGCTGTAAATACCTGCTAAAAGTTGTCATGTAGAATTAGGTATAAAATTCTCACCCGACTTCCCTACTTCCAGGTTTTGAGATAATCTAATAATAATAACATTGTTGTCGGAGGAGATGTAGGGATGCTGACAAATGACCAAAATTTCCTCGTTTAGGATTTTTGGTTTTCCTTCGGTTTTTATCAATATAATGTTCGGAACACGTAAATGGACCCAAAAATCATCTCTCCCCCTGAATTGAAAGGGACTATGCTAATGGGTATATTGCACATTGTAAAAAGACGTTGGGTTTCCACACAAATCAAACGTTACCCTCATCTTGAAATATATAGATATTTTCTAACATAATTCGACTTCGTATACGAACGTTTACATGTAAACATATTATGTGTGAAACTCCTTTTCACATTTCTAAAACATCCATTATCAAAACTATTTTATACACAAACGCGTGATATACCTAGTATTTCTGGTTTGATGAAAAGGGTTTTGTAAGAGAATCTGGCAGTTCCGTCTCAGTTTCGAACAGAGGAACCAATTTAACTTATTCAACTTAGTTGGAGTTATGCACGGCTCATTCAAGTTGGCCCGAAAAGGTCGGCGAGTGACGTGGGTGTGCTAGGAAATCCGCTGAGTTTATGGAAATAATGGCAAACGTGAAATTTCCGTCGTCGTGCCATGAAAATAGTTTTGCTTTTGATGCTTTAGCGTTCATTCTTTTAGAGGCTTTTATTTTGATAAAACCATTTTTATCATATTCAAAACTGGGGAACTCATTTTTTGAAGATAATTTATGGCAATTCTTGAACTCTTTAAAGATCAAAGTATCCTAAACTATCGGGATAGGAAAAATCCATACGCGATCTCTGCTGCCTTGGTTTAGAACAACATTTTGAAACCATCATTACTCGAAATAACATCATTTTGTCCAATATGTCTCGGAAGTTCTGCAAGCAATCGAAATTTTAGCTCATCCACGGTTTATCCAGCTTATTTAGCTATTCACGGTGTATATTCTTGTTAAGACCATAGTAGATAGGTATTCTATAATTCAGAAAATTTGAAAAAAGGTTGTATGTTGATAAGATCTTGTAGGCGTGACTTTTTTTTGTAAACTCGCTATTACTACCTCGATCCTCCTATTGGGGGTCAGTTCGTCTGTGGTCATTTACAAAAATGGCCATAGCTCCCTCAATTCTCAAAAATTTTCCAAATTTCTTAACTGAAATATTTGTCTCGGCGAGACCCTGTTTAATCGGAATTTGGATAAATCAGAGTACTTCCGATGCATTTTCAGTGTTTTCTATTTTATTTTTTTCCGGCCTCAAAAATGAAACGATTTGGGCGTTCTTGGTCTCAAAATCTTTGTTTTACCTTGCAGAATATGAGGATATTTTTTATGATCCGATAACTTGGCGTATTTTCATTTTAGGCGAGTTTTAAAATTTGCATAGTGAGTTTATTGATATTTTTTAACTAAACACCCTCAAAAGCAGCAAAACATAATCCAATTGCGTCGAAAATGTACGTATCAAAATATGGAAGTATTGTGTATAATCTACGCACCACTGGATGTAAATGACAAAGACGGACAGATGAGCACACGGACACAGTTCAGAAAGTGGTTCTGAGCAAAAGCGAATAAGAGGAATTTTTCTCTCAATCTCCCGCCCGATTTTCGATTTTAGGACGATTACAATACTTCGAAGACTCCCGGCCTGGAACTATTTTGATCAACTATTTTGGTTTTCGAACCTTAGACAGGGTTAATCCTGGCCTTAGATTGAGAAGGTTAGAAACGAAAAGAGGACAAGAGCTGACGGCCGGGAGAGCGATCCCAAGGCAGATGAGTCTTCCGATTCATCCGACATCCAAGCACAATGCTCGACTCAGTTCAATCAGGAAACTGTCATGGGGACATTTCTACCCCACCGGAATTTTCGATCTCATTCCCCGGATTTTTTCGCTTGCTTTTCGTCCCCAGTAAGCTTTCTATCTTAGCGGTGTCTGAATTTGCCGATCGGTTGGGCGAGGTTTTGTGATTTATACGTCACCAAGGTTGGGGCCGTGGGCGAAACGGTGGTAAGGAATGAGTTACACACGAGAGAACCTGTTACAGGTAATTTGTAAAAGGTATCGCGTTCATAATGATAAATCACCATTGAAGTATAGTAGATTTTTACTCTTGTTAAAGCGAAAAAAATACGAAATCGTTATGTTTCCTTTTAGTTTCGTGGAAAAACACGCAATTTATGGATATTTTGCGTGCTTTTTCTGGCCTTTTGAATAAAAGCTGCTTATCTACGCGCTGAAAACTCATACTCAAAAATCTTACGTAAGGATTCACAACCTCGAATCCTACAGATGGGAATGAGTACGACTGCGCTTACAATTCAAACACAGGAAGGGCCTCCGGGTCACGAGCATAAGGGCGCGGGGCTCAAGTTCCCGGGATTCTCCGTGTTGATTAAAGGTGAGTGCGGGGCTCGAGTGCTCGGAGCGCCTGCCTTGAGAGAAGGGCCGACGGGCGCACTCAGAGAAACCGGCGAGCGCTGGCGCTGAGTTATTGCGTCGAGGGTCCCGTCAGCTGCGAGTGGAACGGCCGGTCCGAGAGCGGCCACCGAAAGGTACAAATTGCCGTAACATCAACTCGCATTAGTCGGCCGGCGGGCGTTAGCATTTGCCGCTTTTCCGCTACCGATGTCCCGCCCTGTATTTCGAATTCTGCTACCGTGTATTTGTCTTGGAATGTACGGTGAAAAAAATTCGCTCGACCGGTCTTTTTACTTCCATAATACGTAAATGGAAGCATTGTATTTGTCCCAAAATCGAAAATGGATCGGAGTTTCAAAAAAAAACTGTCACTTAGGAGCCGTTCAATAATTAAGTAAGGATCGAGGGGGGGAGGGGGGGTTCGGAAAATCTTACTAAACCCTTACAAGAGGGGAGGGGGGTAAGTGCTTCCTTACGTGAGATTTTTGAGTTTGAGTTTTCGGCGCGTAAATAAGCAGCTTTTGTTTAAAAAAAAAGAAAAAAACCTGAAAACTTGAAAAATCTGACTAAATCCTCACAAGGGGAGGGAGGGGGGGGGTAAAAAAAACCGAAAAATGTTCTTACGTAATTATTGAACGGCCCCTTAGGCAATTACTTGGGCCCCTACCCATTTATAGGTACTCAACCCCCAGTTTCTTGATGCGCACCATACCTAGGTGTTCGGTAACAAAATCCGGCAAATTCTCCAATTTCAACTCCTCCACGTTCTCAGCGTCGGATTGATTTTAACGCCAGCACGTCCAATTGGTGAAGGTCAGGCCAGAAATAGGACGAGCAGTTGCGGCGCCTGCAGTTGATCGCCTGTAGTTCCAGGATCGTTATAAATCTCACGTGGGGGGGTTCCTGTCGTGTTTTTGAGGGGGCTAAGCTCCGTCCATTCCGCCCCCGCAGCGTCCATCGGCGGGTTAAGTTCGTCGATACATCTTCGGAATTTAACCATTCAAACGGTCGGAGCTGAGGAAGAATGGGATCCGTGCGGCTATAAATAAACCGAGAGGCCGGAAAGAGAAAAAGGTTAGGAAATCCAGCCTTATTGAGAAGTGTAGGTGAAAAGGATGAACCTTTTACTGTAAAATGAATTATTGACACCGGAAGGCTAAACTAAGCTTTGCGAGCGAATGAATCGCGAAAGGATGACAGCGATTTGTTTCGACAAGGATTAAACTTTGAACGTATTTTTTTTTTCATAAATACCTAATACCCTTTTTTCTCCTGTACATAGCGGATGTGATATAAGTTGAAATAAAAGTGCTCGAATACCAGTAATGTTAAAAAAAAGGTTTTTGGTTATGAGCGGTTTGTAAAAATTGTAAAATAAAAATTGTGAAATCCGTTGTTGGTGAGGTAATACCTTTGGAATCCAATTGAGCTGTGTATTATCATATAGATACGTACCGTTAATTTTTTCAAAAAAAAAAATGCAACATTTTTTCGACTTCCATGTACATCTCCCTCAATGGTATAATAATGAAACCCGTCAATATGCGTTTCTCGCGAAAATCCCTCCCAAGATAATTCGGTTTCCTGCTCGTCTTCGGAGGCAGAACAAATTCACTCGAGCTTCGGCTTATTCGCCGCCGATGCAAACTCTTAGGCTCAAGACTCGGGAGAATCCGGCCACAAAACTCCGAGCAAAGAGGGGACCAAACAGTAAACAACAAACATTCACCTCGGCTTCCTCGACGGTGGAGTCGCTTCCTCTCGGCTTTCATCCTCAAGTTTCTGCCGGGGAGGGTGACCCGTTTTCCATAACCACGTTAACCAGTCTTCTCTTCGCCCTTTGAAAACTACAGTCGCCCGCAAGGCGTTTCATCTCAGACTTCTGCGAACAATGTACACAGTTACAGCCGGAGAAGACTTCCCTCGAGGGTCAAAGAGTTGACTAATTTTCAATTAGACGGGGTCGATTGTGTGCTTCTCCAAGATGGATGTGGAGATTGTTCGGGAAATAAAAGCGGAATAATTGGAAGTATGATATTCTTCCTAATATACAATATTATTGTAACTTTAAGAAAAGAGGAAATCCGGTCAAGCTTGACCGATAATGATTTTTGCTTCCATATTTACAGAGAAAATGGAATCGTCCTAAAATCGAGAATCGGGACTCTTCAGGAAAAACGTTTACCCATGCACATTTACTCAGAATCACTTCCCGAACAAGTGTCTGTTTGTCATTGTGTCCGTGTGTCCTTCTGTCTGTGTACATACGGACACGTCAGTCTGTGATCATTTATGCAGTCAAAATATGATCAAATTGTGTCCCACTGTTCATTTCTCATAGATATTATATTTTTTATATTATTATAAGAATTATTATATTATATTATATTATGAGAATTGTTATATTATAAGGATTCTTAAATTATTATATTTTCTTACATATTATATCGAGGGTGAAGTGGCAACATGACCTAAATCATTTTTTGGCCGTATCGAGTTAAGATCGGTACTAGATTCAAATTTTCGCGCCAAATCGATTGGCGAGCTCAGGTTGGACGAAATAACGGAGAATTGTGCGAAAAATCGAGTCATCAAAAGCCCTCCTCATTATACATAACACCGTCAGATAGCGTTTTTGTGTCCTGAAAATTTAGGAAAAATTAGATTTACTTTGCGTTGTTCGTGCTCCACTGTTTTTCAACACTCGCAACACCCTAGAAATTCAGTAGGTACTAACCGTACCCGGTTATAAATATCTACTTACCTTTCGCCGTTGTCACAATGACCTCTTTAAGATTCAGGGGGGAAGGTCAGCCTCCGCCCTTTCGATCAGCCGACCGCGCACCCCCACCCCTCCATCAGAGGCCTTACGAGCGCCCGATTTCTGGCTGATAGGAAGAGCCAAAATAGGGTCAGAGGTTTCGCTCGGTCTGCGTTTCTGGTAGGTTGTAATGTACAGCCGAACCGGTCGGTTTCGTAATCTGAAAATCCCTTGACCTGAGAGGCATTTTAATAACTGCATGCGCAACAGCGGTTGATTGGAATACGCGGGACGTAACGACCGATTCTCTCTGATTAGTTGTGTTCGAAACGTACGGGGTCACTAACCGCTGCAAATTCAATTAGTAAGGTATCTCAGTTCAATTTACTCGAATCCGATATTAAACATTCGACTAAGCTTTAGCCATCAGGAATATTGGAGATTGCGTCAACCGTTCTAGAGAGACTGGCTGCTTGGCTGAAATTAGTTTTATATCAGAAACTAATAATTACAGACTGAGAGTCCCTCACCCCCAAACTGAAGGTTGGTAATTGTTTTTACCTTCCAGTCTCTTGGTATGCCTAACAGACCTAAAAATTTGATTCCAAATATACTTTCACTTTGGAGCGATGCAACATTTCGTCCGTGACCCTCATTCACCCTTTTCCTTGACCTTCATTTCGGTCTCATTTAGCTTTCCCCAATAGTACCTCCAACATAAATCAGGAAAAATGTCAAAAATAGTTGGTACCACAATTGGACATTTTTCGATGCAATCCGAATTCGCGCTCCTTGAAGCTGAAGTCGACTAATTCTGTAAATAAAAGTTTCACAAACAAACAAAGAAAAAATTTTTTCGCGAAAAATGAACCTAATGGTACATGTAGTTGAGTAGGTTTCGTGTTCTGAGCAGTTTCAAGGCTGAGAAAATTCGCCGGGACGGATGACTGGTCGTGAACTTGACTGGAGTTCCAAGTCCTGGCAGAAAACTACCATGATCTGTCCGGCTAACTTGTAGCCCCACGTGGCTCGAGTTTTTCGCGTCCTTTTGTCTGTTAGACTGTTGCGAAGCACGCAAACCTTCCCATCCTCCCTCCTCTTCCCGAAGAGGGGAAAAATAAATAAAAACAGGCTGGACAGAGTCTGCTGCTGATAAATATCGTGGCCCGCAGAGTTGGCACTGGCCCTTGCTCCGCAAAACTGCCAGGCATGCGAAGACTGTCGGTTGAAAAACCCCGATTTTTCAGAACGACCTGACTACAAATGTGCAGAACCGAATACCTTATTGTATGCGAAAATCCGCCCCCATCGGTTCCGAGTTTTTTCCATTTCGTCCACAATTTTTGCTCGAGTGGAAATGTCAGATGGTTGTCGGATATTTGGCATTTGGTCATCGATATCGTTCCTACTCAGATTAGACACAATTTTATAGCAAAAATGTCAAAAATTCTGAGTACACCCGGTTAAGGTATAAAAACGTACCCCCAGCTGTTTAGGAAAACCGCTCTAGGGTTATTTCTGTTGATGAATAAACATTTTTTGCCTTGGTCCTAGCCCCTAATACCCACTTTGGGGATGGGGTTCAGTTAAAAGAAGGTATTTATTTTTTTCTTAGCCTTTTTAGAACCACTATTTCGAATTTTTTGATAGAAACAAAAACAATTTTTTATTACTGATCCGCAACCTTCCGGTTCACGCTCCGTTCTTCAATATGTTGTGTCTGATATCAAAATAGTACGTGTGCCCGATTTTTTTCAGATTTTTCGAGGTGATATAATGGGTTTGAAATTCAAAAAACCGCGTTTTTCATAACGTCTATCGAGTTTTTTCCTCACTTGAATCAACGGTATTGATGATTCCGAGCATGAGTAATATCGACCATTTTCTATTATTTTATATTATTTGGGGCAAATGACGAAACTAACCACATGTCACTAAAATGATTCCCTTCAATTTTTGTAACAAAATTGGCCTCTAGGCCTTTAGGCTAACCGTGAGCTTATGAAGTAGATTAGTAGATGTGCTTACTTTGATATGCTTTGGGTCGGTTTATCAATTGCCATAATTATAGTATCAAAGTACCTGCAAATGCTGTCATATGATTAAATGCAAGGTGAAAATAAATCTACTATGAAACCGGCCCTCAGTTGACGATTTATTTCAAGCAGGATGAAGGGGTCTGGGTGATGAAACCATCTTCAGGACGCTCTGAAATGAAGAACAGTCCCAAATGAATTCGTCTTGCATTCAGCGAGGGACAGAAAGTTATCATTATTTTAAGAAGTTTGATCTTTCTCATCCATCTCCACGATTTCGCTGCTTTAGACATGCTTACTGAAGACGCATTGCAGCCCGTGATTGTTCCATTGTTATAACGAAAATGCGTCAAAAAACTGTCCAAAAAACACGCGGAAAGTTGGGCGCTGAGAAATTCTGGTATCTTCTCGGGTCCAAAACAAGAGTTGCAAGAAACTCGGGAACCTACTGAACGAAATGAGACTTTCTTTGTTTGCTATGGTCAAGAAGAGGTTAATCCATTACATTCCCGTCCCTCAGCATTAGCAGTGCCCGGTGTAGGTATATGAAAAACATAGAAAGGAAGCCCGTTTGGGAAAAAGGCCTAGACGACCGCAGGAACAATAAGAAACTTGACAAGACGGATGCCAGCTGACTATTATATATGTTTTACGCTTTTCTCTAACGGTGGCGTGAGCTCGTTTGTCAGGGCGGCCCTTTTCTATATACAAAGGTTCTCACTTCCCCTAACCTCACAAAAATAATGACGAAGAGGAAAACAGCGGGATAAGAAGTTGCAAGCTGAAAGAAAATCCTGAGAACTGGACAAATGAACGGTTAGAACAGCCTTGATACAGTCTTGAAAAGCTGGAAAACTCGCGACTGCGCAAAACCGACGCACAAAAGAGAAAACCGAGGTGTAACGAATCTTTCAGCATTGCGATTTGTTCTAGCGTTTGTTCCGTGGAGTTCACTACTTGTCTGCTTCGCCGACATCGATTGATTAATTTTTTTCTCCCTCAAATAATTATGCAGGGGATCTACCAATAAACATCCGATTTCTCTCGATAGCCATTATAATCCCATCAGTCGGTCGACCTGTTTTGTATTAGATTCGTATTGGCAGATCGTTTATCCGCAATAAAGCCCTCGGGGTTTCTACCCGTATCGACCCGCCAATCAAGGGCTTCGCTTGGAAAAAGTGTATCTCCATTAACATTTGGATGAGACCGGTGCCGCAGAAAGGCCGATATAGTTTAGTATGTTCGGCCCCAAAGCGGGAAATGTAGGTTGTTGCTCACTTTGACACTCGAAACTGTCTCTCCTGCTGGGAACTTGAACTGAAAGGCCAACATGGCCAGAACTAATGGTCGCAGCGAATGGACTGAAGGGACCATTTCTTCATTCATGATGGGAACTCGTCAGAAAATAGCAACTGTTATTTTCCCGAGAGTGATTACTTTACTTTGCTTTATGGCGGGGAAAGCGACGAGCAATAGGATTTCCCCACTACGAAACTTGACAGCAATTTATTGTAGCCTGTTCCTATTGACGGTACGTCAATGATTAGGGAGTGGCGGGAAAATTGAAGTCCCATTCATATCCGTTGAAACCCTATTTCCAAATCATTTACAGATAACTGCCATAAGGGGCGGGACAGCTTTCATTACCGGATGAGTGCATGTGTTTAGAACATTCCACGAAACGAGGCATAATTCTGGTAAATTTGGCTTGTTAATTACGACGGAAATTCAAATACTCTGTTGTTCCAGGAACGTGAGTGCAAACATGTATTATACTATAATAGGGGCCTCGCGCAAGCGCAGTTTATAGATTTCCATTATTTGCAAGTGTCGTCGCCTATTAACCTTACGCGGACGTTAGGCACCGATAAATGGCTAAACTAACCCAGTATTACAACATTACTGTTAAAAAAACCACAATAATTTGAAGCAATCTGCCTGCCATGTCTTTGATCTGCCAGTATTTAGGGTGAAATAAAGACACAAGCTTCCGGGTGTCAGTTTTTCAGCTTTTTCGGCTTCTATTGGTATTATTCATGAGTAAAACTATTCAAGTGGAGTCAACGTTACTTCTTTTAGTGACCATTAAAACATCTATTTCCTTATATTCTTGTAATTTCATTACTCATAAAGGATGAGACACAGTTCCAAATGGGATAGAAATAAAATTATTTCCCAACTTTTTTGAAACCATGAGATGCAACTCATGAAAACACGAAAAAGGCAGATGAAAGACGATTAAAAACGATGAAACGATAAAATAGAAAAACGACAAATATTTAAAGAGCGTTTATCTTGGAAGTGTTAAGTGCTACCAAAGTTCTGGTTGAACGAGGTTGTAGATCTTGGCCAGACAAACATTTTTTATTTAGCGAATTTTTTTATGGAACTGAAAACTATGGGAGGACCGATTGTTAAGACCGCCACTGTTCCTATGACACCCTATGTAACCACATTGAATTTCCATGACATCTCTAATGTGCACGTGCAGGTACGAAATTGGAGATACGGGGTTTCAATTCTTCACCGTCGATATGCCCTTTGTGCTTTAAGGTATCGTAAGTTGGAAAATGATGCATCATCCTAACGTTCGTTACGTATTCTGTCTGTTGCAGGCTGAAGTTTGGACCGTGGCCGGGATGTACACCAAAGGCGGAGGGCAGTGCTAGGGAGGCTGGATTCAAACCAGCCTCTGGGATGTGATTCGGCCCGTTCGCCCGGCATCCCCATAGCCGGAGTCAATAATAACAACCACTCGCGAATCTTTTTATAAAAGGAACAACCTGTACATAATTACAATCGGTGTTTTAGCTTAGATGAGTCTGTGTTAGTGTAAAAAGAAAAAATAATCTTTCGTTTCATTTAAATTTTCAAGTTTAGTTTTACGTTTAAGTCCTTCGAATGAATAGAGGGCCTCGGTCAAAACGGGTAAAGACATTAGAAAAAAGAAAACAAACCAAACAAACAAACATATTTAACGAAAAAAGCTATTTACATGTTAGGGTTTGGGATAGCATAAAACTACAAAAAATTGGATTGCCTTTTTATACAATAAATTGAGGAGAAAAGTTTAACGTAGATAGTATTTTTGTAAATCTTGGCGTGTTATGGAGCTGTTGGAACCATTGGAAGATCAGGAGAATGGCACGTCGGACTTCCTATTCAAGTGGGACGATGAGTATTTGATTTTTGTGCAGAGCGATTCGGGAAATTATAGTTTTGACAACAACACAAATAGTACATTCGATTTAAACGACACGTACATAATATTGCGGGGAGATTCTCTCTACCCGAGCGGTTACTCGTTGTGGCAAATAATTTTAGCGAGCATCATAGTCACTTTATTGATGATAGTCGTGGTTGTCGGGAACATGCTAGTCATAATCGCAATAGTCACAGAAAAAGCGTTGAAAAACATACAAAACTGGTTCATCGCCTCGCTGGCCGTGGCGGACTTTTTCCTCGGTCTCGTTATAATGCCGTTTTCGTTGGCCAACGAACTAATGGGCTATTGGATATTCGGTAACTGGTGGTGTGACATCCATTCGGCCATGGACGTATTGTTGAGCACTGCCTCTATCATGAACTTGTGTCTAATATCGTTGGATCGATATTGGTCGATAACCCAGGCAGTCGATTATCTAAAGAAAAGAACACCATCTAGAGCTGCCATCATGATCACGCTCGTTTGGATACTCAGCGGCGTTATCTGCATACCACCACTGCTCGGCTGGAAGGTCGACCGGCCGGAGGAGGAATTCCCTAAATGCGAGGTGAGTTGTAGATTGAATTATTTCTCCATTCAATTCGGTGCTAACTTATTCGAGCTATTATTAGCCAATGGCCGAACAGGCGGATTCACAAGTGCCCGTCTTTGCGCGTTGCGGAAACGTCCGGAAAACACCATTTTTACCATGATATCGATTGGATATTAGCAACCATCTCCCCCAAACACAAAATCGTATGCCTTCTCATAAACGCATGATTACAGAAATTGTTCAATATCCTCTGATTTTCTAAAATGGTATACCGATCTCTCTGGAAAGAGAAGCATTGTTGTTTAGGCACACACGCATCCGGAATTGCGGGAAATATTTTATTCGATTTGATATTTGAAAACAAAAATGAAACAGAAATTCAAACTGAAACTGAAAATTAAATTGAAAATGAAACTGAAACTGTAAATGAAACTAAAACTGAAATTGAAATCGAAAACGAAATTGAAACTGAAAGTGAAAATGAACTTGAAAATGAAACTGAAAATGAAACAGAAAATGAAACTGAAAATGAAACTGAAAATGAAACTGTAAATGAAACTGAAAATGAAACTATAAGTGACACTGAGAATGAAACTGTAAATGAAACTGAAAATGAAACTAAAAGTGACACTGAAAATGAAACTGAAAATTAAACAGAAAAAGAAACCGAAAATGAAATTGAAAATAAAACTGAAACTGAAAATGAAAACGAAATTGAAACTGAGAACGAAACTGAAAGTGACACTGAAAATGAAACTGAAAGTGACACTGGAAATGAAAATGAAAAAGAACTGAAAATGAAACTGAAACTGAAAATGAAAAAGAAAATGAAACTGAAAATTAAACTGAAAGTGGAAATGAAACTGAGAACAAAACTAAAAACGAAATTGAAACCGAAAATTAAAATGAAACTGAAAATGAAAATGAAACTGAAAATGAAAATGAAAATGAAACTGAAAATAAAAATGAAAACGAAAGTGACACTGAAAATGAAACTGAAAATGAAACTGAAAATGAAACTGAAAATGAAAATGAAACTGAAAATAAAAATGAAACTGGCAATGAAACTGAAAACTGAAACTGAAAATGAAGCTGAAAATGAAAATGAAACTGAAAATTGAAACTGAAAATGAGACTGAAAATGAAACTGAAATCGAAATTGAAAATGAACTGTTTAAGTAGATTACAGTGCCAGTTTGAGTTCGCACAGTAGTATCAGTTTGAGTTTGAGTATCAGTATCAGTTTGCGTCTTAGTAATTTGAGGTTTATCTACATACTGATACATCAGTTCGAAATTGAGTTTTAGTTTCAGGAAGGGTTTTAGTTTCAACTCAGATTTCTAGTTTAAGAATCAGTAGGTACCAGTTTGAACTTGAGTTTCAGCATCAGTTCGAGTTCCAGTTTGTGTTTTAAAAAACTAGTAATAATACGACTCAAGTATAACAGTCAACATGGTTCTGTTGGTTAGCTATGTATCTAAATTAGTAGGTACGTCGATTTGTCAAGTTCAATGTTTGAATTTTAGCAATGGGCTCTGAACAGGGCTCTTTTCTAGTTTATTTTCTGCTTTCCCTCTCATACCACATTGACACGGAACGCTCGGTCCTAGATGGACCCTCATTGTTGACTCTTTAAAAGTAATCCTCAAGTTTACAGCAAGTCGCCTTCTATCAGTTTCCAAAGGCAGAGTTTCAGGTTTATTTCGTAATGCTCGGCTAATTGGCCGAAACTGAACTAAGGGAGAGGCAAGGGGCGAACCGCAAGAGCTCTCAAAACCGCACGACCCTTGGAAGCTGTTCCAATAGTACCTACCAGTACTAACTGACCAATTTTCAGTACCTTCGGGTTGGTCAGATGTGGTTTCAACATCGAACGATAACAATCGGCGAGAAAATAATTGGTTACGAGAGGCTTCCTAACCCAGCCCCTCCCTTTCACCCACGGTTGTCTGGTTTCTCATAGCCAGGAATCCCATCCAATTGAATTAGGTTGAGGTCGACAAACTTGTCGGAAAACGATTAGAAACTTTCTATAGGCCTCTCTGAAGTTCGTTGATCATCAACACGAGTGAAACTGGCAAAAGAGGTGGCAATTTAGGTAAAAGAAAGATTTATCTTTCCGAGTTCCTGTTCATGGGTTATCCGCTCATTCACAATTATTCGACAGATCATGATTCATGACTTTAGAATTGTCATCTGAAGGATGATTCGCCTTGACCCGTTTTACAGAAAAAATATTTACCGGGAGCACCTCAGGTAACACGAATACAGCACAAACATTTCAGGCCTAAGAAAATAAGGGGAAACACGAACCTTTCAGGGACATCTCATTCTGATTGATGTTGTTGACAATCCTGCCTCACTCAACGGATAAATCAATTTCGCTGTGTTTACCGAAGCGACCAATGCGGCTGATTGCTGCTCCCCGTAGGTCCGTTTAGGCCTACGAAGCGGAGGGTGTTAAGAATTGCCCCTAGGCACAAAACTTATTCGGATTATTTTCAAAATTCGAAAAAGGAACGTAAATTTGAAAAGAGTGGAAAAAATTCGTTTGCCTGTACATCGGCATCTCGAAGGTGCTCTTCGGCTGGAACCAAATATAATTAAAGAATCCTAATTTTCCAAATTACTGCTGCTGTGCCCGAGTTCAAAGGCAGGGGAATTTTTTTAGCTAAGAGGTAACGGGACCATAAAAATTAGGCAGTTATCCAACGCTATAATGAGCCAAATGATAAAAAATTCTCGGACTTCCTACTCTCTACAGCGGCTGAAAGGAAACTGAATTATACCGTCGTGACCCTTTTCCAGCACTGACAGTTCATGTGTCAACGTAAATCCATGAGCCAACTATACGGGATTTCAGTTGTCCAGAAACCTTCTCATTTAAGTTAAGTATTTTTCATAGTAAAAGTTCAATTCATGGCCGTAAATGGCTATGTATAGCCATGTATACAGGAGGTTGTGTTGAGAATACCGACTAACCACAAGCAACATGAATATAATGTGTCCATCGAGAGTATAGGAAATTTCTTTTTAGTAGTCTAGAAAATAACAGAATGCAGGGACTATAATTGTCAGTTTTGATACGTACCTAATTAAACAAATTAAATATGCACAAATTTTGTATCGTATGTATTAGGTGAGTACGTTTAAGAAATTACTCAAACCGCATCGTACAAAAAAAGTATTTACATTTTTTCATATTCAAGTATCTTCATCAACATAAAATGATCTGTAAAAGTTACCAAATACATTTTCTCCGTCACTCGTTACGCACACGTACACAAAGTATTGTGGTTCCCGGAACTCATTCTATTCGAGTGCTGCCACAATTATCGATCCAGTCTTGTTTTAGATATTGAAATAACAGGAAAAGTAATGATTTCAGACCGCATTTCGTTTTTAGAATTACTGTAAAACGTCTATACTTCAGTTTACCAGCATCAGCAAGAACGAGCCTTCGCATTATTTTTGTTTCGCAGAATCCGTTGAATATTCACCAACTTTGATTTTCACTTAATTTCACTTCGTTTATGGCGCCGACTATATTTACATTCGTTTATCAACCCTTATCTTCCTCTCCTGCGCTTGCTGATCGCCCAGCGAATAAGAGACTGGGTCATGGGGGAGGTGGAGGGTGAACGTGAATAAAACATTCAGGTTTAAATGCCTTTAACGCTAACCTAATCAAGTCAAGGCCGACCCAGACGCCAATCCAGAACGTCCCTCACCAAGACGTAGAAACTTATTTAATTTCATCAAGGACCTGACCCAGAAATTAATTAATGACTGAAATTATTGTTTATGAACGGAAATTGGACAAAAATGAAAATCGCTCGAAATGAAAAATTGCAGTTGCAGGTAAGCACTGAAAAACAAACCAGTGGTTCGTAGATAACACACAATACTTCCATATTTTGAAACGTAGAAGTGTGACGCTGTTTTTCTGAAGCTCCGTTCCGATTCTCGATTTTAGGACGATTCCAATACTTCCATTTACTCTGTAAATATGGAAGTAAAAAGTTGACATTTCTCAGAATAATCTCTCATCAGACCATTTTCCATACTTCCTTTTGAAGGCCATAATCACGATTTTGCTACCATAAAACCCAATTTATTGGCCAATTATAAAAAAAATGGAAAAATTTCCGATGCGTTCTTGCTTTTGAAATTCTGCCACGGGATGGAATTCCCAATAAAAAAACGCTGCTAAGTAGATCAGTGGCATGTGCAGATTAGTTTTTGCTATGTCCGAAGAACTCTGCAAATTTTGCACAGGGGTTCATTTTTCGATTGCAAAGACAAACCTTACAAGACAAATCCTTAAACACAGAATTTAGCTGTTATTATTCTATAATTTCGGTATCAATTTGTATTTTAGATGGGTTATTTAGAAAAACGTTTTTTCAACCAGGCAAAAAATAATCATCCTCTTCGCTTGATAAATACTTACTTACCTATCCATTTTTTCAACGCAGCTGATCGTTCAATTCCGTTAAATTTACCATTTAATCTATTCTTAATCACCTTCATAATTAACTGAATAATAATAATTATTAAATTCTCTGAATAATGAAATTAAAAATGCCTCATGCCTCAGAACCGTTGTTAAAGCCTGACTCGCTCTCATGTTGCCAAGCGCAACTGGTCGAAGTGTGAGTGCGTCACCTTGTTGGTGTAATAGGCTAGTAGTCGTAAGTAGATCAATCAACCGTATCCAAGAGCCGAGGCCAAATTCTCAAGTTTTTCCAATTTTTGTTTTGCTGATTTGTGTAATGCGACCAAATTCTTTAAATTGAAGATATCGGGAGGACAGAAGTTTTTGTGGGGATTCCAACGAGTGGAAAACGAATTTTGTGGCTCGAGTAGTTTCCGAGTTATTAAGAATTGGGGAAATTTTAAAAAACTCAAAACTGCTTCACTAAAACTGCAATAACTCCTAAACGGTTGAAGCTACTGGCGTGGCGATGGTCTCATTCGATTCAGCATAGAAAAATCCATAGAAAATGATACCTCACATGCCTATGTTGCAAATTTCCTTAAAAAGACGAATTTTTTACCACTTCAACAGCTGTTTTACTGGCCTTAAAATTAAGGTAGGGTTCTGCCGAGACGTTAGGACCAACTAGATACGGAACTTGATTTTTGGTAAAAATTTCAAAATTTTTCGATAACTCCTTCCCCCTTAAAAACCCCGGACGGCGGACGGCGTACGGCGTACGGCGTACGGCGGACGGACAAAAAATTTTTATTGCAGATTCGGATTCTACACCCCTTGAAACGTAAACCAACAAATTTTCAGGGGGTGTTAAAAATTTTTTTTTCCTGACCGATTACAAAGGTTCATTTCTTTAGAAAAATGAACCAAAATAAAAAATGTGTTTGAGTCGGGTGAAGTCAATAGACAGTGGCAAATCGGAGGTGTGGTGAAATTGGCGAGGCGGGGTAAAAGGAGTCGATTAAATGGAGTGGGGTAAGTGGAGGGGTTAAGGGAGGGGCGCTGGGAGACGAAAAGGAAAGACGTTGACGACGGAAGGAGATGAGGAAAAAGAAGATGGTTGAGAGACAGCTACAATTTAGTTCGCCGAGTGGATGTGAGAAAAGGCAGGTCACGTCGTCAGTTTCTTATAGAACTCTTTTGCCACTCGTCGTCTACGAGCAAACTCGTATCAAAGTTCATCATTGGCCCGCTTCTTGGGAAGCTCTATTTTGATGAATTGTTTACCGTCAGAGACCTCAATCGGCTCCTTGAATATTTTTTTTATTGCTTCAAATATTAGGTCTTCTAATTATTGGTTTCAGAAAAAATTGCAATACCTGGGCTCCCAAGTTGATCTCTATCCTTCCCTCACGCTGGTGCGAATGACTTGACGACTTTGAATTTTCATTGCTATAAATAAAGTTTGATTTCATTCCCTCTTGATCTCATCTCTGAGCCGCTCCAAGATCCCCCCCACCAACATTGGGGGGGTTCGTTGGAGACGCACCAGCGAAATAAATAGGCGCTCACTCATGTTCGTGGATATGGTCGATTATAGGCGCTAATTTTCATACGAAACGGAAGCTATCTAATTTACAAGTCAAATTTGGACCGGGCGTTAATACCAAACTAGCGTTCGATGTCGGCCACATTGCACACAAGCTGAATGTTGCTTCTACTTAATGTGCCGTACCAAACTCGTCTATCTTGTATTCATCGACTGAAGGTAGTGCGGGCCTTTATGAAGCTGAGAGGGTGCTAAACTGGTGAATAAACAAATGAGATAGGTGGTCCGTTTATCAACCATTTTGACAAGGTAAGTTTGAAAATCGAGCAACAACGGAGGCATATTCTTCTGGTTTTCGGGCCTAACTCCCTCAATTTTATTCATGATAGATACCTAATAGGAATATTCAATTAATTCGAGAAAATAGCCAAAATTTGTTGATTTAATTTTGTCGACTTTTTTTAAAATTTGTTCCTTTCTATAGGTATATAATGCCGGGCAAAGCAAGAAAGCCGTAGAAACAGCTAGAATCTAACCTTTTCTGCGGGCTTTCTTGCTTTGCACGGCAGAATAAATGTAATAATTACCTACTGTATGCAAATATTTCCCTAAAATGAGCACAAGTATTTTCACGTTGCATATGTACCTACTTGTTAACATAATTATCTTGAAACTGTAGGAAACTCCCGCTCCTCCTTAGGCATATTCTAAGTAGTTGAAAGGTTTACCCAATCCGGATCACGATTGGGCATTCCATTAGCTAATTGTTGTCACTGGTCGTCACCTTAGTAGTCTCGGAGACCATTAACATTATTCTATCCAAGTTGGGGCTGATCCGCTTGGTACTAAGAGGTGATTGGGGAGCGCCATTTGCTATACAAGTTACTTCTTGCTCACACAACGGTTTCAATTGCTAACCAGTGGTGCGTAGATAACACACAATACTTCCATATTTTGAAACGTGAAATTGAGACACAATTTGATCATTTTTTGACTGTTTTAAGGGTGTTTAGGCCAAAAATATCGAAAAATTCACTATTAAAATTTTAAAATTCGCCCAAAATGAAAAACGCCACATTTTTGGAATGTAAAAAATATCCACATATTCTGCAAGGTGAAACAAAGATTTTAAGACCAAGAACGCTCGAATCGGTTCATTTTTGTGGCCGGAAAAAAATAAAATAGAAAACACTATAAATGCAAATATATCGGAAGTACTGTGCGTTATTCAAATTCCGATTAAACAGGGTGTTAGGTCTTGCCGAGACAAACATTTCAGTTCAAGAAATTTGAAAAAAGGTTGAGAAATGAGGGAGTTATGGCCATTTTTGTAAATGACCACAGACGGACAGACGGACAGACGGACAGACAGACAGACGGACAGACGGACACACGGACACACGGACACACAGACACTTGTTCGGGAAGTGATTCTGAGTAAATGTGTATAAGAAAAAGTTTTTTCTGAAGCTCCGTTCCGATTCTCGATTTTAGGACGATCACAATACTTCCATTTACTCTGTAAATATGGAAGTAAAAAGGTAAACAGCTGCTGTTAAATCGTCAATGTAAATTATGGAAAGTTTTGCTTATTATCCAAAGAAGAGTTTTTTTTTTTGTGGATGTTTCAAGATTTTCATGTGCTTACACCGAGAAAGCATTTTTCCACGTCGGATTGAGAATTTTCCTAACCGGTTTAAGAATTTTCGAAAAAATTGCTATAATTTGGTCTGGGAAATTTGCAATTCGACTTGGAAATGCTACAAATGAAGATCACCAATATCTTACAGACCCAAATGTTCATCTTTGCGAATCTAAGATTGGGTTATACCTCACCGGCAAAACGCTAGCTCTATGCTGGTAGTGTAAGGCCTTTCGTATTTCCGGCCGGATTTGGATCTCCGAAACACTGAATGCGCATCTTCGAACTATGAAAGTTGAGCATTAAAATCATCATCCTTTTCCATAAACTTCGCATAAGCTGAGGCATTTAACGGATAATAGATAGTGGACCGTAGTTCCTAAATGATGCAGAATGGAATAGCTCCTCTTTCTACATAGGTCCGTGCATACATGGACACTGGGGTAGCAAAGCAATAAGAACTTGCAATGGTAATTCTCCAGAGCCCCTCTCCTCGTAATCCCAGGTTCTACAGCCGATTCACGGTCCAACAACCGGCAACAGCAGTTAAACTGCGCTAATCTGAAAAGGTTCCGCCATCAGCGACTGAACAGAGCGCGCGTTAATCGGTCCCTCCAAGTTTCGAGTGTCGGATGTGCTACGAGGATCCAAAGGCTTCCAGCAACAACTTGCGAGTGAGTTTACGGTATGGAAATGGCTTAGTATTAAGCGCCATCCGAAACGAACCGGCGTGTTACTCAGCTGAACCTTGGGGTCGCATGGTAATGTATGGGGCCGACAAGGAGGACGGAAGTACAGTTTCAAGCGGAATTGGACTGATAACATTATGTACCTACAATAGGCTGGAGTGAAATGGAGAAAACCATCATTTTTCAGTCAAACTTCGGACCACCAATATTTCCTACCTACTCCTACAATTTCAACTTTATTTTCTGTGATACCCAGAAAAATTAATGTACCCATGTCACTAATCTACTTAGCAGCGTTTTTTCGTACTGATAGGTACCTAGTTTGTTGTGAATCAAAACAGATCAACTCAACTCTGATTCGATTCGCCAGTTAATCGACTCATTTTATAAAAATATCGCTTGAGGGAAAACATTTTTTATTTTGATTTCATCGTACGAGCCCGATCATTAGACCTGTCGCAGGATTTTGGACAATGCCATGCCCCCACTAAGGGTATTGATCGGTCGGAGTCGCTCTGATCGAACTTGAAGCGACATCATTAGTCAGAGAGACAACGTAGCGAAAAATACACTTGGTGGCCCGTGAAGCGTGGTGAGTCGTTTCTTCAATCATTCCCTTACGGCTGGTGGCGGAAAGTTGCGGTGATGGAAACAGTAGAATCCCTTACAGCCATCGCACCAACCCGACAGTAACCGCCGCGACTATCTTAGCCATCATCCGTAACCATCGTTCTCGCCGAACACTCCGAGGTATCCAATAAATAAAATAGGATACCAACTCAGCCCTTTCTGTTCTTCAGGCCGTAGGTCCCCTTATCTCACTCAGCCAGCCCATTGCTCTCGGGGAACTGCCCCGGCTGATCTTGTGCCTCACCTGCACCATTGTGCTATCGAAGCTTAATGTATACGGCGTATATTTTATCGAATCCGAATAACCTTCAGGTGCCAACATGGAAAATTTGGGGAAATCAAGCACGTATCGTCGCTCATCAATATTTTTTTGATTTTATATGATTTGATTATTTACCACTGAAGTCTGAAACTATAAATCGTCAAGCCGTCTGATTGTTGGTTTCTGGCAGAATCCGACCGTGTGTCAGCATGGAAAGTTGAGACGGCAGAAAAACCAACACTGAGCATCCAATTTGAACTCTCGGAATATCGATTTGACAAACGGTCGCCTGGTAGTCCACTGGTTAAGGCATCCGCCTGCGGAGCTAGGGGTTCATACATTGTATTAAGAGTTAAGCATATTCATAATTTACTGCCGAAAATCATTTTTTCGGTACAGCTGCATTAGGGATTTCAATCCTTTTCGTAGTTTTTAGTACTTTTCTATTCCCATGAAGCTGTCCAAATCTGAAAATGTCCAAATCGTGCTTCCGGTCCATTTTCAGCGTGGGACTAAATAATAAAAAAAAGTTCTGCTTCCTCACGCTTCATTCCTTTATTTTTCGTGAATTTTCAAACGCGCCAATTGGGGCAACTTCCTCCATCAAGACTGGCCTCTCAGGGCGAAGACAATTCTGGTTGCGCATACATTTTTATTGCACAAACGCCGCTTTGTTGATCAAAGCTCGTCTACTCTCCTATCATGATTGGGCAGGCTTTTTTTCGGTTATCGTCGAAGCGGGGAGAACTCAATGGTGTTGGTACGACAGTCAATAAAGCGCACCCTCGCGGCATCGGGGCACATTTCGAGCTGTTGACACAACACAATGAAGATTGAGCCAATGTGGGCAGACCGATTTTCGCTTAGGTAAACAAGCTGTTCGATTTTCTCCCTGCCGATATTGGTGTTCAACATTGTTTGGCCGAAGATTCCATTTTGTTTTGGCACGTCGGCCGTCGCGACGCCTCCGAAGAGCGTTGCGGCCATTCACTATGGAAAAACACTCGTAGAATCTATTTGCACTATACGGTAACGTCAACTGCCTTGCTTGCGAGCATATTCCGAATGTTGCTCGGAGAAATCGATAGCAAGAAGACGAGCTGTTGACACAGATACGGTCACGAGCAGCTGAGAGTTCTATATTGCCATGGAGGCTGCTCGCAATTTTTTGGTTCCATTGTGTGAAAATTATTTTGCATCTTTTATTGATGTATGTATTTTTAGAGTACTTTTTGATGACCTGCTTGATTCTGGGTTGATATCTTCTCAACTTCGATTTCGCCGCTCGTGACAAGTTCCAGAACAAAAAAATGCCTTATTCGGATATGCTTTGTCCGTCCGTGAAATTCAGGACTCTGGGAGAGTCGGATGGCTGCCTCATTATCTACCAACAGTACGGGAGTTGTTTGGAGGTCAATTAGGTCTTCAAATAATCTCTTCAACCAAATTATTTCACGAGCGCCCTCGCTGGCTGCAACAACTTCGACCTCGGTGGTGGAAATAGCAACAGAACATAGCCGCTGGCTAATCCATCATAATGTGATACCATATTTTGGCTCCACCTGCCTAGACTGCCACAACGCCTGTCGTTGAGCGTGCAGTACTCTCGTCGTTTCCGTGATCTGCATCTGCTTCGAGAATACCTGATTTGTATCCCCTTGTGTAGCTGATACCTAAGTCGATTGATCCTTCCTTCAGTATCCGTTTTACTCTCTGAATGTCTGTGGCCGATGGGTTCTCTAGAGACCTTGAGACTACTCCTAGAGCGTATGAGATGTCAGGTCGAGTACCATTAAATACATAAGCGCTCCGATAATCTGCCGGTAGGTAAGGGAAATCGCTTACTTCGGCTTGATTTTCTTTGGTCTCCCCATCCTTGACCATTGGCGTGGAAATCGATCGACAACCATACATTCCAAATGTTCTTGGTAATATTTTCTTGGTATAGGCTTTTTGGCTGATTTTGATACCAAGGTGGTCTCTAGAAGCACGAGAAGAGCAAAGATTCACCTCCCCCTGGTCCTGAGGGCTGAGAAGCTCCAAAAGTTCAAACAAGAGCATATTTATAGTTACCTATAGTTAACTAATAATAATGATGTACGATGGACCTACCTAAAATTGAATCATGTAGCTGTATCGTCCTTGGTATATACTCAAACTGCTGATCCGAATCGTTACCGCCTATGGTTCTGGCTATTTATGATCCCGATTCTGAGGTTTTGGCTCATTGATTGATCCAAAATGATAGTGATCCGGAGAAGCGAGCTACCAGTGGCTCACCAATGACCTCACAGTCTGGGTCTGCGGTTCTCCAATGACCTATTTACCCAGGCCCGATTTGTAAATCAAACCGTTGCCATTGAACGGTGGTAGAGACAGGGGAACTGCCTGTCACTATTTACCACCATTCGTCCCGTCCCATTTACATCTGAATGTCGCGACTGTTAGTAATTTGGGTTTGGCGACGTCCCTTGACGAATTGCCGTGCACTGTTTCTGGGAAGCCGATAGCGCTAAGAGGATGAGTTAGGGTGGAAGGATGGCAATCACCTTCTGCAGCCATTTCTACAGAACAGATACGGCAAAGCTGTTCAATAAAGCAGCGAATACTGATGCAAGAGTCCGAGAGGTTGGAGCTTATATTATTGTACACGTTGCGAAAAGAGTGAGTAGGTACACCAGGTATGCTGAAATAGGTCATATACCTGGGAAAGTCCCATTCGATTATCGAGGGTCTCGCTGCAACAGTGGCTAACTGAAATATCGGGCATTTTAAGTTTATGATAACTACCTACTTACCTATCATTGCTATAAAATACCTAGTAGGTTTTCTAAAATTTAGAAATATCTTTGGTAATATATAATAATACTTGACCATCTAAATAATTCCTTACCAAAATCGCATGAATGGTGCGATGAACAGTTTTCCGATACATCCTCCCTCTTCCTTCGACGCCTTGGTGTTTCTCCATCGGCGAGCAATCAAAGTTTGGTGGCGGAGGTCTCTTTCCTATCGCGCCTATTCCACGTTCAACTAAGTCGTTCGTTGATCCCGTTCCGTTGATGGATGTTCGGGCCACGTGACTCCTGGAATCGGGTTTTATGAACTTCGCCGACCTCTCACGGCCATTCGAGTTGTCCACAGTGGCGTTTCCATTCGCTCGTCGGCGCTAATACCTTTGAAACTTTGCCGGACAAGTCAAAAGCCGAGTCCCATTGATCGCTAAGCTTACGACCGAAACGGGCTCGATTATGCTTTCAATACCCATTGTAGCATGTTCGCACTCAACAATGGAGAGAAACCACTTCCAACGTGAGAAAGTGGCAATTCAACGAATTCAGGCGCGAGGAAAACATTGTTTCGCACGAATATTGGGAATGATTCTTTTTATAGGGGTCATGGACTTTCAGCTCAGAACAATCGAGTCCATTTCAGGCGAGGACCGAATTGACATGGGCTGTGTATACCAGTAGGTACCTACCAGTAAACAGCTAGTGAAGCTGCCCAAGAAAATATTTTCATGCTTGTTTTTCTACCCAGTGAACATTCCAGGCGCTGCTGCCCCAATCAAGTCGGAACAGCAATGGAATTTGCTGGAACTCCGGGTTCATGAGCAAGGAAGCAAGATCCGAATTTTCGTTTAGAATTTTTGAGGGGCGAGGACAACTTGTCGTCGAAATTGAGTTGAGACTGATTGTGAAGCGGCCCCAATTGATGGTGAATTTCTCTCTCGGAATTAGTGCCGGTTCCTTGGGTTACCTCCTTGTATTTGTTTGTACCTAAAACAGCAAAACAGTTTGGGTGAGATTTTTTTTAAATAAAAGCCACCTCTACATGAGCGTTCATTGGTTGCGGTAACATTAAACTCGTGGATATGCAGATATAACAACTGTGACAATCCTAGCTTCCTTTTATCTTCTATGACGGTATAGTTCTTCTAGAATGTCTGGAACTCAAACCTGGAAGCTTTATCCTTCGGGATATATACGACAAGGCTAGTCGAGATTTCGAAACGATGCAGGTCCATCAGATTATCAAACTCGTAGCGTTCTGTTTGATGGTTGCAACATTCGGTTTGATGATCTTCGATAACGGGCGCATTAACTCATTCAGCCTTGGCACACTAGCGGTCGTCGGAGGTATAGTGATCGCGGTCTTGCAGGTCGTTTCCTTGGCAACGGGTGAGTTGTGAAATGACACTTATATTTCATTCGGGAATTTCCTCGCGTTGATTGAGGATAAGTAGGTAACATTTTTTGGAAACATATTTATTGTTGAATTAGAAAAAAACATCAAGTACAAACTACAATTTTAAATCGATATAATTTCGTAATGCATTGATGGTAGGTACTAGTGATCTGAAAAGCAGTAGAGCTTTGGTGCCAAAACACTATTTCACTAACTTGCATCCATAAACTTACAGGAACCACGATAGATGAAGATCTCTCTCAATTCTGGTCCACCATGGGATCTGGTGCTTTCCTTGCTGTTGGTATCAAGTGGGTGGTTGTTCATGCTAACACGTCTTCGAATGATGATACTATACCATTGGTGGCTGGCATTCTAAGCCTAGTGATTGCAGTGCTACTTTTCGTGGAAGTGATCTTATTAAAATGATTATTATGAATTAGCTTTTCTTTGGAAACTGTTAGTGACTTATTTACACTCTGAAACGTTTCCACGGAAGACAGCTTCGAGTAATAGGTAATGATTTTATCAATGAGCATAAAGAGGAGTTTGGATTTCTTCCGTTAAAATTGGAGTTCATATTCTTTAATCGATCAAATTTCCAAACTTCTCATGTTTTAGAACAGTACTAAATACGGGTACGAGTCAAATCGGGCTTTTGGGCCACTTTCATCAAAGTTGTGTTTTTGATTCTTGAAGCCAGTCAAACGCTCAAATTGGCAGTTGCTACCATCAATTTACCTGCAATACAGTAATCCTTTGCCAAGACCACCAACTAGATAACGACAATATTGAAGACATCGAGTGAATTTAAAACTCCTACTAAAAATTATGGCAAGGTCGGAGCAGTAAGCCGACATAAAGTTACCATTAATCCCGTCTGAGTATACATTATCTTTTTAATCCTCGGAGAACTGGCGCGGGGATTGACGCTAGGCCTTATTTACTGAGGATCGTAGTTCGTAAGGAGAGCTATCCTTTACAAAGGCTATACCCTGCATCACTGCGCCCTTATAGCACAATTCAACGCCCCCTCCCAGTACCCAGCTCCATCTTCATAAAAATACAGAAAAAAATAATCCCACAAGCAGAAGCTACGGCCGTGGATTCTAAGGCCGTTATCTCGACGGTTATATAGCCTTTTCTTTGAATTAAAGTTATTGTACTGATGTTGGGGGAGAAACGTTTGTTGGCATATGGCCAGGTTTGTAGGTAATGCGGAATGTTTGTGACTCAATCATTGATGTTGCCCTGAGGTGTTTTCGTTAAATCAATTTCCAACAATGTTGATATGGTGTTCGATTTTCAGCCATTTTGCCGCATTGCGTACATAACCACCTGATGTACATTTATTGGAAAATTGAGGTAATTGGTTATTATTCTTCGCAGCTGGACATCATGTTCTGATTTTGGATGGGTACATATAGGTACATATTGTTTTTGCTATATTGATACTGAGGCAACCATCCCGGTTCAACACATTTGAAAAGAAGAAAATAAATTACCGACCGATTACATAGGTAAGTAGGTACATTATTTCTGCACATTTTTGTAAATGACCGCAGACGGACACACAGACACTTGTTCGAGAAGTGATTCTGATTAAAACAGAGTGAAGGTGTTTTGTGAAGCTCCGATTTTCGATTACAGGACGATTACAATCCTTGCATAAATGCAGTAATAAGTAAATTTACATCGTAAATATGTATGCAAAAATACTTATCTTTTTTCCGACTAATGCAATTTTTTAAAAATCTAATGCAATATACTAACGCAAGGCTTCTGCATGATTTATTTCCCTTCTCATTGCGAGAGCAGGCACAGTATTGCAATATCAATCCTTAGATCATGAAGGAAAAAGAGTATTCTTCACCTTGACGCTTGGAAATTCACTAGTTATGCGGCTGGTTAGCGGTGACGTAGATGTACGCGGGTCTTAAATAACAGAGGAATAACACGGGATGAAATACCGAATGCTGAAGAGCGAAAAGTTTGAAGAGGGAATTATGCAAAAAGCTGGTCCGCAGACATGGGAAGCCAGACTTTCAATCTTGGGGCACATTATGAATACGACGTTAGTGCAGTCATTATTCATTATTTTTGGGGCATCTTATAAGGATGACGTTAGTCATTAGTGATATTCACACTCGTTCATCAGGAAAAAAGTGCGTTAAAGTACTAGGCAAAAAAAGAAACGTTGGACGTGAAAGTTAGCTTATAGATTTCTCCCAGCGGGTACGGAATGTGAAGTTAGATTGGTCGACTCTCAAGCAAGCTTAGCGGTATTCAGCCAATGGACCAAGTTCTCTCAGAGATGTTTCCTGGAACGAAGATAAATTCGTTTGAAGAGTATTTTTCCTCACTCGATGGTCACCCTTAAGCTCCCCCGCCGTAAAACAAACTGCCATGGAAGCAGAAGGCAATAAGAAGCAGAAACTGGCTGAATAATTTACTCCTTCCATGCATCATAATCATTCGCCTAAGCATGATTAGTCGTTTTGTTGACAACTGGGTCTGCAACATCAGAAGAAGCTGCATCAATCAGTTCTGGGTCTTGGTTTTCCCTCGAGCATCCGACTTGAGAAAAAGGTTGTGAATGGCTGGCCTAAAAACGTTTTTCTTTCTTACTTTTTATTGGGGTCGGCTCTCGGATGAATTTGTTTCCTTTCGAGAGGGTTGAGGTTGCTTTTGAATCAACAAGTCGGCCGATCCGCTGCAAATCTACGAAACTCTATCTGGGCAAGGTTTACATCGATATTTCCGAATTTAGAGCACAGAAGCTAAAATGTTCCCTGCGAGCAGATACCTGGAAATTAGAAAATAATAGGACGCTCTGAATTTCAGCGAAAAAATTAGGTACCTATCTTATATATGAGATGAAAGGCGATGTGTTCAGTTACCTGCATTATCGATGTAACAATTAATTTTTCGTCCTTCAATATTCCGCAAGCATGTCCGATAATCATCCACAATCCCTTCACAGGCGATTTCCTCCTTGCTAGACTCAACTAACCGTTAAATTGTGGAAACAAGTTCGAACAACCACCGGAAGAGGGCTACTACGCCGAAGCTTGATTTGTTCTATTCAGTGGACTTCGAAGAATTTCAAATGGCTGACAATAGAATCACTAGCACAACTGGGAAACCGGAGTTGAATTCCGAATACACCACTGAAGAAAATCATGGCCCGAATGGCCTGCGGGATCAGTGCTGTGAGGAGACGGGGTCTTTTCCAGAGTATTCGAACTAGTTGGAAAACTATCGCGGCAATGAATTCAAATGCTGCCTGCTAGGATATCGAGGATTTATCTAACTTCCAGCACTGACCCACCTATGACCACAAACCTAACGGTGGGGAGGAACGACATAATCCCATCAATTCATTCCAAACAGAGTAACTCTAGAACAAGTTATTACATTTCTCATAATGGATGTCTGCGTCCCAGACGTTGAACTTTTTTTCTTCAGCGTCTGAAGTACGAGATGTGAGTGGTAATTTAGTATTGGAATTTTGCCAACGGATCAAAATAGTGATCTAGAAAAATTATGAAGTTACATTTTCCGATCAAACTTAAAATCAGTCGTTGATCCGATGGGAATTTTATATAGGCACGCCAGTATTATGGACACCGCAAATTCCGTTTCTATCCCATTCAGCGACTACCATCAAATTGAGGATCGATCTTCCATCTCTAATAATATTCAATGGCTTGGCAACCCCAATAACCCTTGGCGAAGGAATACATTTTTCGTTCATTGCCCCTGTATGTGAATGAAGACGTTTAGAGAGTGACTCTACTAAGTAGAAGTCTTCAGGTCTTCAGGAGTAACATTCCCAAGTCAAAATGAAAATTTTCCAAATCAAATTGAGAATTTTCCAAATCGAATTGATAATATCAATCAAATCAATTTGCAGAATTCTCGGTCCGACTTCGAAATGCTATCGAGGATACCATTGCGTTTGGCAAATGATTCCTGAAGCGTATGTCTGAATGTATCTAACAATGAAAAATGTCTTCGGCAAATACATACATACCTATTTGGCCAATTGCCAAACGGTTTCTAGACCCTGCTAGTAACGTATGGCTTTACAAGATTCGTCACTTCTTTCTGTACCACTTTCTAGTCCTTTTTCTATCCGACCCAATAGATTTGTCTGCCCTTTTGGTCGGTACCATCTGAGAATCCGTATGTGAGATGACCACAGTTCTATACAATCTTTCCTTCTCCGTCTACGATAAATAACTCGTTGTTTTAATAAAACGAGGCGAGGGTTCGCGTCTTTACTACGCTTGTGGTTTTTCATTTATGACATTTCGGGTGACCCCCTTTCTTTTACGGCTGAGTTTGGAATATTTTCCCCTCCCGGCTATTACAGAACCTCTTCAGAAATACGTCGAAGCGTAGAAAATATTTCTTTCATTCCCTTGGAACAACCGAGACTTAAAAGTTAGTATCCCTGTCGCTCATTTCGGCAATAGTTCGGTAAAGCAATTCCGAATAAACGCCCTGTTTGTTTTCGGAAATTGAAGCGGAAATTCATGAATGGCTGGGTATAAATTACGGGAAAATGTTAGGCTTCTACAAGGAAGAGATAATACCTCGATATTAGGCGAAGGGTAGCAAAGTTGAAGGGTTGTAGGCCCCCGGAAGCGGAAACCTGCAACGTTTTCATTAGGCTCATACCGTCAGGTTGGCTAGAAGGTGAGCCTTCCGTTACATAATCGCAAAAGGCAGCTGAAGCCTCACGGAGTTCGGGGATCGATCATACATAAGATATTGTTCATGTATATTCTCGAAAAACAAAGCCATAAAATGTCTGAAAATATGGCGAGAATTGCTGAAATCACAACCACACTGTTTAGAGTGCAACTCTTTTGTCTATTGCCTGATTGTAATTCTATTGCCTGATTGTAAGCCAGATTGCAAGACTTTTACGTTTTGATCCGATTCTTACCCATCGGAAATTATAATTGAGTGATATTCTTCATTTATTTTGCGAAATAGTCGTAAAAGGAGGAAATAACAGCCTTATAATTGGTTACTGGAGCAATATTTTTACCTACTCCGACCAAAATCACCTCCAAGACAAACGACAAAAATATTCGTTCATGAGACACCAGCCTGGGCTGAGGCTCACCGCCTTAATTGCCGGGGCTCGTTCCGAAAACTGTGTCGGCGCAATAGGCGAGGTCTTAACCCAAATTTGGGGGAGATTCGGTGCTGGCAAATGAAGAGGAATATTCATTGGGAGTTTAACTAATTTCGACTCCGGCGTCTTAAGGATCCAAGGGATCCCACAGCCACTGCGCCCATTGGATTTATTTTAAACCATTGGCCTGGAGAGCAGAGACACATTGTTTGGAAGATCTGGTTTTTGGGATCTGGTATTTAACAGAGCAGAGGTCAGTGTGATTATGGTCTACCCTAATAATATGGATATGATGTATGATTTTTCCTGTGTTGCAGGTATGTTGACATTACCAGTGGGTACCAACTTTTGTGGAGCGCAATGTGAGTATATTTTTCACCTTCTATTTTCCCCAACAGAAATTTGAATGAAAAAAGTAGACGGGGGCAATAAATTATTGAAAACTTTAAAAAAATATGGCCTCGTGCTTGCCTCTGTTAAAGAGCCTTAATGATAAAAATTCGAGGCTAATGGGGGGTGAGTGGTTTTCTTGAGACTAATCTATTTTTTGCAGTAGGCTGGGAAATATTAGGAGCAAATATCATCGCATAGATTCATAGATGACGACAACGATGAGTGTTTGATCGAGAAAACAATATGGGAAGAAGGGGATGGTTTTTTAAAATGTTGATTGTATGTTAACGAAAAAGTCCTGATTTTTGAAGAGACGCTTCATTTCCATGGGAAGATGTAGCTAAAAATGGCGTTTTTGGAGAAGTACCTACTTTCTGTTTTGGGCGTTTTTAGGCGTGATAGGTTGGTTTCAAGTGTATGAGCAGGGATTTTTGTTGGCCATTAAATGCCGACATTTTGCAGGTTTTTTGTATACTTTTGTCTATTACATGCTGAAATATTAGGGGTTATAAAGCGGATTTCGAACGTTTTTCGGGGTTTTTCGCTTATGTCTCGAGAAACGCTGAAAATCAAAAGTTTGGAGCCCACAGATCTTGAATTTTTGAACAATTCCCAACATTTCTCCTGAGTATTGAGCATCCAAAGTCCACTCCTTAATTGTCAAAGTCGAGGTCTAAGTTGGCTATGGCAAAAAATCTCAAACAATTCTAAAAAAAACCTCGTGGGCTTTAGGGCCTAAACGGCTGGTCGGAACCCCATGAACTAGCACCTCAAATTCTTCGCCTTGACCTGTAGATGCACCAGAAAGTTAAACCAACCCCGCAAAAAGTTCAGGGCAGCCAGGGTCTCAAAAAAAAGGGTAACGAAAAAACTTGACACCACTCATGAAAATTATCTTACGTCGTGCTAGGAACGATAGGAAAAGTGAATATACCATGAAGAGTATTAACGTTTTTTTAGTACCTACGTCAGAATCGTGAATTGCGAATGACTGTGAGTAGAACTGCCTCCTAGAAGGTTCTCGGCTCGTGGGAAATATGAAAAACTAGCGCGCTCTCACAACAGATGGATAAATGGAGACAGCGAGCGCCAGCAGCGGTTCGATTACAATAAGTCAATACCGGTAGCGTTTGTCGCCGGAATAATATCCGGACGGAGCGATTGGGGCCAGAGGGAGAGATGGAAATCAAACAGACTTCCTGCAACGGCTCGGTGTCAGCCGTCAACGACGACATCCGTTTTTTTTTAGCGGAGAAAATAATTTTGAGAACCCGAAGTGCTCTGGCACCTTTGAGAAGAGCACATATTGTGGATGGCTGACGTTTCCTAATATGCGAAGACGTACCCATAGAGCGACGCTTCATTTGAATGAAGAACCTCCCTTCACATGCCCACCCCCATACACCTATGCATGTCAAGAGTTTCCAGAATTTTTCTATATCTATCCAAGTAGCACACTTAGTACGATATTTTGCAGCCGACAGCCGATATTTTGCAGTCCTTTCATGGATTCATAGAGTTTTTGACCCTGTCTTCAGCTACAGGGGGGGGGGGGGAATCCCCCTTTTTTGTAGTCCTGGCAAGTCCTCCTCGGATTCTTTTATGACCCCAAAAAATCTAGGTTATAGGGTGAATTTACTAGCCGTTGTTAGTGACTGGCCCAGAACTTGCTCAGGACCACCTGTTTTAGCAAATCTGAAATTACATTCATCGGTCAATGAATCATGCAACGAGCCGAATCAGATCAAACCACCTACTTTCGAAAAACTGAAAACTGTTGAATAAAATATGTTTGAACTATACACGAAAACAGGTTGAATCCATTATAGGTTTAATTCTTCGAACCCGCGATGGGAGATTGAAATATTCAGAGATACTGCATAGGCCACTGTCGCTGGCAGGCTGGCTTTTCGGTTCCCGCGGCGAATAAATATATGATCGGTATGCAAACCACAAAATTCCTCGATTTAATTTCCCGAATGAGGATGCCCGTGTGCAACGCCATAATATTATTTAAAACCCAAAATCCATGTTCGACCACCAGCCTGCATACTGGTGGCCAATTGAAAAAGTTCGAATCGCAACTCACGTAGGTAAATGTGTTCTTTTAAACACCTGCTTTAGGAAAAATATGAAAGCTAAAAAATTTACTTCATGTGATGATGATACCTAATTATTGCTTGAATAATAAAACTTTGCATCGAATAATTAGGATTAAACCCCAACTCCCCTAACTGGCGTGTATTGCAATATGTTATTAAGCCCCGATGAAGGCTATAACGAACGAAGGATAAAATATCGAAAGCTCGGCAATGGAGATAACGTTTCAATCTTGACACCAGCCCTGATCTGCTGACGACCTAGAATGTATTAAGCAATTTTCTGGACCGGGGAAATCCACCAAAAATTGATATTCTTGAATGGCAGTCTAGAATGAAAATTGCATAGGTCAAAAGGTTTTGACATACAACCAACATTTTCTAATCATTACCTAAGTCTAAACTTCTTTTCTGTCTGAGAAAACAATGCCGCGTTTTCTGTTCGGAATGTCCGCTGCCTATTGTTTGATCAAAGCACAACTCAAAAAGGTATCAATAATTGATTAATCGATTGAGTAACTATTACTAGAGTGGGTGTAAAATACAAGCGATTGAACCTTGTATAGGAGAGTGATGATAGGAATTACATATGTGCAAAAATAATTTTTCCTGAAAATATTGGTAGGCAGTTTTTGAAATTCATCAATATTCCCATCATAACCATTATCCCCATAACATCATATTATTTTTGAACTCGGATGGATATTTTGAACCCACACAATTAGATATTCCCACATTCACCGGATACCGCTAAAGTATAACCAACATAAATCATTCTCGCACTTGAACCCAACGGTCTATCATTCGCTTATTTAAATAAACTCTCAGCCACCTACCCCAGGTGACACAGATTCAAAGACCGAACCGCACTTCCCACAACTGCCACTTGACATCTGCTTCTGGAAGCATGTGTGGAAAATGAAATGCAAATTCGTCTGGCAGAGGCCGCCGAGATTGAGAGGCTCCCACCGTCACATAACAGGTGGCTGCAGCAACTTACAATGGAATCTACTATATACCTAGACACATAACCTCCATCTCCGCGAGCTATCTTTTTACCTAATGAACTCGGTTTTCTCGTATTTTCTCTTACCTGCATTATATGAAGGGCAACACCGCAAATAAAATCTAGTTATTCCTCTACTTTTTTTGTATCGCAAAGGACAGCAATTAACGGGACTCTTATTGTTTCATAATATATTCACTGGAGTGCCTCGACTCCAATCCAAAAACAGGTAATATAAAAATTTTATAATTTTAACATTCAATGTTGAGTTTGTACCTACAGCTGGGCGAAAAAGGAAAGAACACCATCCCAGATTCGAGCTCTGCGTTCTTTTAACGTTCCTACTCAAACCATGAAAATGTGAGAAGAGTTGAAAATTTGCTTCTTCGGCGATTACAATGGTAAATTATTGAATTATTATCCTCCCTAGAAAACTGAGATTTCCTCGATAGCGGCTGCTTTTTATAAGTCGCTTATATTTGGCTAAAACTTACCTCGCATTCACCAAGATCCTATTCCCTCGACGAAGGTTATGATTTAGGGTTCCCAAGAGCCGACTGAAGCGCCCTGACTCGCAAGCCGTACGCGATGGCATCTCGACAAGATAATGACCTACATTGCTTTTATCTGCTGCGACGGAAACCCTAACGTCTTCCTATTCGAGCCCAGTTTTCTCCAGACAGGGACGATAATCCACCGAGGACTTCATTTTGGTTCAACAGCTGCTCTTTTTATTGCGTCGTCGCCCGCATAATCGTGCAGAAATAACATGAAGCGTTCTGTTCATTGAATGAAGCGTTATACCGCTTCAATGAATGCAGCCAATGTCATACATGGCCATCGGCTCGAGGCGCAAAAATAGAAACAACAACAACTAAACTTCATAGAATGAAAATATTCCCTCCATTTTGAATGAAAGTAGCAGAATCTGATTCAATAGTCATAATATGAACAGTGTTGCCAACTCATCGGCTTGCTTTCCCCCTGTCGAGCACCGGAAAGGCCTCTAAATTTGACTAAAAACCTCTGACTTCCAAAAAGTTGTAATCTTAACTCCAACAGTAGAAAATACGAATATAAAATGATTAAAGTGAACTTCGAGATCAAAATGAACTTCGAGATCAAAGTCGACTTCGAGTTCAAAGTCAACTTCGAGATCAAAGTCAACTTCGAGAACAAAGTCAATTCCGAGTTCAAACTCAACTTCAAGATCAAACTCAACATCGAGATCAAAGTCAACTTCGAGATCAAACTCAACATCGAGATCAAAGTCAACTTCGAGATCAATGTCAACTTCGAGATCAAAGTTAACTTCGAGATCAAAGTCAACTTCAAGATCAAACTCAACTTCGAGATCAAAGCCAACTTCGAGATCAAACTCAACATCGAGTTTTTAAACTCGATGTTGAGTTTGATCTCGAAGTTGACTTTGATTTCGAAGTTGAGTTTAAAAACTCAACTTTGAGATCAACGTCAACTTCGAGATCAAAGTCAACTTCAAGATCAAACTCAACTTTGAGATCAACGTCAACTTCGAGATCAAAGTCAACTTTGAGATCAACGTCAACTTCGAGATCAAAGTCAACTTCGAGATCTAACTCAACATCGAGTTCAAACTCAACTTCGAGATCAACGTCAACTTCGAGTTCAAAGTCAACTTCGAGATCAACGTCATCTTTGAGTTCAAAGTCAACTTCGAGATCGATGTCAACTTCGAGTTCAAAGTCAACTTCGAGATCAAAGCCAATTCGAGATCAAAGTCA
Source organism: Nesidiocoris tenuis (assembly GCA_036186465.1). Classification (NCBI taxonomy): domain Eukaryota; kingdom Metazoa; phylum Arthropoda; class Insecta; order Hemiptera; family Miridae; genus Nesidiocoris; species Nesidiocoris tenuis. The sequence goes on along the minus strand of AP028915.1, from coordinate 13,046,257 downwards.
ACTTCGAGATCAAACTCAACTTCAAGATCTAAGCCAACTTCGAGTTCAAAGTCAACTTCGAGATCAAACTCAACATCGAGTTCAAACTCAACTTCGAGATCGATGTCAACTTCGAGATCAAACTCAACTTCGAGATCAAAGTCAACTTCGAGATCAACGTCATCTCTGAGATCAAAGTCAACTTCGAGTTCAAACTCAACTTCGAGTTCAAAGTCAACTTCGAGTTCAAACTCAACTTTGAGATCAAAGTCAACTTCGAGATCAAACTCAACTTCAAGATCAACGTCAACTTCGAGATCAAAGTCAACTTCGAGATCTAACTCAACATCGAGTTCAAACTCAACTTCGAGATCAACGTCATCTTTGAGTTCAAAGTCAACTTCGAGATCAAACTCAACTTCGAGATCAAAGTCAACTTCGAGATCAAAGTCAACTTTGAGATCAACGTCATCTTCGAGTTCAAAGTCAACTTCGAGATCGATGTCAACTTCGAGTTCAAACTCAACTTCGAGATCAACGTCAACTTCGAGTTCAATCTCAACTTCGAGATCAAACTCAACTTCGAGATCAAAGTCAACTTCGAGATCAAAGTCAACTTCGAGATCAAAGTCAACTTCGAGATCAACGTCATCTCTGAGATCAAAGTCAACTTCGAGTTCAAACTCAACTTCGAGTTCAAAGTCAACTTCGAGTTCAAACTCTAATGTCGTCATTGAAGAAGTCATTGATGAAGTGAATATCCTTTCATGCCCACGTCACGGTTCTCATTTGGGTCTATCGGTATACAAGTCAAGGTGGTGTTACCGAGCACGTAAGTCCTGAGCGTTTCTTTATCTTCTAGTTTTGATCCTCCATCCTCCCTTGGTTTTCACCATCTTGGAGAAGGATTTCTCCAAAACGTCGCAAGGGCATGATCTCTTTTATTTAATCTGATCCCGTTCACATTCGCCAGCTCGCAAAAAAAGTAAAATCGCCTCACATTTGCCAACAAAGCGCAGTTTGTACAATTCATAATCTCCAGTCGACGTTCCACTTAAAAGGTTCAATCGCCTCACTCCTCTCAAAATCGTGACCTATTGAGCCTCCCTTAGAACCGGGAGTAAAGAAATAGCTCAAGCGAAGGATCCCGCGATAACTGTCGGAAGAAAGGAGTGATAAAAGGAGGCAGCCCCGCCTGTGCGAGGTTGGCTATATTACCAGATCGGAGTACAGGGCTGGGCGCAGGCGATGGAGTCGCTACTGCTCACGGCTGTGCAGTAGCTTGACAACAGAGCCGCTCGCAGCCGGTCCGAGGGGCGCGCTTCGACGGAGAATTCCCGCCGCTATATTAAATTCCAACCCTCAACCGCACTTTGTCTCAGAAGAATTTTGATGAATTTAGCCCTCCTCCCTTCCGTCGAGTCTCTTCCTCTATCGCCGACCGCACCCTGCGCAAGGATCCATACCTCTTCAGCCTCCGCGTCGCCGAAACTTTCGTCAACTTGAACTCCTAGCTGCATTTCTGTTCGATCTAGACTCGTGAGATCCACGTCAGGTATTTGCGGGGACGAGCCAAGGCCCGAGAATAGCTGGCGAACTCGTCGTTAACTTAGCGCTGGTTCAAGTTATCGGAGGTTTACAACCCGACGTTCGAAATTCCGGCCTCGCGGTAGGTATAGCGGTGCTGATCAGACAAAATTGGCCCAATAATACTCTTAACCGAGATTCGAACGCTTCATTCATAAATCATATTTGGAATAAATCAAGCGTTTGATAACTAGAGGAGAGTTTTCTGTACTCAACGGGTTGTTCGGCGTTATGATTTTACAGCTCTAACCCTCTCATCTACGAGAGTGATCCGGGGCATTAGTTATGCCAACAACTTTCCAACTTGGCCTATCCGAAGAGAATGAGAGGATGATGATCAAGCCGTACCTAATAGAATTTCACTATTAATTAGATTACAAGTAACCACCTGGTAAATTCATGAACAATCTAACTTGCTCTGATGGGTCTGGAACGAGGAACCCCTCACCCCGATTAAGTTTGCACCGATATTTGTTTAATCACTGTAAGCTAAGGGCATCGTAAGTGCAGCAAGTCAAATCAACCCTGGACCAAAAATTAAAGCATTGCCCCCTTCTTTGTTGAATGCCCGAATGTTCTGTAAAATATTTTATTGGGGATGGAATACCTTATTAAAAAATATCTCTTTAATGCGGTAGCGAGTTAGAGCAGTCCTTAGGCAATTAAATTAATTTTTCCACTCCGATAAACTTTAGTAATCATAAAACTGTTTATCGGCGGCTCAGGCGGAGTCGTAAAAAGCAGTCAGTGAAGGCGCAGCCGGAGCAGTAGATGCTGTGCTCAACTTGGCACTCAAGGAAATTAGCAGGGAAAAATGATAGAAAATCGCGAGGCGTCGGTTCCGGCGGTGTCGTTGGATTCCAGAGAGTGGAAGTACGTCTGTCCTCCTGCCCCCCCCCCCCCCCCTCACACCCTCAATTTCCAACTTCGCCGGGGAAACTTCGGTGAAGAGAGTTACATTGTTTACTCGCATTGTTCCCAACAACTTGGCCCCCGGGTCTGGATCGATGGAGTCCGGGCCAGGCGACAGGGGGTGGTCCCCAGTTGGAAATGACGACGAGGAAGCCAGCATGAACAAAAAAGAAACAGAGCGCAAAAACTATGAGGAAAGAGCTGAACAGAGGAGCCTGAGCTTTATATCCACATTGGCCCCAGGGCAGTCGAGACCTTCCGGGAACGATCTCAATTCCACGGGCACACAGACGAGGCAACCTCGCCCCTTTTCATCGCTCTGAATCCTGACACTCATGACGCCCTAAATTGAGCCGTGTCACCGCCAGCGGTCAGTTGCCCTTCCGACATTTTCAGTGGAAGACACACAAATTTTTGAACCGGAACTCACGTGATTCTGCCATGTTATTGTATCTTTTTTTATTCAATTCGCCTTTTCCTCCATCCTGCTATTCATTGTCCATAGTGCTGCCTAAATTAATGTCGAATCAGCAATTAACGGCTCTGACGGTAGGCATAGTTTCATTAAAAATTCAAGAATCGCTGTCAGGATCTTTTATAATTTGTATTTTTTTTTTTTTTTTTTGTTGCCAGTTTTTCATTCTTAATTTTGAAGCTGTTTTACAAGCTGTCTTGCCAATAATTGCTTTCTGTGAATTTCACGTGTATATTATAAACATTTACACGCAGATTTGATATCGCATCAGAAACAGTATTAATTAATAACCTGATCAACTTTTTGGTTTATGGGTTTCTTCCGGATGACCTCATTTAATAATTTGTGCTCTCCTTGTTACGAATTGGCTTCTGGAATACTGTTAACGACATAAACCGAGTTACGTGGCATTATAAAGCTAGATGAACGTTGAATTTAGTTTGCTGAAAGTTTCTTCCCATCCGGCTCGGTTATCGGGGACCTTGTACTGATTTCAGAGTTGATCGGATCAGAACCTGTCCTGCAGGGCAAGTTTATGAATAATTGGTTTAGAATTTGAATAACGCAAGTCACCGTCGATGCTGAGGGATCCTTCATCGAGAGATGAACTATTTCAGCAATTGGGTTAAGACTACTTCGTAGATCGCTAAGTTAACAAGGATATAAGTCGGGCGGTTATTATTTGTGTTTTTTCAGCGCATGAATATTCGGAGAATGGAATGTTATTTTCAGAAATTACATTCTACCACCATTCTGGGTGCCACGTAGAAACAATCCAACTTATAGCCGTTCTCAAAACGACCAACTCTATGCGCTATCAAAGCTTTCGTCAATCAAGTAGTTTTCCATCGGAAGAGTTTTTTTTTCATAATATGGGATGGCCACCCACACAATCGTGGCTGACCGGCCAATGAGGATTGTTCAAATGCAACTACATGGCCCTCGAGGAGAACGTTGTTTTCAACGTAAAATTGGAAATCCAGACCATTTCATTTTATTCTCTCTTACTCCTTCTCCGACGGAGGAAGGAAGTAATTTTTCCCTTTCCGCTCGCTCTTCAAAGATGAGGAATCCGTTGGTTAGCTATGAAAATTGAAGCCACGACCTGAATATCTTCCGTTCTGGCCACATAATGCGATACCGATCTCGAGGAAAATTTTTGAAGAGGCGAGTTACAAAACATGAGCCTACCACCAACTTACTTTGTGATTCACCGATCGAACCCGAGGCATAGCTGGAATCAAAGCGAAACGCTGCCGTAATCCAATTAGAACACGATCGGAACCGAGTTCTCCACTTTTCCATTTCTCATCGGTTCTTCCCCAGTGTGACCGTTCGTTCAACCTGTCCGTAAAATAGCTACCGAACATCCTATTTAACGCCCTTTCATTCTTCGGCCAAGAGCCCTTGAGAGGTCCTCAATCGGTAAGGCCACACTCCAGGTGCGCTTTTATCCCTGCTTAATTGAAGAATCGATCGTTTGGAAATTAGGAAATGCCAAGTAAAGACGTGATTTTTACTTCCATTTTTACGGATTAAATGGAAGTATTTAAACGTAAATTATTCGGAAGCATTGCAATCATACTAAATTAAAAAAGAACCGATCTTCAAAAAAAAGGTAGATTTTTCACTCACAGGACTGTAACCGTAACTTTACATTTTGATGCCCTTGTGTCTGGCTATCAGTTTGTCCAGGTCAAGGTGGTATTCCTCGTAAGGTGGTATTATTTCACTTCCAAAAACTCAATGCTAAAAAGTCAAAATTTCATGTGAATTTATTGACGTATTACGTTTATTTTGCAAATGGGCGAAAATGCAGTGCAATCACATGCAAGAATTAGTGATGGCTCGTGAGTTTTATAATGGTTAATTGCCATTAGGCCAACGATGGCCATTAGGCATCGGTTTATGATCCCGAAATGAGCATAACGATAGTAAAAGTGTAAAATCTCGTAAGTCTGAATTTTTTATAAAATAAGGATTTGAGCTCTAGGGTAGTATTAGTGATGGCTCGTGGATCCATAATGGTTAATTGCCATTAGGCCAACGATGGCCATTAGGCATCGGTTTATGATCCCGAAATGAGCATAACGATAGTAAAAGTGTAAAATCTCGTAAGTCTGAATTTTTTATAAAATAAGGATTTGAGCTCTAGGGTAGTATTCGAGCCGTGGATCCATCAAGTGAAGCCGGGTTCCTCCGTTTTCGTCTCATTTCTTATCTGTGGCCATGTGCAACAACCTATAAGTCAAAACCTCCCAGAAGTGTTGCAAAAACTAGCACGTTTTTTAGGTACCTACCCTGACAAATTCCTGAATCAGCTCAATAATAATTTCCTCGCATGTGCCGGTGAGTAATTCGAGTTTGCACACTCGTTAAAAAATTATTCGTAAAATGTCTTCATCCGTTAGTTTTGATTGGATTGGTCGCCTCCATCCTCTCATTCCACCACCCGCCGTCTGAGTTATGTAGCTGATCGTGTCCGCGCAATCCGAGGAGCGGTAGGTGGTGGGGTAATCAATCATTTTCTGAGGGCCAGCCACTGGGGGCACCAAGGGTGGCAGTTCCAATTGATTGGGACGGAGCTTCAAGCCGTCCGGTAGACCAGAACGAGAAGCTTGAACGCCCACGGTGAATTAATTGTATAGGCGGAATAGATGAACACGGGGAAGACATACAATATGGCTGCGGCTCGAGCCAACATGAAACTATCCGAAGCATCCAACTAGTGCGGAGTAGAGACCTGATTAGACCTCGCCAAATAGACTAATCTCTCAAATTAATTTAATTTGCCAAACTCTGCTCGAGCTACTAAACCCTTATGCCTTTGAAGATCAAACATCAAAAGGAACCAGACAGCTTTCATAATTAACTATTCAGTTGAGCTTTTGGGTTTTCAAGCATATACATGATCCGGATTTGGCGTAGACACTAGGTACAATGGTACTCTGTAGGTACTAGCTGGTAATATTCTATGACGAATAATTTCCTTCTAGCTAAACTGATTGTCACCCCTCTCAAAGCTCACTGACAGTTGTGGTTTGTCGACTGTCAGTTGAGACAACGTTCCACCAATATAGATCTTGAAACGATTCAGCTATGACGCAATATCGCTCCGATTCGTTCCTGAAGTTTCCCCTTTACTGACAAAATTATTGTGGGACCCTGGTGACAATATATCTCCGTATCAGTGTGTTTTGCAGTTCCAGCTTCAGTGTCCCAACCAGAAGGTGTAGAAATGATATCTATCGGTTCCAGGATGTAGCGCAGCAAAGATAACACCACAGTTGGTGTGAGAAAAATGTTCCATGTATGACATTTTTTGGCCCGACGGGTAAATCAGCCCTTTCCTTTTGATTTCCTACGGGTCAATGAAGTTTTAACATCTTAAGCTATCTATCTACTTCATGATCGTGTAAATGTCAAACTAATACTGTTAATGAGTTTGACCCGGTGCTGTAAAAAAAAACATTTGGAAAAAACTCTCGGGACAGCACTTGGTTGCCGCTCTTGAGGTTCAGCGAGCTAATGAGCTCGAAAGGGTGAATACCAAATAGTTGTCTAGAGGTGCAGGGAACAAGAGGGAAACCTGGGAACTTTGAGGAAGAGTCGAGTGTTAGAAGTGTTCAATTCCATCCCGGCAGAGCTCGATCCTGACACCCTCGAGCTTGGAGAGTTGTTACCGCGGCAATACAACAATGTCGAGCCGAGGACGAGGACTGCTGCTTCTCTCAGCGGATAGGACAGCCAGATTCAACTGCCTTGTACACCCTACCGCCCACGATCCCTCGGACTGAGCTGAACGAAACCAAACAATGGCTTCAATCGCCTCCAGCGACCTCCACAATTCAACCCAGCTGCTTTCTTGCTTCTTCAGCCTAGTTAGTTACTATCGTTCAGACTGGAGAAATTAATGAGAACCTCTAGGTACTAGAAATCGAAAAATATTTTGAAACCCGATTACAACACGATATGGACTTAAAGCTGAGGGGTAATAGTGCCCCAGTAAAAAATCTTGTCGAACTCTAGAGAAATTTCACGTTGCCCCAAAAATATGTCCATTATTGATGCACCCATGGGGCTCCATGAACTTAAAACGCCCTAAACTTAAAAAAAGACCTGTTTTCCAGTGAAATTCCACCACACGTGATTAAGTCAAACTCTTGAGGGTGATCTATCGATAGACTTGAAGCTAGTTTCAAAGTCGATTTTTTATCAGCGGCATTTTTTACAAGCGCTACCATGTAAATGTTGCCAGTACTACTTGCGCGTGTTTCGAAACTAGCTTTACCTAAATTGATAGACCGAGCCTTAGATAATTAAAATTTCAGCGCTCTTCCTAACTAGATTTTTTCTAGATTCTCGAAAGATCTTAAAAGTAGCAGTTAGAAGCGAAAAAATTTGTATAATTTGAGTAACTTTTGTTGGACAATAGACGTAAAATCCCCACTGGCCTGTGGCAGGTTTCTCAGGTTAACCTGTGTAGTCTTGTACCTCTTCAGTACCTAGTTCAAATTCCCAGTGTAATGAAATACCTCAAAGAAGTTTTGGCAGCTCACTTTATACAACACTTTTACCTGAATGAAACACAAATGGGTCTACCATTCTACAAACGCCTAACCAAGAGGAAATTGGAAGTTGCTTTTCGCTCAATCACTTCACCAGAACAATGAACCGAAAACGTGATGGTACCTTCTAGACGTGCCACTATAACTGCTCACAGTCGAAAAAGTTAGACGCTCACTTGACGCTTGTTTGTGGTCCAAACCAGAAAAACTATGCACGTTCGCAGATTGTCAACCACAACACAACCTCTTCCGCGCTGTGAGGGACCAACTTGTCCCAGGATATTGCGATAACAGGGGCACAACCCCTTGGCAATACACCTTTTGTTCCAAGCATGTATTCAAAAGCGACCCACGCAGTTTTAAACTTGTTCTCTCACCCTTCGGTAAACAGACTACCGACATGCAGTACAGAGGAAAGAATTCAACAATTTCCTTCGTAGCAGAACAAAAGATGGAGCCAATAGGAGAATTCGGTAGCAGAGAATAGGTACATGCAGAGTTCCTGGAACGAAGACTGCTGAAACTTCTTACCCGAAGGGTAAGTATTGCTGGATGGGAAATCATCCTGTGTGAACATTTCTTACCTTGGAATGTGAGAGCCATGTGGTGTTTGAGATTGAGTTTCAGTTCGAGTTTCGTTCAGTCTGAGTTTCAGTTCCTGTTTGAGTTAAGGTTTAAGTTTGAATTTCAAATACAGTTCCCATTTCAGTTTGCCTTGAAGTTTGAGTTCCAGTTTAAGCTAGAGTTACACTTTCAGTTTCCGTTTCAGTTTTAGTTTCAGTTCCAGTAAAGAAGGTGGCCACCCTAGGTGTTTAACCCTGTTTAGCCGAATCTCGACTATTTTCATTGGGAAAATAAACTCGTAGAAAAAGCCACTTTCAGTTTTAAAAAAACATCAACAGCCCTATACTGGTTCAGGGGGCTCAGATTATTTCTACTCTTCGGCACTCGCTGGCCACTCCACGCGAAATTGGAGCTTGTGGAAGCAGAAAGAAACAATCGCCCGTTGCTGCAGTGAAATTGGAAATAAACAACATGTGTAGTGCTTCGAACCGCTGGAACACCACGTTATTCAATGACCTTTCCCCCATGCATTGTGTTTAACGGTTGCTCTTCCGAGAGGCCACCGGCTTTCACGACGAACAATATTCCGACGAGAGTGCGTTGCCCATTATAACAGTGTTTTGCCAACCTATAGCTAGCAAGTCTCTACTTAAATGGCCATTTGCTAGCCGTCCGCACAGAGCAAAAGCAACATCCGACAATCGAACCGAATCGGTAGAAAACAAGCGAACCGTGACATTTGTATTATCGCATCATCATAATTTCATCGTGAATGGATAATCTATTCATTGGCTCGTGTGACGCTGTTTGTCTATAGTTCTGTCCGAGATGAGCATTTGTCCCTTTGTTTTTGAAATCCCACTGTTACAGGGCCTGTAATACAGGCCGTTTTGCTGTAGTTATGCCCGACCTCTCTACCGACAACTTGTTTTCCAGACGCAGGTGATTCTTAGGGAAGGTTTCCTGCATTGAAGGCCCAGCATGGGAATCGGCTTGGGTAGTTCGCGGGGTGAATTGTAATCTCATTAATCCGACAGTAATTATGTTTGCTAGGCTAATCGGGTCTCAACAAAGCTTCACCAATCCATGACCAGGCGAGTACTTGATGTGGCTAAGCCTTGTTTAATCAACGTGTTCATGATAATTATCCTCGCCAATATTGTCAATGCACGGCAGACTCGATTATTTCGGCTTTGTATTTTTGTTTACACACCGAATGCAACTCGGTAAGTGCGTAGGTAAATAAAAGGTGCCCAATTCGTTTCGTCCAGGCATCACAATTATTGGATTCTGCTTCGTCGAAAATTTTCAAATTAAATTTTAGAATGCAATAATTGCTTCAATTATTGAAATTGTCGAGCAATCATCCCTCTCTATGCAGGGTGTTCACACTGAAGATTTTCTTGCAGAAAGGGGTTGATTTTTCAGCGCATTTAATATCAATCTTGTTCTATAAAATTGTTATTGGACCAAAAGAAAGTACACTTTTTTCGCTTTGAAGATTTTTCTTTTTGTTTTCGACTTAGTTTTAGCAAAACTGCCATGACCCCCTTAAATTCTGGAGTGACTGAAAAAATGAGGTTACTTTTGGGAAGCCCTTTAAATTTCATACAATGTTATGGTATTTGCAGGTTCTAACATCAAGTTAAGTACTCAGAAAATTGGGCCAAAGTCCAAACGTCATTTAGCTTGCCCAATTTTGGCCCTGCTTATTCAACTTATTGTTGCAAATCTATGGTCTGAGTTTATGGCAAATTTAATGGATTTTCCAACGATATCCTAGCTTTTGTAATCACTACATAATTTGAGGGACTTATGGTCATTTTACTGAAACTAAGTCGAATACACGAAGAAAAATCTTCCAACAGAAAAAATGGTATAATCTATTGTTCTCACGAAAAATCGAGGGACAAAAGCTGTAGCGAATCAGCTTAATATCTACCCCTCCAAGGAAGACAGTCTCAAGAGTGAGCAACCTGCGTACTCATTCTATACTTTACATTGCATTCGCTGCGACGAAGGTCCAACGCGATACAACATCGATATTTTCCAATCCAAGACAGAATCTTCCGAGGGTGAAACGAATCCAAAATGATTCCACCCCGTCCCCCTCTCTCGACTAATGTTATGTCGCTCGGAACCGCGCCACTGATGAGAAGCCAAGGGAAGCGAGGCCTCTCGGCCGTATCACAGGGCTTCTCCGTTCATTAGACGAGCAGAAGCATCTTCTGTCGCGTATGGGGCTCCAAGTCCCGTTGCTGGAAAACCTCACTCGAGAGCCCCGGCCCCCATCTGTGGAGGATCCAGCGAGGGAGGGGCTAACACGTATTTCTCTGGAATAGAAGGGTTACTCAACATCCGAGCCCATGGCTGACAGCGTCGAGAGACGACCCTCATTAAAATTTTAGAGAGCCACAGCGCCCTGACAAATGAAGTGCAAAGAGGCGCATTGAAAGTGAAGGAAAAGTATACGAGCTGTTGTAGGTAAATGAGTATGGAAAAGAGGATGGGGCTGGGGCAGATCGCGGCAGAGAGCCCGGGGAAATGTTTATTCTGTTGACAGCGTTGCATCGTTCTACAATGGATGGTCCGTGTTTTGATAAATGACCGAAAGAATGAACTTAGCTAAATACTGGTATATATATAAATATCACTTGAATGGGCTTAGCGGACTCGGTACTGAACGCAGTTTTTTAGTTAATTATCAAGACATGAATTTGTCAGGATATGAAAAAGCTTACCTAGGTACTTATCAATTTCGCATTTCCATCGTAAACACCGTATGCATAATTGGCCAGTCCGTGTCCTACTCGGTGTAACGTGTCGTCCGCATAATTGCAGGAAAGGTCAACAATTATAAAATCGCGGCGTTTTTTAATCGCCGATTAAACTCCATCCTCCGGCGACCGTTTGTCAGCCGACGTGGATGTTAGCCAACTCGAGCATGGTAGAGCCGAAATGGACGAGGAGATAGAAGGAATGGGCTCAATGGACTAATTAAACCTTGCTACGGATGGCCATCCAGATTTATTTGAAAAGAGGGCAAGCGTCAGGGGCGACGGAAGTTGGAGGGAGGCCTGGAGATTCATTAACCGTCGGTTTGCGTAGGTCCTTCCCTTGTTAAACCCGTAGCGTTCAATTGGTTTAATCGGAAGTGCTTTGATCCGAAAGCTCTTGTTAGATGACATCGCTTCCAAAGAGCTTATAACGTTTGATACAACCAATCATTGCGTGAAAAAAGTTCGAAAACAGCTCGCTCTCGATTGGAAGATATTGTGGGATGGGGATTATGGGAATTGGGAGCAATAGAGACGTTCTTTTTTCGTAAGAACCTTTTTCAAACCCAAATGCCATCCTGACTTTCAAGGTGAACATGGACAAGTTTGAGGGTCGGATAATCAGTTGCCATAAATCTAGGTTCAAACTACCTGCAAGTCAGTACTATTGTCGACAACATGGACACGCATTTAAAAAAATGCTTGGTGAAAATAAATTCACTCTGATAATAGCTTCAAGCGCATTGATAAACCGACTGATAAATGAGGTTGGTAATATTTTTTCTTTATACTATTTTTCTAAAACTACGTTTTTCTCACTTGTTGTTTCACCGGTTTTGTACTCGACTATCAGATAAAAGAACTTGAAATGAATAGATACAAAAACAAATCTTATTCCAGAGGAAATTTTTTGGCAGTAAAAAAACGTGCGGCATGCACATAAACGATTTTGATTGATATATTTGTTTTAAAAAATGGATCCCTCTTTTCTTGCAGGCTAACGAAATGGCAATCTTTTAGGGCGTTATCACACATGATTAAAACAGGCTGTTTTCTTACTTGGATCCCATCTGGGATCTCAATATTTACATCTAATTTGCAGTAACGGAGTAGGTGTAACAGTTACTGTTTAATTTTGATTGGCTCCAATTCGGGGGTCTAATCTCGAGGGTTTCAACGTCTACGGTAATTAGGTACGTGAACGTTAATTACTGTCAGGCCGTGCGTATGTTATAGCCCGTCGGTCCCGATCAACAGAAGGACCCGTGTTTACAGTCAATCCCAGCGGTATTAGTGTGTGAATACTATTCACTGAATATTATAGATACAATTGATTATAGTACGGGTAACGAATTTTCAAAAACCTGATACAAAACAAAATAAAATTATTTTAAATCGGGTAAGAAGTTTACTCGGAAATTCTGCGACAGATAGTCAGAGAGAAAGAACTCTACATTTTAAGTAGGTTCACTAAGTCAGAAAACGTATTTTCAAAAATCAGGTATGACAGCGTGACAATAACTAACGTGAAGATAATGACGTTAGCTCAAAGCCGAATTTCCGATTGCTACAATTCCCTTTTCCTCGGCAATATTCCGTAAAAGGAAGGGAAGCCGGCGAACGCTATTTCTGTGCAGTGAACTGAATCGATTTTAAACGGAATCATGCAAGTTAAAGATGCGGAACCCGCGAAATGGTTTTTAAAAAACGGAATGAAAAATTCCCGGAAAAATTATAAGTTTTATTAGCGTTTCACACTTATATTGTACAAGATACACGGTTAATTAGTACAATTATTCACGGGGAAGACCGAGGACCAAATGCGAGGAGATCTAGGCTTCTCTAGCCGAGGTGCGAGCTCGGTGGGAGTTCGCCCGGAGGGGGAAAATGCAATTCAGCCTTTTTTATTATCGTGGTCAGCGGATGTCCTCACATAACTCCTCCATCCCCAGATTGAAAATTATTTTGGAAAAATAATTTTCAACCGTAAAATACCAATTGAATTACAAATTACAAAATTAATTTCAGTAAAAGCAATGACAACATTATAATACACCATTATGACAACGTATAATTAATCTTAACTATAACACCAAGGAATGAAAAGAAGCGAGCCACAGAGGCACATAGTTCGTTGGTGCGTAAATTTAATGAAAAGGAAAGTAAGCTCTTACTGAAGCGGCATTTTACAGGTCTAATTTATCTGAGACGATTACAAGCTTTCTTTTATGCGTCTGGTATTTTATAAAGGCTGTTATTAGGAGTATTATTATCAGAAGGTATAATACAGCAGTCCAAACACTGGGATAAGCGAATTGTTGAAATGACAATGATTCAATAGGTTGAAAATTTCTACTAGATGTGATCGATTTTATTTCAAATTCTCTTAGCTTTATTTCGGTCTTTGGCATTTGCTGTAACTGAAGATCAAGAGCGACATTAGATAATATCATAGGTTTTCCACGAGTTACGGAATGAATTGAATTTAATTTGTGACCCTTATACAATATTTCACTTTGGTTGGAATTTAACAAGAAAACACCACGTAAGGTGCGAATTTCTATTTCTTTTTCATTTTTAATTGTAAGTTTCTCTTCTGTAGGAAAAACTAACAAATGTTGATTAATTTCGGGAATTAATTCTACGTAATTGTTCTGGATTATGAGTTTAACATAGTTACAATGATTGAGATTATTACCTGAAAAGATATTAATTTCACATTCAATAGGCGTATGTTTGATCAAATGTTCAGCACATAAGTACGGATTTCCCTGTACGCAATTTTCTTTCAGTGGCTTAAAGCTAGAGCCTGATTTAAGTACATAGTTCGCCGAAGGTACGGTAGTTAACCATGAAGAATCGGATTCTGTAGGAATCGGATACAACTGAAGTAGTTCAAAGTTTTCCTGTTCAACAATAGGTACATCGAGAAAGTATATTATCTCATCGGTTCCGATGGCACATTTGGTTTTAACAAATGGTTGGAGGTCGAAAAACATTTCTCCGTGAAAAGGTAAAAGTCTTCCTGGATAAAATTCAGAAATTTTTCTTAGTTCAGCGGACAGGTCGTGAGGACTAATGATCGAAGGATGAAGAGCTCCTAATTTACAAAAAGTTAATGAATTATCAATGTCCTGAACAGCATCCAGAATGACATCTAACAATATTCTATGGTGATCAATGAGGTTTTTGACTGTACCCACAAACACTCTAAATGACGTCAATTCTTTTAGATCTATTAGCTCCGACTTCAGCTTTTCAGTATTAAATTTGATTGTTTCAATAGTATGGTTGAAATTTTCTAAGACAACGTCGTTAATGGAATATTGTTGATTGATCCTTGTTTTTAGATCGACCTGATTAGATTTAAGTTCTGAAATAATCCTATCGTATTTTTCTGCATCGTTGGCGTCCATGTTTCCGGTTACAAATTTGATCATTGTACCAGCGACATTAAATAGTCCTCTAGGTTTTCTGAGAGGGCGAGAGAATTTGAAGTTATCCAACTTATTGTCAATGAGTAAAAGGGTTTCATTTAGGAGTTTGATTTCGAGGGCAACTTTATCTGTAACATTCTTATCGTGGCGAAGTGAATGGAGTATAGTTCCGAAATTTTCTCGGATTTTTTCTGTTTGGTCTCTAAGGTCTTTTGTCTCGTAATAATGAGTCAACGTGTGGTAGTTAGTTATGATTTTTGCGTCGCCTAGTCTTATCGGTAGAATTCCATGGTTTCGAGTAAGGTCCTTAAGTACGTACGTCCACGTCAAAGGGAGGAAGATGGTCCTGGAACAGGTTCGTCAGTCTGGTTAGTGCGTTCCGGGTTTCTTACTTTCCTTGGCCTTTTAATGTTAGATACGTGGATTTTCTGTTGGGTGTTATGGTGCCTGGGCACGATTTTCGCTGTACCATGTTCAGGGTCTACAGATTCTATTTGTTCCTTCACGTATTTTTGTTTGGTTTTATTTTGAATTTGGTGTGTTTTAACAAAAACATCCTGCGGGATTTTCGGAACTTCTTCTCGATTTTTATTTGTTTCGGATGCTACTTTGTCCTTGTGGGTTTCGGTTCGTTTTCGTATTTGTTCATATAAAAGTTTGACTTTGTCCCTATGTCGGTCAACGTAATTGTTCATAAGAATTTTATCTATTTCGGCTTCTAGAATCGAATCGTTGGAGATGTGGCCATTAATTATTTCGAAGGGGGTGAGTTTTGTCACGGAATGGTAGCTATTGTTATAAGCAATTATCGCGTATTTTACCTTTGATTGAATGCTTTCTTTCTTAAACTCTTCTCGGTTTGCAAATAATCGAACATGTTCAATAAGTGTTGAATGAAATCGTTCTACAATTCCGTTGGAATTTGGATGTTGCGAACTTATAAAATGGATTTTAATTTTGTGCGTTGCAAGGAATTCTTTTAACAGAGAACTATTAAATTCGGCACCATTGTCCATAGTAATTTGCGAAGGGATCGAATGATGAGTGAAGAAAGTCAGCAATCCTTCCACTGTGTCGATACTGTTGGATGATTTTAAAGGGTAGGCTTGAGCGTATTTTGAGAAGGCATCAACAATTGTTAAGAATTTTGATTTTTCAATTGACAATTTGTCTATGTGAACAATCTCGAAAGGTTTTGAGGCGGTAGGAGTAATATTCAATTTTGGCTTTATTGGGTTGCGATCGTACTTGCAAGCAAGACAAATTTCGCATTTGTTGATGAAGTCTTGTATGGTAATTTTCATATTTGGCCAGAAATATTTTGTTTTTAATTTTTCGTAAGTTTCATTTATTCCCCGATGGTTGGTTTTGCCTATGTGGTAATTACTGATGATTTCGTGAACGGTTTCCTCGTCTTCTACATCTTCTAATTTTGAGTTGCATCTAATCATTTTTATTTCTGAAAATTTAAATGTTCGGTTCATGACTCTGGAAAATTCTTCGTAAATGTTATCTTCAAAATACAACGCGTAATTCACGCGCGGTACAACATAGTTTTTGCCAAAATCTACTATGTCAGCTTCGAGCTGGTTTTTTCGAAACGTCACAGTCGTCCGGGTTTTATTGTCAAACAATTTTTCGATTCTTGGGTTCCTGACATTTTCCGAGTCTGTTAGTTTAATTACAATTTGGTGATTGCTATGGTTGACTGGTTTGTCTGAAATTGGAATAGCAAATGTGGTGTTCCCTTCGTAGTTGGAATGAACTGTTGGGGCTACAGAGGAATCTTCAGTGAGTCGGTCGCTTTCGTCTAAATTCACTACCAGCGATTGGTCGGGTCTGTCTTGTACTAGTTCGTCATGTCTTCGGTTAACCAGTTCGTCTATTACGGACATTGTATCGTTCTCCACTCCAGCATTTTCCAATTTTTCGCCGATAACTCTTTGGATTTCGTCGGGGTCGGAAATGATTGTTCGAGGGTCAACGTGAATAGGGGGCGTCGAACATTGTTCCCACCCTAAAATTTGGCGAACTTGTTCCGGGTCGGTTAAGTAGTCTATTGAAGGAGAATTTGGAGAGTTGGGGGAATTGGTTTCGTTATTTTGAATTTCGACTCGGGACAGGGCATCTGCGTTTGCATTAGCTGTGCCTTTTTTGTAATGAATTTCGTAATCATACTCCTCGAGTTTTAATCGCCAGCGGAACAATTTGGAGGAGGGCTCCTTAAGGGAGAACAGCCATTGAAGGGGCCTATGGTCCGTGAATATTTTAAATTTTCGCCCGAACAAGTATGGTCGAAAATGGTGAGTTGCCCAAACAACTGCCAGGCACTCTTTTTCAATAGTGGAAAGGTTTTTTTCGGAATCCGAAAGCGTTCGACTCGCGTACGCGATTGGCAAATCACCACCCTTTGTATTTTGACTTAGAATTCCGGCTATCGCGATGTTGGAGGCATCGGTTGTTAAGTTGAACGGTTTTTCAAAATCCGGATACTGCAAAATCGGTTCGTTGACTAATAGAAGTTTGCAGCGTTCGAAACATTCAACGAAATCTGGATCTTTGGGGTTTATCGTTGCGCCCTTTTTTAGCCTTTGCGTTAGGGGTTTTGTGACCGCGGCAAAGTTCTTGATAAATTTGCGATAATAACCGAGTAAACCGAGGAAGCCCTTTATTTGTTTGGTATTCGTTGGAAGGGGATATTTAGTTATGGCTTCTATTTTTGCGGGGTTCGGTTTAACGCCGTCTTTTGTGATTAAATGGCCCAAATAAATGCAAGAAGTTTCGAGGAAAGTCGTTTTGTCTAGTTGTATGCGGAGTTTACTTTCGCGGAGGCGGTCGAATATTTTTTTCAGGCGCAATATGTGCTCGTCGAGAGATTTTGAAAATACGATAATGTCGTCTAGAAAAACAGAACAGATTTCGCCTTGTAGACCGCGTAAAACGTTGTCCATAAGGCGTTGAAACGTCGCGGGGCTGTTTTTCGTTCCCATGGGCATTCGTAACATTTCGTAGTGACCATTACCGGTGGAGAAGGCTGTTTTTTCGATACTGTCAGGGTGCATGGGAATTTGGTGGAATCCACTTTTCAAGTCAAGACATGAGAAGTACATGCTGCGCCCTAACTGATCTAAAAGTTCGGTTATGTTTGGGAGTGGATATTTATCCGAAATTGTTTTTTGATTTAGGGATCTATAATCAATTACAATGCGGTATTTTTGAATATTTGAATGGTCAAGTTTTTTCGGAACAATCCAGAGGGGACTGTTCCAGGGGCTGGAACTAGGACGAATTATTCCTTGGGCTAACATGTCTTTAATTTGGTTATCAATTTCGCCCTTTAGCGCTTCTGGGTAACGATAGTTTCTAGTATAGACGGGAATTTCATCAGTCGTTCTGATTTGATGAGATACCTTGTCTGTACAAGATAGGATATTACCGTCGCAATGGAAAACATCTTTATATTCTTTGACCAGGTTTAAAATTTTGTGCCTTTCTTCAGCGTTCATGTGATCGGTTCTAATTTTGTTCAGATCTAATTGATATTTTCGGGAATCGTACAAATTTAAATTTGGGGTTTTCGAAGGTGGTTCTGAAAATTCAATGATTTCGACAGGTAAGGGTTCCTTTACGGTGAGAGTGATTTCTTTTACGTCCGTATTCAAAATTCCGAGGTAGCATTCGCCGTTTTCTACTTTAACAAGACATTCGGGGATTTCGAGGGATCCTTGTTTAAAGTACGGAATCACTCCTTCTCCATTTTTCATGTTTTTGACGGGTACTTTTATTTGGGAAAATGCACGGGGTGCAATTTTCTGGGATGGCTGATTTAGCGCGGGTTGTTCCGACTTTACGAGATCTAAATATTTGATTTCGATTTCCGTTTTGGGGGTGACAATTTTATTATTGGCAAAATCGATTTGAGCCTTGATGGTTTTAAGGTGATCCATACCTAGCAGCATATCGAAACGGTCGTGGAAGTAAAACATTTTAAATGGCAAATTTAAATTTCGTATTTTGAATATTTCACCACATGGGATCAGAACGCTTTGATTTCCGCGAGTGATTCCATGTGCTGTTTTGACTTGAAAGTCGTCGGACACAATTTTATTAGCAAAATATTTTCGTGCAACAATTGGGTTGATGAAGCTAGAAGTAGCTCCAGAATCCAGAAGAATTTTCAATGGGGGGTTATTTAATTGAATAAACGGAAGAGGATGTTTACTTTCATTCAGATGCAAAAGATCGTCTATTCGTCCTCTGTTGCATCTGAACCTTCGGCTAAAAAATAATTTGGGTCCACATTTTCAAAATTTGAGTTTTCATAAATTTTGTTATCCTGATCCTGATCCGTCGGTTCAGGTTCCGGATAGTCAAATTCTTGGGCGCCTTCGCCCTGATGAAATTCGATCGCATTTAGATTTGGGTTTACTGATTGCCACGACATCGGTCGCTGTTGATAGAATCCCGAGGTCGGATTCCTATTTTGAAAGTTATGACTCTGATTCCTATTTTGGAACGGATTGTTCCTTATTCCCGAGGTGGGCGGAGGTCGCGTTTCTTGCCGAGGTGGCGGTTTGGTAGTCTTGTTAAAATTTGCCGAGGAATTGTCCGGCCTATGGACTACAAAAGTGGGGGCACTTGCCCGTGGTGGCGGACCTACCGGCCTATGATTATATTGCGGGTTGTGATATACCGGGGGTTGGAATCGTTGAAAGTTAGTGAATGGAAGGGGTTTGGCAGGTGGTTTAAATTGTGGTTTCTGTTTATTATCGGCTGTTTGATAGTCGTTTTGGAGCCATAATAATACTTCGTTTAAGGACTTTGGTTGTCTTGTCCTTAGTTGACTCCCAACGGGTTCCTTTAAACGTAGCAAATATGTCCTCAAAGCTAGGGTTCTGTAGTGTTCTATCATTAAATTTTGAGCCATTGGGTCAACTGTGTGGGTTTTTAGGTAAGCTACAATCGAATTTAAAATTTGGGTCACTTTCTGATGGAAAGTGAAAGGCGACTCGCCTTCCTTCTGATGAAGGGCGGTGAGTTCATGATTTAAAGTGAAGATGTCACGTTTGTCCAAATACGTATCTAGCAAGGCCTCTTTAATTTCTGCAAAAGAATTGAACTTGTAGGCGGAAATCATGGTGGCCGCCTGCCCTTGAATCCTTTGGATGATGGTCCCCAAAACCTCTTGGTTTTGGAAGCCATCTATGGCATGGGGGTCGACAAATCTGTCCACTATTAATTGACATTGGTTTATGAAGTATTCCAGTCTTCCTGGTTCCCCAGTGAAAACGGGAATCATATTGGCATGCTTTTCCTTGAACTCGGGAACCGTGTTGACTCTATTGGTTGGAATGGTATTATTTCTGAGAGATTCCTGGATGGTTTGCCTAACAACCTCTTGGATGTAGGCCGCCATCTCTTGCTGTTGCCTAATTTGTTCGGCTTGCTCCTCCGGAATGTCTCCCAGAGCGGCACCGACGGCTGCGGCAAGGTTATCTAATGGTGAAGCCATTATTGGTTCTTGCTGGTTTAAGTTTGAATTTGAATTTAAATTTGGATTAGAATAAAGTGATTGGTTTATTTTATGTAAAATGTAACCTTTGAAAGATTTCGGAATTTTGACGGTTCTTGAGTTCAAAAATTTGTAATTAATTGCTCTTAACTTCTACAACCTTATATTATTAAAATTACTAAAACGAGAAATGATATAATTCGAATTATAATTGATAATTCAAATTATAATTGAAAATGTTTGTTTCAATAAAATGATCTACGAGAGTTAGTTTCAAATGGCAATTTAGTTATCTCGTTCTAGCGAGAATAAAATATTAAAAGATTAAAATGATTTAACGTGTAGACGGGATGAGACAGATCGAAGTCGGGCGTGAGAAATGATGAAACTGCACTTACAGGAGGTAGATGCTCATTTCTTATCTCGTTTCCTGCGTTCGTCTGCTGCTCCTCTGTTCTGCACGGGCACGGTCGGGGTCGGTCTTCCTTCTCTATTCAAGCCAAGTAGGGCTCGAGGCGTTCGTCCTCTTGATTACTCGTAGTCGACAGTACGGGTGGAGAGGTCGATCTACTTCCCTTATCTTCTATTTTCTTCTTTCTTCTAAATGTGCGGCGTTTTGACTGACAGTACGGGGCGAGAGGTCAGTACAAAACGGAGATTTCAACTGACAGTACGGGGCGAGAGGTCAGGAAATCCGGTTGGTGACGTATCAACAGTACGGGTCGAGAGGTTGATAACGTCCAAAACTGCTCCAGGTCGTAAGGCAAGGATCGACAGTACGGGTCGAGAGGTCGTCCACTTACGATTTTCTGGAAGCCAAGTTCTGTTGAAGGCTGACGACAAACGCGCTGGTATTGGTCAGCTCCAATTAAAAAGTCTGCACGACTGCGCCAGTTAAAGATGCGGAACCCGCGAAATGGTTTTTAAAAAACGGAATGAAAAATTCCCGGAAAAATTATAAGTTTTATTAGCGTTTCACACTTATATTGTACAAGATACACGGTTAATTAGTACAATTATTCACGGGGAAGACCGAGGACCAAATGCGAGGAGATCTAGGCTTCTCTAGCCGAGGTGCGAGCTCGGTGGGAGTTCGCCCGGAGGGGGAAAATGCAATTCAGCCTTTTTTATTATCGTGGTCAGCGGATGTCCTCACATAACTTGCATGAATGAAGAAAATGTGGTGAAAAATCGTAGTCACGCTAGGCCTTTATAGACGAGGCAACAGGTCTTCGAGTGCTCGACTAAGGTCTCCTCTCACAGAGTCTCTTATCGTGCTTTCATAAATACCTGTTGTCTGCCGCCGCCTTTCTGCACAACAGGGAAAAACGGGCCTGACATCCTGGAAATCAATATCTTTTATTCATGGTGAGGATTGCTAAAGCTGTTCGAGGCTAGCGGCAATTGATGAATTAAACCTGCGAGTACAATATTATAGATTATATTTATTGGTTGAATTATTTATTTTTCATCTCTACCATCGAAAATTTGGAAATCGTAAAATTTTTTGTTCCATTGAAATTTCTTATGTTAGCCTTGACCTGAAACAGGTCCCAATTATGGAGAACCTACCCGTCAAAAATTAAATTTATAATGGGCAAAAACATACTTAAGCCTTCAATTTTTATTGAAAAATTTAAATCCATACTACCTATATAAATTCAAATAATCTTCGAAACATCGAAAGCATAATATGCCTTCCTCAGGAATTTACAGCGTCTCCCATTCATGATGGGGTTTGAAGCATCGGACTGGACAAATTGATGGCAGTTGTTCGAAACCGTTAAACACTGGCCCGTTTGATTGTTCGAAATACGTCACGTACCGAGAGAACTGCTGACTTCAGCAGTTATGTCCCTTGGCGTAACGCGAACGCGGTGAAACCTCCAGATTCCGCAGGTCAGCCGTCCGGAAAGCCGTTTAGTTTTATCAGCAAGCTGTTGCCGAAAAGTTTCACCTGAGCCAGCGCTTCGGCCTTTCAGGGCAGCCCATGGAGTCGATTAGGGGCTCCCTTTCAAATATTTGCCCTCGACGACCATTTTTCTCTCTAGGCTTCCACACGTTTTGAACATTGTGAACCGTAGGCTCCTCTACCCTTTACCCGAAATACATTAGATATGCCCTTCAAGACTAGTCCGCTACGATCTTTCCTCTAAACGATTTTTCATGCTCACGTGATCCACTGGTGATATCAAATACTCTGGTCCCCCAAGAGTAGCTCCACTTCACTTCTACACGTATGAAGGTTTTCTCTTTTTTCCTCCAAGGGGAAATAAAGGAGTGACGGAAATCTCCCACGGGGTTGAAAGCTGAAACCTGTACGTGCCTTCTCAACAGTCCTCAGTTGGCACCTTCTAGCTGCGGAATTACCTCCTGCGAGATGGTCGGAGTTTGAGCGGCAATGTAACAGAAAAGTGCTCAGGAATGCACGATGCTACTGTTCAGTACGCAAGGACGATATTGTGTAATATAAGCAACAGCATACAATTTTTGCAAGATTCAGCCCAAAACTGGCAGGACATATTTGCCTGCTGCTGACCAGATTATAAGAAGATAATAATATTATATCTTTTGTTTATTTTTCTGCCCACTTTTATTTGGACACGGACCAACCTTTAAAGCTCGTGATTCCCAGCAGTCCTGATTCTACTACCACTATACGTAATCCTTCTCCTCGCCAACATCGTGACCTTATTCCTTTACGCTTGGAAAATCGAATACTCGTCTTCAAAATGGTCTGAAGCCGGGCAATCCCCGTGTGTAGGAAGTCGCTATTCCGACCCGAGTTCGCATCTCGCTTCGTAAAACTGCCGAGTTTGCATCGGGAAAAAAGAATTTTATGGTCGAAGTCTCTTTTTGAGGAGCCGGGCTCCACTGGCTGGAGAACTGAGAAACTGCGAGGAATTGAAAAGAATTTAATGGAGTGTGGTTCCAGTACTTCCTCTTCGCTTCCTCCTTTGCAGGGCTGAAGCGAAAAGAGGGCATAAGAAAAATCCTCGGCACCGGCATCATCCGCAGATCGTGTGCCGTGGAATCCTTTTATACGGCGGCCTTACTTCGTATAATACCGAACATATTTTTGAGCTCGAAAAAAGCGTTGACCGAATTTCGGATCCTTTGTCGCTGGAGATATTATTATTCCGATGAAATAATGAAAAAGGTGCACCCAACTGCATTGGCGATGTGGACGCACATCGTGCAATGAATTTCTTGGCTTATTTCACTAGACAATCAAGTTTCTCTTAGGTACTCGAGGACTTCCTAGGTTTTCTCGAGATAGTAGATTATTTTGCAGGGTGGTTGTAAATAACGGACCTGTTCCTGTTTTCTGATGATCACTGTTGATGCAATATCGCTGCTAATACAATGAACTGTTGATACAATGCCACTCATGATTGCCAAAATATAGGGGCTGTAAATAGAGGTACACTATTCAATTGCAGGTCGTGGGCGAAGAAAATTCATTGCCTTAGTTGGTAGAAATGGCTCAATAAACAGCTACATATATTTCATTAGCATTTGAAACCACGTTCCCACGGTCATCCCTACTCCAACAGCCTGAAACCGGATAGTGAGTTCCCACCTCAAAGGGGTGTAAATAATATAGGGGCTGAAAATGTACAGAGTGCAAATATGGGCGTGAAATCAATAAGATGTGTAAATGTAGCTGCATAATGTAGTGGTTGTAATAATACAGGAGGTGTAAGCATAAATGTACCTTTCGGCTGCGAGTGTAGGGGCAAATATAGGTACCTAGTAGTCGTATATTAGCGATCGGATTCGATTTGCTGATGACCAAATGTCACTGTTGAATATTTTCAAATGCATAATGTATTTCGGCGGGCAGATATCTCACGAGTAGGTAAGCAATCTAATATCTGGTAATTTCAGTACCATCTAAGTAGGCCTCGCTTCTCAAAAATGCTATAAGTCAATGGATCTTATAGAGAATTATCGAGAACCTAGTGAAATCGTTATTCTTACCAATATTTGACGATACGTGCTGAGCAAAGAATGCTCCGCCGCAAACCAGGTCAGATTGTTTGTCAGATAATTTCTTTCGACGCATAGTAATATCACGCTTTGCTGGAAACTATAATTCAAGCGCAGTATGCCTGATCTTGGCAGCAGTGTAGAGTCCGATAGGCTGAGAGTGCATTACGGCATCGTCTGAAAAATGGTCTGGCGTCTTTTCAGCAACGGTTTTCGCTAGGGAGGTTCTGGTTGTGGTGGAGGCAGGCATAGGCAGGTCGTTATCCAATCTCGCGTCAGCCACAAGATGTAGGAGCGGGTAATTTATAAGGCAACGTGTATCCACCCTTAGACGTCGTGCCGACAGGAAATGGAAGGTTCGACTAGCAACCAACCGAGGCCTACGTACGTGTATAAATCTATCTCGCGGTTATTTTGTTTATGCCGCAGAGCCAACCCGAGCTATATAGCTTTCATTTTCATCCGTATTGAAAACAACAGGCACTGAAAACACATTATTGATAGTGGGATTTTGAATCCTGTTATATTTGTGTGGTAGGTAATTATTTTTATTTCTCTCTATTAATCATTAGCTGCTCGTATTCTCAAGTTAGTCTTTCAAGTCAATCTTCAAGTCCGGGGGACTGAGAGTTTAACCTTTTTCAGAACGATTCAGGAAAGTAATAATTATCAAATTTTAGACTCAACTTACTAGGTTATAGATAAATGGAGGAGAGTTGTGATCATGACCTCAGAGGCTGCTGCTTTTTAGAAAACGAAGTTTAAAAAATGGGTGGGCAATAACTGGGGGGTAGCCAATGACTGATGCTCTTACCCTATTGTACTTTATAAGATAAGAAACTCGTATGCAGGACCGGTTTCTCATACTAAATTGAGAGAACTCGAGGAAACTCGCTATAGATAGAAGCGGAATAATAGCGCAAGTCTGGTCCTTTTTTCCACTCCGCCGTTCCAGACGCTCCGCAGATGAATGCCTATTGAAAGGCTGACACTTTGACGGGCCTCGGAACGCCTAAACTGGAAAGTTGTTCGGAAATCGTGGCCCGCCGAAAGGCCCGGAAAGGGGTAATATTCTCTTTTCTCCGGACAACGTTTACTGAAAAGCAGAAAAAAAGGAGCTGTCGGGAAGAAAGGGTTTGCGCGGAGGCAGTAGTGCTCCAGAACTGGAAAACTCTCTTTCTCTGCTCGAGCCAGCAGTCCGCCCTTTTCTCCTTGACCGTATTGGTTTTCCTACTTTATATTCGCCCGAGCCCTGAATACCACCTCATATTACATACCGCAGTTTAGACTGTGAGTGGTCGGAAGAGCTACGAGGGATGTGCCAGGAATTGGGTAGGGTATCCTCGTGTATTGGTATATGTTGTGGCGAGTGCTCTCCGTAGTGGTGAGTGCTCTCTGTAAGGGATCGGTATGGCTTCCTTGGCAGCCGGGTCGGGGTGGAGTGTAGTGACACCCTCATCCCCTCTACGACATCCTCCGATACTGCTGCTCTCTATATATGTAAAGCAGAAGCCGCGCCCAAGAAGCCTTTTTTCGCCTCTCTCCTTTTCCCATTCTCCTTGTAGATGCGTGGCTCCTCACCCGCAGACTAATATACTTCATTATTACGCATTTGAATTCCAAGGAAAGCCCTGTACGTAGCTATGGTAGTCCCTGGAATATTGAGCGATCGTGCTCAAATCTCATGCACGGCTACTGTGATTCAGTGGGGGTTTGAGGGTGTTCCAGCCACTTGAATCTGAATAAAAGCCTAAATTTGCCAAGAAATAACCAGTGGTGCGTAGATAACACACAATACTTCCATATTTTGAATTACGTGAGTTTTTGGCAATGTGTGATTGTATTTTGACTAATTTTGAGACTGTTTAGGCCAAAAAACGCACTATGCATATTTAAAAATACATCAAATTATAGGCACATAAAAAATATCCAAGTATTCTGCAAGGTAAAACAAAAATTTTAAGACCACGAACGCTCAAATCGTTCATTTTTGTATCCAGGAAAAAATAAAATAGAAAACACTAAAATGCCGATACTTCGGAAGTACTGTGAGTAATTCTGGTTAAACAGGGAATCCTGAGACAAGCATCCCAGTTTATGAAATTTTAAAAACGGTTCACAATAGAGGGAGCCGTGGCCATGTTTGAAAATGGCCCCAGACGTGCTGACACTTGTTCTGGAAGTGATTCTGAGTGAAAGTGTGTAAACTAAACTTTTTCCGAAGCTCTTTTCGGATTGTCAACTTTATGACGATTACAATACTTCCATTTACTCGTCGATATAGATGGAAAAATCATGAAAATTCCAGTCGTATTTTACTTGGCTCCATCTATTACGCATACCTCCCTCAATTAAGAACGTTATTATTATTTATTTTGTATCCCAACGTGAAGGTTTGTTTACTCGTTCACCATGGATCGTCTCTGATAATTCTCCATACTACCCTTCATCATTATTGGATTTTCACCCCTGTGGCGTCAGCCGACCACTTGGAAACGGCTTTAAGCTCGATAGAATATCTGCTCGAATGGGACAGCCGTTACGAGGTCGACGAATGAATTATTGCCCGAGGCGTAAACGTCAGGGTGGCAAGCAAAACAAGGAGAATCACTACTTGTTGACGTTCCGAACGTCCGTCGTAAATCCTTAAGTCGGCCTTCCTTTTTCTGGCCTCTTCGAAGGCCGTTTTCGCACTTCTCCAAATGAAAGGCCCTCGATTTTCACATGGGGAAAAAAGGGAAAAAATCGAGTGGCCTTTGTGAAATAAGGGAACACACCCTGGGAAAATGGAGAGACGTAACTGCGGCAGATACACTAACCCAAAGAAAACAGGGGGTTGATACCGTGCGTATATAGAAGGCGGGCCAAAGCCTTGTAAGCGCCCTTCATTCGGTTTCCTTAGACCGGTAGCCGTAAACATCAAGGGTGTAGTCTTTGCCCTTGGCAGTGTCCACCTCGCGCTCGTAAAATCGGCTGAAAACCTTGGAGTGTAGGTTTACATTGGGGTCGGACAGAAAGAAAGCTTTGTGCAAGGACAAAGAACACCAAGTGAGGGAACCTATTGGTCTAAGGTTACCAGACGTCGTCGGAGAGAATCGTCGTCAACATTATCAGCTTGCGAGCTCTGAGAATTGTGCTCTTGAACGGAATGGGCGGAAACATTAGAAGCAAGGTTTTCCTTTCTTTAGCTGCAATTCAGAAAACAGTATTTTCTCAGAGGATAGAGGCCAGGCACGCGATTAACTTGAGATTAAGACTCGCCTCCAGTATCGCTCTCGAATCGTGCAACGGACGATTGCATACAAATGTGCAATTAGAATGAGGCAAAGGAGATAGGGTGAATATTCGCAGAGACTATCTTTGCCAAGTCTTGAACGCATAGCGGTATTCTCAAGTCACAGTGAAGGTAAGGTGTTGAACGAGGCTGTCGGCTCTTGATTTTGCAATTTGATGCGCTCTCGCTAACCTTTGACGGCCTTTAACGGCGACGGAACTAAGTTATGGGTGAACATCTGCAAACAGGCATCGAATTGCCTTCATCTTTAGATAATCGCTGAAGTCATGTATCAGCCAGAGCAATAATATTGCTATATTATAGCTAATATGTTATGCACTTAATTATTCGGTGCCATAATCGTCAGAAAGCTAAGGCGACGGTATCAATACAATCATACGGCAGGCAAAAAATTGTTCCACTAGATTTGATACCTTCAAGAACTTTCCCAAAGCTGTATCGTATTATTGTCGTACCATGATTTAGCATGATACATGCTATGGCAAATCTACTACAATGTCAGATGTAATACCTCCCAGAAGCCGTTTTCAAAGTCAGTTTCATGCATCATGCATAGCATTACCACCATTATATCTCAACCCAAAGTTTCTGGTGGTAAACTTGTATGAGGGTGGGGCGTTTACTTGCTTTTTCCGTTCTTCTTCCCAGCTTTCGTCATTACAAGGTTCTCATTGCCGTAAAAAGTAACAGGAATAAGAGAACATTATCTGGGAGTGCTTTTTCCTCTCAGCTCAAACTACTGAAACCTCCATGTACTTTTATTATTCATAATTTTTCTTCTAATATGCATGAAATGCTGATGGTATTTTCCTACTATGGTATACCACGATGGTATACGATGGTATACCAGGATACCAGGGGTGCGTATGGAGCACAGAATATCTACCTACTTCCATATTTTGATTCGTAAAATATTGAACTGAGTTGATTCTGTTTTGACTCGTTTGCGGATTTTGAAATTGGGCTAAACCTTTAACAAGTACATGCGAATTTTTAAATCAAAGTAAATACACCGAATTACTTACCGGCAAAAAAAGATAAACAGCGTGTCACAGTGTTTGGTATGATTGGTCTGCATTATAGGAAATTCTATAATTTCATATTTCCCACAACTCTGCAGCAGGAATTAGTAACATATCAGACATACTCCCAAAACATGGTGATAAAAATCATCACCGAAAGCAATCTTCGGTGGTAAGCACGCCTTCATACTACAAAGTAGCTACCAAATAATACTTTTTCCTCAAGAATTATATGTAGAATGTTAGGGGAAGTTCGGTCGAAAAACGGGAAAAACTTTGAAAATGAAATTTAAATGCGGTTTATTCGCAAAGCAGGAACACAATTTCGCTTTTGAACTCCACACATCGAAACTGTACAAAATCCATCATCTGCGCAGACCGTTCTCCAAATCCATCATCTCCGCAGTGTAGCCACTTCGGAAGTCCAAAACATCGTAGAGTACCTCCGTGGGGATTTTCGTAGGATTTGGATTTTTGGGCGGAGGCGGATCGGCCGCCGACACGGCCAGACCTGACCGTGCGGTCGTCCCGACCGCATCTGAAACTGAGAACAAAAGGAACAGCAGAGAGCGGCATGGTTGTGCAGAACCCGCCACCTCGGCCAGGCCTGACTTCAAATCTAAATTAAAATTTGAGTATCAGAGCAGAGTTTCAAGAGGAAAAAAAAAATGAAAATTTTGAGGCTTGTTTTGAAAATTTTGAAGGGGTATGATGAATGTTGGTATGCACTTCCTACGCAAGGTGGCAATGATGTACCAATTTTGGTAGCTTGCACTTCCGGTTACTTCCTGGTGGCAAACAATGTTCGATTAGGATGCACTTCCGGATACTTCCTGGTGGCAATCCAGAATAGCTGCACTTCCTCTTTTGAAGGTGGCAATTGCTATTTGTCGCTGGTTGTCCTTCTTGCAAATTAGGTGGATAAATCACAATTAGTATCGAAGTAGCACTTCTCAAAAGAGTGGCTTAGTTAATCACTTCCTGAAAATGCAAGTGGCATACCATTGGATAGTTTGCTAGCAAAAAGAGTTAGGCCTTTGATAGTAAATTGCGCTGCCTGTATGACGACAGGTGGCTGTTTATTTGGGGATCATGTGTTATGTGCACTTCTTATAAAATAAGTGGCATTTTTTTTTTTTTTTTTTTTTTTAGACAAATTTCATACCTAATGAATTTACACTTCCTGTATGACGACAGGGTAGGTAAATGGAAAAAAAAATAGAAATCCGCCTTTTTTTTTTTTTTTTTTTTTTTTTTTTTTTTTTTTGCTCTGCTTCGAACTCTTGAACTGAATAAGCAAGTGATAAAAATTGGCATTGGAGGTAGGTGCATAAAAGGAATGAATTTAGAAGAAAAGCGTTAGGCAGAAGAGAAAAACGAACGGATATAATGCCTCGAATTGAATTCAAAAGAACATCACGAAGAAAAATGTCCAAAAGTTTTCAAAAGTGGAAAATAATCCCGAAGGAAGAAACTCTCTCAAATGAAAATAATAGAATATGAAGCAAAATTTTGATAATTTTCCGAAGATTGCACTCAAAATTCGAGGTCATCTCACTCATCTGGACAGAAAGAAAAAAATTTGAAAATTAAAATTGGCAATTAATTGGGAAATTGCCGCATAAAAGAAAATTTGAAATTATCTTCTGAAAAAAAAATGTACGGAAAATACAAGCTCTATTCAGAGTCACTTTCGGGAATTGTACGATCAATTTCGGGAATCAGATCTGAATCAGGAATTTTTCGCACCCTATCGTGGGCGAATTTGTATGTCCTATTACCAGTCAGGGATTTGATTAGGTATCGATCACCATCTAGAAGTTCCTGAACTTTGAAAATACCTTTGTACTTGGAATCCAATTTGCATTGGTTACGAGGTTCATTTTGAAGCAAAACCAAATCACCAACCGAAAGAAGTTTGACTTTAGCTTTAGTTTTATCAAAACGATTTTTGTCATAAGATGCATTTTTAACCATGTTGTGAGCCGCCTGCTCACGTGCTAAAGTGCGGTCAATTTGGGGTTGTAAAATTTCTTCAGAGGGTGTGATCATACCAGCAGGTTTGACAACTTTACCAATCATTAGTTCAAGGGGAGAGGCACGAGTAACTCGATTGATGGTACAATTCATGGCGAGTTGGATATCGCCAAGTGCTTCTTGCCACGAACGATCACCTAGTTCGGTAGCAGTCAACATGTTGGTAAGAACAGACATAACACGCTCGACTTGGCCGTTTGCACGACTCGATCCAGTGGCAATGAGATGCAAATCGATTTGATTTCTTGAACAAAATTCTTTAAATTCTTTACTTGTGAAACAACGACCTTGATCAGCAATCAACCTTTCAGGAGGACCAAAAAGAGAAACAGCATGTTTGAAAGCGCCAATTACACTAGCACTGTCCATTTTGACTGTGTGTGAGAGTAAAACAAATTTTGTGAACGCGTCAATGAAAACTATGCAGTATTCCTTGGTGTCTCTTTTGCCACTGAGCTTCCCACTCAAGTCACAATGAACTGTGGACCAAGGAGATGTGCCTTTTGGGATGGGGTGCAATGAAATGGGCTGCTTTCCTGAAGGTGATTTTGCAACTTTGCAAGTCAGACAACCTTCAATAAACTTTTTCACATATTTGTTCATGCCTTTAAACCAGTAAAAATCAGCTAATTTTTCCAACGTCTTTTCGGAGCCAAGATGCATGATAGATTCATGGATATTATGAACAACGGTATAGCGGTGAGAATGAGGGATTATCGGTAGGCAACGCGTACGGTAGCCTCTTTGAACGACTCTACACACGATTCCAGACCTGAGCTCGTAGGTATTTATTTGTTGGTCAGAAAGCACGTTATTTTGAATTTTGGACTTTATTTCGGAAATTTCAGGATCTTGATCTTGAGCCATGAGAATCCAATTATCGGAAAGCACAGTCAAGTTCACGGATTTTGGCGATTGGGGAGTTTCGGGTTTCTGAACGACTTCGGCGTCTGAGGAAGTCGAAGGTAAGGGATTATGGGGATTTTCAAGAGAAGGATTGGGTGGATCAATTTCAAGGGTGTTGATTATTTTAACGTCATTTGGCATTGGCAATGGATGCCTCGACAAATAATCAACGTGTTGCATGAATTTGCCAGCACGGTGAAGCATTTTGAAATTGAAACTTTGAAGGTAGCTCCACCAGCGGTGAACTCTAGGAATCAAGTCCTGTTTCAGATAAGATTCTTTCAGAGATTCGCAGTCGGTGACAACTGTGAATTCAACACTTTGAAGAATCGTTCGGAAATAATACACACTTCTGACAACCGCAAGAGTTTCTAGATCGTACGAATGGTACCTGCTTTCGGTGGGGGTGGTACGCCTGCTAAAGTAAGCAATAACTCTTGGTTTTCGACCGACAACATGAAGAAGAATTCCCGCATAACCTTCAGAACAAGCATCGGTATGCAGTTCAACGGGAAGTTTGGGATCGAAAATAATCAAAATCGGTTCACAAGTCAGATGCCTGATCAAAGTAAGTCGGGCATTTTCATGTTCCTGCTGCCAAATAAGATTTGATTTGGCACTGAGGAGACGGTACAAGGGAGCTGCAATGATACTAAAATTTGGGATGAATTGACGAAAATAAGATGCAAGACCTAAAAATCTTCTAAGTCCGGTAACAGTGGAGGGGGGTGGAAGGTTTATGAGAGCGTCAATTTTCTTGGTATTTGGTTTCACTTGACCGTCCGAAATATCATAACCAAGATACTGGACTCGGTTGACAACAAACTCGCATTTTGACGAATTCAGAGAAAATCCACAATCACTCAGGGTTTTCAAAACAATGTCAAGCCTTTCAAGAGCTTCCAGCTCAGTTGAAGCTTTGATCAAAATATCATCGACAAAAACTAGGACAAAATCATGAGCGAGGGGACCTAAAGCATTCAAAACCGATTTGGTGAATACAGAACTCGCATTCCTTAAACCAAATGGCATGGCAAGGTATTCAAATTGACCATCCGGGGTAACAAATGCTGTTTTCTCAACAGAATCAGGGTGGATTTTAATCTGATGAAAACCACTGGCGCAATCCAAAATTGAATACCATTTGGCACCAGCAAGTCGATTGATTTGATCCTGTATCAATGGCTGTGGGTGGTTTTCGGCATAGGTATTTTCATTCAGCCACCGAAAATCAACAACTAATCTCGACTTTCCATTTTTCTTTGGGACAAGCAAGATAGGAGAAGCGAAGGGGGAAGAACTAGGGCGAATAATGTTTGCAGCGAGGAGCTCGTCCAAGTGCTCTCGCACTCTATTTTTGTTGGCCTCAGATAGTGGATAGGGTCTCCTATTTACGATTTTGTTTTGGTCAATAAGACGAATTTTCAGTTCACCAGTTGAAACACGAGTGGTCGG
This sequence comes from Nesidiocoris tenuis, assembly GCA_036186465.1. Lineage (NCBI taxonomy): Eukaryota > Metazoa > Arthropoda > Insecta > Hemiptera > Miridae > Nesidiocoris > Nesidiocoris tenuis. The sequence goes on along the minus strand of AP028915.1, from coordinate 13,013,738 downwards.
CAGACCATTGGTGAAATGAGATTCATACTTCAACAAAATTTCGTTCAACCTAGGTCGTAATGATCGGTCAATGTCAGTGCGGATGTTGGCAAGAATAAGCGGTTCAGAGGACTGTCCGTCAACAAAAGGAATGAGATCGGGTTCTACGTCAATATTTCCTCTCAAATTTGCAAATTCAGAAACTGATGAGCATGAGGGTTTCGGATCAGCTGATTGAGACATTGCTATATCAATTAAAGCAACATCAGTTGAAATTTCATTTGTTGAATTTGTCGCATTCGTTGCTGTGGAAGTCTCAAAATATCCAACAGAAATTTTCTCTGAGTCTTTTTCGAGTCGCTTTACTTTATTTTCGATTGATTTTGACAAATTCAAGGAAATTGGCACAAAAATGATTGAGTCAGCAGTCAGAGAAACCTTAACTCCCATGCTCAAAATTTCACGTCCTATAATGATATCATGGGGAATGGTGTCATTTGGTACGAGATGAAAACAAATCTTGAACTCAATATCATTGATGACCAAATCTGCCAATAATTGAGATGAACTGGTTACTTTTCCCGACCCAATACCGTTCAAAACTACTGGCATTTCAAAAATCGGACCATGAAATTTAGATCGCATTGATAATCTTAGGAGCGAAATTTCGCTGCCTGAATCAAAATAAAAATCAAATTTCTCACCCTTGTGGTGAAGTTGGCCAGGAGGGTTTGTTGCGCAGAGGTTGACCTGGCGTTGCTGAGGAGCTTGGTCAACAGGACGGGAAGGGTTGTTGTAGTTACGGCTGTATCCGCGATAAACGCCACGTCCACGGAATCCACCTCGAACTTGAGCACTGCTAGCGCTGCCGGACTGATGCGCCGAAGATTGGAACTGCGGAGGACCTCTGTAAGGGCGATTTTGAAATCCTGTCGATGTGCTCTGCGGGGAAGGATGATCTGCTGGTTTCTTTGCGAACCAACACTTGTCGCTCTGATGGCCACGTCTATGGCAAATCGTACATCTCGAACCTGGCACGTACGGGGGAAGCGTTGAGAAATATTGCTTCTTAGTCGGATCAAATCTTGGGAGTTTTGATGGAGGTTGAGCTTGTGCCATCTGAGCGTCGGGCCCGTAGGGACGCTTGCCTTGGTTGATGGAACTGAGCTCTTTCAAAAGTTGCTGACGAGACGTAACTTCGGTGTTGTGGGCAATTCGACGAATTCTGCCGTCCATTTTGGACATCAAACCCAGCACAGTAGACACAACAATTTCATCCACCGACATGTGTTTGAATCGGGCATTGAGTGAGCTGATCATTCTTGATGCGAAAGCTGAATAACTTTCATTTTGTGAAAGTTTTGCGCTCAATACTTTCGCTACACAGACGGCAGGAGTATCGATGACGTCGTACTCGGTCAGGAAAAATTGTTTAAAAATTTCCCATGTCATTCCGGCGAACGAAATTTGTGAAAGCCATTGGGCTGCGCGGCCTTTCAATGATTTTGTTAGCGCCAGAATTAAATCAGTTCCAATCAAGGGACGTTCGGCCAAACACGATTCAATGGTGTTGCACCAGGATCGAGGGTCGTTGCCCTCAGCGTCGGGATCGAATATGGGCAAATGTAGGGCGTTGGCCGGCTGTATTTTCGCCAGAACGGATCCCAACATTTCTGCAAAATTTTGATTTTGATTCTCGATAATCAATCGCAGGGAATCGGTCAAAATCGACTCATCGCGGGAGATGGGAGAAAAATCTTCGTCCGAATTTGGCGACGAATCCATGGCGTCGGGGACCGAAGCTTGTTGGACCGAAAAAACGACACTAACCGAACTCACGACGCGGATCACTGACCACTTCTGATGTAGAATGTTAGGGGAAGTTCGGTCGAAAAACGGGAAAAACTTTGAAAATGAAATTTAAATGCGGTTTATTCGCAAAGCAGGAACACAATTTCGCTTTTGAACTCCACACATCGAAACTGTACAAAATCCATCATCTGCGCAGACCGTTCTCCAAATCCATCATCTCCGCAGTGTAGCCACTTCGGAAGTCCAAAACATCGTAGAGTACCTCCGTGGGGATTTTCGTAGGATTTGGATTTTTGGGCGGAGGCGGATCGGCCGCCGACATATATATTATATTATTCTTGAGGAAAAAGTGTCCAGAAAACCGTTACACCATTGTGTTTTCCCCATTCATTCGGAAACCAACACCAGCATAGTTATTTACAAGCGCACCCTGCAACAATATTAGCATAATTATGATTTATGTACAGGCTGTTCGCCGGGGTGATACGAATTCATCTTCGGCGTGAAACCGGCGGGTTGTGATCGTATTACTCCCGCACACTGGAATGAAAACAAAGGGTAAATTAGCAAGGAACATGACGACTTGATAATGCTAATGTACAGCAGGTACCATATACATCTGCTGAATGGTGCAGATAGTACAAACGCGATTGGTTTCGGAGAAACGGAAGGTAACCGACTGCCTGGGCGTGGTATGTTCAATCGCGAACTCGAACCTTCGTATGGTAGCACCTATTCGATGTACCTATTCGTAATATTTCATCCCAGTTTCATGAGGTGGTGGTACTTTTTTTTATACCGAATTAAAAACAATTTTCCTTTTCAAAAAACGTTTTTAAGAAAAATTAGTAAGGTAATCTTGATATAAACGTAAAGATACAAGTAATAAGATATGTAGGTAAGGATACATCTTGATATAAAATCCGTTAAGTATAGGGCTGTTGCACTCCACAGCTTTCCTTTCCCTTAGTTTTGAAGTAAGTTTCGGGGTGCTAGGATTGAGACACAAAAAAATGTTATACCTATTCCTACCGATTCAAATTCGGGGGTGAATATCGAGTGAGAATTCTCAGAAAACTGTACACAAAATACATATTTTATTTGATCATCTAAATAATATCTAATTTCCAATCCACCCCCATAATGAGTGGATAGGTATATCAAAATCGGGTTTTTGAACTGATCGTTATACATCTTTTTCTTAGCTACGTTCAGTTATCCTCTTGTCTACTCGAGTAAATTCCAACTCGGCCAATGAAATTGCAAAATAACTTTTTCACCAAAAATACAGATGTTGATTGAAAACACTTTACTGAAAATTACCCGTTTTGCAGCATTCGTGCAAAAACAGTTACGGCCATCTGTAGATTTTTCGAAACCGCAATAAACAAGAGCAAATCCCGACACGTCCGGCTCTGAACTTGGATCGGTGTTCGGTTGGTTGAGCTGGAAACTTGGATTTAGTGGCTTTGGCCAACTTCGGACCGGATATTTGCTCAAGACCCAGAGCATAGCCCTGTGAATGTATCTCAACCGGCTTGCCTGAGTTCATCGCCTGATCTTTTCTTGTTTGCCACGATTGTACTTTACTACATCTTACCAACCAATACTACGCACGTGATTCTCACACTTCGGGTATAACCCCGAGCCGATCCTATTCTTCCGATTACGGCTTTTTGGCAATTGGCTGGGATAACAGTTTTTCTACCCCAAAAGCGAGGCGCGTTTCTAACCCCGGCGATTCTATATACCCGATTTTACAAAGGTCGTGGGCTGAATCTTCTATTTTCTTTTTTCCCATCGCCTTCCACTCCCAGTTGCCAAGGGAAAAGATTGTTCACTTAAGCCCTTAAGGATTTTATTGATTGATCGCGGCTAACGTATTGTTGGTTAAAACTTTACTAGTTTTCCCAAAAATTTGAAGAATTTGATTCAACGTTGAAAATCTAGGGCATCTACTGTGCATTTTTATTGGCTCTAAATGTAGGTGAAGTTCTATCATATTGATACCGAGGAAATAGGAACGCAACTGGTTGCATTTCTCAAGTGTAGTTGCTCCACTTGACAGTAAACATAAAAAGAAGTCTCGTGGAATTGTCTCTGGAGCACTTACCTCCTTTTACGATTTCGCGAAAGCGCATTAGCGCAATTAACGACTCCACAAGTTGGCCGGCTCAGTTAAATAGAGGTATTCAAGGGTCGTTGAAGATGGCCATAATGACAAGAACACAATAGTATTACCATGTGAATTGCAGACACTACATTCAAAGGAGGCCTCTTTGTATAATAAGGTTTCTGAGGGTATGATGGCCACTCAGTTTGTCCCATCGCGAAGCATTAATTCCAGATTTCCCTAAAATTTAATGCTGTTGACGGGACTTGTTGGACGGTAGGGCGATATCTCCTTTTGAATACCAAGGCCCAAGATCCTTTGTTGGTCGGACAAAAGCCGCGAGCACCTCCGATCTCATCATGGACAACGGCCACGTGAATAACTGCCCGAGGCCTGCGGCCAATGAGGCAAAACCTTATCCTGGCCTGGACGTCGATTAATATATTTAACCGTTCTGAAAAACAAAATATTGCTGAAGAGCCGGGGAATTAATTCAAATAATCGAATGAGAAGCTACAGCGGAAAAGCTACTAAAACAATCGTCTCCTTAAACCCCATTGCCGTGTACATTTGGTTGCAACCCTAGAAACCTATCCGAATTCCAGTTGAGCAGTTTGAGGAAACTCCAGCTTTCTGGTTCCATCGCAACTCTGAGTCCTCGTTTTCCCAAAAATACTTAAGCATTTCGCATCTTTGGGGTAGACGGTAGTATCCTTAGATCATGGAAGAACTACAGTACATTAACTCAAAAGTTCTTCTTCAGTTAAGCTAACATCAAGCTCAGGGCTGATTTTCCCAAAATTTTAACATCATGTTAAGGTTAACTTGAAGAATAGTTGAAAATTTGAACTTTATTCATACATATGTCACCAATAGCAACTTATTAGCTCATCAGGCGTTGGAATGCTGGTGGAAAGCTTAAAGATCTTATTAGGTACCAAGGTAGTTAGCAGGTACTGTCATCAATACCCATCTGGCAGCACGGCACGTCTGCAATGTTCTGGGGCCTCTACTTTTTTCAGCGCTATGAAGATGCTTTCCTCGTCCCTACTCTCCAAGATTCCACACATTACTGAGACGCTGGCTAAATAAGAGAAAGCGAAAAAAAAACAAGGTAGCTTTCTCATTCCGCCCTTAGGCTTTGAAGAATATGATGAGAAACGCCCCGTGCACGTTTCAGTTTCTGCGTAAAAGAAGGAAAGAAGTAATAAAACTGGCGTGCAAACTCATTTAGACTTATTTCTGCTCTCATTTCACCAGTTGGAAAACTCGGTTTTTTCCCCAGAGCCGGAAAAGGGGAAAAATTCTCGCAGTTGCCAAGGAGGATCAAGAGGCAGCCCGAAGTTGTACTTGCATTCCGTCTAGATACACCTCGATTGAAATCATAATATATAGAACTGAAAAATGGCTTTATGAATCTGGAAAATTCTCTTATCTACGATATTAATGCCTTACAAGAAAATGTGTTTTTTACTTCCATTGTGATCGTCGTAAGATCGACATTCGAAAAATGGCCATACCTCCCTCAATTCTCAACCTTTTTTCAAATTTCTTAATCTAGGATGTTTCTCCCATTAAGACCTATCACCCTGCTTAACCAGAATTCGAATTACTACTCGCACATTACTTTCGAAACATTAGCACTTTTAGTGATTCGTATTTTATCTTTTCCTAGCCTCAAAAATGAACCGATTTAAGCGTTCTTGGTCTTAAACTCTTTTCTACGTCTTTTATTTTGATTTCAGGCGAGTTTTAAAATTTGCGTAATGGTCTTTTTGATATTTTGACCTAAACAGCATCGAAAGTGGCTAGTCAAAATGTAATCAATTTGTGTCCAAAATGTACTTATCAAAATTTGGAATTATTCTATGTGACCTACGCACCACTGGTTTAAATAGTTAATACGATTTTTTCAAAAACTCTATAGGCCTTGAATAACTCTATATGAATGAATAACTCAACCTATAGAGCTATAGGTTGAAAATTCAGGGTGGGTTTAGGGCTGGGTCAGAGTCCAAATTTGGATGTACAACATTTATACAATAAGAGATACTAGTTGGATTACTATTAATTGCAACTATGAAAATTCGGGACCATAAACTGCAAAAAATATCCTGTTATAGCCGGAATATTAAAAAGTGGCGGGGATAAAATCGAATCGAGGCGTCTTTAACAATATTTCGAAGAAAAGGAACTTTGGAGGACATGAAACTGGGCCCTAAAAGAAGTGATTCCAATGGGCGACGAATAAGCTCGACAATAAACTTGGTAGCGGAACGAATATTTTTTTTATTCAGAAGAGAGAACGTCCGAGAGGATTCGAAACGTGTTTCAGTCGAATAACTTTGATTGTGAAGCGATGTTGAGAAAAGAGTTTCACTAACTGTTAACCAAATGAAAGCTTGGAACGTAAACTCCTTCGGGGTGGAATTAATTCACGCGTTTATTTATCCGGCCCGTGACGCGAACATTTCATGTTTTTCCTTGCTCGGTATCCGAGGAAGGATTTACGCATACCCTTGGGAATGTGTAGCTATAGGGTCTAGCGAATTTAAAATTGAAGTCTTATCACGTAATTCAAATAACGATCATATCTTAACGTACGAGATATTCTATGGAAAAAGTCCTGTGTCCACCTCAAAGAGCCACCAGGATGTAAATCGTCCTGCAGGACGAAACAGCAGGAAGAAACATGTTTCTCGCCATTTTGGCGTACTTCCATAGCAGTGATGATAATATGATGATATTATCCTTCGGTAGATCCCCACCAATACAACCATAATGCTCACTTTGGTATTTATTTGCTACAGTTGGTACATCTCCCTACTCGACAAAGGGCGGTTTTATCAATTCATTCAAAGCTAGATTAATTCGAGGATACTTTAACCACATTTCTCTTAGGACATTTTTCTCGCAAATTAATGCAAGCGTCCTCATAATAAATATATAAATCTAGCTTTAAATAAATCGATAAACCTGACTGCCGCGAGCCGTATGAAATTAGACCATCGTAATCGTGTTACGGTCCCATTGTAAGAATAGTTCTTGTGAAATACAATTCTTCATGAAACACCGTTGCTTTCCGGGTGATGACGAGAAAATCAAAATGGATCCAGAAACAGAATATACGATGACGTTTGCCCTATTCCGCCCACGGCAAGAGTACGCGCCGCTAGCTCTGAAAATAGCCGTTTCTCTCTCAATGAATCACCCCGACAGCGGTGCCGTGCTACCGTATCCCGTGACGTAGCACGTACATTGGGGCTTGCCTCATTTCCCGTTACCTATTTCGAGTTCTATAACTTGTTGCATCGCTATGATATTCTACGGTGTTCCCTCGCTAACGTTTGGCTAAAGTGGATTAAGTATTTTCCCTTTATGCGGACGTTATTATCGTGCCTGGTGGAGAGATAATGATTTTAATCTACCTGAACCCGGTGGTGGCAAATTCTACATTTTTGGACACAACAACTCTTGGAAGAGGAGTGGCAATGTTTTGTTATAGCGGTGAGAATGAATATTAAAGATAATAATTGCATGAGCCTTAATCAGGGTTTCATCAGAATAGTTGGCATAATTCATGTGAAGCTGGTGCTAAGGTACTTGGGCTCGATTAGGACTCTTGCCAAAAAAGCATAGGTACCTACTTCAATGAAAGCAAGTCAACAAAAGCCATAGGTCAACCAGCATCAAATTATACAAAGGTCAGAAATTTTTTTTAAGTATCTGTCCCAAGATTATGGAACAGAACGATGTTCGAACGGTCTCAAGATGACCACACTCTCGATGTCCCTGCAGGCATCTCCTCTTACCCAGCCAAAGGTCGATTTTTGAATTTTCAATAAACCTTGTCATAACCGACAGTGACTATCAATACGTTAAATATACAGCGAAGTTTAAATTCAAGAAAAAGTGGCTCTAACCTGTGACCATAAGGTCACAGGTACCATAAGGTCACAGGGCCTATATCGATTAAAGAGAGTACGGGTACAATATTCGCATCCTTTATACCCAACTCCGACCAGGAACTGTTGGCCTACCCGAGGGAAGAGGAGCGTAATCTTCAACCAATACAGGATACTTGCACTACATGGCCTACGTCTACAGAACAACGTTGACGGAGCCAAGATGGGAAGCGAGAACGTGCTCGTATTAATCTTAGTCACGCGATGGCCCACACCTGCTTCCCTAATCAGGGGACGTGCTCGAATCCAAAACCGACTAATTTGGGTTTCTCCCCTGTACAGAGGGGTTTACTGAGGAGATTACTGTATACGACTGCAGGATACGGACGATCGATGTGGACGTTCCCGTGCAAAGTCGACCGAAATGGCAATCAGGCTTCAAAAAATGATGTGAGGCCTTCCGATTTTCCTGGAGAGAACAATCATGTAGGTGAACTGCATCCATAAACAAAGAGAAATTATGTCAAGTTTTAAATGATTTTCACACTCTGACTCGGATTCGAACCGGGCACCTTCCGTACCCCCCAGCCACCCCAAGGGAAAGTTTGATAGGTGCTGTGGGCCAAAACGTGTGGATAATATACAAATCTATGGGATGTGCATGCAACGGCTATCGAGAGACGTGATCACACCGAAATAATTATTAACCAGCAGTTGTTGTATGGAATTTCGAAGAATAGCGATGTTATGTCGAGAGCAGTGCTGCGATAAAACGGTGAACTCCGTGGGAACAAAAGGAAAACTGAGCTCCGAAACCCAAAAAGGCAATTAAGTGAGACCGTAAAATTACCACAAGACTGCCGTTTAGGCTTCTAGGGGGCAGTAAGAGATAAAATAAAGGGATGTATTCGCCCCTCGAGAGCTTCGAACTGTTTCTCCGAATGAGAAAAAGAAACGAAAAGCGGAGGATGAGATGCTCTATATTGCGGGAAGAAATCTTTCCGTTTTCTCCGAAAGCAGAGATATTCATCTACAGGCCAAAGAAGCCTTGACGAAAAATAAGGAACAAAGGGATGAAAACACGGGGGAATGACTGTGATTACACTTTTGTTTCAATCTTACCACCATCCTCCAAACGTGGTGCAATGGCTCTAACCTCGAAAACAATGCTGCTAACCTAAAAAGAAATAGGTACCTACCCACGACTATATTTATATTGTAATATCCGTATTTTGGTGTTATGCAGATATTTTGCAGAGATAGCACTTCCACTAACCGACAATTATGTTTTTCCTTAAACTAACGTCACCCTCTTTTTGATGAATAGTGTGACAATCTAAAAATGCGTATAACTACGTAAAACTACACCTATAACCAGTTTTATTTGTCAAACTCTTACACAATGTGCACCATTTCAATAAGAAAAGTTATGCATCTGCAGGAAACACAAATCTGATTTCCGAGTAGCTATCATGGTTCACTTACACGAGGCAACCATTCGACAAGGGGACCCAGGATCAGTTGTCAAGCACCGGATGGGAATGATTAATGCGTATCTGCGGACAATCGTGCAACGTGCTCGCTTGACGTGGACACCAGGTATCGATTTCGTACAACTCGACACATCACCACCTGAGTCACATTGCTCAATCACTCGGTTACAAATCGTAATGCTAATTGATGGTTTACAGGCTAGTTACGTCATAATCACGGACTATAATAGGTAGGTTTAGAAGACATCAGGCATAGTTGTTCGACTTTGGATTTCCAAGATAACGGCAGGGCACGCCCCGGATGACTTCGGATGAATGTAAACTGGTAATTAACTACCTGTAATAGGAAATTTAACGCTGAATCCAAAAATGCCCTCAAAAGTTAGAAACATTTGATTTGGACCGGAAAAATTCAGGTGTTTATGATGCAAGGTGTGGGTTTTCTGAGGGAAAAACTTTAAAAATCGTATTTCGGAAACGGGTTGAAATAAAAACATGCTGTTGGCGGCGTTTTGTTTAATTTTTAGTCTAGTTTCACCAAAATGTTTCTCATCCAAGTTCGGGACACCCTGTTTATCTGTATTTTTATCCCCCTTAATTCGCAAAGAAAAAACTGTAACATTATCAGTCGATTGGAGGATAAAAATAAAGGGTAAAATACAAGTAAACGTTTTATTACTTACTTAGTTGATAGAAGAAAGAGAGTCAAATATTACATAGAAATAATTTATTCCATAGGTACCTTATAAAATCGTTAATCACCTACCAGATTATTCAATTGTTTGCAACGTTCGAGCACATGAAAGCCAATCTGGGTCTACCTAATCAGATGGGTAGGTATACTTACCTTGTAAAGCTTTACCTACCTCAGCTACCTACCTCAGTATAACATGTCACGTTCTTGAGTCTTCAGAGCCATATCCTCTCACAACTTTCATGTAATTTGGTACTTTATTACATTGGTTGGCAGGCTGCTCGTATTATCAGCGATGGAATGGCGATCCGAGAAAGCCGTGTGTAAGCAACAACGATATCAACATGTAAACCTTATCCAAAAGTCAGTCGAGTTTAGCTTGGAAATGTGTCAGTGCTAACTGAATTCGCGGCGTTTCCCTCGTAAATAGACGATGGCCCGCTCGATTCCGTCTTGCTCCCCTGGATCTACCCTGGCCAGATAAAGGGTTCGGTTTATGTTAATGCCCGGCCACGGAGGACGGCTTCAAACGAAGGGCTGGCGGAGGGTGGACTTTCCAAGGTAAATAAGAGCCGCCTAATTAACTCTCGGTATATCCCAGCGGATACCCACCGTCTATCAGTCGGTGCTCGTATCCACTTTCCTTCTCCCAATTCTTGCTTATTGGGAGGCCTAGCTAAACCCACGTATTGCGCCCTTGACCCGAACGGCAGTTTGGGTCGGTCCGACCGAACGAGTTGAACATAGAACGTAGCTGAACAGGATACTATTGTTCCTGAAGCAGGATCCATACAAGATCCAGAATGGTGGATTTGAAATTTCAAGTCATCGTTAATTGAGGCACAAGGTTTTTACTCTTTTTGCAATTTCGAGCTTCACAAATTCAATGAATGCTCAAAAAACCTCAGATCAACGTTTTGAAAACTCGAGGAAATTTTGGTTAAAACAGTTTTTTGCGCATGAACAGTAAAATAATAAGTTTAGAATGGAAAATTGAGAGAGCAAAAGGTGAGTAAAGTATCGACCAAAATGGCAATGTACTCATTTGGCATTTTCCCATACTCCATGTTTCTCGTTTTTACCAATTTTTCCTATTTTGTATTTCCTACAATTCGATCATGTTCTTAAAATATATCTTTCACAAATTATTTAAACACTGGTTTCTCTTTTTTTCAACATAGAATTTCTATTTATTGCGAGTTACTGGGCTAGAGATTGAAAAGGATGTTTTTTTGAATCTTGACTCTTGTTCGTCAATTGAAGCCGTCTTATCGCGGCCCCGTCACATAACCCAACCACGGTTTCTCTTTTTATGTGGGTTTCTGAAAAAAAAAACATCAAACTGGCTTTTAACGAACTTCAAAAAAAAACCCCGAGGTTAATCAAGTTGGAGTGTCATTAGGATTTACTTGCGAAATTGATTTTTGAGTTTAAGATGACAAGGAATTTTGTTATCGTTTCATTTGAAGAAACACCTGAGTGATAGTGTGCAATCTTTCCATCAGTAAATTCCAAAATAAAATTAAAATGGGGCAATCAAATGAAAACGTTGAATCTCAAACACGAATCTTGGGCTCTTCTTCTACCTCGCTGGTGCCTCAATTGTGCTGAAATTTATTCACCTGCTTATAAGTATGGAAAAATGTATGAAGCTTACGAAATCGGAACATCACCCAGTATCGTATTAAATTATTTCTGGTACAATTGCAAACAGAAGCTATCTCATAACCGAAATCTCGTGCATAATAGATTGCTAAATGTGATCCATCATTTCTCCAGTTTACTTTACAACCCATCAATCGAGTCTCACGTCTCAAAGTGAGTTGTTTGTCTCATTATAGATGTTCGGTTAAAAGAAAACCCCCAAGATACGCCCTCGGTATGGCGTAAAAACAGAACTGAAAAAACTGCCCGTATCGATTGGCGATGCTTCCGACCCCGGCACCCGCTTCCTGAGTAATTCCCTAAATGTATTTACACTGCGGAGTGCGCATTAGCGAGTCAACTGTCGACGTTGCGATGACATTGATTGTAGGAGTGGGAAACCATTTATAGAGTAAATATGTAAACAATCGATCGCCACAGCTCTCGGTCCGGTTAAGATGGAAAAATGGATTTGCTCTCCGCTTTGGATTGACTGGTGTTACACGATGCCCGCTATGCTGAAAACCAGGGGTGCGTAGATAGGTAACACATAATACTTCCATTTTTTGAAACGTAAAAGTGCGACTCGATTTAATCATATTTCGACTGCTTTTGAGGGTGTTTAGGTCAAACATATCAAAATGCTCCCAATCCAAATTTTAAAACACCCAAAAAAATACGTTAATTTATCGAAATATAAAAAATATCCACATATTTTGCAAGGTTAAACAAATATTTTAAGACCAAGAACGCTCAAATCGGTTCATTTTTGTGGCTTGAAAAAAATAAAATAGAAAACACTAAAAATTCAAATGTATCGAAAGTACTGTGAGTCATTCACATTCCGATTAAACAGGGTGTTAGGTCTTACCAAGAGAAACATTTCAGTTTAAGAAATTTTTTTTTTTTTTTTTTTTTTTTTTTTGAAAAAAGGCCCCTTTTTACTTCCATATTTACAGAGTAAATGGAAGTATTGTGATCGTCCTAAAATCGAGAATTGGAACGGAGCTTCAGAAAAAACTTTTTCTTATACACATTTACTCAGAATCACTTCCTGAACAAGTGTCTGTGTGTCCGTGTGTCCGTGTGTCCGTCTGTCCGTGTGTCCGTCTGTCCGTCTGTCCGTCTGTCCGTCTGTCCGTCTGTCCGTCTGTCCGTCTGTGGTCATTTACAAAAATGACCATAACTCCCTCATTTCTCAACCTTTTTTCAAATTTCTTGAACTGAAATGTTTGTCTTGGCAAGACCTAACACCCTGTTGAATCGGAATTTGGATAACGCACAGTACTTCCGAGATATTTGCATTTTTAGTGTTTTCTATTTTATTTTTTTCCGGCCGCAAAAATGAACCGATTTGAGCGTTCTTGGTCTTAAAATCTTTGTTTTACCTTGTAGAATATGTGGATATTTTTTACATTCCGAAAATGTAGCGTTTTTTCATTTTGGGCGAATTTTAAAATTTTAATACTGAATTTTTTGATATTTCTGACCTAAACACTTTCAAAAGCAGTCAAAATATGATCAAATTGTGTCACAATTTTACGTTTCAAAATATGGAAGTATTGTGTGTTATCTACGCACCACTGGTTTGAAATGACCGTTAGATGACTATCGACAGTAAGTTTGATGTTTTCCAGATAACCAATCAAAGTACCTACATGTCGATGGTAATTTTGGAAAATCTCGTATGTTTCAAATCCAGAATTGGACAAGTGAAAAAACTCCCGTTTGCTGGCTGCGCGAGTGGGGGTGGCCTGGGGACGTGGTTTGGAAACGTTAATCAAATTTAATGGATTCATCACTGAAGGCATCTCGACCAATATTTGAATTAATAAATCTTTTCGACCCCTCGATCAGCTTTTGCATAGTGAATGGGTGCCTTAAAAGTGGCATGAGTCCATTTTCTTGACTCGAGGACTTTCTAAACGAGTTGTTTTAACAGGAAAGCTCAGAATCTAATTTCCCAAAAAACTAGACTTACGTGGCTTTCCAGATTCGCTTTCGATGTTCCCTATCATGTTTCTTTATTATGACAAGCTATAGGCTACTACTTGCCCGAACACCTCGAGCGGGCTAACAATTTTCCCCCGAGGCGAACGATGCAAATTTTTATTCCAAGGCTACACAAAAACAAACAGACGGTGATTCCTGCGCGCGAGGATGAATTATTTCCGCCGGTCTGATGGGAGCAGAAGCTTTCATGTTTTATTCGATAATAGAACGCTCAAGAGACCCGCCCTCCCTTAGGGGCTGGGGTACAGTGATGGAAGCTCAAAACCTCACCCTCTCCAACCCCAGCCCGACCCCCTTCTGGGGCTCATTCATCGGCGTGACATGAGATATCCCGAACAACTTTCCCATTTACAACCACCCGCTGAGCTGCTTGAGCCGCGAGAGTGGAAAAACTGCCGTGTTGAAGGTTGGTATGTTTCGCATGAATGGGGAAGGCGCTGGGAAGGTTCGGAGCCCTGAAATATTGCCCGTTTTTCAATAAACGAGAGCCGAGAAAAGGCAAAAGGTGTAGTTTCGTGTCTCGCTTTCATTCCTCGGGGTTCATTTCAGTCGAATTTCCTCGCAACGAGAAACATATTATGCCACTCCGTTGTGTTCTACGTTGTACGACGTCTCAGCTCTTACGGACGATGTCGAGCTCGCATTCATCTGGGACGCATGAGTTTTCGTCGTGAGCATATACGTCGCAGAAGCGAAACGCTCGCCCTTTGCTTCCAGTCTTGAAATTAGTGTTGCATTTCTAATGAGTACCGAAGGAACTGAAGAGAGGAACAAGTCCCGAGAGTCGGAGACGGCCAAACTTGCGTGGAACAACGAAATATTTAACGCCCCTCCTCCGTCTACAAGTCATCCCTCCGCTCTTGTAGCAATTTCACTTTACCGTAAAGAGCAACTTTGGAGTTGTATGCCCGAGAGATTCCTGAGTAACCGAGTTATCGTATTGTTTTCCTCTCGCGTTTTGCGTGTGCGGTTGAAAAATCGGGCGAATTTCGAAACAACGCGGCCTCCGCCGTTTGCTTCATCAACTTAGTTCATGCAGCCGAACAAAGCCGCTGTTAACAAGGGGCACATTCTTCTTGAATTTAGAAAACAGAAATTTCCCATTCCTGAAGTCCCTTCATCCCGATTCTTAGCCGGAATCCGGATATCTTAGAGTAGTTAGGAAATGTTGGCGCTTGTAGTGCTATCCTAATTATTATATCAGGCCGTGTCAGGCGAACGCTTAACCCTCACTAGCCCGAAAGATTCGACGGTCGAATCTTCTAAGACCAGCGGTTTGAGCCGTCGGTGGGCGTAAACAGCCGCAAGGATCTCGTCTCTGATAGGCGGAGTGTCGCACGTTCTGGGACGACGTAACCGCCAGGACGGCAGTGTGCCGCACAGCGGGTCCGCCGCTCGGTTGAGTGCCGCACATCTGGGCGGTTCCTTGGAGGCGGCTGTTGCGGTTCGAGCCATTCGCGTGATTCCCATTTTAGCAAGAATTGTTAAAGGTAGGATAACAGGTACCAGGTACTTGGAGGTATCAGGTACCAACTTCAAAGATGTTCAGATGAGGATTTATGTGCCTATAAGGTATAGTAAGCCTTTCAGTTTTAAATAGGTACTGAATTAAAGTAAAAATAAAATTAAATGTTTTCAATTTTAAAAAAAATTGAAATAAATTTTATTTCTAAGTATTTTAAAACTGTCGTTTTTTGCTTTCTAGTTTTTTATACATATTTTATACAATAGTTGCTTATTTCATTTATCAATTTTTTCAAACTTATAGCCATGGTAAGTTTGAGGAACGCAAAATATCAGTCTTAGGTCCATTTTATCAATAGTCGATTATCCAAAAATCATTGGCCAATCTCTTAGCCACATAGTTTTTGAAAACACAGCCAAAAATCGCCTTGAAATTAGTGGCCTAGTGATTAGTCTATGATTTTTCAGATAATTGACTATTGATAAAGTGATGAAAAATTCAGGTTCATATTTTTCTTGCTAAATTTAGAGCAATAAACATAAACCTGAATATTTTCATCCCCAAGTGACCCCAAAGTTTATCAGCCTATCAGCCCATTACTGTAAATACACGTAATCACAGACACGTGAAATACCTACCAACGTCAGAATACGTAAATGATGCGTCGTTCGACTGGGCGTCTATTTTTAACGAGCTCCATTCAATGCTAACCTTCCGAAAACATGGATTTAACATTTAAGAGGTCAAAAAGTCAACAAGTGGCCAAAGGAACAAGCTTGTCGCATGTCGCCGTACCAAATTGAGGTAATTAAGGATATGCCCTTGCTAGTAGTGAAATTGAATCATTCGTGGAGGGTCATAAAGTTGCGCCTTTGTCGTGAAGTTTGCTCTTTATTGAAACACGATTTCACCCTAGCTGAAAAACACAGCAGTTAATTCCACCCCGGCCGTTTGCGTGACTAACGGCAGTCAAGGCAAATGCTGAAATAAAAATGATCCCATTCCTCTTTTCGGTCCCAGACGTCTTATTATTAGCTCTGTACAGCGTAACAATTATCCAATTAAATGATAGGAGGAGCCAACTTAAATCTATTCGAGTGAGCGTGTGAGATTGTCGGCCCGATAATATTTATATGCAATAATGTGATCAGATAAAAATTATTTTCCACCCACCAGCTCGCATTGTAAGTGTTTGAGTCACGATTTCCGCTCATTATTAACCTTTTATGAGGTCAGGAATTACTTGTGACGCAGGTACTAATTTGTGTGTATTATTGGATCCTCCCTCGGGCTGAACGGTCTCATCATAAGGTCAAATTCACACACTTGCCCACCATAGAACCGATTACATAGGTACATTATTTCTGGAAATGATGTACCAAAATTGGGAAACTCACTGTGAAGTGAAACTCGTTTTACAGAGAGATTTCAATACGTACCTAGTATTTAAAATTTCGATTTAAAGCCAAATACCCATGTATCTTGACTTTCGAGCGAAGTAAACAGAAGAATGACTAGGCATACCGTTGGGAAGCTGAATTTTTGGGCGTTTTTTTTTTCAAGAAGGCGTTTTGATCGACCTCTTAATAAAAATCCGATTGAAAAATGTGACGTTTTGCCGTTTTGACCTTTGTTTTCAACCTATTTTTTTGCATTGATCTGTAAAAAAGTCAGGCATTTTGCTTTTCTTATGGGAAAATTTACGAGCTTTCCAACGCTGTCGTCAAATTTGAGATAACTCAAAATTTGAAGAAACCACCGCCATTTCAGTGAGCAATTAAAGGATGATAACGGAAAAATTCTATAAAGGGTTTTCTAGCGGACTACGAAAAATTTTCATTTTTATTTTTAAGTCCCTTTTTCATTTTACTTTTTTAATCCTTCGGAGAGATTATTCGTTGGAAATTACTTGTTAAACATTTTCCTTCATTTCTGGCCATCGAAGATGTAGGCACCTCGTTAGTAATAATGTTACTTCGTTTTGCAATATTTTCGCATCTCCCTTTGACCAAGTTCTGGCCCTGTCGCATCTTTCATTTTGTAAGACTTTGTTTTTCGGTTTCCACGTGCTGCTTTCGCGCATAACCCAATTTCCCCAGATTGGCCACTATCTAATAAAGATGGAAATTCCCTTAGCTCTACTCCAGCTTACGACCCGAGGCTTGAGTTTCAACACCGACCGCAGCCTCGACCTGGCCAGCTCCATAATTAGTATTCCATTTCATAATCGGTTTGTTTCTTGCAAAAGCGCCACAACCTTCAATAGGGACGTGTTTGATATGGAAACCACGTATTAAGCGTGTTACTTTCAGAAGAAATTGCTCTTTCTCTGTGGAAGCATTTTCGATAAATTGCTTTCCGACGTATTAGCATTTATACGAGCAGTTTTTGTAAGAAAGGTAAAAGACCGTGTTACCTTTCGACGGCTCGGTTGATGTAGAGATTATTTAATTTTCTCCGAGAGCGTGGCTGTAAAAATATTGATTTACAAAAAGGTCGTTGGCTCTAACCATAATAGTCCAGTCAGTAGGTGGGTTGTGATAGGAAATGAAATTTGTACTTTTCAGCTCGGAATTCAAATATATAATGAACGCAAAAATGGAATCAAACATGTTATAGGCATCAAAATTTCAGCTTTCAAGAGGTATTATTTAGCGAGCAAGGGCGCGCTGAGTGAAAAATCTCTCATTGTGCCCCCCTCTCCCCCAAAGAAAATCTCAAATTGAAAAAATCAGGTATCATTTTGGTTCGTCGTTGCAAAATGTTGCCGGTTCCCCGTCTAAAACTCATTACCCATTGTTCAAAAAACTCATTAACCATTGTCCCAAAAACTCATCATCCATTGTTCGAAGCAGATTTCGCTGGAGCAGTGAGAACGCTCTCTGACGGGCCGCCGTCGAGGCAGAGATCCAGAGCTCTGCCGACCTTCTGAGCGCCTAATCACAGTGGCGACCACGCCAGCTGTATATCGGTGCGCCATGCTCACTGAAGCGGAACAGATGCGCGCATTAGCTGAATACATCGGCCGACATCGAGATGGATCGCGGAATTTCTCGGAAATTCCAAAAACCGCCAGGTCGGACGCGTTATGACGCGTCTGATGACGGCTCGAAGACATTTTCGGATATTGTTTCGACGGCGCGGGAGAGCGCACCTGGCACAGAAATGAGGCGCTAAGACGGATGGGGTCTCAGGAACTTAGGATCGGGCAGGAGCTCATTTAAGATGGACCTCGCCTGGTGAACGCCCAACGATAACCTCCCGTGCCCGTTCGAAAGCGAAACACGATAGAGGGACTACAAATTGAAGAAATCTTAACAAAAACAACGAATGCCAAAAAAATCGAAAATTGATATTTTAGCGCATTCTGGTAGCTCTCGGCAGCACTTATTGAATAGGTAGTAGTTACCAATCATGAACAGCCTCTGCCAGGCTTTTTGGAGCTCCGAACATTCAATGACTCCACATAAACAACCTTCGTCAAAGCTTTTTTCACATTGAATGTTTTTGTTATGAACTCTCCAATTTTCGAGGTTAAATTAACACCAACCCCCCAAATAAAAAATTATTGAGGATGTTGAATTGACATTAACAGCCCTCCGTACCAAAACTTGGCTGCCAGGTAAATTTACCAGGTAAATTGCGCGCGTGTAAATTTGCGAGCCAATCAGATCTCATTACGCACTTTACGCATACGCAGATTACGCAGACTTTTACGCACATGTGAGCCCAGCTCGACAAGAGTTTTGGTAGCTATGTTTTTTTTTTTCAAAATAATCAGATGCAAAACCTTGATTTTAGGGAAAAACCATTGGAAAAGCAAGCAAAACTAGATTTCGAATTGCAAAACTGTGCACTGAGCAGTGGGTACAGTATTTGAGGAAATTTTAACTGGATCAATAGAAAAAACAATGTCAAATTTTTCAAATTTCGGAAAAGGGGACATTTCCATCTCTCTTGGAATAAGGAAACCGGATCGTACTACATCTGGTCCCAGTATGTTATGTCCACATGGTTTGGAAGGTATTTTTATCTCATACGTATACCAATACTCAGCAAAACTTTAATATTAAATAATAACAAATTTTGTTAAAAACCCCTTCTAATTTTATGATTTAGTTATTTTTACCCAGAAACTAATACTCTTAAGGCTTCAGCATTGTTTTTCCATCAACCACGACCCGTTTCGCGATTGATGAAACCAAAGGGTAGTGTATCTCGGTTGGACAGCCTCTGATGGCGTAATTTATCCTTGTACAGGAACCGGTGTGATAGATTTATTCGATTACTTTTCTTGAGAAGAACCTGTATTTAATTACACTCCTTTTTTGCCGCTTCCACTTTCAGATCACCGACCGAAGGGCTGAAGAAGTTGATTGATAACGACTTCTTTGATGGAGATGAACTCAAAAAGGGTTATTCAAGATCTTATGAACTTCTCTTTCCGCTCTCTCGCTCCCCCTTCGTTGTACTTTAATCAATGTTCTTTGAAGCCCAGTGAGGCAGTTTTTCCATGCGAACGTAAATTCTTGGTTGTCGTTCGTGATCGGGAAAAAAACATGGACTTTTTTTAGACTCCAAATGAAACACGGTACTATCCACATAGCATATCCACTACAATAATATTGCATATTAGTGTATTATATCTACTAAGTAAGGTCTAATTTCATCAATTGATTTTACGGAGGGCTGAAAAAACGTGAACTTTTTTCATACGAATAAAAACTTTGAAAATGAGAGAAAATAAATAGTAGGTATATTCCACTATTAGGAATAATATTTATTTCAATAAATACATGTACCCCAGATATAATATTACATAGATAGATACAGTGGAATAGACTATTTCTTTTCTCTCATGTTTTTTGAATTTTTATTTGGACAACGAACATGTTTAAGCTCATAACTCCCTACTCAAACATTGTGGTAGGTACAATTATTGTGACCGGTTTCGGTTATTAAAGTCCGGTCGTTTTCAAGTACTGATGAGGGTTTAATAACCGAAATCGGTTTACAATCAATAGTGGAATAGACTATTTCAGTTCTCTCATTTTTTGAGTTTTTATTCGAATTATGGGATTCCACAATTTCTCCGCGGGTGATTTAGTGTCTAAGTTCGTGGTCATCTGTAGGGTTCATGAGTAGGGCATGAGTATTGTTCATGTTGTATAGAAGAGGCCACTCCTCCATTCCTCTATTAGTAGCTGGGGGAGGCCAAGAAAGGGGCTGCTCCCTTGGAGGGGAGCAGGCACATCGCGCCGGTAGCGCGGTCGGATGCGCACTCGTCGTATTTGTCACTGAAAGCGGTCGCATGGTATCCGGGTAACATGAGCGAACTGGAGCTTTGACGAGTCTCGATCGACGCCATTCGTGAGCGCGCATTCGCAGGGAGGGGAGCCGACTGGCTGGCGAGGAAGATCGGCGTCGGAGTGGGGCATTCTGACTAGACTAGACTGCCTGGTGCCTGTCCTACACAATGCTCAAGCAGGAACCAAAAAAAATTTGTCGAAAAAGACTCTTCAACATTAGCTTGGCACTTTGTACCTAAGGCACTGTACCTACCTTACTGTAGGTGTACAGTAACTGTAGTGCACCTGTCTTCAAGTTGGGATTAAATCCTACCTTCATTCAAAATTTTGAAAGTTCATCTGAGCGTCGGAGGATAAAAATATTTTTTCTATTTTCAGCTGTAACATTTCCTCCATGTGAACCTATCTCGCTTCGGAAAAGAGATTACATAGGCTGGTGCTCGACACAGAAAAAAAAGGAACGGGAAACTGGGTAGGTAGGTACCTCCTGATTCGTGAAACTGCTCGAGAACGAAAAGAAAAAATGATAGCGAATGTAAGGTAGAAACTGAAGTGGAAGATGGGGTAAAACAGTAGATGGTGGAATGTGTATGGTGTAGCGTTTTTAATTTAGCTGCGACAGAGTAATTCATTATTTTTCCCCTCTTTGGCCGGTCCCCTTCTTTTCCTAGTGCCAGCGACTATCTAAATAGCTTTGTCATAATTCACTCTTTTGCCTTTTCCGCCAACTTCCTTCCTTTTCGGGAGGTGGAGATGCTTTTTACCAAGTTGCTCTCTCATCAATCCAACTTATTCTTCTAAGATGAGCGAAATAATCGTTGACTTCATGAGAGAAAATAAATGGATGGAGATTAATTGACGCATCGACTTATTTAGGCGTAAAATTAGCGCGGTATCCAACTAATAGAACAGTTAATAAAATTTATTATATTTAACTTATATTTAATATATAAATAACATCTCTCTGGCTGTACCATTTTTAATAGTGAGTATTTGAGATAAAATCGTTTTTCAGTATCATTTGAGGAGAAAAGGGATTCGTTTGAGCCCATTCGAGGGCCAATAAATCTTTTGGCCCTTCGAGGGGTCGACAAACAAGCATAAGGTTCTCTCTCACATTGGCTGCTGCCTTCCGTCATTCTTAGATCAGAACTTCACATTGTAGCAAAGGAAAATTTTGATATCAAACTTTTTTCTCATGTTTATCAGTTCTATCATAGGTTTTAGCATGACTCAATTTTTGACCATAGTTACTGGAAAATTTTCATGTTTTTTCACTTTCACAAAAAAAAATTTCATATTTACCTAGTGAGGGGAAGTATTGTAATCGTCCTAAACTCAAAAGTTGGCAAAGAGCTCCAGGAAAAACGTTTCCTTGTACAATTTTACTCAGAAACCCTGCCAAATGCCTGTGTAAACGTGGTCATTTACAAAAATGGCCATAGCTCCTTCAATTCTTGTTCTTTTTTCAAATTTCTTGGATTGGAATATTTGTCTCAGTAAGACCTATCATCCTGTTTAACTGGGATTAAAATTACTTTCAGTACTTTCGATATATTTGCACATTTAGTGTTTTTTATTTTATTTTTTGCTGGCTACAAAATGGAATTTGAAGGACTCGTTAATGTTTCTTATACTCCAATAGCCTGAAGTATTTCGATTTTAGGTGAGTTTTAAAATTCGCGTTTCTAATAAAATAAATAATAAAGCGAATAAATTGAATTTCTTGACATTTTTTATCCAAACAGCCGCCATATTTAATATGATCAAATTGTATCAAGAATTAATTTATCATAATATGGAATTATTGTGTGTTTTCTGCGGCCTACTGGATTAAAACGGAAGTCGTCAAATCGACTCCCATCGTAGGCAACCAGTTTGAAAGATTCCGAAAACAGAGGCACTCGGAAAGGCAAATCTCAGCGGAGTAACTCTTCCGTATTTCTTTCTCGGAAACGAATTATGCTTTTAGAAATTCGCCGCCAACGTTCACCATCTGGCATCATGACGAGAGAGGCAATAGAATGCCAAGATGATGGATTCGGTTTTTGTCGCGAATGGTTATTATGCTTCGTACCTAATTCGCCGTGTACCGCCAACTCTCGCCGCCTGTTCTCCGTGTTCAAGGCCTTAATGATCCGTCTGGGGGATTTCCTCGCCCCCTGCCACCTCACCTGATCCCCCGCACTATACCTCATCTTACCTATCCATCTAATGATCCCCTTTCTCTGTTCTCACTCCTCTGCTGGTTGCACGCCCCTCATCGCCTTCTAATGGCTCCCTCAATTCAGCTCGGCATGCATAAGCAAGTGCCACCTGACGCGATCCTGTCTGTCTTCATTCAACCTTTTTGCTTTCAATGTCTAGAACGAATAAAAAAATTAGGTATTTGATACTCTTCTTTAACAGATTACAGTAATTCGCCTTGTTGATGATGCGATCCCGCTCATAATAATCCTCATAATATACAATCCTAACAAATTCCTCAATAGCGACTCCTTTTCATACGTTATCCTAAGGTCCAATTTATCAATTTGCTTAAAGCTAAATTTATCCAAGGACGCGAGCATCAACTAATTTCTAAGAAATTTTCAGTGCGATTTTCAATGAGAGTATGCCATACGTGAAATGCAGTGCAAGCGTCCTTGGATAAATCTAGCTTTAACTGAATTGAAAAACCGGCCCTTAGGGTAAAAAGTGAAAATTGTCAGTCGGAAAAGAAATACTTTTGGCCGTTTCAACCCCATCGCTTGACCCAAGACCGGGGAAATTAAAAGGAAAGTCACGACGCCAGGGTGAAGAGGCGCTCAAGGTCGATGGCAAACCGGAGGAGTGCCGCCGGAGAAAATATACTTACTACGGGTGCTATAAATAAGGAAGACGTGGGAAAAGGGAAGGAGAAAAAAGGGATGAAAAGGCAGGAGGAAGGAACAAGGGGTTGCAAGGCTATAGAGGACGACTATGGAACCTTGACCGGAATGATAAATATCGGGGGCATAGATAAACTCCTTTTAACCTTCCCCGTCCTATTCTGGCTCCACCACAACAACGCAAGGTCGAGTGGAGGATGCGACTACCCTACAGGATGAATGAAGCTACCCAGGTACCCAAACTGAAAGAGATTTGACAAAATAATTTCGGTTAGTGTTGTTGTTGTGCCATCTTTTTGTGAGATAGGCATGATTTTTTTCAGTTTATTGTTCAATTATTGTTAAATAACCATTGTAATCGCAAAAAAATTTTTTTTCCACACCTATAGGTTACCTACCCTGAATTTTTTATGGTTCTCGGTTCGAGTTTTTTAAATGAAATTTTCAGGAAAAATCAACATACTTCCAGGACTGCCCCTATTCTTTTTCCAAGCCAATCAGTCAATTTTGAGCCCTCTGGAAAATTTTTTGAAATCCTGAAAAAATAGTATTTTCAAAAATCTTTTCCGATCATTTTAATATCATTCACATTCAGGTGAGTGCTGTTAATTTCGTTTTATATATTATGCAAGTTGCCCACAGAAGTAATACAATGTATTAAATACATGATGCCATGATGTATTTTTTCGCGATTCCTGATGATATCCACTCTTTACAATTTCAGACAGATTATTCCAAGCAAATGTGACCGCTCTTTCCTCCAGGATGAATCCTTGTTTGGCACAAAGGGACTCCCAGGAAACAAAGAATAGCATATCCTGGGATGGGTTTAAAAGCGAACAACGCGGCCGGATACAACTATACAACTGTCTCTGGTACAAAAAGCAAGAGGGAACAAAGATGACAGTAAAGGAGGAAAGATGTATGATGAAACTCCAGATAGGTTGGGGGTTGCTTCACCGGAATTCCTTCAAGGATCTCAAGATGCATAATGCCGAAAACATTATGAAAATTTGCAAGTGATAATTCAGTTCGTTCGTTCTTTCATGTTCTTTAACTAAATAGCATTGTTTTTCTTTCCAGGTGAGTCCAATAATTACCTGCGATTTGGTCCTTGCACCTGTCACGTAAGTTGCACTAGATTCCTTCAACGTAGGCCACGAAGGACACGCATGGACCAGGACACCGTCTTCAGCTCGGTTTACGTGGCGCATTACGAATTGCCCTCGGAGACCTTGCAGAGTTGAAATAGAATATTCATTCTCCAGGTCTCTTTCACATAACCCGTTTCCTTCCGATTCTTCTTTTGCCGTAAAAATTTCTCTTTGAGGCAGCTCTTGCGTCTTATCTCAACTACGGAGAATTGAAAGAAAAGCAAAATTGCGAAGAAAGGCTTGTTATTTTTCGTGTTTTTCTCCCTTCGCTCTTTTCGAGAACATTTTATACAGCAACATCTGAGATTTCCACCTCTGTTTTCACTTTGCTTGCGGGCTGATTCGGTTTGACAAGATTATATGTAGCTCAAAGTCACGTCGCAAGCTGCGACTAGCTTACAGCCACTGAGGGCTTAGGATTTCATGAAGTTCGAGCAAAACCTGCGGGGTAAAGCCAACGCGAATTAAAGTCAACTACACCGAATAGACTAATGGACTCTGTCAACGGATGACATAAACTTCTTCTCGAAACGCGCAGTTCAGTTTGAATTACGGAAGCCCGCTAGATAAGAGAAGGGGCTGCAAAGCCCATTTCATGGTTATCTTTTTGTAGACAGAGTACGCTCCTGTTTCCCTAAATATTTACCCGCGGAAGAGCGACCGTATGCGTCCGCTAGCCGCTATATTACGAGCCTCAAAACTCGAATTCGTCGTAGGCAAGAGCTGTTTTTTGTTATTTATTTTTTCAAGAGGTGGCGCAAACTACGGCTGTTTTATTTTCCTGAATATTCCTCAACTCGGAAAGTCAGCGTTGTCACATCCGGCTGTAAAACGCGCCACGTCGCTGTATTCAGCAAGAATATGCTGAAGAATTAGCAATGGACCATTAATTTCGTTTCATGAATGCCCTACCATGTGCGATGAGAGAATTAAGTACCTATGAATCTTCAATGATGAATGTACAATGATAAATAGTCGGCCGCACCATCAATTATGAATGTTCTTCAACCACTAGCAAGAAATATAATTTAATTTTAGGCCAATATCATATTATTTTGGCGATTTTGAAGTTGCTTTTTAGAAACCAACTAAAAAACGTCCCGAACCCGTATACCTACCTCCTGCAAAATTTTAGTTAAACCAGTCCGGAATTAACGGTCGTGAAAGAGAATAGTCAACGGAAATCACCGTGGGCCGCAGACTCATGTCGCACGATCTCCGAGCGACGGTTTTCGGGTTTTGCAGTTTCAGGCAAACTTCACCAGAGGGATGAACCCATGTCGTGTTTGAGCTGACAAGTACGAAATGTCTAGTTATACCGTCCTCGGCTAATGGACTCCTACAGTATCATTTGCATGAATAAGGAGCAGCATGAATTACAGGTCTGTTACGCGCTTGTATGGAGATATTTACCGTAATGAGACATTTACCACTCAAGACGAAACAAACCTGCAGGTTATAAACTCCATGGAGTTTATCTTCAAGTCTAGCCTACCTAATGGGACGAACGAGTGTTAGCAGGCCAGTGTGCATCAACTGCTTAAAGTAATTACCAATGTTTTACCATCAATAAATTAGGTAAATAAATTAGGTGTTAATAAAATCATTTGCGAACATCCACTTTCCTTCCACGATTTGATTTTCAATCCGGTTCTTACTGCCGTTTATACCATTTACATTTTAATGAATGTATTGTCGTCCTAAAATCAAAAATCGGATCGGAGGTTCAGATGAGATTTCCACTTTATACAGTTTTACCGGTTCTTACTGCCGTTTATACCATTTACATTTTAATGGATGTATTGTCGTCCTAAAATCAAAAATCGGATCGGAGGTTCAGATGAGATTTCCACTTTATACAGTTTTACTCAGAATCATTCCCGAACAAGTGTCTGTGGGTCCATCTGTCCGTCGGAGGTAATTTGCAAAAAGTGCCATAGCTCCCTCAATTCTCAACAAGAAGACCTATCACGTTGTTTTACCGGATTTTTTTTAACTCACCGTACTTTCGGTACCTACTTATATTAGCACTTTTAGTGTCTTCTTTTTTATTTTTTCCCGGCCACAAAAATGAACCGATTTGAGCGTCCTTGGTCTTAAAATCTTTGTTTTACCTTGAAAAATACATAGACTTTTTTTAATTCCGATGACTTAACGTATTTTGATTCTAGGCGGGCTATAAAATTTGCCGATTCAGTTCCTAAAATGTTCACCCAAACAGCCTACAAAATATAATCGAATTTTGTCAAAAATTAACGTATGAAAATATGGAAGGATTTTGTGCTATTTTCGATCCACTAGTTTTGCTGCATGAACATCTTATGCTCTCCAGCATCAAACGGCTACAATACAGGTTGCAATAATATGCTTTTCAACGTCTATGAGCCCTTTCAAACTTGTAATATTGAGTTGGTGATTAGAACCGAGATTTCAAGAGGTCTTACAGAGAGCAATGCTGAAAACGAACCAGGGGATATTAGATCGATGATGTGGAATAAGCTACCGTACCTACGGTAAGATACGCGAAGGATTCAGCAGACTCCAGTCGAGAACAAAAGACTGCTCTGCTGACCTCGGATGGCCAAATACAAAGCCACATTTCTCGTGAAGCTAGTACGTTTCTAGTCCTGAAAGACTGTCTGACTCTTTGTTGTCACCAGATTCAATCCGATATTAAAGTCTGGCTGGAACTAGCATGACGAAATTTGACGGCATTTCTATAGTTGAACAACATTCAACTGCAAACAAGAGATTCTGCTCTGAAAAGCTTGTAAGCTTCAGTTCACCGATGTATTGGAGACTGTTAATTTAGAGAGATATCCGGCATACCTTGTCCAAGCTTCTTTGTCACCAACTCTTCTACAAACGTAACACTTCACAGTACTCAAAGATATTCAAGAAAGAATATACTAGTTAGATATCTATTTATCTATTTCTCTGAACGCAAGTAGGCAAGTGCCAAAATATGGCAAAATCATAACAGGGAACAGCCGGGTTTCCAGGGCTTCCGCTTTCCCATATGACGGTCATATGACGATCGAGTGAGTCTGCTACCACCAGCCTCTTCCAAAGGTGTAGCCTCTTGCTAACGCTGTGAGTAGGTAATCTTCCCCAAATCTACCTACAGAGAACCATCATTAGTAAAGGAGCTTTGTAGAGAAACCAACCCTTTTTCTCAACACTCCCTCCTTTCTCTTCATAAAGCTCTGAGCACACTTTTCTTTAGCCCATCGCATTTTGGTAGACACAGTCTTAGCTACCTTCAATCAGAAACCTCTACATCTTATGGTTTATGATTCATCATCGCTTTCATCTATCATTCAATCAAACCACTACATCGTTTGGTTATGACATGGAACGAACTTACAGATTTTGTCCATCCAGTTCACCAATCATTAGAACTCTTCATTTTCATTTCAACTTAGAACTTTATTTCCATTTAAGTCATCAACGTCTCAACTCGAAAATCCATCAAAAATCCACGGTCATTCCCACGGCTCTGTGGAAAGTAATAAAAACAAGATTAGTTAACTTCAAACCAGCAATCAATAACTCATCATCAACCATTATCATTTCATGTCACCAATTGATCACGAAAGCCAACGAATTTTTCTTGAGG
Source organism: Nesidiocoris tenuis (assembly GCA_036186465.1). Classification (NCBI taxonomy): domain Eukaryota; kingdom Metazoa; phylum Arthropoda; class Insecta; order Hemiptera; family Miridae; genus Nesidiocoris; species Nesidiocoris tenuis. The sequence goes on along the minus strand of AP028915.1, from coordinate 12,985,668 downwards.
CAATGGTTTCGTGAGTAAGTCTGCAATTTGCTCGTCTGTGCTAACCCATTCGATGTTAACATTCTTCTTTGAAAACTCCTCTCGAACATAATGATATGAAAGTTTTACAATATGTTTGAGAGTACGCGATTCATCCGTTTTCGCCAAGGCAATTGCAGGCTTACAGTCACAATGTAATGTTGGTAAAATATCCATCCCTGTCAAAAACTTGCACATGCTTCGTACGCTCGTCAATTCTTTACAAGCAGCTGTCATTGCAATGTATTCTGCTTCTGCAGACGACAACGAAACGTGAATTTGTTTCTGTGACTTCCATGACACTAGGTCACCAAACACTTTGACCACAAATCCTGTCGTCGATTTGCCATTTACATCGTTTGTCCCTAGCGATGCATCAACATAGCTTTCAATTGCATCACCGGACCCAGTAAATGTCAAACCCAGGTTCTTTGTTCCATTCAGATACTGAAGAACCTTCTGTACACATTCCCAATCGTATGACGTGTAACCCACTTGTTTTCTGCTCAAGAAGTTCACTGCATACGATATGTCAGGCCGAGTACTATTTTGGATATACAAAAGTGACCCAATTACTTCCCGATAAGGCACCCTTGGAAAATCATCATTATTATCCAATTGACAAGCCAAGGTGTTAGTTTTAGGAAACATGGGCAGATTACTGACTTTATCCTTTTCAATCAGATACTTTTCCAAGACATCTTCAATACATTTTTTCTGATTAATAAAGATTTTCTTGTTCTTTCTATCCCTAGAGATATGCAATCCAAGAAATTTCTTAGGCGTGCCCATATCGTTAATTTCCACCTCAGCACCAATCTTACCAATCATTTCTTTCGTTTTGTCTGGACAATTAGATGCTAATAAGCAATCATCAACATAAATCAAAAAGATGATAAACTTTTCCCCTTCTTGCCAATAAAATATGCATTTTTGAAAGTCATATTTTACAAAGTTCAATTTTTCCAACACTGAACTAAATTTTTTGTACCAGAGATTTGGAGAAACCTTTAAACCATACAGAGATCGAACAAGGCGACAAACGTGCGTGTCTTTCAAATCTTGTGGAACCTGAGTCAATTCAACCACTCCCTCAGGAACCTCCATAAACACAGGTTTCTCTAGTTCACCATGAAGAAAGGCTGTCTTTACATCAAGTTGGTTCAACTCCAGGTCATACTTGTTCGCTATAGAGAGAACCAATCTGACATCGCTCAGCCGTGCAACAGGCGCGTATATTTCGTTTAGCTCGTAATGATTAGCATCTGCAAATCCTCGAGCCACAAGCCTACTCTTGTACCTATGGGTTCCGTTTGCCTCCAGCTTCCTCTTGTAAACCCATCTAGCCTTGATCACTTTGGTACCTGATGGCAACTCCGATTTGGGTAGGAACTCCCACGTGCCATTAGATTCCAAAGAGCTCAGCTCATCTCGAATGGAATCTTCCCACAAATCTCGTTCGGGACAGTTCATGGCTTCCTTGAATGAATTTGGCTCAATGTACAGAAGACGATCAATACTCGCATCTTTAGACTTCTCATCAGGGAAGCCACTTTCAGAGCTATCTTCTTCTGTACATATTTCCAACATCTCAGCCAGTGGTTTTGGGAAGTCTTTGATCTTGTCCCCATAGACCACATTTTCTAGGCACTTCACATCACACGATCTTATCAATGTTTTATGCTGTTCGTCAAGAAGGACATAACCAGTATCTCCACATTCTAACAAATAGGCTCTCTTTGCATTAGGTGCAAACTTCGGTTTAGGATTGTAATTCACTACCATAGACAAACATCCAAAACGCTTCACATGTTTCATTGAAGGTTCGTTACCATGAATTACTTCATATGGACTCATAAAATCGTTTGAAGCATTTGGAAGCCTGTTATGGACGTGCACCACGTAGTTAAGAGCATGTCCCCAGAACGAATATGGCATTTTGGCTGAAAGGAGATTCACCCTAACTTTTTCAATCAATTCCCGGTTCAATCGTTCGGCAGCTCCGTTCAATTGAGGTGTGTGCGGCTCACTAGTGACAACATTGATTTGCTCTTTCATCAACAATTCTTTCATTTGAGCAGTTTTATACTCACACCCAGAGTCAGTTCTTATTGAGCAAACAGAATGTTTTTCATTTAGGATTTGAGCTATTCCATCTAGACAACTTCTCAATGCCACATGAACCTGTTTCTTATCAGTTATTGCGTAGGCAAAGACATATCGACTGAAATCACACATGAACGTCACAATGTATTTTGCTTGCGTCCTGAAATTAGCGGGCTTTATTGGACCCATCAAATCACTGTGCAAGACAACAAATGGCTTTTCCACTCTTTTTCTGACTTCGTTATGTGATTTCCTGACTGTTTTTGCCTCAGCACACTCTTCACAATCCAGAATTCTATTAGAAATTTTGACATTTTTCATTTCTGGAATAAATTTTGCCGCTACTTCCAAGTATTTCTTTGAAGCATGATTGAGTCTTACGTGCCATAAAAGGTCTTGATTGTCTCTCAAACTTTCTTTGAATTTTTCTCCCAATTTTTGTAGATCAAAGTTCTTTAGCTGTATATTCAAATCCTTAGGTTCCAAGGAGCTCCCTCCCATCTTTGCATCTTTATCGTTTGAGGAAATCTCCTGGGAACTAGGAAGAGAATGATTCATACTGCTCCCTCCCACCAGAATATCGTTGGAAGGAGAATTTCTGGTGCCACTTACTGAATCATTAGCACTATCAATTTTACCAAGACATATTTTCTTTTCCAGGTGCAGGCATGACTCGTCAGTTTCATTTTCCCTCTTTGCACTCTTTTGGGATGCTAATTCAAACTCTATCCACCAATAGCTTTCAAAAAACTCACAAATTTTGATTACATCACCTGTAGATGAATCGACAAATTTGGCCTTATCTTTTGAGAAAATAACTTCCATGCCTGCTCCTGTCACTTTTCGAAGAGAAAATAAATTTACAGCAAGCTCCGGAGAGTACAGAACATTTTTCAACCGAGATACCTTTCCGTTATTGAGTATTGCAATGTCACCATAGTACTTACAAACCAGATCGGCCTCCAGATCCTTGTTGGCACAGGTGAATCGTTTGGGAGTTTCAAACACCCTCAATGTTTCAAAATACTCTCTTCGGTTTGCTAAATGCTCTGTAGCCCCCGTATCAATAACAGCTCGAAATGAGGTAAGATGTTTACCTGCTGACACATTCATGGCTGCTTGGCCAAGTCTTTCCCTCGAGAAGTTGAGGAGTGAGATTTCTTCGTTCTCACCCATCAACACCCAAGTATTTTCATTTTCTTTCAAGTCCGCCTCTCCAGCAATGAAAAAAGTAGTTGCGGGCTTGCCAGTGTTCATTAGATGCTTTTGAAATAACTTTGCATCTCCGACCTTCATTTTCACCACTTTGGGAACTTTCTTTTTTTCCGTCATCTTTGCCTTTGACGATGGTGTGTATGACAGACCAGGATTTCGCTTCGGCTCAGGGCACTGAGCTGCCAAATGAGTCGTAAGCTGGTTGCAATTGTAACATACTCGCAGCTTAGACCGACACATCTTAAACGGGTGACCTTTTCTACCACAATTGTAACACACAATTTTGCGGTTGACCCCACCGCGAAATGTTTTTGCATGAAAATGCTCGTTAGCTGCAGAAGAGCGTTCGCCCAAGTTCTTTTGAACTCCTCTTCTGAGCACACCAACACCACGACCTCTACCTCTGAGAGTGGAACCTTTCATTTGATGTTGGTTTAAGCCAGTAGCCAATAGAGTGCTTGTTCGTAGACTCTTATCCAACACCGACATTTGCTCAATTTCATTGAACTCTTCAATGAGCATGTTTTTCAACTGGCTTAAACCAAAACCAGCTTCGTTATCCAACTCTCTTTGGTACGTGTGGGTATCCCGGATCGCCCCCATAAAAGTTTGTTTGATGTACGGCTCATTCATTACATCAGAATTAATTTGACGAATTTTTCTGACCAAATCGTCAAATCGATTAATGAATTCGAGCGGTGTTTCCACCTGGGACTCGAAATCCAGTCTAGCAAACTTTTGCATCAGATTGTTTACAAAAGCTTTGCTAGTTGGTTCACAAAATTTCCTTAGAACCGACAAAATTTCTTTAGGGTCAGATAAATTACCCACCATTCCTTGGTAATGGAGATCCAAGTGGGACATCAAAAAGAGCTTCAATTTCTTAGCAGCCAATCGTTTGTCCCGTTCGTTATCATTGTAGGACTCGGGCATGTCCTCCCCAGTGAGAAGAAATGCACAGTCCTGGGACTCAATGGCATCGATTATGGTGCGATACCATAAATTGAACGCTACCTCTCCATTCTGCTCAAGCTTGATGTCCAACTTGGGAAATTTAATCGAATGAACATGTTTGGCTCCCCACTGAATCGTTTTGGATGAACCACTCGCTCCTCCCCGTTCACTGATCTGTCTTTCCAGTCTGTCCTGAGCCGGAGTCGAAACCATTTTGGCAGCTTTTGGGACCCGATCGTTACCCAAGAGCTCCTGGCAAGCAACCATCCCGTCACCATCCACTTCCATCGACATCGGCAACTTTGGCACAATCGGAATTTCAGACTCAATATGGCGTTTTAGTCTTTTGATCTCTTCGACCATTGACTTTTGCATTGCCATCAGCTGCTCAGCCCAGTCAGGGTAAGACTTGACCGTGTCGGTTGCATTGACCACGTGGTTTTCCAGCGGCAACTGGTTCGGGAGAGTTTCGAGAACCGTACGGCGAAGAGAGTTCAGATCGGGGGATGAGCGACCAGAATGAGTTTCATCTGGACCGATAGCCAAGAGCGATTCCTCATCCATTGTTTCGTTTCCCTTTCTTTCAACTCCTACAAAAACAATTTTCTTTCAATTTTTTTTTTTTTTTTCAAATTATATAATTAATCTGTTTTTGATTAATTTTTATTTCCAAAATTCACTCGTTAGCACCACACTCAATCTATTTTCATTAAGTGCACTTATTATTTTTATTTTCCTTCTCAAAATTTAGCAAATTTTGTCTCATTAGGAAAATCAGATCACTTGCCTACTTGCTCATTTTTCATTATCAGTATTAATTTTTCATTATCAGTTATCAAATCAGTCTAATACCATTTTTCGTTTAGTTGGACCATATCATCGTTAGAGGAATTTTTCATACATCGTTTCCTCACCAATCTTTCCATCATTATTCGTAATATACACACAATCAAAAATCAACACTTCATAATTAGCAACGTAACTTCGGGACTTGCAACAATTCAACTATTTGAACTTGAAGAATTTCGTTTGTGAACCCAATAATATTTTCTCTCTCTCTTTTTTTTCTTTTCTTTAATATTTTTTTATTTTTTTTTTTTTTTTATTTTTTTTTATTTTTTTTTTTTATTTAAATTCGTTTGGTTCACCAAATTCTTCACTCATTGTACTTTTGCTCCGGGCGACAATAGACGACATCTACGGACTAACCTATTGACGAGGACCTTCTTCACCTACTCGACCAACGGAACCATCCTGTCGCTAATGCCGCCGGTGGAACTCAACAATGATTTCAAACTTATCATTTTCAATTCCAATTTTCGCTGAATTGATCAAGTTCAAAAGTTGGCCCGAACTTCGTTAAATTGACCATTCGTTTGACATAGGAGCTCGGTTCTCAATCTTTGTCTAGTACATTAACGTTCAATCTTTATTATCCTCAACTACAGCATTCATGGCCCAAATACATGCTGGTCGTCCACTTATAAAATGATGCGGCCCTTTAAATTGGTTGATCGTCCACAAACCAGGGTATTTCGATTCAGGTTTTTCGTTTGTGTGTGTCTACTATGTGCGTGCACGCTTAATTTCTGTCTAAAATCATCGTCTCCTACCTGAATGAAACAAACGGACCCTTTTTCATTCCGCTTTCGCGCATCGGTTGTCTAGTGTGAATTCGGGCAATCACCTAGACGGCACTTAATCAAAACTTTTCGTACAGTGCCAGAGGATACTTGTACTAGACCAATAGGAGCGACTAACTAGTATTCATTTCGACTCCCGCCGCCCTTTTCGTTCGGCAATACGTCAGTCAGTATATCTATCTAATTAAGCTGACGACAACTGGAAAACACCATGGAAATACGACGCTCTCAAAATTCTCGAACGGTCCGCGGAATACATCTGGATCACAGCATTAAAATCGAACTATTCAACACCAAGAAATTTTAAATTTGCAGCCTCTAGAAGTTCTGCAGAAACTACTAGGTAGAATTCGACCGAACCCTAATGTCTATCTCAGTTCTAAGTACGTCCGTCAATTTGCGTAAAATATTTTTCGAAATTGAATTACTATACTCCAAATATTTTAACTGTCTACACCGAGCTCCAGCAGTCACTGTCAATTACTTAATCGTTAGTTGCATTAATTGAACATGCACAAAATCTTAGCATTGTCCAGCCTTTATCCCTTAGATTATACGAATTCGTGTTAATTTAGAGAGATATCCGGCATACCTTGTCCAAGCTTCTTTGTCACCAACTCTTCTACAAACGTAACACTTCACAGTACTCAAAGATATTCAAGAAAGAATATACTAGTTAGATATCTATTTATCTATTTCTCTGAACGCAAGTAGGCAAGTGCCAAAATATGGCAAAATCATAACAGGGAACAGCCGGGTTTCCAGGGCTTCCGCTTTCCCATATGACGGTCATATGACGATCGAGTGAGTCTGCTACCACCAGCCTCTTCCAAAGGTGTAGCCTCTTGCTAACGCTGTGAGTAGGTAATCTTCCCCAAATCTACCTACAGAGAACCATCATTAGTAAAGGAGCTTTGTAGAGAAACCAACCCTTTTTCTCAACAGAGACAGTGAGCGAAGTCGAATGAGAAAATTAGCTCGGAAAACCAAACGTCTGCTGTGAACGATAAGTCTGAAATCCGGTTAATGTTATTGAACCTTTTTTCAACACCTCCCAGAATTGCGGAGTTTTTACGTCACACAAGGTTTAACAAGTAAAAACAAAGGAATCCTCTATGGGAGCAAAATTTTTCCGCCCGAACAGGGACTCGAACCCTGGACCCTCAGATTAAAAGTCTGATGCTCTACCGACTGAGCTATCCGGGCAGTTGACTCTAGAGGCCGCGCAAATACTATACAACGTGTTCTTGGATACGCACGGCCTATTTCATGCAGTCAAGCTACCACAAAGATTGGTGGCACGGTCATTTTCGGTTTATTATTCGAAATTAGTAGGTAAACCCGTAATCCCTCATGAATGTTTTCATTGCTTCGATTCAAAATCTAGCACCAAAAAATATCATTGTCAGGTATAGAACATCGATCCGTAACATAAAATTCCAAAATATGAAAATCGGAAATCTGAAGGGTGCAACCTTTTGCCAGGCATTTTCGGTATTTTAGCTCTCTTCCTGCGCGATTCTTTGCTAGAAATTCTTTGTTTTTGGCCATTTTATGACAATTTCATTCACAAAAATTTACTAGTAATTGGAACGCTTAGTAACAGTCAAGGAGTAGTACATCAATACAAATGCAAAGAAAATGTTTTAAGGCCTTTGTAGAAAATTTTTGAAAGTTTATAACGCTTATTAAATTTTTATTGTTGTTTTATTGTCACTCCAGTTTTTTTCAAGTTTTCATATGTATTAACTGTTTTTTTTTTCAGAATTTTCCAAATGGTTCAAAAATTAGAAAAGCCTTGTTTTGAGAATTTCAGGCTTCCCTACCAATTTAAGTGCATTTTATTGGTTATTCGCGTTTCAATCGTACGTGGGACCGTGAAATTTATGTTCTGTGTGTGCGGATATACGATGTACAAAAAATTGAAAGGAAAATATAGTGTGTCATACTGGTTGTGAATACAGGGTGTGGTATCCGCTAGCAAGAAATTAAAAATATTATTTCAGAGTATGTAGGTACCACCGAATAAAAGTTGGGTACGTGACAATCATTCTTTTATGGGTGTAAATTATTTCTCCCTGCTCAAAGGCCGATCCGTTGTCTCTGTAGATTTTAGAATTCGTTACAACAAACAGCTTTTTAAAAAAACCTTTATTCGAGGCGAGTGTTTCAAACTTGCTTTGCTAGCGGGAGAACAATTTGCTTAACTGGAAGGTAAAGGGCTGGAGGTTAGCACAAACAGATAGGAACGAAACCAACCTAACCTCGTTTGGTCCTCAGCATACATCACCTCGCTCAAACGATACATTTACTTCAAAAATAGTATTGTTCGAGGGTCAATGTTAATGTCTGGTCACTGCGTTGACGGACAGAGAAAAATTCGTTGTCCTTAGGACCTTAGTTTAAACAAATCTACTTACGGCAAATTAATTCAATAACATTTTTTCACAGATCCGTTTTCGAAATATTGACCTTTAACGGTACTCGGGGAAAACTCGAGGACAAAATGATCGGTGGTATTATAAGACCTCAAGAAGTATTTGATTAGGGTAAGTGTTCTGTGAAATTCGAAACATCATAGACACTGAAAGACGAGGGCCAAGAAAGTCGTGATGAGGGACCAGGAAGGGATGGAGAGGGTTTTGGATGGCTGGAAGGATAAATTGAATCACCCCTACTCCGCTTCCGCACTATTTTCGGCTTCCAAAGCTTTTCGAAGGCATTCCTTCGTCTTGGAGTCTTCGGGTGCTCGACTTTGGGAACCGATTTGAATAATTCGGCAACGGTGTTGAGAAATGTTGTTCCTCCGCCTTCTTCCTCTCTTTTTCCCCTAGTTTCCCCATTTCCCAAGTTCACGCCCTGTCCTTTCGCCTTGCAACAATTTTCTTCACTCAAGGAACCTTTTCTATGCCACATGAGGAACAGATCCGACACGCGTTGACTGAGTGGTGCATTTGAATTACGAACATTGGATTCCTTTCAAGAACGCCTCCTCGAAGCCTCCCGTACTATAGATCCGGCTACTGAAAGTTAAAACAGCTCTAATATTGTTCGAGGGTTATATTTTCTTGAGTTGAAATTTTTCTCGAATTTCTCAAGCTGTTCTCTCGTCTCGAAATTAGGTTTACTGTCTTTTGGTTATTCCTCGGGGCTTGAAATTCACGAAGGAAAATTGGTTATATCGATCGCGCGCGTGTTCTGCGTGAAAAGGAAACGCCTCGAGGCATCAATCTGGCTAATTTGATACCAACGCTGAGGCATTAGCAATGTTGACACACACTCGAGGCGATAGGTAGACGCCAGGCTGCTGTGTGATTTAAGCGTTGATCTGTTTACAGAAGAAGCTCACGCTCTAACGCTGCATTCAAATCAAGAGAGATACTCTCAGAACAATATACACCTATAGTAATTAACCAGTATACTAGTGCAGATTGTTAATTGAGTGCTGAGCGTGTCACGGTTTTTTTTTTTTTTTAAGAAACGGCGTAAATAATCAGGGTGGGATAGGGAGTTGAATGTCTTCTCGAGCTAGCTCTATGCTAGGGGAATGGGTCATCAATAACCCCTGTCCTTGTGGAGAAGGCACAAAGCCCATGCGCATCCCAAGGAACCGGTCCAAAATCCGTATGCGCGGTATTGGATCAAAATTCCGGAAACGTTGGTACTGGATGTCATTCCTGAAATGTTTACCCCTCCAAAAATCAAAGAAGAACCCAAAAGAATTCAATTTGAGTACATTTCAGCGAGAAATACCCTCAAGTGGCCAATAACTGGTGCCTTTACCCTAGCTAAATTGGTCGCGTTCCAAAATGCAAGGTGTAAATTCAAATCAGCGCTTCTTCATCCACCGTGGGCTTTTTGGGAAGACAATCATTAAGTTTGGAAAGTGAAAAAGTGAGAGTTTCAGGAGTAAGTAACCACTCATTTGAAAAGTGAAAGGTTAACCTCAAACCTAACCTCGAATCAAATTACAAGTCTGTAAGTTCATCCTCTAGGTGGCGACATTTAGGTTGGTATACTCCGTGAATATGAATTTGAAAACAAGCATAACATCACATTCTTCTTCTTCAAGATTATTTTCAAAACGATTATCATACAAATACTACGACATCTCTGGCGTTGGGTTGCCTTTTATCCCAAAACCCATTCCCCCTTGGTCCTGAACGAAAATCCCAGCGATGCCTCAGGGCATGGAAACTATTACGTTTTAAATGCGTTAGCGAATTTGGGTTCATGGGCAATTTACTTTTGAAAGCCGGTGTAAAGCAAAGAGACCCATCTGTTGCATATTATAGAGGGTCGGTGGAAAGAGGCACCTGGCGGAGGCTGGCGCTTAGCCCCGGGTGCAGAGAGAAATCCAACGTTTCCCACACGGCACCCGTAGACCCGCCGCACCTGCACCTTCGCCTTTACATCCGTTTCCTGGAACGCCCCAACTCGAAACACCCGTGCGACTACTTGTTGATGTGTCTGTTGTCCTAGTTGAGTTACTTCAACCGTGTGATGTGGATCCGTCTGGATGAACATGTTATGTCAGCCGAATTCACTTTTATTCATTTGCGAGCTCCGGGAAAATCACTGTCGGAATCCGATCACTAAGCTTGTCAAAAATATGCACGAGGGGTGAAACTGAATATTTCAAAAAAGTTCGGAAGCTTAAATGGGGTTAAAAACCCATTTTGGGGAGCGCTAGGCTCGGCTTTCGGGCTAAAAAGTAGTAAAATCTATTGATATTGATTTTAGGATTAAATCTTGCAATTAATCGAATCACAGGTCAGATTGGCATACAAGGAGTGGGGGTGGCCGAAGGCCGTCTTTGGGCTGACTCCTCTCAGAGCACTACTCAGGCCGTTTCTACCTGATTTTGAATAATTGATGCGTCTGGAAGCTGCTCTGGCCTGAGGGCAACGAACCTACCCGGGCAGAAGTGCATGTCAAATGCATTCCTGTGTCCGTCGCCAAAATGCAGCCAGCTCCTAGAGGTTTCTCGTCTCCTGGTCCCTTAGGGCACCTTGCAAGGCGACTTTTGGCAAAACTGCATCTTGTCCGGTTGTCGCGAAATCCCCACTCCTCGACCCTGCACCCGTTGAACGGGAATTGCAACGGCCTTTGAGGCCTCGGTTCCAGGTATATATATTTCAACCAGGGCAGAGCAAATTGTTGTGGAGGACTGGGAATATTTTTTGAAACAATAATTAACGTGCATACCTACTATAGGTAGATACTGAATTGGGCAAAGAAATAAAGGTATTTAAGTAGGTATAATTATATAGTTCCTGATTATTTATATAGTTTCATGTTGGTAGGACCCCACATATAAAATTAACTAATTTGTGGTGCTATATTTAGGTGTGTTTCATCAGTTTGAAAAATGTACAAATGCACCTATTGTATCTACAAATTCCAAGAAGAATAAACTCCAGTGGCCATTTGGGGGGATTCGTTTTTTTTCCGCTCAGAGCAGAAAAATATGTAGGTACCTACCTATAACTGAGGGTCGGTTTATCAATTTCCATAAATCTAGTAACAATGTGCCTGCAACTACTATTGATAACATTTGCGCATACAAAAATTCTTGGTAAAAATAAATCAACTACAAAAGTAGCTTTAAGTGTTTTGATAAACTGGGAGTGAATATTAGAAATCGGTTGGTAGTCCAACTAATTCATTGGATTTATACTTTTTTGGCTGGATGAATGTGACAGCATAGGTCACAGCGACCATCACTTCGTTGGTCCCATAAGCCCATTTCCCGCAAACCCAAACACGCAAATATTTCGTCCCAACCTTGAATGCTAATATAATAAACAAAACTCCTCTACAAGCAGAGCGAAATCCGAGAGTAAGCTGGATTTTCTGTTTCCGTGCAGATAAGCTATAAGTCCGTGGAAAGGTACATAAGCTTACCGAATATTTTTGCTCGGGTTATACTTACCCTAATAGAGGCAATTTGCGTATATTGGCGATCTGACCGCTAGTAGGAGGAAGGCAACATCTGAACCGAACGGTTGGATAACTTGTGGTTAGGGTTGACCACCCCTGACGCAATCTGATTGAACTAAGCAGGAGTCGGATTATCTATACCGTGAACGAGGTACGTACATAGAGCCTATATACTTTATGCATTATTCTCTGCAAGGATTCCCCTATACGTATTTATACAGTAGCATTTATAAATGCTATTTACTGAATTCGTGACGAAACTTCTGATTCTAAAATTGTTAATTTCCAATTCTCAAAGAATGTTCTTCCTTTTTTCGTGAAATATTTCTATGAAGTTCTATGAATTTTTCTAAGCATTCTATGTGCAATATTACCTTCTTGTCTACATGTACCATTAATTTTTCCATCCTGTTGTATTCATTCAAAATCAAAATAATCTTTCCATTTATGCAATCTAAGAAAGCATCCCAAAATCAGCTGAAAAACGTCTTGAAAATTATTTTGGAAAATAAACTTGGTGGAAAAGGTTGAATTTATATGCCAGTTTGTCGAGAAACACTATCCTTAGTGTCCACCTACTCTCTCTAAACCATTCAGAAATGAAAAAAATGATCATTATTATGAATGGACTTGAACGTTTGTAAAATTAGCGCATGAATTGCGGTTATTAATGTAAAACCCTCCCGATACTCATAAAACACTAAGCTGGTATTACTGAAGGAACGCGAATTTTCCACATGAAACAGTTGTAATCCTTAATTTAGAGATAGGCCGGCTACCTACATTCTGTCCTAGCAGTTATGTCAATTAATTTGAATTAAACCCAACGAGAAGGTGCTTCGCTTTTTCACCGCCGTTGCTGGCTGTTCTTATTAAGCGACCCCCCCCCACCCCTCCATCGCAGGTGTCTTGTTCACCAGCCGAAAAAGCAAGGGAATTCTCACGCCCACCTGCCCACCTCGACATCAGTGTAATTTGTTAATTACGTTAGCGACTTAATTTCCCCGCTGGCATGTCCGAAGGGCGAGACCGTTATTACGCTTCCAAGTCTCAAACCTCCACCGTGCATTTACTCCATTTTCACGGTGTGAATTTGTTTGGAAGTTAAGTGGCAAAGAAGGGTGTTTTCTAATCCAAAAGGCACCACTCAAAAACTAGTTACCTATCGGGCGACAGAATTTAAATGCAGCATTCGGGGAGGTACCTATTTATATAGATTTTTTCCCGATTCCGAAACGGAGGTTACTCAAGTCGACTCGTAAGTGTGTAACAATCGAACCTGGAGTCCAGCTTTAAAACAATATTCAACTTTTTTCCAAAACAAAAACGTTTATAAAGTAGGTATTATATTGGTACCTATTTATTCAACTGTGAAATATGTTCATGGTGTTTTTACGTACAACTATTTAAAATGTTGGTCCTTCGGCTTCTCGATGGTTGGTAAATATTATTTTTGGAGAATACCTGATATATATTTGTTTAATAAATATAATTCCTGTTGTTATTTATACTGACCAACCTTCGAGAGCCCAGGACAAAAATTGAGTAAAAACAGTTCAATAAAATTTCACAATTATCTATTCTGGGAGAAAAAACACGTTCATTTGAATGCTCACATAGTTTAGCACGATGTACAGCACATATAAATACATCGCCCCTAAAAAATAGGGCAGTTCAGCGTTCAGTACCTACCTTCAATGCTGGGTCTGAGCTCGGAGAAAATACGTTTAAAATAATAACGCTATAAAAATATCCTTTCGACAGAATGTGAACGAATATTGCAACTCGGTGCGCATGGACGTTAAAGCTGCCAGCTGGAATGGTCAATGTGTTCATTTTCCGAATAATAAAAGTTCCATAGCGAGAGAGAAATATCAGGAAAATATAACAGTTCGTATACAACCATAGGGGATGAACTCGTTGGGCAAAAAATTGCATTTTTCCGCATGGCCGGGAAATAAAAAATGAAAATAAATGGGACAAGAGCGGAATGGCTGGTAGCAGTTGGGGAGCAGTTGGCTCATGCTCACGTGTCACCCAAGAGCTTGCTGACAGTACTAATCTCATGATTCAATATTAAAATTTTAATTTCATGGGAATCATTTATGAATCCGGTCGAGTTGTTTTCTCGCTGGAGCCACTGTATACGATTAGGTCTATAACCGGTTTGTACGACATGGAGGTATAAACGAGTTGGATCTCGAGAAATGAGATTTGTCTGACCCGTGGGTTTTTGTTACCTCCAGAGGGAATAGCGAAATAGACTCGATGCTGAGAGGAAATGGGGTTTTTAATAGTCTTGTATTTTTCCAAGACAAAATAAAACTGCATAGCTGGTTTCAAATGAGAACTATTTCGACCGAGTTTACTAGATTGATATTAGAGCCATTTTTGGGCATGCCTAAATTTTTATCAATTGTGTTTTCCGATTTCTTGATAAAGCGTTCGATTGCGCTGAATTTGAGTTCTTGATATGATACTTTTGTTTTTGTCTCCTGACTGAATTTATCGCTTGGTCAGATATTTCGAATAACCCCCCTCCACGCCCGACCTGATGGATCTCATGCCGGCGTATGCCTGATGCCCGACGTTCATTGCCTGCTCATCCTACCGGAAAATAACTCTTCGTCCGCCCTGTCACATTCGTACGCAGGAAGGCTTTACGTTTCAGATGAGAACGTTATTGGACATCCTTGATCCCGCTGTTGTCTTATCGCGCAGGTCTAAGTAGCTCGTCAGGGACCTTTACGTTTCCTATCCGCCTAATACGAGATGGGCGATAAAAAAGCTTTCCATCTGGGTATGGGGGAAACGTGAACCGTGACGATCCAATTTTCCAGCTGCCGTACAAATGTTGGATACAAGATCTGCCTCCCACGTGTATGGTTTTGGTCGGAGATCAACAATAAATAATTACAAGCATTTCAACTGCGAAACTGCAATAGGTACTGCCCAATTTAAAGCATTGTGTCTTTTGGGGGCGTCTGGGTTGCCTACTTCTCAAAACTTGCCATATCACGCATCGCTATGATCTTCAACTTTTTCTTCACCATCGTCATCAAATAGATCATTTTCCGCAACAACATCTGATCTTGTTTTGACTCGCTTCGCTCATTTCTCGTATTCCACGCAGAACTTCTCGCCTTCCATATTTCTTCAATTTCCTCATGGTCCGATTCTGTTTTGGATGGGTCTTTTCATCGAAATGATTAACACAGCGGTCCCTGACTGCCCAGCGTTCTATTGTAGTCCTCTGTGGACGTGTAAGTGCCCGACTGGAAGAGAAAGCTGAACGTGGTGTTGATGGGATATAGTGACGGTGCTCTACCGAAGTATACCATGGCGATGCCTCCCTTGGCTCGAAGCCATGTCGCATCTCACGCTCCCTGTCCAGTGCTTTCGGGTCTGGCATCCCGCTATGTAACGTACACTTCACCCCTATTATGCGGCACGCAATCGACCTGAAACACCACATGAGGATTTATTGTTTCACTCAGAGGGTTGCAGCAGCAGTGAGATCTTCAGTCATTATAGGAGAAGGGTTTTTAACACAGTGCCAATTTTGCTATCAAGTTTATCAGCTGCGGCCTATATACCTACTCCAGCATGTTATTGTTAAATAACCAAAACACCGGCCAAAAGTTGAAGTGTTATAGCTATTACCTATTATGTAGATAAAATTAGGTACTTACCTACATTAAAATTATTATTATCAGAATATCCTATCATTATCTCGGAAAGCAACTTATAATATCGGCAAGAGCGTGGACATCAATATGTACCTATTCCACTGGTGTAATTAACTTACGCCAATTGCATTGAAAACCTAAGCCTAAATTCGCGATAGGAAGCCCTCACGTAGTAACGCTCCATTGTCGCCGCACCCACACTTCACCATCAGGAGGACTCATTTACAGAGCTGGAGTGCCGTGCTGCCGTGCCAGCTTTTCATTGGATGCCATAGCGTATTCGCTTATCAAATTGTACCAGCTGCCAGTGTTGCCAACTTAAGAATGTGAGAGTTAAGCCCTTTACGCCATGGATAAAAAGCCTATAATCGATTGTTTCGAGAGTGCCAGTACGCAATATGGCGAAATAACAACAAAAATCCATCGGCTCTATCAAGTTGACATGCCAGTTTTTTTCGGTGTACCTATGAGAGACAATCTAGGCTGAGCAGAAGGTCAAATCGACATTCTGTACTCAGAGAAACCAGAATTTGGAACATTCTAATTACTTTCCATGATGAGAGACATAGCCATAACAAGGGCATGTACCTAGATTGAAGCGGGGCCACAATGAAACAGAAACTCTGGCTCATAATCAAAATCGAAGTCAAAATCACAATGGAACAGCTCCTCAAACTCATAATCGAAATCGAAGTCAAACTCACAATCGAACACATACATAAACTTATAGTCGAAATCGAAGTCAAACCCATAATGAAACAGATACTCAAACTCATAATCGAAATCGAAGTCAAACTCACAATGGAACAGCTACTCAAACTCATAATCGAAATCGAAGTCAAACTCACAATGGAACAGTTACTCAAACTCATAATCGAAATCGAAGTCAAACTCACAATGAAACAGATACTCAAACTCATAATCGAAATCGAAGTCAAACTCACAATGGAACAGTTACTCAAACTCATAATCGAAATCGAAGTCAAACTCACAATGAAACAGATACTCAAACTCATAATCGAAATCGAAGTCAAACTCACAATGAAACAGATACTCAAACTCATAATCGAAATCGAAGTCAAACTCACAATGGAACAGTTACTCAAACTCATAATCGAAATCGAAGTCAAACTCACAATGAAACAGATACTCAAACTCATAATCGAAATCGAAGTCAAACCCACAATGAAACAGATACTCAAACTCATAATCGAAATCGAAGTCAAACCCACAATGAAACAGAATCTGTTTCATCTAAGTATCTGATACTTAAACTCACAGTCGAAATCGAAGTCAAACCCAATGGAACAGATACTCAAATTCATAATCGAAATCGAAGTCAAGCTCACAATGAAACCGAAACTCAAACTCATAATCGAAATCAAAGTCAAACTGACAATGAAACAGATATTTGACTTCGATTTCGATTATGAGTTTGAGTAACTGTTCCATTGTGAGTTTGACTTCGATTTCGATTATGAGTTTGAGTAACTGTTCCATTGTGAGTTTGACTTCGATTTCGATTATGAGTTTGAGTAACTGTTCCATTGTGAGTTTGACTTCGATTTCGATTATGAGTTTGAGTATCTGTTTCATTATGGGTTTGACTTCGATTTCGATTATGAGTTCTTGTAACTGTTCCATTGTGAGTTTGTCTTCGATTTCGATTATGAGTTTGAGTAACTGTTCCATTGAGAGTTTGACTTCGATTTTGATTATGAGCCAGAGTTTCTGTATCATTGTGAGTTTGACTTCGATTTCGATTATGAGTTTGAGTAACTGTTCCATTGTGAGTTTGATTTCGATTTCGATTATGAGTTTGAGTAACTGTTCCATTGTGAGTTCGACTTCGATTTCGATTTTGCGTCAGAGTTTCTGTTTTATTGTAAGTTTGACATCGATTTCGATTTTGAGCTTGAGTGTCTGTTAAATTGTGAGTTTGACTCCGATTTCGATTATGAGTTTGAGCATCTGTTATTGTGAGTGTGACTTAAAGTATGACTAGGAGTTTGAGTTCTGTTCGAATATGAGTTTGACTTTCAATTTTATTATGACTTTCGGTATGAGGTTGATTGTGAGTATGAAGTTGAGGTGAGTATGGTTTGAGATCGACTTCGAATTTAGTTTTGACTTTGAGATCGACTAATGAGTTCGACGTTGTGTTTGAGTATTAGTTTGAGTTTTGTTTAGAAATTCAGTTTGTTTCAGATTATGAGGATAAGTTCTACTCTGAGTTTGACCCAAATTCAATCATGAGTATGAGTTTAAATTTTTTTTTTTTCATTTCGAGTTTGAGTTTTACTCCGAGTTCGATTATGACTTTGAGTTTGAGTTTTAGTTTGAGTTTGAGTTCGAGCTTAATTATGAGTATGGGTTTTATTTTGATGATGATTATGAGTTTCAGTTACATTTGGATTTACATTTGAGTTTGAGTTTAATTATTAGTTTGAGTTTCATTTTTTTTCATTTCGAGTTTGAGTTTTATTCCGAGTTATTGAGTTTGATAGTTACTGAGTTTGATTATGAGTATGGGTTTTAGTTTGATGATGATTATGAGTTTCAGTTACATTTGGATTTACATTTGAGTTTTAGTTTAATTATTAGTTTGTGTTTCATTTTGAGTTTGACGCGCAAATATTTCTCCACGGGAAGGCAAAAAAGAGAACGTAAACGGCAAGTAGACTTTTCCTTTGTAACTGAAAATCTGACTGCGCAAATCCCCACTTAGAAGAGTAAAAGGTTAAATTGGAAACATCTCACAATGGAACTTCCGTTGATAGCTGAATAAAATTTGAATTCTTTGTGAGGGGGGGGGGGTCACGTTTTCTTTCAGTAATTCCATTTTTGAGCCCTTTATTCTCACCAGTCCTGTATACCGCGGAAGACTACGGAAGTTTAATATTGGGACGAAGTTTCAAGTGAAATAATTTTCGGTTTTAAGGACTCGGCGAACTTTTATTTCGCAAGTTTTCCTAATTACATAAAACTTGACTGGCGCCCTGGCCGCTGTAAATAAAATAGATAAAAATGAGAGTCAAAGTAATATTGTTCAGATTGAGGGCCAACTTGCCGTTGTTTTTCGGTTCTGTTCTCTCATTTTTAGAGCAAATAAAATTTTTTCTGTTAATGTGCTGTAATCAAATGATCCTGTTCTTCGGATTTCTGAGCCTGATTTCGATGCTTTTGAATTTTGAGCAATTTGTATTGTGGTCAAATTTCTAATCTGTCTGGTCACTTTAAAACCCTATTTTGTTCTCTATTTACCCAAAAATTGAATGTATCCGCTGCCTCTCCCACCTAAATATAAATCATCTTTCAAAGTTTGAAATTCAAGCTAATGTAGAGGAGGCAACATTGGCGTTGTTTAGCCGCTCCAAAGTTTCCTCGGCTTATGGTTGAGTAAACGGAAACTGTGGAAGGAAATTCAGTCAGAATTAGCCGCGATACTGGGATGGAGTCTGAAAGGCTCAGCCTCTCATTTGCGGTTTGGTGATAAATTTTCCCGCACAACTGAAACCTTGGGACACATTCCTGGATTTCTCCCACGAGTACTGCCAAGTATTACCAGAACCGTTTATAAAATCGAGAACCCGGGCTTAACGAGTAGAAGCCATTTGAATCGAAAAATTATTGTGACGGAGGAACATTCGAATTTGGGACTTTGGAGCTTCGTAATAATCAAATCACCTTCTCTTAAAATAAGGTCTCATGCTAAGCTTTAATTAGGCAATTTTATAGGAACGCTTCCCATTATTTGTATGATACCTATCAAAATAACACTTTGCCCTCCATGCAATTGTACCTGTTTTACCTAATTACGAACTTATTACCTCTTACTGAACCAATAGAATTAAGATACCAGTAGGATACAGTAGGTGGTAGGTGCATAAATTTTTTCATCCAATGCTTCAAGGCCTATACCTTATTTACTCCGTAATTTTCGGAGTCCACTTCTCATGGAACATTCTCTGGTAATATTTTGTTGGGGTGTAAAAACAGATGATCACTTCCTATCTCATCTAATCGATTAGCTATATTCGACAGGCTCATTTACTCTCAAAATATGAAATTCCCTTCGTAAAACAAGCTCTCTCGTAAAAATATAATTTGCCTCGGAGATTCTCCAACGGAGATTTTTGTAAGGTTTACCGCTCCATTTTTCTCTCGCTCCTCGCCAGAATAGCGGCCTGTAAGGAGAGGGAAAACTTAGATGAAGCAGCTCACGTATTCATGGTTCTCAACAATTTCCCTTCAGATGGCTAAAAAAAGGTGAGCATGGTGTTGAGATTGGGTGCTGTCGGTGGGATGGTTAAAGCGAGGGAGGGAGACTAGTTTTTCCCCTCATTCTCCAGGTAGACGTGCATTTCATATGAACCAGCCCCTCCCCCTCCCCACCCATTCTCTGCCTCCTTCGACCGAGCACCATCAGTGTAAAGGCTCAACGACCAAACGACAGGGCTTTATAAAAACCGGGTAGGTACCTAATCCATTTGCATACGCGATGCTTCGGAATGTATGTGTAAGCAAATGAGAATCGTTCACGTCGAAATCTGAATTATCAGAGAAATCTATGTTGAGAGCTGAAATGAAAACTCTTTCCCATGAAAGGAAGGGTAACTCGGCGAAAAAAGCAATGTTTCATAGGTATTAACGATTTTTCACAACCCAACCGAAGATTTTTTCGAGTGAGCTGCACTTAACTACGTTGTGGAAATATATACTTTTGACGGTATATTCGGTATATCGATGAAAGGTCCCCTAGGTATATGAGGATAAATAACCAAGTGGAGCTGCAAGGCTGGATTATTTATTGCTAGATGGGATTATCCAACGAACCCTGAACGAACGAATAATCTCCCCATTCTCTCAACTAGCCACAGCTTCAACGCGACGATCCTTACCCTCTACAACTGAAGGGTTGAAAGGGGGGAGGGTTTGTTCCAGGAACGTGAGTGTAGACGCTTTATGCTGTGAAAGATTTCGTAGGCAACTCCCCGTCTGCGACACTTACAAACATTAGAATTACACTACGCATGCGCAAGGATCATGTCTTTCAACGCTAACGCTCTTGGAACAGGCCCTGTAAGTAGCCGTGTTTCACTGGACACAGTCAAGCAATAGGTTTGTTCCCAGAAAAAAAAATTAAACCCAAAAATCTAGGCAAAAGGGGCTTTTAGCATAAATCTATATAAAAAAACCAAAAGTTTTCATAGCATTTGATCAAACGCTTATCAATAAACAACCACTATGCATGAAAATGTTTGTAAGTTTTCGCATCGGGACAACTTCGTATATTGAGTCAAAAGCAACGCCTTGAACGATCGTTTCTTCGGTTCTTATCGTTGTTTCGACACAAACTACCTGGCCACCAATCCATAGGAGAGGATCCTCTTGCAATAAGTACAAATCGTTTCAAAGTGAAGGTATAACAGCAACGTGAACGGAAGAAGAAGCCGCAAATTGGAATGAGAGCCCTCGAGAATCCTTGGCGTGTATGGGCTGACAGCAAACTGTGACATCCTCCGCCTCATCTCAACGTAAAAGGAGAAAAGCAGAAGGGGCGACAACATAAAGAGATTAGAGCTTGATTGATAGCACCAAAGGAGTTTATCTCGAAGTTTCGTCGTTGGAGTAGACAGGCCTGAGTGTGAGAGTGAGGGAAAAGTGAGCTGAAGTTCTAGGTCGTCATGTTGTGGGGGTTTGTAGAGCAAACGTTAGACTACCTCAGGTCCTCCAGGCTCCTTCCTTCCTTTGTTATTTGCTTGGCACACCTTATCTCGATGTGAAAGCTGGGGTATCACGTTCCGTTTTAGCATAAATTTTGATGTTGAGTTTGTGAGGGGTATCGTAAAAACATGAGGTGCTCTTGAATGAAGGGTCGCCTCTACCGAGTCCGGTCTGGAGATAAGCTTCAACGGAGAGTCGAGTGTGGGCGACGGAGATATTTTCGAATATAAATGAATAAAGCAGAATACACTGTACTTGATTCTTTTTCTCCACGCCTTCATCTTCTGGACCTGGAAGTGATAAGCTTCGACGATTAGGTACTTCGCAGAAGAGTGGGCGTCCATAAAAATTGAGAAATTGGTACTCCCGATGGGTTGTCCAAAGTGGTTGGATTATTTCGTGGAAACGAGATGGAAAACTCTGAAGCTCCAGATTGACGAGAAATCCCAATTCCCAAATATTCTTCGTTGAGAGGCCCAGTATTCAGCTCAAGAGACAATCGTCAGCTTTGACAAAACGGCAGCAGTTAACTGGCAAAGCAGTTAACTTCGAGGAATTGTGTCATCCTAATCGTAACAAATTACCCACCGCAGACCTGAGGGAGTGAATTTCCTCATAAAGTTCTCCTTACTCCGCCAGGCCGCCTTCTTTCAATAAATAATTTATCACCTGAGAAAGAGGGCGATGTCTCTGCAAAGTTTGGGCGACGGATGAAAATCAAATTACGTTGAGTAAACCGAATTATGTCACGCCGCTATGAGGGACTTTTCAGGGTTCTTATATTTTATACGAAAATATACCGGTCCCCATCTTCTGCTCTGGAACTGCGAAGAATTCAATGTTGGGTTTGACCGAAAAAAGAAGGGAAGGGATGATAAGGCGGCATTTCAAATTCGGTTAAGCCGTTACAATAACGCACAATGTTGTTGTTATAGCGGAAGAAGCTCTTGCCCTTTCTGGGCGGCCTGGCCATCTTAACCCTTAGAGTGCCTTGGGGTGGCCTCCTGTCGCCAGGGACCAGCGAAAAACAATGGCTTAGTTTGAGACGACGGCAAAATCTCGAGTCGGCTGGAAATTGTGAAAACGAATGTAACAATAGCATAAATTTATTGTACAAAGTCAGGGTTAAAATTTCTTGCAAACAAGAAAACCAGTGATAGGATGAACTTATTCTAAATGAGACGTCGTATCTTCATTGCCCAATTTCAACCTATTATTATTCTAAACAAGGGTAGATAAGCTCTATCCATTTAGAAATCTAGTCACTGTTAGTCAGAAACTCGCTTAATATACTTCAAGAAACATCATCGTGAGAAATGTCGTTATAAAGAAAGGTCGAGAGTGAAGGGAATGGAGAAGTACCTAAGGAGCCACCAAGTCGGAGAAGAATCTCACAGCAATGAGTTGGTTTCAAGGTGGAAAAGCAAATCAGAAACAGGAGAACAAGAACTGGGACAGGTGGTCCCCTGCCTTCGTGTCAAAACTCTTAAGAGGTCTCCTGTAACAAACTACTCAACTTGCAAGCGGGGTTAGCCACTTTCATTCCAAGTTGACTCTTTCCGCCTTGGACCGATAAAACCGAAAATTTACCACTTCAACTTTTAAGCCATGGGAATGTATTTCACTGTGTGGGTGGAATTCGCTCCAGTAACTCGTTTCGTCGTTTGCTTGGGAATCTCCATTGAACGTTTGTTGAGTGGCGGACGGCGGACCGACAGATTAGGTCAACTGGTTACTGCTTAATTGGAGAAATAATTTTTAAAACAAATTTGGAAGTATTGTGTTACGTCTACGCACCACTGGTTTTTAAATTTTTTTTTTAAATTTTAGTGAGAAAGGCCGTCGCAGGCGATTCTCTCACTATACCTACGATTTCGAAGAAAACGAGCTTGTAAATTTGATACTGTTGGTCAGAAAATTTATTCCCTAAATAAATAAATGAACTCGCTTACCTTCAATGCAAACTTGATAAGTTCCAGGACCACAGCGTAGTCGAAAAATATACCTAACGGAAATTCCCTGAGGCTGGCAAATCTTGAAACTTCAAAATCCTGCTGAGATATTTCTCATCAATTAATACTAGGTAGGTAGCCGGTCAAGCTACGAAAATAAACTTGAAAACTCACTTCCCCGAATGGATTTTCTTTTCAGAACTACAGTTCCTTTGGAGTCTTTTGAAAACGCGATTAGGAAACTTCTAGGGAAACTTCTTTTTCGCCCCTAAAGATTCTATTTCTCGTTTGACCTCTTTAACTCAGCAATCCTACGCAGCTTTGTGCTTTCCTTTAATTTTATTTCCAACCTCAGCAGATGGGGTTAGTGTTCGTTTATTGACAGTTTTTCAATAATTCATTTTGAAGTCACACGTCAGTGGTGCGAACGTTTCTTATAATGGCAAAGAATAGGACAAGTAAGTTGTTGTCAAAATATCGTAATTTTCAAAGAGAATTAAAAATTCGACAAGAGACTGAAGAGATTTTGTGCCGAATGTACCCTAATAAAATGCTAAAGATTCTTTATCCCTTCTACCAACAACGACTTATGAGTAAACGTGTCATCAATTTTATGGCAAGAACGATTGTTGAATTTCAATTTTTTCGGAAGGAAAACCTTTAATTTAGTTTTTTGATATTAATTATACTTAGTGGATTATATGTTATGGTGCTTGCATAATACTGGTGCACTCATGTCTTTTATATTATGCATTACCTACCTATTGTCCTTTTGGGAGTTTCATGCTGGAATAGTTGCCGGTCTGAGAATGGAAAATTGGTGTCCCTGAATCCAGTCCCAGGGATTCCAGCTCCGGTAAAACATTTCGGATTCATCGGAAAAATCGTCGCTTCACGCCGGATGAATATTATACGTCGGAATAATTCATTCTTGCACATCAAATCTGCGAGTAAGGTGGATGCTGTCGCGCGATTTACTTTTTTAATGCCGTCTTTTATATTCAGCTGCGATGACGGGCGGACATAATATGCTTAAAGAAAGGAAAGGGATGAAGGATAGGAAAGAGTTTTCTCGCAGCTTCTAAATGTAAATATATGCGCCTCGACATTCGTAAGTTTGTTACTGAACGTGGGCCAAGATCTTCATTCATGTTTATCATTTTCATACATCAATGAAAGAAAATTTCCTCCGTCTTCGTCCTTATTTACCTTCCTGTGTACTTTGTAGATTTTCCTTCCCCAGGGTGTCGGGTTCTTACCAAAATCCGAGGGTCTTCATTCGCTTCGTCTCTTTTGCGAAGGGGTTCCTTTTGTAGTTTAATGAAGCGGCGTCGGTTTTTCCAAACATGTACAACCCCAAGGTTGATCCTCCTCACATGCATAATTCAACTTTTTCCTTCCTCGGTGTGCAAGATTTACGGTTTTACTATGAAAAAAAGCACTTTAAAATCCTATCGAATGCTTCGAGCTGGGTTCAACTTTAATGCGTGTTTCTGTACGTGGACGAATGAATAACTGCGGCCTATTTATATTTAAATTCGAATATCCTTCTGCAGCTGTCAGGCTACCGTTGAGTTTAGGAATTGATTTTAACACCCCACGCACAATCAGAATTGTCCACAACTGCGAGAAGTTATCGAACAGAAGCCTTAAATTACTCTGTTTTGAGAAAGATTTTAATTTCTGGATTCCATGAAAAAGGGAAACCGTCAAATTTTCAAAAGGTTAAAATAATTCCTCCAAAACAAATGTCTCGGGTAGTTGAACAATGACAATGGCTCGTTTTACGAACTGGAATCAACAAACCAAAAAGTTGCATAAAATAATTTGCGCGTGAAATGTTTTGGACTGATCCCAAAGCCTTTTTCATTCGACGCGCTCGACAATCTGTCGCATTTCAGCTCACCACCGCATCAGAGAGCCCACTGGAAAGTGAATAAACTGATTTCCCAAACGCGATTCAGGAACGTGCATGGAGGATTACGAACAAATGCATTGTAACCATTTTAGTGCGCAGCGATGCGAGCTGATGCCGACTGATGTTAGCGATGAGGCGTGGAATCGGAAAGCCCCAGGACGTGGAAATTCCGTGTTTAGTTTTCCCCCGGGAGTTTGGTTGTTTAATGGCGTAATGCTCAACAGTTTTGAGGGATTTGGTCGAATGCTCTTTGGTGTTTGCTGTTTCCGTTTCTGCTTATCGGTAATTTCCCCACAGGGTTGTGGTCAACTTCTGCATTTGGTAGCACCTTCATGGGTCAATTTCAAATTTACCTTTGCATAAAGAAAATAAAGTCCGATTTTAAGTTGAATTCTATACTGGAACTGCTCCTGTCGAGAAACATTAATATTTATTTACAGAACATCTAGTTCGAGGTTTGTCGCGATCTGAAGGCCTTTGGAATACCGTGAGAGCTGAAACGTCTTTAGTGGTCATTGAAAAACAGGTCACTTGGCTGCCTTGTGGGACGAGACGCCACTCGTACGCCATCTTGGAAGGGCAACCTATCCGCCATTGATACGCCTCGGGTCTCGATACGCATCCTCGGAGCCCTGTACGCATTCTTAGGCCTGTAGGTCACTTAGGAGGTCTCATGTCAAAGGTGGTACATGCCAGAGTGGGGAACGGCTGCGGTTGTAGGCAAATCAAGCATGATAATAGACATCAAACACCGCAGCCTATTATTGGTCGAATTGTGTTACATCTTCAGCATAATGGCATATCGGAGCTTTGAACTAATTGAGGTACAATTTACGCTGTATTTTCAATTCAACAGTTCATTACACAACGATTGAGGTCTATAAACGTATTTTTATGGTCCAGAATTTAATTGAGCCGTATTTTGAATTATTCAATTCTCTACTTATAGAGATCTATAAGAATATGAATTCATATTTTATGTTATAAGCCATTATTATTAGGAACTGGTTCAGGAAACATTAAAAAAAAATTATTTGCCTTATTTCTGACGGAGTTCCTAAAACATATTCACCTGTGACATATTGCACAGTGTGCAATGCACACAACCATTTTTAGCACAAACTATCGCCAATCAGTTATTTTTAAATGTTTGTCTGAAATCATAGCGCATGTAGCCAACATTTTGACAACTACCATGGAACAAGAAAATAACTAAATATATTTCTTCGCTTTGACAGACATCGGTAATACGGCAAATTTAACAAATGTTTGAAATGTTGAACCTCTGAAAAAGCTCGGTTTTTTTTTTATGTTTTGATCTTGAGCATCCACAAAATTGACCAAAATTTCAGTCAACTCATAATAGAGTTAGTAGATGAACCGTGTGTTATTCCCCTCTTCTACCGGCGATCAAATTTTCTGCGTTCGACCATTAAATGGTAAATTTAAATTTTAAATCTTTCAACAGCTTTTAAAGCAGCTCGCAAGACTCACTCTTTCGAGTGGGGGGAAAGTAAAGAAAACGATATGCCCTAAAGTCATGGGCGATAAGGAAAATTAATTCAAAATCTGTTCGAAAAGGTTGATCAAAGGCTACTGATTGGAAAAAGACTGTTTAACTTAATGGCCCGTTGTCAAAACTCGAGAACTGGGTAATGGTAGAGGGCTGTAAAACTGGGATAAAGGGAACGATGGGTCCGAGAAAGTTGCTGCTGAGCTCAGCTGAACGACTACGTGTAGTAAAAGGGCGTCTAAACTGAGAAAATTTTGCTTCTGTCAGTCGTCGGGGCTGGATATTGCAAATATTGGAAAAACTTTCGTAAGTTCTTTGTTGAGAAATAAATCAGTGGTGAAAAAACTACAAATTTTGTTCGGCAAGTGCCCATACCCAGATTTGGGTTTTTTGCTTCATAGTTTAGTGTAGATACCTACTATTTTGTAGGGATTCGTTTAGTTACCTTACTATTCTGACACTTATATAGCAGAGAAAGCATCCCATCATCAACTTGACCACCAGTTACAAAAAATGTTTTTTCGCCTTCTGATTGGCAATCATGTTTCAGTTTCCAAGCCCAGCTCGAGTAAACTTTTTTGCCATGAATTCAATTCGAGCACTCACATTATTTAACGCTTTCTGCAGGGGGCATCCATTCTTTTTCCCTTGGACTGCAAATCCACCCACCCGAAATCCTACTGAATTAGGGAGAAGGGCCATTAGAGTCAAACGGAGGCGGAAAATTCCCAAGTTGGAAACTTTCTCCGGCGAAAATTAGCTAACATTTCGAAAGCGGTTCCGTTTCTAAATGTGGGCATTTACCCAGGGCGCACGAGCAGGAGATTTACGGTAGGTGCTATTTTTCCCTTTTTTCTCCGCTCTTTTACGGAGAACTGCTATAAAAATAGGAAACAGGATTTAAAGCCGAAAAAGAAGACCCTTCTCAGGATGCAATTCTCGTAGACTGAAGGGTAATAAAGTGCAAGTGGAAGATAAAATGTCTTCAGATTGAGATGAGATGGCTGTTTAATCCAGGGTCCGTACCCGGTAATGAGGAGACATGAAAAGAAAATAAACTGAAAATGTTTTCCCTTTTTGTCCGGAGTTGATTACCCTCTCGAAACTCGAATGGAAGCTCTGAAAAACACTTTGATGCCATGAAAATTGTGGACTCACAAGTTGGGATGGGCAGCTCAGCGATAGGTAAATCTTTTCGTAATGAGGAATTTCTTACATGATTCATCACAAAACGCGTATTAGCTGGCGAAAACTCACAGCTTTGGAGCAGCGAACGTATAATGAAATTTTCCTGGAAGTCAATCTTGATAATAGTAAGGACTTAACTAGTCTGATCTGCCTGAGTCTGCAGAGAAGCTGAGGGGCGAGATTTCATCCAGGCTACAGCAATTTCGATGAGTGGCTGGATGCTGAATCAATTAAATTCTACCATTGCTGCTATGTTGTGAATGCTGACTCAGCCAAATCTAAATTCTTCCATATAAACCGCTCAGAGGGATTTTGAAAAAGTCTTGTCGGTCAATGTCCTTGGGTACTAACTATTTGAGATGCTCCCAAATTGACCTCGCGTTGGATGTAGTGATGGCAACAAAAAATCGATTTTTTTGAAAAATCGATTTTTACGGTTTAAATAATCGATTTTTAAACATCGATTTATTGAAGGCGATTTTTATTTAAAATCGATTTTTTTACCAAAAAAATCGATTTTTACCTGTTTAAAATACGTTTTTGTTATATTACAATAAAAACAATACATTAAAATATTATCCCGTGTAGAGAATCTAATATAACGATCCATATTTACTCCAGCGTTCAGTATTCAGTAACGATGTGAGTTCTACTGTTTCTACAGTCACCATTTTACCACAGATCGAAATAGACGGCACTACCTTCACAATATAACTCGATCTCGTTTGAATCGAATCGTTGTCAGGGGACTATTTCATAAACTTACACGCTTACAAGTACAAGGTGTACACCGGTAAAATTATAAACTACTATTTTAGACAAATTATACTGATCATACCACTCAGCAGAAGAATAAAAACAATGATCAGTTCAAATCAGCTGATTCACCATGTCATTTGTGAACTTGTACTTTTATGTTACAGGCCCCATATATTGTTTTACACCATATTTTACTGGTATATCTCATAGATTAAAAAAAAATCGATTTTCTTTAAAAATCGATTTTTTGGTCTCGATTTTTTAGTTGAAATCGATTTTAATCTTTCGATACATCGATTTTTTGAAAGATCGATTTTTCTATAAGTGTTGCCATCACTAGTTGGATGAGAAGATCCAAATTGGAGTGAAGGTGAAAGGAAGGGGCGAGGAAACCAGCTCTGAACGAGTCTACATATCGATACCTTAAAGCACAAAGGGCCTACGTCCAAAAATGGCATAATGAGAAAGATTCAAAATTAGTTTTTGATCAATTTACAAAAATGAAGATGTCCCCCATAGTTTTCAATTTTAATAAAAAATTCGCTAGATAAAAAATGTTTGTCTGGCCAAGGTCTACAATCTCGTTTAACCAGAACTTTGGTTTCACTTAACACTTCCAAGATAAACGCTTTTTAAATATTTGACGTTTTTCTATTTTATCGTTTTTTGGCCCCAAAAATAGATAAAAGGATCATGATTCTGGGAGCAATCGATAGGTCCTGATGAGTAGATCCTTTCGGTACCGAAATCTCGAAATTGATATTTTGGGACATATGCCCTTTGTGCTTTAAGGTATCGATATGTACCTGGGCCTTCATCCAGACAATTGAGGGAGGGAGGTTCGCTGAGCGATGATTTCAGATTATTGTCAATGGAGGGGTTGGTAACACGAACCTTGCTAATTGTCGACACGTCTAAACATCACTAACGTGACGCGACATTGAACGCCCAGCCTCGGATGAATCACAAGCTCTATATTTAAAACCTCCTTCAGTATTTTTTGCCATTCAAGGCCAACGGAACAACCGTCTCTTATTAAACCTAAAAATACCACCTCAGCCTACTCTGTACCAGCTAGCCATATATTTTTATAGATTACGACGTAAGTAAAAACGCACCTGGAAAAGGTTTAACGCGCTCCCATCTGGAGAGCGAGATGGTTATGCGATAATAAAGGGATGTATTCAAACGACTCGCATAATATCCACCCCCTTTCATTGTCCCTTACCTTTTCGCCCTTCAGGACCCTTTTCTTCTACTAACCAGGTAAATTTTCATTTATTCAGCTCACTCTGGCACACACCTTCTATTTCGTTCTTCAGGAAAAACGTTCAGACAAAGCCCTTGAAGGGCAGCGTATAGAGAAAAAGGATCCTTTGCTCAGCCAGGGAGCCCTTGTATGTAGATCCCATTCAGAATAATTCAACCTCAACTTCTAGTGGACCTACGACCCATCGAGAACCCTATACCCTTCTTTTCAGGGGGATTCGCACTTACTCGAATGATCCGAATAATGAAGAACGAACAAAATACTCGAGAGGAAAGTTTTTCGGGTCTGTGAATGTTTGTTCTGATTTCTATCACGGCTTGACGATTTCTAACCTACACCTTCCAATGTCACCATTGAGAAAACGGGTCCGCTAATACTACTCCAGTACTATGCTGCTGTACTTAACCTTATGCGAAGAAAAACTGTACTGAGAATCATGAAGGATAATATCACTCTGATGGATTTTGGGTGGGCATCGTTAGATTTAACGAGGAAGTGTTGGATTTGTGTACTTTCGAGGCCAGGAACAAAAAAAGCATAGTATACCAAGTTTGTGAGAACACCTGCACACAAACAATTGTCGATAGAAAGAGCGGGTCAATAGGTAGGATAAGAAAGTTCAAGTAATTTCCACAGACTTTCATTGAACAAAGTGCTATAACACTTGAAGAGAATGGCGGCTGGAATGAGGATAAGAGCATTTTTCAACCCATAAGTTCAACCAGTAGGACGAGAGAAGTCCAGACTGGGAAAAGTTAGAGGAAATAAAGAGCGGAACTGAAAAAGTGGTTGAGGTAAAAAAAGACGAGGGAGAGCGTTTCTTCATTGACAATTTTTTGAGATGATGGTAGTCCAGAGCCTTTTTTCTGCTGAACCAGGGCAGCTAGAAGTTGAGGCTTCTATCTTGTGTTTGTGAGCAAATCAATTATCTATCTGAATCCCGAAGACTTCACCTCTAGGGTAATATTTTGTCATCCGAACGGCATCACGGATCGGTATCTCTTATGGTGAAACGTTGAGCAGCTTAGGCAACAATGCATAAACGAGATGAATCGATTTGCTCTATCGAGTTGCTCGATTAATAATGATCTCCCATATAAATTCTGATCCCCACGATAGTACCTCATCAGTAGTGCTAGGATTTGCCAGCATTTTACGTAATTCAAGAACATAACCATGGTAATTTTTACGTTAGGGCGGCCAAAAGTTGATCGACTTCATTGTTTTTGAGACTCGAGTTTCATCCATGAACTTTATTACTTATTAACCCACGTGCTATTGTAATAACAATCATCATAAATAATAATTAAAATAATAAATGCGTTTTAGTTCTGGTACTGAGCGTACTGGCGTTGGTACTGAGATTTTTGAACTATGGTATTTTTTTTTTCATTGTTTATTAGGGAAAAGGTGACTTTTTGACCAGGTGGTTTTTAGGTTCATGGTAGGTACTTACTTCGATTTTAGGCGGGACCTGAGCCTGGCACCTAGTGGAGCTTTCGACACTTTTGATTTTTGTTGACCGTCAAAATAGTCAAATCAGGCGATAAATGCTAGTGCGCTTTTATGAATAATGTTTCGCCTTGAAAAAATTGCTCGGCGGATTTTCAAGTTTTTTTTTTATTTTACGAATACCTACAACAGAGGAATAAAATTTATTCCTATTTAATATTAATTACATTACAATTTAAGTATTTAATACATACTTTGAAAAAATAAACATATAAAATTTTGGAAAAATCAATGCCTATGTTATGTACACTACTGAAGATTTCTATCACATATAAATATGTGATAAAGCGGTAGTAATAAAGCATTTGACAATTAAAGATCTTCCTCGTAAACTCGAAAATCCACAGTGAAAAGTTTTTCGTTTTTATCGTCTTATCATGTCATCAGCTAACTGAAGAATCTGAGACGA
Organism: Nesidiocoris tenuis; assembly: GCA_036186465.1. NCBI lineage: Eukaryota > Metazoa > Arthropoda > Insecta > Hemiptera > Miridae > Nesidiocoris > Nesidiocoris tenuis. Next base: position 12,953,852 of record AP028915.1, on the reverse strand, counting down.
AATATAATCCGCGGAATGGCACCGGATTTCAGCCATTTTCAATCTATTAAACCCAATCGAGGCGAAGTTGATCGAACCAATGACTGCCTGCAAGTTTCCAAGTCGCATTGATCCGTCTCCACTGTTCGCATGATTTGCTTGCTCCGCTCCAGCATCGGATGCGAATCAGTGCCGGGCCCAAGTTGGCAGTTCCTCGGCGATCCTCAACTCTTACCCGGCAACTCTTTGCTTTACTTGGATACTTTCTCTGTCCTATTCCATTCGGTGCCTAGGTCGTATGGCCAAAGGCCATCAAAAACTTTTAAGGGCAGAAAAACCCGACCTTCCTCTCTGTCCTGCAAACAGTTTCCGTCTCCTTTCGACGTTGGCGTTTTCTTCGCGAGCGAAACTTCTGGCCCTCTCGGGCTCTTTTCCAAGTTCGATTAAAATTATTAAGACTCTTCCCGTCCGGGTGTTTCCATCTTCGCAGTTACTGGGTAGAAATGTTGCGCGCGCCAGACGGTTTTTCGAATTTCTAAAGGATTTTGTTTGTTTCAAATCGTTCAAAAACGTTCCAGTGTCCTTTAAGCCATTCAGCCGGAAACAGTTCAACTTGGCAGCGGGGGGTTGATTGGCTCGGGACCCCTTTTCGACCCGGGGCTTTTTAAAGTTTCATTCCTTCTTTCCGACTTTGTGCGATGTTAATTAATTATTCAAAGATCTTTTGAGTGGAAAGTCATCGTCTGGCCTCAACCTTTTCTTTTCCGCTATAAAATGACAACGATGTCGGAGGAAATAATACTGGGAGACGGACAAAACCCGAGGACGTCCAAAAGATTACTGAAGATCGGCCGAATTATTAACTAGTCGACGGAGTATTTTTCCTTTTCCTACGGAGGAGGTTCTAATTTTCTATTAATTGAACAGTTTGTAGACTTAAGAAGTTTAAAATTATTCGAAACATGAAACTCGGTAAATCTGTTTTTCCTAAACTCGAGTCATTTCGAAAAAATTCAATGTATATTTTTTAAAAAAAATATAAGGCAATTTAAATAATGAAAACATTTGTTTATGCCGAAATCCCAACCGGTACGGGGTGAAGAAAAAACTGAAAAATATTTGAGATTGTGTGAAGCTGTTGGCCACGGGAAATGTTCAAAAAATTGTCCTGAATAAAAATGTAAAAAACCAATTCGAAACTGTTATAACTTGTTATAACAGATAAATCTGTGTAACGTAGACAAATATTCAGATTTTAAGTCGCAGAATTGATTGCTATTCAAAAGTTAGAAGATCCGATACAACAAAAAGGATCGACCGACTCTCGTGACGAAACACATCAGCAGAAGAAACAGCCCAGTCCGGATTGTGCAATTAGTCCGCACCCCTTACTCGACCTTTGTAATCACTGGGCTCGCCCACTCAAATTTATTATACCCTGGGGCTGTGTTTTTCTCTTTTCTTTCCCATTTTCCAGCTTTGCCTGAAACCGTTTGTCCTCTTTCAGATTTATTGGGCAGGATTCAACCGATAAAAATTATTAAACGCTCCTTTTCCTCTCTCTATCTTGTTATTGCTATCCTTCAACGGTATAAGGGTTTAATAATCGGTTTTGAGCACGTTAATTACTTCTTAATATTTCAAAAAATTGTACGAAGTTTATGGGAGTAAGTACGATGTTGGAAGATTGGTGCTTCGAGGAAACGTTTTTTTTTCATATCAATTCAAAATCGGCCGACCTGCCGCATGTTTGTGTGGTCGTTAACACTACCTTAGCAGCTAAAACCGTCTAGTCCTTTTTTTTAATTCTATTTTTTTATTTTATTTCTAAAATGTTCGCCAGACCGATGATGTTACAACGCACAGAATTTTAATAAATGGTAGGTATCATAAATTGTATTTTTTGAGCTTGAAATGCGGCCAAAATCATACTTTACCTACCATCAATAAATTACGTTTGCCACGCAAATTCGAAACTTTTCTCCCTGCCTTTTTTCCCGGTCAGCAGCTTCTATTTGATCAGGTCATCATTAGCTTATTGCTTATTCCCTATTCAGTCATCGAGATTTCTTTTTCGCTAATCCATAGCAACAAAAATTACCATAGATTACCGTCCATCTGAATCTTCCGAAAAGCGAAAATCCCTCGTATTCTAAGAAAGTTCCTCCCGTCTAGCTCAGGCCCTTCGAAGCTGTACAAGTCTGGAGAATTAATTAACGCTACAATCAAAGGTATTGGAAGGGAAATGGCGCGGCCCTGGAAAGAACCGGAGGCTTCGATGGGTTCATTTCAATAGGAAAGAAGAAGCTGCCGCTTCTTCCTTCGGCCATTGCATTTCAGACTCCACCCTCACCTGAAAAGGGAAGATCGAGTAAGAAAGAGATGAAGGGCTGCCCTGTTGTATAGAGCGAAGCCGTGGCCCTCTCGTGAACTAATATTGTATTTAAATTCTGGCTCTGCTTCCGTATTCCTCTTCTTCATCATTCCACTCCTTTTTCGCGAGTTGAGTCGTGCGTCCGCTTTCCCTGCCAATCTCCTGTCATTTCCATTCTTTTCTTCAATGGCGATAGAATAAGAATTCGTTTCTTTTTCTTTCTCTGTTTCTCCACTCTAGAACTTACCTACATTCATCTCCCAACACTAACGCTCTCTGTTTTTTGTCCTCCTTAGGTAACTCAGACAGTTTCTTCTTCAGCCCACGCTGGATCAAGGTATTACCTCCTTTGTCTTTTCCCCGGAAGGCATTTTTTTGCCATCGAGATTTTTTGCGGTGGAGTAAGTAGGGAACGATCCTGATGATGAAAAAAGGCCCTGTTCATTGTTCAAAAGGCCTTCTTTACCGTCTCAAGTACCTACACATCTTGAGGCAAAACTTGTATTGATCATTGAGATCTTCAGTTCCTGAATAGGCGAATTGCAGGTATCCTGGCCCATGATCTTCTGGCTCCAGCAGACCGTCTACTTTCCCATTTGCTGACGTTTTATTCACGCACTTTTTTTGGCATCTGCCCAGCATACTTCCCTTACACACTGCGAAGGTAGATGCGGTTCTTCCCGTCAATGGCTGAACTCCTCCAGCTATAACCTGCACAGCAGCAGCAGACAGCGTTCTGTGAGCACACTGAATATTCCAAGAGCCTTTGAACTGTCTCCATTCAAGTTGGTAGAGTAAGGTAGACCTTCATGAAGCGAGGTTGCAAGAGCTGTTACGAATGAAGATGCGAGAAAAAATGATTACCTAAAAGTTTTCCTCAAGTTTGGTTCAGGCCGGTAGGAAATTCATAACGAATCCACTCTTATGGTGGATTTCTCCATTTCCGGTTAAAGTGAAGAGGGATTTCTGGTAGGTAACTTTGTTAAGAGCTTTGTAAGAATTGCACTCAAGTCCAGATTACTTTTAATTCGAAATGCTAAAATCCATCGTTAATGCATTTACAACTCATCAATACTGTTTTGAATTATTTTAGCTTCGTAGCCTATTTCTAATCGATCAAGGATGCATGAGATGGCGAGGAAAAATAAAAATATTGTCGCCTGCGAAATAGGCGAAATAATTCATGAACCTCGAATGAGACTTATTTTGACCGAGGGAATTTGAAGAATTCGCCTCGCTGACTCGTGGAATCAATCTGCTTTCATTCAACGGAGACGTCGAGGAAAACACAACGCCTTCTTTCCAGTTTGGGACAAAAAGAGGAGAAAGAGCCAAGAAAAATAAAATATTGACTATAACTTGAGACGCTGAGGCAGTGGTCAACCAATAAAAATCCCACCAAAGGGCCCAGGAGTCGCTGTTCGAGCTGAGAGGAGCCTAATGCCTTTTAACCCGCCGACCTAACTGGGAACCCTTCTACCAATTTCTACCCCTGGCCTGGAAAACTTCCACCCCCGTCCGTACTGCAGCCTCTATTTCGCTTTTCCAAGGGACCCATCCCCTTCTTCCTATTCCGACGCCCCTCGCCGTGGACCATAACGCATTTCCGTTGCTGGCCTTTCCAGTTCTTTCTATTACTCTCCCTTCCCTCGTATCCGTGCCGTTTTTCCAAAAAGAGAAGAAAAAATGTGGAAATAAAAAAGGGAAAAGGGGAAGGCTGAAAATGGAGAACTTCGGTGGTCGGAGAGTCGGAAAGGGAAGCCCAGACGACGGGGTTTTGGAAGTTGAGGCGAATTGAGACGCGAACGAGCCGGAGCTGAGGTGAAGCGAATTGAGCCTCCTGGAACTGAAAAGAACCTGGGAAAATATTTTCAGCCGCCCCGCAATATTTTGTTTTTCAATTACCGTACAGCGATTACGGAAAGATAATTCGATTCTTGAAGAATTTTTTTTCTCGGAAGCAGCATTGCTACCGGCAATAATTGAGAAGCGCTGCAAAGTAGATTAGTGACAGGGGCAGGTACATTATTTATCTGGGTATAGCTGAAAATAAAGTTAAAACATTAGAAGTAGGCATATCATAAGTCGAGGACGAGGATTTGATAGGAGACGAACTTTGTATACAAATAAAAAAAATTTATTGGGTTCAAGCGATTGAACATTTTAATGATACCTACCATCTACACATTGTGTAGTACACAACTACTACTACTTTTTGTCAACCCAATTCCGCTGGCAATTTCACATAACGCCCACTGTATGAAATGCTATTTCATGAAAATCAAGTTCAGGAAAAATAGTGATTTCGCTGAAGTCTGCAGGCAAAAAGGATACCAAATCAGTATCACTGACGATGAACTATGGCAGGCGCTCGTCTTTGAATTGAAATTTCGGAAACAATCGAGCAGAATCGATGGCAGCTATTTCCGACTTCTTTTTAAGCCAACTTGCGATACAATATCGCTTGAAATGTGCCAAGGTTAAGAGCTTATCCCTGTAACGGCCACCAAACTTTGGTGGGCTGGAGTTCGAAGCGGTGGCTTGCGGCAGACTTGCACGGATGATTAATCTTACTTGACACATAGCGGAGTATCGACTCTGTTCCAAAACAGCTGCCCAGTCGAACTCACCGTAGACCCATGTTATGGCTGCCCTTTGAAAGGGAAGAACATGCTACAACAGCAGCAACTGGGATTAACCGACAAGAAATATCTGCCTCGGCACAACGTCGGCTATAGATTTCGAGTCGAAGCAAATCTAGCTAAAATATATCGTCATGCTAATTCCGTTTTACATTAAATGCATTTCTAGGGAAAATATTAGATCGATGATTTGAGCTAATACAGGGTCTGCTTCTTTGATGGTCAAAAATTGCGGAAAAAATTAATTTAGTCATTTCCAACAAATTTTGCTCTCATGCATTTTTTTCACTGGCTACAAACTACGCTAAGAGTTGACTCTGATATCTGATCGTTAGACTACATTACTTGTCACAGCTGGATGTGGTCAGATAATTTCAGTCGAACTCAACTCCACTCAGCTGAACTTCTTCGCAAAACAGAACGGACACTAACTTTTAGGGTCACGTCTGACCTGTCACGACACCTTCAAGTAAGTCAATCTACTTACAGGGGCGTCAGTGTAAATATTTCTTCTAGATGTTCTCCTGTCGAACTTACTGGAGTTCCAATTCAGGATTAACTCCGAAGTTGAAGAAGAAACTCCTTTAACAAAATTTACCTATCAACAGTTTATGTCGTTCCACCCATCTACGTTGGAGGATTAAAGTTACGAGAACCCAACCTTGCAGCGTTGGCAGTATCGTCCTTAGGATTAACAAGTTTCCAGGGAATGCTAATTTGGAAAAATAAGGGTTTATGCTATCTAGTCTGGCGCGATTAAAAGGAAACGCTCACTATTTCTTGGCCAAAAATATTTTTACTTCTATATTTACGAAGTATTTTAACGTCCTGAATAGTCAAAAATCGTAACAGAGCTACAGGGCTTAAAATATTTTTTTTACCTGGAACAAATCCGTACTTGCCGTTGCTCTTTCGTTGCTTTTACGCAAATTGTTACCTTTTTTCATGTTGTTAAGTTCATGTTAAGCTACCTCGTACCTTAAGTGACTTCCCCGGGATATGCTTGTCTATGGTGAGAAAAGACAGAGGTGATAGGTGAGTCGGGATGAAGATTCCGGTAAAAACCAACGTTCGTTCGGACACTCGGCGAACGATCGCTCGCTTCCAAGAAGGGCAAATCGAGATTTCAACTTTTCAATCCTGCGTCTCTTTCAGCTCTTTCGTGGAGTCAGCCTCCGGACCCAAATTCGTGGAGGTCGAGGTGGTCAAAGTATCGTCCGATACCGTCGATCCCAGATTCCCTGACCCTGGAAATTACGAGTTTTGCCAGGTGAAGCTGCAGCTTCTGCGGTACGTCGGTTCGTTTCAGGAGAATAATTATCACGCACGAGATGTGGCCGGATCGCCCTCGGCTGTTCCATTACAGGGTGGAATGCGAGGGCATTTTCTACTGTACACTTTACACTACATCAGAGCCGATTGTGTAACGACCTGAGCAGGGTACACTAACACTGTACTCCGCACCACTCTGCCACATATAGCTCTCGTTTTCGCATAATTCATCTCATCCCCTTAACTATGCTGCCCTGGGAGAGGGCGCCCTGAACGATCCTGATTTGATAAACGGTCGCCGTAATGGCTGGGACGACTCGATTTTCGCGGCGAGTGAAGCTTCAGAAACGGGGCTCATTCATCAAACTTTACTTGATAGGTTCCACCACCATCATCGCAGTACTACTTCCTCTGGTGCCTACCTCCACGGCCGCACGGATCATTAACAATTGATTCGGGTTAAAGTCGTAAATGATGTTCAGTCGAAACGCCTCGGACAAAGCATCAAGAATCGCAAAAATTCAGATTTATTGCCGGTGGAATACCGCGCGAAGCCATTAGTTAATTGAACTCAACAATCATCCTGCTTTGTTCTTCATTCGCAGTCATTCGTCAAAAGTCGAAAAAACCCGCCGAAAAACTTGTGTTGACTGTTTTACAAGCTTATGCCATATTTCAATGTCAGCTGTAACGAATGTGATCCATCATTTGAAATTTCTACCACGCCGAGCCGTTTACTTGGCCAAGTATAATTTCAGACTTGTTAGAACTGTTAGGTCCAGGATGGATTACTATAGCGCATAACAGATTCGAGATTGAACCAGTCATGGACCATCGAGGCTTTTTTATGTGCTTCGGTCTATAATTTGTAATTCCGTTCACTTTGATTCTCTAAAAATTCAATCTATCCCAACTTTCGAAAAAATAAAACGATTACTCCGTAGGAGGAGTAATAGAAATGAGAAAATTTGATTATCTTCGTAAAGTTCGCTGAAAGCGAAAGAAACTTTGTTGACTTAACCCGCTTCTTTCCCCATCAGAAGCATTCATTGCACCTAGACTTTTTGGCAACTTGATGAAATCCTCTGCCCAGATTGGAAAGGCTTCTGACCCCCTGCCACCACTCGGAAGAGGTCGCCTTTCTAAAGCAAAAGTGGTGGAGAGAAAATAGTTCCGTCTGTCGAACGAGTAGAGAGGGAGGCGAGCAAATATTTGAGCTTTTGAGACGTAATAAAAGTTTATGTTTGAGTTCCTGTCTTGAGGACAGGTAAGAGGGGTCTCAGAGGGATTTTGGGAGGGACCTTGTGATACAATCGCTTCGTTCAAGCGGCTTCTTGCTCTCCGAAAATCAGAACTTGTAAGCCACCCTTTGGCCAAAATTTGGACCAAATGGACCTCATTTAATGAGAGGCCAGCAGTGGGAGGGCGTTCATTATGAATTATTGGTTTTGATGATTGATTATTTTAAACATTCATACTGGGTACGATTGTGCCGTCGTGAGCTTTGTTTGCCCAACAAAGTAACTAATTTCGGGTGCAGTCATGTCAGAATTTACGAATACTCAACTTACTGCTCACCAAGTTCAAAAATTCATGAGTTTTGAGCTTGAAAATCGTGGCACAATACTGGAAATTCAGGAGCTTCTTAGTAATACACGCACGAGACTTTCAAGTCATGAATATTCGAATCCGGAAAGCACTTACGTGTACATCCGATATTTTCAAAACATGTTCAAAATTTGATTTCCGAATTACGGTTTATTGAACCTGTTTTATGGGTACGTTTTTCTATTGACTGAAACAAGACTCATTGAATTCTTTCATTAATTTAATTTTGAATAGTTATTCGTCACAATTTAGAGCTTTTATTGGATTTGGCTTGAGACATGGTGTTGGTCCAGCACTGTTGGGTTTGGAAGGCCGAAGTTGGAGTGGAAGGGAAAGCCCATCAGCATTTGAGGTTTGCACCTTCTGGAAGGCCAATGCATTTGAGCGGTCGATTACCTCCATTTATGTTGATGTTGTCCAATTTCCAGTTCGAAGCACCGATGACGTTCACGTAAGATTTAGCACCTTCACTGTTCACGTTTCCGAAAATATGGCGAATCACCAGATTCGTTACTGGGAAGTGTCTGGTGGGCCTGCCGGTGATCGGTTGAGCTTTCGTGTAATCGCCTTGAACGATGATACCAGCTCGAGAGATATTGTAAAGATCGATCTTTTCGTAGATCACGTTCCTAATCGAACCGACGCTCCATTCACTGGATCCAGCTCGTATCCAGACGGCAGCTTCGGCTCCGGTGATCTTAATGTCTCTGGCGTGGAAGCCGTCGACGAGACTTTCGGCAGGGTCGCTGGACAGGCCGACCTCCAATGCGATTCCGCCCAACTCGAGCGACGAGCATGTGCTGTTCCAGAATTTGATACTCGTTCCAGAATTGACGACGATGCAGTCCCCGTTGTTATTTATTGTGCTGCTCGACACCAGGATCCTGCTGCTCTTCGCTATAGTGAAGCCAGGAGTGTCACGCTGAAGAAGACGCGGCGCATCTTTGCCGGGAAGAGTGAGAGTGCCCTCTTTGTTATTATTGTTCACCAGGACGTTTTGGATGATAACATTGTCGCTATTTACGATTTCGACGGCTTTCGCAGGGGAATTTTTCACATTCAGGTTATCGATCGAGGAGTCTCGAAGATTTTTCAGTTGGACGAACACCGGTTTCGTTTTGCCGCCATTCAGGCCTAGGCCGTCCCAGTGAGCAGGTCCGTTCCCATCCAGCACTGACCATTTCTCTCCAGTTATTCTGATATTTTTCCCACTGATGGACACCAGGGGTCCTTTCCATTCGAAAGGTTGGAAAACGGTCGGCCCTCTGAAAACGACTGTCGACCCTTCAGGCAAATCGCTCAGGTCCAAAGTTCTGCCAGCCGGTATCACGAGGCTGTTTATCATAATTTTCTGACAGTTCTTCTTCATTGAAGCGAGCGTAGTTTCATTGTAGATGGTTATGTGGCAATTGGCGGGGATTTCTTGAGCAATACATTTGCATCCGAGCACAGCTGCCAAGGCGAAGAAGAATAACCTGCGTTCCACGATCCTGCAACAAGCAAAATGTTTAATTTTCATTGAAAATTGGGGTAGTTAGAAAAAAAAAACACTCGAATTGGATCAGTTATAATTAATTAAATGAAGGGTGATAATTTTTACGGTATAGTGAGATTTACTCCTTAAGAAATATTTTCAAAAAATCTCAAGCTGCAAGACTCGCAAGCTCAAGTACCTATACACTTTCAATAAAAACTTACATCTTCGCTGGCGTGGTGAGACTGGACGAAACAAGAATTTCCGAGTTAGATTCATTTTCATGTGAATGTTTACACTTAATTTCGCGTTGTCTTCCTTACTAATTGCGAGTCAACGTTTTGCTAACTAACTGAATTCATTATCAGCGTAGAGCAATTAGCGTATTTGATCAGCTGCTTCTGTTGGAGTGTGATTCCTCGACCGAACGTGACTGAACGTCCCAGTTTCCTCGTTTCAATCAACCTGGGTTAAGGTCAGCTCGAAATGTTTTTGTGTAGGTGGGATCCTACGCCTCATTTGAAACATTGATACAATGTATCAATGAAAACATGTCATGTTTTCTAATCGCAATATATTATGATCAAATAATATTTGATATATTATATCATCATTATGATCAAATATGTTGATCAAATAGATCGATCAAATTTCGTACTTAAGTATATCTAGTAACAATCAAATTGCAGTAAAAAAACAATCTGTGAACACTTCTTCCCCCAAACCGCTATAATAATATTGCAGTCGGATTGAGAATCTTCCAACCCAAGTTGAGAGTTTTCCAAAATAAATTGATAATTTGCCTGAGCAATTGGGTTCGAAACATTCCCAAATTGGTTCGGGAAATTCTCAATTTGGTTTGGGAAATGCTCAAATTGGTATGGAAAATACTCAAAATTTGTTTTGGCCAGCGTTCTAATTTCAAAATATACCCTAATATTCCAATACAATTCTGACGAGAAGAATTATTACAAGTTAATCTTGGGCTATAATTTCGCTGTCTTCCTCGGCCCATAGAATTTTCTCGATTCCCGCTTACGTGTTCATTATTAAATTCCTCCGTGGAAAGCGCCTGGGGTTGTGCCAGTTAGCGGATAGCGATGGGCAGAGGAGATAAGAGGATAAGGAGGAAAAATGACTCCCCTCCTGCTCAGCTTTTGGCTCCTATCTGACTTAGTAGTGTTGTGAAGACACCTGGCGTTGCCTGGTGTTGAGAAGTACAACTTAAGGGGCATAAAGCAGGGGAAGGTTAAAGTGAGAAGAAGGTCGAGGGTTATAAAAACTGGTACTTTCTACCAACAAGGGTTTCCCCCGGTAAGAAGGAAAACTCAGAAAGCTTAAGTGGGCAATGTTGAAAAGCTCCGTTTTCTTGAAAGGTTTCTTCGTTCTAAAAACAACAAAGAAACTCTTTTCAGTTTATCTTCATCAATGGATTTACGTCAGCAATGTTGGGTCGCCCATTTTGATGTATTCAACTGATTCAACCGTCGGAATCGCTTGGAAAAATCCCAGCCACCCACGGAATATCCGAGGCGAACGTTTCAAATGGCTTAGGATTAGAATCTGCAATAGAAACAATTTCCTCCTGGAAGAAAAATGTCTGGGAATTGAGAAATTATCGGAGATAAAGATTGGACGATTTCAGGAAAATCCAACCGTCAATTCCTGGCCTTTTCTCTAATTTCTTGAACTGGAATGTCCGTCTCAGTAAGACTGTTCTACCAGAATTCAGGCCCGAGAATTTAGGCCCGGTTTATTGACAAAATTTAGCTATACTTTACTTTATCTGGCCACAAAAATGAAACGATTTGAGCGTTCTTGGTCTTAAAATCTTTGTTCCACCTTGCAAAACACGTGAATATTTTTCATGTTCCAGTAACTGGCCGTATTTTGATTTTAGACGGGTATTAAAATTTGCTGGGTGTTTTTTGGCATTTTCGATCATTGTTGCTAACAAATTAGCCGATATCAAAATGCTTTGGCTCAAAAATGTGCGAATCTAAATATGGAGGTATAGTGGAGTATTTACGCACCACTGGTTATTCTAATTCTGATAATTTTGTTTCAGGTAAGTGGCGATGGAGTTCGAAAATTCTACAGTGAGTGGAAGGTAGTAGCACCTTCAATGGCATGATCACACATTTTGGTGAAAATGACCTCATTTGGTGAAATATTTTTTTCCCAATCCTGCGATTTGTGACCCAGCCTATCCGAGTGATACCTCCCCGGAGCACTGATCGGTCTTGGTGGATAGGTGTTCACTATTCTGAGTCTAAAGACATTTCTTATACTTATGGCTGAAGTTTTGAGGTAACCTCTATTGAGGATCGTGTGTAACGTTTTTCGACTTGCTTCCGCTTTTATCAAGTTAAGGTATAAAACAAAATTTGGGATTGAGGAGCATATAACTTAGTAGTAGGTTACCTACTACAAGTGGGGTCTCTTTGATCCGATGGCACGGTTCGCAAGTCCTGCAAATTATTCATACCCATAACCTATCAAAGCTTTGTAGCTCGGAATTGTCACTCTAACCGACAGACCACCCGTGAACCCCTGCTTCATGATCAATCAATTGCTGCGTACGGCTGCTGCGTACGGCTGCTGCGTGCGCATATTGGGCATGCATAACAATAATTGCATTGTGCGATTAACGATCGGGTCTAACGCCGTTTGCTGATGGTCCGTTACGCTCATAAAGCGTTCAGGGTTCGTTCAAATATGCACCCGTCGTGAGAACTCGTATATATACCCTATATATAGGAAAGATAAATCAGTTTTTTAGTATTTCTTAGATAATGATCATCATCACCACCTGATTTGAATCGCTTTACAAAGAAAGGGCATCAGTCCTTAAAGTAAGTTTTCGGGAAATCGCAAAAAACTACCTGCGGCAGTAGGAGAAAAAGGGGGATTTGGCGTATCAGTTCTTATCACTGACGTCATCCCCCGCCCCTCCCGTCTATGGGTCTTCAAAGTGACGTCATCCCCTCCCCCTCCCGCCTATTGATTTCTGACCAGCCCACCCGTTCTGTTGTGACGTCAGAGGTATTTCTCCTGCCAGGCTGTTAGACTGACGTCATCCCCCACCCCTCCCGCCTATTGATTCCTGACCAGCCCTAACGTTCTGTTGTGACGTCAGAGGTATCAGCAGTTATGTGACGTCAGAGGGGGGTAACCTCGACCCCCCTCCAGCCCAAAGGTTATCCCCAGACCGTTTGTAACCTTCCCCAGTAGAACAGTGTTGCCAACATGTTAGAGCTGATGACGCAGTGCTGCCAACCCCCCCTCCACTCTCACATTGTTGTTGTTGTACGTTTTTGTCCTTATCATTGGCCATGGTGTACATATATTGTTTTTTACTCCCGTTTTTATCGAATTTTTCCCCCGATGCTACCTACCTCGACGCTAGCGCTCCAAGCGGATATTCATCGTACTAGGGGTCCACCACGTTGCAGTATTTTTTCCTAACCTGATCACCCCACCCTAAGATAGTGGTACCAACAGCTGTGAGTTGATGACGTAGTGCTGCCGCCGCCATTCCTATCAGCTTTGTTGTACGTTTTTTTTTTGTCCTTATCATTAGTCATGGTGCACATATATTGTTTTTTACCCCCGTTTTTATCGAATTTTTCCTCCAATGCTACCTACCTCGACGCTAGCGCCCCAAGCGGACATTCATCGTACTAGGGGTCCACCACGTTGCGGCTTTTTTTCCTAACCTGATCACCCCACCTCCCTGCCCATAGGATAGTGGTACCTATCAACAGCTGTGAGCTGATGACGTAGTGCTGCCGCCATTCCTATCAGCTTTGTTGTACTTTTTTTGTCCTTATCATTAGTCATGGTGCACATATATTGATTTTTATCGAGTTTTCCCCTGATTGCTACCTACCTCAACACTAGCGCCCCAAGCGGACATTCACCGTACTAGGGGTCCACCACGTTGCAGTCTTTTTTCCTAACCTGATCACCCCACCCCCCTGCCCCTAGGATAGTGGTACCAACAGCTGTGAGCTGATGACGTATGCTGTCGCAGCTTTGTTGTTGTGCGGTTTTTGTCCTTATCAGAAGCCATGGTGTACAAATATTGTTTTTTATCCCCCTACCCTTTTTTATCGAATTTAATTAAGGTTACCCACGTCGACGCTAGCGCTACCTAGCGGTCATTCATCGTACTAGGGATGCCACGATGCAGTCGGTTTCCTAACCTGTTTCTGTATTTCTCCCCAGGACAGTGTTACCAACCAACCCAAGGTTGCCACCCCCACCCGTCCTTAGCATTTCGTCCAGCTTGATAGCCGTTGGCAGACATACCTTATTTTTTTTCTACCACATTTACCTAGTGCGACAGTAGCGCGATCTAGCGACGCCTCCATGATACTACCCTCTCCCTAGCGCCATCTAGCGTTTGATCGAGCTACTAGTGTTGCCAACATGTTAGAGCTGATGACGCAGTGCTGCCAACCCCCCTCCACTCTCACATTGTTGTTGTTGTACGTTTTTGTCCTTATCATTGGCCATGGTGTACATATATTGTTTTTTACCCCCGTTTTTATCGAATTTTTCCCCCGATGCTACCTACCTCGACGCTAGCGCCCCAAGCGGATATTCATCGTACTAGGGGGTCCACGTTGCAGTCTTTTTTCCTAACCTGGTCACCCCACGTTGCAGTCTTTTTTCCTAACCTGATCACCCCACCCCCCTGCCCAATGATAGTGGTACCTACCAACAGCTGTGAGCTGATGAAGTAGTGCTGCCGCCATTCCTATCAGCTTTGTTGTTCGTTTTCTCTCCTTATCATTAGTCATGGTGTACATATATTTATTTTTACCACCATTTTTATCGAGTTATCCCTGATGCTACCTACCTCGACGCTAGCGCCCCAAGCGGATATTTATCGTTCTAGGGGCCCACGTTGCAGTCTTTTTTCCTAACCTGATCACCCCACCCTAGGATAGTGGTACTGATGTGTGAGCTGATGACGTAGTGCTGCCGCCATTCCTATCAGCTTTTATGTACGGTTTTGTCCTTATCATTAGCCATGGTGTACATAATATGTACAACAAACATATTATGTTGTTTTTTACCGCCGTTTTCATCGAATTTCCCCCCGATGCTACCTACCTCGACGCTAGTGCTACCTAGCGGTCATTCATCGTACTAGGGAGGCCACGATGCAGTCGGTTTCCTAACCTGTTTCTGTATTTCTTCCCAGGACAGTGCTACCAACCAACCCAAGGTTGCCACCCCCTCCCGTCCTTAGCATTTCGTCTAGCTTGATAGCCGTTGGCAGACATACCTTATTTTTTTTCAATCACATTTACCTAGTGCGACAGTAGCGCGATCTAGCGACGCCTCCATGATACTACCCTCTCCCTAGCGCCATCTAGTGTCTGACCGAGCTACTAACCATGCTAGGTGAAACAACACGTGGCAGGGTGCTGACCTCAGCGTCTTTCGTTAACCGTCTCAATTTTCGAGAAATTCAACCCAAGATGGTTTTATACCTACCCCTTCCACCGTTATATGATCAGCGGAGGAGATCTTTCGTGAAACGCTCTGTTGAAGTGCATTCATTCCAACTAGATAGATCGTGCGAAGAACAAGTATTTCACCTGAACAGACGCTATGGCTGATGTAAGTACCTACCATCTTAATCATACCTATTCAAATTTATAATTTGTTAATATGCGAGAGCATTTTAATTAATTTGTTTTCTGTTCTAGCTTACTACGATCCTTGAAAACCTCAAACGAGGTGCTTCGGGATGGGAGTTACGACCTCTAGAGGCGTTAACACCTGAGCGACCGTACCCCATCCTGGAGTTGGAGTACGTATCACCAAGCGTGGTGTACGCGCTCGTCCAGGAGAAGGACGCGGACGATGAGGAAGACATTTTCAAAATACGCCTTCCAAAAAGGGCGAGCCGCGTTCTGCGGCCTGAGGACGTAGTCGCCTACAATTCAACGCCACACCTCTGGTTCCATATAGTTTTTAGACGAAAAATAGGGCGATCCTACGATATTATTTTCTTTTAGCATTTCATACATTAATTGTAAATAAAGAATTGTAAATATAATTTGATATTGAATAAAATTGAATAAAATAAAATATTGTAAATAAAAGAAGAAAAAAAATGGAGTGCAAAGGGGGTTGGGGTGGATGTTGCACACAAAATGATGCGTGGAGGGGCATCATTTAACAAACAAAAAAGTTGTTATTTCTTTCCAATCCTCGATTCAAACATGTGAAATTAACGGCAAATGACTAACACAGAACATAAATTAAATGTAGAAACTCTCCGTAGATCCTGACCAATATCAAATTTGAACAATAAGAGTATTGGAATAATAATACGTATGCTAGACAGTGAGGGAACGTCAGTTTTTTCCCAAAATTAGTCAGAGTCGAAGAGGAAACTTCTGCTGACTTCAGCGTCTTTTGCCAACCGCGATCTTATCCAGTAAAGTAGGAAATTTTTCTCAAGCTCTGTGTTCTCACCAGGAGGAGGAGGGATGAAATTTGAACATTGAGGATTTTATAAAGGGACTGATTCACAGCTACTATAGGGGTCAGTTCAGTTTTTTTGTCCTTATCATTAGCAACGGTGTACGTATATTGTTTTTTATCCCCACCCCCCTCCCATCCCCTTTTTTTATCGAATTGAATTAAGGCTACCCACGTGACGCTAGCGCTACCTAGCGGTCATTCATCTTACTAGGAGGCCACGATGCAGTCGGTTTCCTAACCTGTTTCTGTCCTTCTTTCCAGAACAGTGCTACCAACCAACCTGGGTGAGAACCCAAGGTTGCTACCCCCACCCCCTCGCGTCCTTGGCATTTTGTTCAGCTTTGTTGCCGTTGGCAGACATACCTTATTTTTCCTCTTTTTTCAACCACATTTACCTAGTGCGACAGTAGCGCGATCTAGCGACGCCCCCATGATACTACCATCTCCCTAGCGCCATCTAGCGTCTGATCGAGCTACTAACCATGCTAGGTGAAACAACACGTGGCAGGGTGCTGACATCAGCGTCTTTCGTTAGCCGCCGCCGCCTTAAACCTGTTCAAGTGTATGTTCCAAGAATTTCCCAGCTGATCATGATATTCAGGTAAACGACACAAGATCGGGTTGGTATTCCACTGACATCAGCGTCTTGTTCAGGTTAGACCCCCCCCTCCCCCTCCTTTATTTTTTACGTACTTGATGTGTTGGAGAGGGGGAACAGTTCATCGATAGACCAGACATTCAAATACGGAACGTCTAGCGACGAGATATCATCTTTCTTCGCATCAACTACTGTGAGTAAAATAATTCAGTCTTCATCTCAGTCAAATTATTCGTCAGCTATTTACAGTACATATATGTAACTCCTATACGTTTTTGTAATGTTTTTTTCAATTTTCCAGATGGACTCGTCATCTCTCCTTCTCCAAAAAATTCAAAAGTCAGCAGCCGTGATCGAGCTTCGATCTTTGGACTCACTACAGCTAGAAACTCCGTACATGGTGCTGAAATTGGTGTGGACAGACACCAAGTTCGGACCTGCCGTTCAAGCTCATCTTCAAGAGCTTACAGACGGACAGCGCCTTGGTGGTGGGGACACTTTTCGGGTGTTCCTTCCAAGAAGAATCGGTCAGAATCTTTCCGAAGCAGAGGTGGAGAAATATAATGAATCAAACGCCTTCTTCACTATGGTCTATCGAGGGAAATTGGGGAATGCTTTTGTTGTTGATTTCTTCTAAGATATTCAGTTAAATGAGCTTTGTATTCCATTAAAAATTTAATAAAGGGAAAAAAAGAGGGGTGCGCAATTAGGTAATGGTTGGCGCACACAGAATATCGCGAGGCTTGGGGCGATATTCAATAAAATAAAAAATAAATTGTTTCCTTCAGAATATTAATAATTTAGTATTAATACAAATCTAATGGAAATCCCTTTACCTTTTTTTAAACTTTCATGGGAGAGATTAACCCCATGTGTAACCTTATTATTATTTGCCGGGAATCTAGCGTTTAGTACGCAACATGCATCTGGCGGATGATGGTAACGCCTTCAACTATTGCTGTGCAAAGCAATGTTTTAAACTTCCAGATGATTGTATTGATGGACTGGCGTGCAAAAATTGCATGCATTACGGTTGGTGCTATTGCAATTGCAAAATGGTTAAATCACAGCAGCAAAAGGAGAAGGAAAAGAAGCAGGGGCAGTTCGGTTGCGCATGCGTGATTTCATGAAGATCTATAGGTACCCCCCACTCGCTCCAAAAAAACAACAAGAAAAATAAGATCATAATTCTAACCTAATGATCGACAGTAGTCGTCGTACCAACTTTGACGTGATCGTTTCAACAACATGGTGACTTCCGTCAAGAAAATACTATTCAACAAGCGTGGGTACAAGCGGTTGGATATACACTGGAACCATGATTCAACGTTCAAACGAATAGTTTTCCGCAACAAATTGAAGAAGAACATCACTATAACTTCGGATGAGTGGCTTCTCATTGCTGATAATCTGAAAAGTAATTTACCAGCGTTCATCTCAGGCGTTTGGAAGAAACCCAAACAATCTAGCGATCCGATCATCATATCCGACACATGGCTGATACGAATAGAGCTGAACGTCCCATCGGGTGGTAAGAAACGAACGCTGGTTATGTACGAAAAATTTCCATGGCTTCCTGAACTTGATGTTCGATTTAATGAAATTGTTCTCACGAAAAGAGACGCAAAACTGCTTCTCAACTCCCTAGAAGATATCAACAATGTTTTACATCCGGAACTCGATGATAATAATAACACCATACTTCCGAATAATGTACTCCAGAGCCCTGCAGCGAGTGATACCTCTGTTCAGCAATCATGATTACCATGATCATCTTAAACCTTAATTTCCCCCTGGAAAATCAACAGCAAGACATCGCCAGCCACTCCAACACCTTAATTTACTACTATTATTATTATTATTTAAAAAAAAGAATGACCGAAGGGAATATGTAAACACTGAGTCAGTTAAATTCCTATGAGTTATGTGACCACCCATGTCAATAAAAGATGAGAAAGGACAAATTATTATTTTTTATTTAAATTACCCAAGCCCTGCAAAGTGAGGGTAACATTTAAATGTTGATAGAGGTCGAGGATTTATAAAGGTTGTCCAACTCATGAAGAAGAAAAATATAAATATGCATACCTAGTGCTTTTACTGAGTTGAAAGCTTCAATCGTGGAAAGATTAGTAGGCTATCAAAAACTGGATGTGGACCGAGTTCAGTTTCCAAGGGAACAGAAAATGGTTGAATTCGATACCTACTCTTCTGCACCGGTACAACAATAGAGTTCATCGATCGATCGGAATGAAACGTACCTTTGACCCAAACTTTCCGTTTCATAACGAACCTTTGACAAAAACCTTGGAGCTGAACATGTTCATACGTCCATCTGAACATGTTATCTACGAGAAAAATAGTGGGAAAATTCTAAAACCTACGGAATCACGGTGAAAATCGTCGTTTTCCGACGAAAAAAAATTTTGAATTTCACCGGGGAAACGCTATATTTTATGGTAAAACGAACGAGGAATACGGGAAAAATAGTGCAAAAAATTCTAAAACCTACGGCATCCCGGTGAAAATTGACGATGTTCGTTGTTTTTTTTGACGAAAACAAAGTGCCGATTTTCGCTAGGAAAAACTCTATTCTATAGTATCGAGGTTTTCCCGTTTTTTTTTTCAACGAAAAAAAGTTTTGAATTTCACCGGGAAACACTCTGAAACGGAAATCGATCGAGGAATACGGGAAAAATAGTGCGAAAATTCTAAAACCTACGGCATCACGGTGAAAATCGTCGTTTTCCTTCGTTTTCCGACGAAAACATAGTGTCGAATTTCACCAGGGAAACGCTATATTTTATGGTAAAACGAACGAGGAATACGGGGGAAATAGTGTAAAAATTCTAAAAACTACGGCATCACGGTGAAAATCAACGTTTTCCGTTGTTTTTCGACGGAAAAAAAATTTTGAATTTCACCGGGGAAACGCTATATTTTATGGTAAAACGAACGAGGAATACGGGAAAAATAGTGCAAAAAATTCTAAAACCTACGGCATCCCGGTGAAAATTGACGATGTCCGTTGTTTTTTTTGACGAAAACAAAGTGCCGAATTTCGCTAGGAAAAACTCTATTCTATAGTATCGAGGTTTTCCCGTTTTTTTTTTCAACGAAAAAAAGTTTTGAATTTCACCGGGAAACACTCTGAAACGGAAATCGATCGAGGAATACGGGAAAAATAGTGCAAAAATTCTAAAACCTACGGCATCACGGTGAAAATCGTCGTTTTCCTTCGTTTTCCGACGAAAACATAGTGTCGAATTTCACCAGGGAAACGCTATATTTTATGGTAAAACGAACGAGGAATACGGGGGAAATAGTGTAAAAATTCTAAAAACTACGGCATCACGGTGAAAATCAACGTTTTCCGTTGTTTTTCGACGGAAAAAAAATTTTGAATTTCACCGGGGAAACGCTATATTTTATGGTAAAACGACCGAGGAATACGGGAGAAATAGTGCAAAAATTCTAAAAACTACGGCATCCCGGTGAAAATTGACGATGTTCGTTGTTTTTTTTGACGAAAACAAAGTGCCGATTTTCGCTAGGAAAAACTCTATTCTATAGTATCGAGGTTTTCCCGTTTTTTTTTCAACGAAAAAAAGTTTTGAATTTCACCGGGAAACACTCTGAAACGGAAATCGATCGAGGAATACGGGAAAAATAGTGCGAAAATTCTAAAACCTACGGCATCACGGTGAAAATCGTCGTTTTCCTTCGTTTTCCGACGAAAACATAGTGTCGAATTTCACCAGGGAAACGCTATATTTTATGGTAAAACGAACGAGGAATACGGGGGAAATAGTGTAAAAATTCTAAAAACTACGGCATCACGGTGAAAATCAACGTTTTCCGTTGTTTTTCGACGGAAAAAAAATTTTGAATTTCACCGGGGAAACGCTATATTTTATGGTAAAACGACCGAGGAATACGGGAGAAATAGTGCAAAAATTCTAAAAACTACGGCATCACGGTGAAAATCAACGTTTTCCGTTGTTTTTCGACGGAAAAAAGTTTTGCATTTCACCAGGAAAACACTCTAAATCGGAAATCAAACGAGGAATGCGGGAATAATAGTGCTATTGTAATTAAATAATTTGTTATATTCAATCAATATCAAACCCAATTTCACAATATAGCAATACACTTTGAAAATTGTTATAAATTTATTCCAAGTAACCTGTCTCCTTGTCTCTCTCTTCGAAACAAGACGCATCATTCAATGTTCTTCTCGTTTTCCCCGTTGTTGAATGAATTGCCCAAGCCAAGCCATTTGATCAGCGCTTTGCTATTTTCTCTTTTCAGCGTTTTCTCAATCAGAAACTTGCCAGGGAACATGGTTTTTTTTTCATCTCTTCTTTGTAGAATCGGCCTTGAATGTCATTGCCGTAAACGTCTAGCAGATTATGCACATTATCATCTTTCCGGATTCGAACTACTATAAACTCTTCATTGACCCATGCTGGAAGGTACCCTTTTCTCATGAGCGGATCACATTTTCTTGCCAAGTTGGCAGAATGAGGTCTGCGAATAGCTGCTTCGTTTTCTTTCTTAACATCTTCTGGTTTCACTCCGGTCGACCGATGAACTCATTGTTGTACCGGCGCAGAGGAGTAGGCATCAAATTCTGACATTTTATATTCCCTTGAAGACTGAACTCTGTTCATATCCAGTTTTCGAAAGTCCTACTGAATCTTTCCACGATTGATGCTTTCAACTCAGTAAAAGTACCTACTATACATATTTATATTGTTTTCCTGGTGAAATTCGAAACTTTTTTTCGTCGAAAAAACGGGAAAACCTCGATACTACCTATAGAATAGTGTTTTTCATAACGAAATTCGGCACTTTGTTTTCGTCGAAAAACAACGGAAAACGTTGATTTTCACCGTGATGCCGTAGTTTTTAGAATTTTTGCACTATTTCTCCCGTATTCCTCGGTCGTTTTACCATAAAATATAGCGTTTCCCCGGTGAAATTCAAAATTTTTTTTCCGTCGAAAAACAACGGAAAACGTTGATTTTCACCGTGATGCCGTAGTTTTTAGAATTTTTACACTATTTCCCCCGTATTCCTCGTTCGTTTTACCATAAAATATAGCGTTTCCCTGGTGAAATTCGACACTATGTTTTCGTCGGAAAACGAAGGAAAACGACGATTTTCACCGTGATGCCGTAGGTTTTAGAATTTTCGCACTATTTTTCCCGTATTCCTCGATCGATTTCCGTTTCAGAGTGTTTCCCGGTGAAATTCAAAACTTTTTTTCGTTGAAAAAAAAACGGGAAAACCTCGATACTATAGAATAGAGTTTTTCCTAGCGAAAATCGGCACTTTGTTTTCGTCAAAAAAAACAACGAACATCGTCAATTTTCACCGGGATGCCGTAGTTTTTAGAATTTTTGCACTATTTCTCCCGTATTCCTCGTTCGTTTTACCATAAAATACCTATAGCGTTTCCCCGGTGAAATTCAAATTTTTTTTCCGTCGAAAAACAACGGAAAACGTTGATTTTCACCGTGATGCCGTAGTTTTTAGAATTTTTACACTATTTCCCCCGTATTCCTCGTTCGTTTTACCATAAAATATAGCGTTTCCCTGGTGAAATTCGACACTATGTTTTCGTCGGAAAACGAAGGAAAACGACGATTTTCACCGTGATGCCGTAGGTTTTAGAATTTTTGCACTATTTTTCCCGTATTCCTCGATCGATTTCCGTTTCAGAGTGTTTCCCGGTGAAATTCAAAACTTTTTTTCGTTGAAAAAAAAACGGGAAAACCTCGATACTATAGAATAGAGTTTTTCCTAGCGAAAATCGGCACTTTGTTTTCGTCAAAAAAAACAACGAACATCGTCAATTTTCACCGGGATGCCGTAGGTTTTAGAATTTTTTGCACTATTTTTCCCGTATTCCTCGTTCGTTTTACCATAAAATATAGCGTTTCCCCGGTGAAATTCAAAATTTTTTTTCCGTCGAAAAACAACGGAAAACGTTGATTTTCACCGTGATGCCGTAGTTTTTAGAATTTTTACACTATTTCCCCCGTATTCCTCGTTCGTTTTACCATAAAATATAGCGTTTCCCTGGTGAAATTCGACACTATGTTTTCGTCGGAAAACGAAGGAAAACGACGATTTTCACCGTGATGCCGTAGGTTTTAGAATTTTCGCACTATTTTTCCCGTATTCCTCGATCGATTTCCGTTTCAGAGTGTTTCCCGGTGAAATTCGTAACTTTTTTTCGTCGAAAAAAAAAACGGGAAAACCTCGATACTATAGAATAGTGTTTTTCCTAGCGAAATTCGGCACTTTGTTTTCGTCAAAAAAAACAACGGACATCGTCAATTTTCACCGGGATGCCGTAGGTTTTAGAATTTTTTGCACTATTTTTCCCGTATTCCTCGTTCGTTTTACCATAAAATATAGCGTTTCCCCGGTGAAATTCAAAATTTTTTTTCGTCGGAAAACGACGATTTTCACCGTGATTCCGTAGGTTTTAGAATTTTCCCACTATTTTTCTCGTAGATAACATGTTCAGATGGACGTATGAACATGTTCAGCTCCAAGGTTTTTGTCAAAGGTTCGTTATGAAACGGAAAGTTTGGGTCAAAGGTACGTTTCATTCCGATCGATCGATGAACTCTATTGTTGTACCGGTGCAGAAGAGTAGGTATCGAATTCAACCATTTTCTGTTCCCTTGGAAACTGAACTCGGTCCACATCCAGTTTTTGATAGCCTACTAATCTTTCCACGATTGAAGCTTTCAACTCAGTAAAAGCACTAGGTATGCATATTTATATTTTTCTTCTTCATGAGTTGGACAACCTTTATAAATCCTCGACCTCTATCAACATTTAAATGTTACCCTCACTTTGCAGGGCTTGGGTAATTTAAATAAAAAATAATAATTTGTCCTTTCTCATCTTTTATTGACATGGGTGGTCACATAACTCATAGGAATTTAACTGACTCAGTGTTTACATATTCCCTTCGGTCATTCTTTTTTTAAATAATAATAATAATAGTAGTAAATTAAGGTGTTGGAGTGGCTGGCGATGTCTTGCTGTTGATTTTCCAGGGGGAAATTAAGGTTTAAGATGATCATGGTAATCATGATTGCTGAACAGAGGTATCACTCGCTGCAGGGCTCTGGAGTACATTATTCGGAAGTATGGTGTTATTATTATCATCGAGTTCCGGATGTAAAACATTGTTGATATCTTCTAGGGAGTTGAGAAGCAGTTTTGCGTCTCTTTTCGTGAGAACAATTTCATTAAATCGAACATCAAGTTCAGGAAGCCATGGAAATTTTTCGTACATAACCAGCGTTCGTTTCTTACCACCCGATGGGACGTTCAGCTCTATTCGTATCAGCCATGTGTCGGATATGATGATCGGATCGCTAGATTGTTTGGGTTTCTTCCAAACGCCTGAGATGAACGCTGGTAAATTACTTTTCAGATTATCAGCAATGAGAAGCCACTCATCCGAAGTTATAGTGATGTTCTTCTTCAATTTGTTGCGGAAAACTATTCGTTTGAACGTTGAATCATGGTTCCAGTGTATATCCAACCGCTTGTACCCACGCTTGTTGAATAGTATTTTCTTGACGGAAGTCACCATGTTGTTGAAACGATCACGTCAAAGTTGGTACGACGACTACTGTCGATCATTAGGTTAGAATTATGATCTTATTTTTCTTGTTGTTTTTTTGGAGCGAGTGGGGGGTACCTATAGATCTTCATGAAATCACGCATGCGCAACCGAACTGCCCCTGCTTCTTTTCCTTCTCCTTTTGCTGCTGTGATTTAACCATTTTGCAATTGCAATAGCACCAACCGTAATGCATGCAATTTTTGCACGCCAGTCCATCAATACAATCATCTGGAAGTTTAAAACATTGCTTTGCTCAGCAATAGTTGAAGGCGTTACCATCATCCGCCAGATGCATGTTGCGTACTAAACGCTAGATTCCCGGCAAATAATAATAAGGTTACACATGGGGTTAATCTCTCCCATGAAAGTTTAAAAAAGGTAAAGGGATTTCCATTAGATTTGTATTAATACTAAATTATTAATATTCTGAAGGAAACAATTTATTTTTTATTTTATTGAATATCGCCCCAAGCCTCGCGATATTCTGTGTGCGCCAACCATTACCTAATTGCGCACCCCTCTTTTTTTCCCTTTATTAAATTTTTAATGGAATACAAAGCTCATTTAACTGAATATCTTAGAAGAAATCAACAACAAAAGCATTCCCCAATTTCCCTCGATAGACCATAGTGAAGAAGGCGTTTGATTCATTATATTTCTCCACCTCTGCTTCGGAAAGATTCTGACCGATTCTTCTTGGAAGGAACACCCGAAAAGTGTCCCCACCACCAAGGCGCTGTCCGTCTGTAAGCTCTTGAAGATGAGCTTGAACGGCAGGTCCGAACTTGGTGTCTGTCCACACCAATTTCAGCACCATGTACGGAGTTTCTAGCTGTAGTGAGTCCAAAGATCGAAGCTCGATCACGGCTGCTGACTTTTGAATTTTTTGGAGAAGGAGAGATGACGAGTCCATCTGGAAAATTGAAAAAAACATTACAAAAACGTATAGGAGTTACATATATGTACTGTAAATAGCTGACGAATAATTTGACTGAGATGAAGACTGAATTATTTTACTCACAGTAGTTGATGCGAAGAAAGATGATATCTCGTCGCTAGACGTTCCGTATTTGAATGTCTGGTCTATCGATGAACTGTTCCCCTCTCCAACACATCAAGTACGTAAAAAATAAAGGAGGGGGAGGGGGGGGGGGTCTAACCTGAACAAGACGCTGATGTCAGTGGAATACCAACCCGATCTTGTGTCGTTTACCTGAATATCATGATCAGCTGGGAAATTCTTGGAACATACACTTGAACAGGTTTAAGGCGGCGGCGGCTAACGAAAGACGCTGATGTCAGCACCCTGCCACGTGTTGTTTCACCTAGCATGGTTAGTAGCTCGATCAGACGCTAGATGGCGCTAGGGAGATGGTAGTATCATGGGGGCGTCGCTAGATCGCGCTACTGTCGCACTAGGTAAATGTGGTTGAAAAAAGAGGAAAAATAAGGTATGTCTGCCAACGGCAACAAAGCTGAACAAAATGCCAAGGACGCGAGGGGGTGGGGGTAGCAACCTTGGGTTCTCACCCAGGTTGGTTGGTAGCACTGTTCTGGAAAGAAGGACAGAAACAGGTTAGGAAACCGACTGCATCGTGGCCTCCTAGTAAGATGAATGACCGCTAGGTAGCGCTAGCGTCACGTGGGTAGCCTTAATTCAATTCGATAAAAAAAGGGGATGGGAGGGGGGTGGGGATAAAAAACAATATACGTACACCGTTGCTAATGATAAGGACAAAAAAACTGAACTGACCCCTATAGTAGCTGTGAATCAGTCCCTTTATAAAATCCTCAATGTTCAAATTTCATCCCTCCTCCTCCTGGTGAGAACACAGAGCTTGAGAAAAATTTCCTACTTTACTGGATAAGATCGCGGTTGGCAAAAGACGCTGAAGTCAGCAGAAGTTTCCTCTTCGACTCTGACTAATTTTGGGAAAAAACTGACGTTCCCTCACTGTCTAGCATACGTATTATTATTCCAATACTCTTATTGTTCAAATTTGATATTGGTCAGGATCTACGGAGAGTTTCTACATTTAATTTATGTTCTGTGTTAGTCATTTGCCGTTAATTTCACATGTTTGAATCGAGGATTGGAAAGAAATAACAACTTTTTTGTTTGTTAAATGATGCCCCTCCACGCATCATTTTGTGTGCAACATCCACCCCAACCCCCCTTTGCACTCCATTTTTTTTCTTCTTTTATTTACAATATTTTATTTTATTCAATTTTATTCAATATCAAATTATATTTACAATTCTTTATTTACAATTAATGTATGAAATGCTAAAAGAAAATAATATCGTAGGATCGCCCTATTTTTCGTCTAAAAACTATATGGAACCAGAGGTGTGGCGTTGAATTGTAGGCGACTACGTCCTCAGGCCGCAGAACGCGGCTCGCCCTTTTTGGAAGGCGTATTTTGAAAATGTCTTCCTCATCGTCCGCGTCCTTCTCCTGGACGAGCGCGTACACCACGCTTGGTGATACGTACTCCAACTCCAGGATGGGGTACGGTCGCTCAGGTGTTAACGCCTCTAGAGGTCGTAACTCCCATCCCGAAGCACCTCGTTTGAGGTTTTCAAGGATCGTAGTAAGCTAGAACAGAAAACAAATTAATTAAAATGCTCTCGCATATTAACAAATTATAAATTTGAATAGGTATGATTAAGATGGTAGGTACTTACATCAGCCATAGCGTCTGTTCAGGTGAAATACTTGTTCTTCGCACGATCTATCTAGTTGGAATGAATGCACTTCAACAGAGCGTTTCACGAAAGATCTCCTCCGCTGATCATATAACGGTGGAAGGGGTAGGTATAAAACCATCTTGGGTTGAATTTCTCGAAAATTGAGACGGTTAACGAAAGACGCTGAGGTCAGCACCCTGCCACGTGTTGTTTCACCTAGCATGGTTAGTAGCTCGGTCAGACACTAGATGGCGCTAGGGAGAGGGTAGTATCATGGAGGCGTCGCTAGATCGCGCTACTGTCGCACTAGGTAAATGTGATTGAAAAAAAATAAGGTATGTCTGCCAACGGCTATCAAGCTAGACGAAATGCTAAGGACGGGAGGGGGTGGCAACCTTGGGTTGGTTGGTAGCACTGTCCTGGGAAGAAATACAGAAACAGGTTAGGAAACCGACTGCATCGTGGCCTCCCTAGTACGATGAATGACCGCTAGGTAGCGCTAGCGTCGAGGTAGGTAGCATCGGGGGGAAATTCGATGAAAACGGCGGTAAAAAACAACATAATATGTTTGTTGTACATATTATGTACACCATGGCTAATGATAAGGACAAAACCGTACATAAAAGCTGATAGGAATGGCGGCAGCACTACGTCATCAGCTCACACATCAGTACCACTATCCTAGGGTGGGGTGATCAGGTTAGGAAAAAAGACTGCAACGTGGGCCCCTAGTACGATAAATATCCGCTTGGGGCGCTAGCGTCGAGGTAGGTAGCATCAGGGATAACTCGATAAAAATGGTGGTAAAAATAAATATATGTACACCATGACTAATGATAAGGAGAGAAAACGAACAACAAAGCTGATAGGAATGGCGGCAGCACTACGTCATCAGCTCACAGCTGTTGGTAGGTACCACTATCATTGGGCAGGGGGGTGGGGTGATCAGGTTAGGAAAAAAGACTGCAACGTGGGGTGACCAGGTTAGGAAAAAAGACTGCAACGTGGACCCCCTAGTACGATGAATATCCGCTTGGGGCGCTAGCGTCGAGGTAGGTAGCATCGGGGGAAAAATTCGATAAAAACGGGGGTAAAAAACAATATATGTACACCATGGCCAATGATAAGGACAAAAACGTACAACAACAACAATGTGAGAGTGGAGGGGGGTTGGCAGCACTGCGTCATCAGCTCTAACATGTTGGCAACACTAGTAGCTCGATCAAACGCTAGATGGCGCTAGGGAGAGGGTAGTATCATGGAGGCGTCGCTAGATCGCGCTACTGTCGCACTAGGTAAATGTGGTAGAAAAAAAATAAGGTATGTCTGCCAACGGCTATCAAGCTGGACGAAATGCTAAGGACGGGTGGGGGTGGCAACCTTGGGTTGGTTGGTAACACTGTCCTGGGGAGAAATACAGAAACAGGTTAGGAAACCGACTGCATCGTGGCATCCCTAGTACGATGAATGACCGCTAGGTAGCGCTAGCGTCGACGTGGGTAACCTTAATTAAATTCGATAAAAAAGGGTAGGGGGATAAAAAACAATATTTGTACACCATGGCTTCTGATAAGGACAAAAACCGCACAACAACAAAGCTGCGACAGCATACGTCATCAGCTCACAGCTGTTGGTACCACTATCCTAGGGGCAGGGGGGTGGGGTGATCAGGTTAGGAAAAAAGACTGCAACGTGGTGGACCCCTAGTACGGTGAATGTCCGCTTGGGGCGCTAGTGTTGAGGTAGGTAGCAATCAGGGGAAAACTCGATAAAAATCAATATATGTGCACCATGACTAATGATAAGGACAAAAAAAGTACAACAAAGCTGATAGGAATGGCGGCAGCACTACGTCATCAGCTCACAGCTGTTGATAGGTACCACTATCCTATGGGCAGGGAGGTGGGGTGATCAGGTTAGGAAAAAAAGCCGCAACGTGGTGGACCCCTAGTACGATGAATGTCCGCTTGGGGCGCTAGCGTCGAGGTAGGTAGCATTGGAGGAAAAATTCGATAAAAACGGGGGTAAAAAACAATATATGTACACCATGACTAATGATAAGGACAAAAAAACGTACAACAAAGCTGATAGGAATGGCGGCGGCAGCACTACGTCATCAACTCACAGCTGTTGGTACCACTATCCTAGGGTGGGGTGATCAGGTTAGGAAAAAAAATACTGCAACGCGGTGGACCCCTAGTACGATGAATATCCGCTTGGAGCGCTAGCGTCGAGGTAGGTAGCATCGGGGGAAAAATTCGATAAAAACGGGAGTAAAAAACAATATATGTACACCATGGCCAATGATAAGGACAAAAACGTACAACAACAACAATGTGAGAGTGGAGGGGGGGGGGGTTGGCAGCACTGCGTCATCAGCTCTAACATGTTGGCAACACTGTTCTACTGGGGAAGGTTACAAACGGTCTGGGGATAACCTTTGGGCTGGAGGGGGGTCGAGGTTACCCCCCTCTGACGTCACATAACTGCTGATACCTCTGACGTCACAACAGAACGTTAGGGCTGGTCAGGAATCAATAGGCGGGAGGGGTGGGGGATGACGTCAGTCTAACAGCCTGGCAGGAGAAATACCTCTGACGTCACAACAGAACGGGTGGGCTGGTCAGAAATCAATAGGCGGGAGGGGGAGGGGATGACGTCACTTTGAAGACCCATAGACGGGAGGGGCGGGGGATGACGTCAGTGATAAGAACTGATACGCCAAATCCCCCTTTTTCTCCTACTTGCGGCCCATGCCCTTTATTTACAAAACGCCGTAAAGCAAGGCTCTATAGCGACACGAAGGCCCATTCATACTGAATCTATGCAACTTACGTCTCAGACCTAAAATGAGAAAAAACCCATTTTGCCATTTTTGTGACTGATTGTGTGCCCTTTCTTAGTGAAGCGATTCATTAAATGAATGAACAAATTTTGTTTTCAAGCAAAAAAAAAACGTGGTCCCTAGATCACGCCCTGTCAAGCTAAAACATGCATGGGGCCCTATTGTATAATATGCCCACTTCATTAAACCCCATAGTCGGTTGAAACATTGCACGACCCCATTTGAATTGTAATGTAACCCTATTATCTGTGACCTTCTGTACCGATTACGGACGCTAATGGCCTACAGATCCGTCTGGATCCGTCACCGCAAAATAATAGCAAGATCTTTGCCGTTGCTTTAGCGTTCAATAGAACATAGGCGGATTCCAAACTAACTAAAGGTCGCTCGAAGTCTAGACGCTTATTGTGGGAGTATAACCGGAAAGGGGAGACTGGAGCCGAACACCTACCATCACTTGAGAGCGCCCAATTAGTCGGCACCCCCTCCCCAATTAGTGAGTGTCTTAATTAGTAACTAACTCACCGCCTACACCGGCTACCCCTACACAGAGTCAATTGTACGAAAAGCAGACTTGGGTTCTTGGCAGGTCGGCCGTTGGTGGCTCTTGTAAGCCTCTGAACAAGGCAGGCTGCTCCGTTACACCTTTGGGCCTGCGGAGGTTGAGCCTAGTAATCAAACGGGCCCATTGGTATTGGTGATTCTTCGTCAAAATTAGATTCGGCTCCTCAAGCAGACTGCTAACGTTGGTTCTCATACATTGGGTACGTTAACGTTAACGTTGCGTTCGAGTTATCACTCGGGTAACGTTATGGAGGGTAACGGTAATTTAATTCATGAATTATGAATAACAACTCAATTCTTATTGAAGATAATTTATTGATGATTGTCGATGATATTGAAGTGATAGTATCTCTATTGCACATGAACGTGCTTCAGATATATCTGAGCATATGTGCTCAAATATTTAAAAACAAACCCAGTTGTGCGTAGATAACACACGATACTTTCATATTTCCTTCACAAAAATTCCGTGAGAGCCAATAATGTTCAAAAACTTTTGAAAACCATTTAGAAAAAAGAAAGCCTCTAAAAATTATCGAAAATAAGCCATTAAATTAAAAAAACGCTGCTAAGTAGATCAGTGGCATGTGCAGATTAGTTTTCGGTATGTCCGAAGAACTCTGCAAATTTTGCACAGGGGTTCATTTTTCGATTGCAAAGACAAACCTTACGATATATCGGTAATCCTTAAACACAGAATTTAGTTGTTATTATTCTATAATTTCAGTATAAATTTGTATTTTAGATGGGGATTTAGAAAAACGTTTTTTCAACCAGGCAAAAAATGATCAACCTTCTCGCTTGATGAATACCTATCCATCTTTTCAACGCAGCAGATCGTTTAATTCCGTTAAATGCACTTAAATCTATTCTTAATCACCTTCATAATTAACAGAATAATAATAATTATTAAATTCTCTGAATTATGAAATTAAGAATGCCTCAGAACCTTCGTTGAAGCTTGTCTCGCTCTCATGTTGCCAAGCGCAACTGGTCGTAGTGTGAGTGCGTCACCTTGTTGGTGTAATAGGCTAGTGGTCGTAAGTAGATCAATCAACCGTATCCAAGAGCCGAGGCCAATTTCTCAAATTTTTCCGATTTTTGTTTTGCTGATTTGTGCAATGCGACGAAATTCTTTAAATTGAAGATATCGGGAGGACAGAAGTTTTTGAGGGGATTCCAACGAGTGGAAAACGATTTTTGTGGCTCTAGTCGTTTTCGAGTTATTCAAAATTGAAGAAATTTTAAAAAACTTAGAAACGTCTCACTAAAACAGCAATAACTCCTAAACGGTTGGAGCTACCGGCGTGGCGATGGTCTCATTCGATTCGGCATAGAAAAATCTATAGAAAATGATACCTCACATGCCTATGTTGCAAATTTCCTTAAAACGAATTTTTTACCACTTCAACAGTTGTTTTACTGGCCTTAAAATTAAGGTAGGGTTCTGTCGAGACGTTAGGACCAACTAGATACGGAACTTGATTTTTGGTAAAAATTTCAAAATTTTTCAATAACTCCTTCCCCCTAAAAAACCCCGGACGGCGGACGGCGTACGGCGTACGGCGGACGGCGTACGGCGGACGGACAAAAAATTTTTATTGCAGATTCGGATTCTACACCCCTTGAAACGTAAACCAACAAATTTTCAGGGGGAGTTAAAATTTTTTTTTTCCTGACCGATTACAAAGGTTCATTTCTTAAGAAAAATGAACCAAAAGTCATACCCAAGATTTTGAAAGTTGAACTCTCTATGAGAACTATTATTGTTTTCTTAGACTGAAATATGCATTACCTCATTCGCGTCGGTTTTTGTGTTTCTGTTTATTGGACAGTTTTCCTTGGCGCTGTTCGCCGAGAAAATCAAGATGAAAAACTTTTGTCCTCCGAAGACGTAAGATGAGCAGCAGCTGCCCTTGATATTATAAACACAGTTCGTCTAGTTTCGTAACGAGCCCTTTCAAGCTTCAAAGAACAAATCACTAAGCTACTGTCGAGTCCCCTAATTATTCTCGCTATCGATTGAGCTGATACTTGAGACCCCCTAGGGACTAGACAATTCCGAAGCTTCTTTACAATTATACCACTGGTGGAAACTTTTTACTTAAGAGGAGTCGAGGACAGAATTAATTAGCTACTCTGCTCTTGCCATTAATCAGATGAACGCGAATGAAATCTTTGAATAAAAGCAACCATTTAGCTGACAAGGTATTGACTCCGTATACTGGAGAAAGATTGATAAACTTGAAAGCTGAGTTTGCATGAAAACCTTAGAATTGGAAACATTTAACAAACTTTCCAGTGATCACCAGGGTGATCATCATTCGAGAGAATAAAATAACCTACCCGCAGAAAATTTAATTAAAAATATAGAACAAACTGATAGTCTGAAAAGTCGCGATGTATTGTTTACGGTATGCTCAACAATGTATTATTCCCAAAATATATACTCTAAATAAAAGGCTGTATGAGTCGAAAATATTACAAGGGCAGTCCCTTATAATTTTATCTTCATGAATAAACTGAGCTACCCTGTGTAAAAACGTTTCAACAAATTTGAACGATACATAAATAACTTCTTCTCCGTTTTGGGGATTCGAGAGAAGGGGATATATGATACCAATTTGTCTCTATGGGTTGTATAGTCGAATTTCAAACTCCGGGTCCTCAAGCCTAATGCTGGTGATGGAAAACCTTTTTTTCGCTTGCGGGATAAAATATAAAAAGTTTGGGTCATGACGCCTTCCACCCACCTTATCGTCCTTTTCTGTTGATATTAATCTTGTTCCCGGCGCTAAATTTCACCCCTTTGGAGCCTGTGAAAGAAGGATCAACAGTTATTTTCCGAGTATGGCAATTTCGGGCTGTGCTGTTCAATCTTCGTTGCTGACAAGTTGATTGAGGAAAGGTTCTCCTCCATCCTTTCCATACCGCATCCTCTGCTACCATATTATTTTTAGCCTTTACTTTGCGAGTTCCCTTCGCCAAGGTGAGCTTTGAAACCTTAGATTTTTGGGTTCCCTCACGTGAATATAATGCCTGTGTAGCGTAATAGATTGGAAATAGGAGCATCGAAGTATAGAATTTTACATTCTCACTATTTTCGATGAGATATTTAGTTCTGAATGTGGGTCTGTTGGTTCGGATGGATTTTCATGTTCAGTGGAGCTGAAAAACGTGAGTCATATCAGGTCAAACTATTTCTGAGAACGGTGAACAACTTTTGCCCGGTGTGGACGATAATCAAGTTAAGCCAGCATGTCCAATTTTTCTCCCGTATAACAAATAAAGCTCGGTAACTCCTGGAAAGAAATCTGCGTGTCGTAAAAATAGCCCAATATGTTTGCATTAGGTCAGCCGGGTAATAGCGCATCATCGCGGTTTTCCAGTCGACCGTACCCTTAAGGGGTGCCATTTACAGAATGAGGCAGTGACCGTTTTGATTTACGTCCCGAGTCCGACTCCATTACTTTGACGGCTCTTTAACGTCCGAACACCAGATAGACTTTCTCATTTCAGTCGGCCGTGGCATTTCCCCAACCGGCCCGATGGGATGGGATATGACGTCACAAAAGTCACTTTCCGCCTGAATTCCAGCCCCCGGCAAAGCCGTCTGTCGTACAACTTTATCTGCTGTCCGGATCGGTTTACGGCCTCTAAAACTGAGCTGGACACAATATCGTCGACCTGGCGAGGCAATCAGCTCTTTGAGACTGACTGTCAACGTCAATCAACCGTTACCCCTGTTCGCCCATTCTCTCTTGCCGAAACCCAGGAATCCGAACCAAAGCATTGGCGAAATCGCTCTTCCCCTCGACCCACCGCAGTTTCATAGACGCGGAGCGAACATGACGCATCTGACAAACGGTTGATGAAAAAAAACCATTTGCCACGCGTGTTCCGAAACTGGGAAATCGGGGTTATCGGCCAGCTATTGAATGCAACATACGTTTTTTTCGCTGAACTGAATGTCAGCCTAATGATGCACGCGAAACACCATCAATCGATCTGCTTTGGGGAAGGATGGATGTACGAGAATCGTAATCTGAAAAAGTTGTACAACACCGTATTCTATGAAATTTACAGAATATTTAATATGCTCCTAGTTATCAAAAATTCCCAAAATTTCCAAACCAGGAGAACGCTCATTTTTGCGTCCATATCGAATTATCAAAAATCGAAAATTGAACCCGAGCTTCAGAAAACTTTTTCACTTATACACTTCCACTCGGAATCACTTCCTGAACGAGTGATTGTGTCAGTGTGTCCGTCTGCCAATTGGTTAGTGGTCATTAACAAAAATGGCAATGGCTCTCTCAATTCTTGACCTTTTTTCAAATTTCTTAAACTGGAATGTTTTCCTCATCGAGACCTACCACATCATCCAACCAGAATTTCAAAAATCAACCGATTTGAGCGTTTTTGGTCTTAAAATCTGTTTCACCTTGCAGAATGCATGGATATTTTTTATATTCCGGTAACTGGACGTAATTTGATTTCAGGGAGATTTTTTAACTTGCATTATGGGTTTTTTGACATTTTTGATCATTTTAGCCATTAATAAAATTCATATTCCTTTGCTTAAAACAATCACGTATCAAAATAGGGAACTATTGTGTGTTATCTACTCTCCACTGGTTTACTCATAACAACCTTGCATGCACTACACCGAATACTTATAATCCTGTCGTGTTGAATGAAAATCCTCGCATAAAGGCTGGAGCTTTTTGAGTGCCTGATCTACTGGCTAAACTAATCGAGCCGGTGAAAAAGGTGAGAATGACAAATTGGGGCGAGAGAAGAAAAGAGGCGATTAATTTCCCGATAAGAGGCCCGAAAAGCCGAAGGAGGCGATGTCAAGCCTGACGAAACGAGGAATGGAAGAGCGAATTGAAGAATCGAGAAGAAGACTGATAGGTTCTGGCGGGTACGGCACTAGACTTTAGATCGTGCCTGGTGCTGCTGCTGCTGAAGGGGTTAATGCTCGCGACCACGTATCACTCGACGTCCGAGCCTGTTTTTTCTTTCGTTGGGCTCCTAAGAGATGGAAGAGTTTGCCAAGTGAAAAAGTCACTGAAGGGAGAAAAAAGCCTGGACTCCTTTTCTTGCTTTTCTACCCTTCGGCGGACGGAGGGGCGTAATGTTTTAACCGGTAGGATTTTTGGCGACTGGAGAAACAGGGTCCCCAAAGTAAATAGTCGTGAAATATTTATGCGACCGTATTTCAGGTATCTATCCAACTATTGCGCAATCCTTCGGTATGGAACCCTGGTCAAAAGTTGAACGGTGTTCAATCCTGCCCGCCAGTCCCTCCCATCCTGAATCACTTTCTTTTATAGATTTTCGCATTAAACCTGAAATACATTTAATAAGGACCTACCTAGGACTTATATTCTTACCTACGTTCCTACCTATATCGCAGGCTTCTTCACAATTTTCTCTCTTCACAAGTAGGTAGGTACCTGCCTGAATGAATAGTTGGGTAGGAACATTTTGAAACCCTATACTGAAAATGTCATGATTCCACATTGCAGGGGAAGAAGAATATTTATTCAGGAATCGATAACTAATGTCAATCAATCAATGCTCTGCTATAAAATATCGGTTTCAATTATAAAAAAAACCTCGCGTTTTCATAAAAAATACAAAAAAGAGTCCATTGTCAAAATACCTATTTTGTTAGTTTGGCAAATTGAACGCCTTATTTTCAGCAATTGTTTTCTCTCTTTTTTTCCCTTCGAAGGTAAAATTTCCTCTCAATTTCAAGAAATGCCATTCATCCGGACGACGATCAATAAGTTTCGCCAGCTACGAAACCTCAGTGAATCCCGATTCAATTTTCCATCATTTAACTTCAACCGAAGTGTCAAAGCCGAAATGGGCGCGGAATCCGGGAGAATTGAAAGCGAATTGGTTCAAGGGCCGGGTGGTTTAGGAAAAATGTATTCTCTTCTCTTATTTCCCGAGCTGGCCTGGCATTACTGATGAGCGAGGGATTCCTACCCCCTCCCCCTATCGGCTCCGTCGGACGGAATTGAACCGAACGTCTCGCGAGAGGAAAAGAAATGCGGGATTATCCATTTCGAAGGTTTTCCAATTTGCCTCGCCCGACGGACGGGCTGCCGAACTCGCGAAGATCGCACCCTGTCCAACCTTTGAGGCGCCGTCGGTTTCCGAGGGGGTGCAGCTGCCGATTACAGGGGGTGGCTTCCCGCCCCGAAAGAGAGGGAAGATTATTAATAGTACCAGGGGTAGCGGGCGACTGACGGCCAGGATAGCCGAGCTTCGAGAACTGGAATTTTCAATTAGAAAGAGGTGTTCCTCCGATTCCTGGAAGATGAATCCTCTTGCCGTGACGCGGGGCCCGGCTTACCTGCTTAGGTTATGGATAGCACTTCCCTCACTAATACAGCACTTCCAACTGATGAGGACCCCCTGGATATTAATTGGTTTTCCCTTTTATTTCCTCCTTTTATTCTCCCCGATGTTCGAGCGTTGGAAAACCCATCCGAAGGAAAACCATTTGTTCCTAGGTTCGGAAAATGTTTAATCTTTCGCTTGAAGCAATGCTATAGGATTTCACAATGGATAGGGAGATACGTTTCTGAAAACGGCGAATGAGGTCATTCCTCACTTGAGGTAGGTTTGAGTTAACAGCCCCGAGCTTAACGCATGTATGTTTTAGCTGCAGCTATTCGTGAAATAACCATACTACGAGTTTACAGGAAAACACAATTTAATTATCTTATCAGGAAAACAAACTCATAATCGAAATCGAAGTCAAACCCACAATGAAACAGATACTCAAACTCATAATCGAAGTCGAAGTCAAACTCACAATGGAACAGATACTCAAACTCATAATCGAAATCGAAGTCAAACTCAAAATGGAACAGTTACTCAACCTCATAATTGAAATCGAAGTCAAACCCACAATGAAACTCAAACTCAAACTCATGATTGAAATCGAAGTTAAACTCACAATGAAACAAATACTCAAACTCATAATTGAATTCGAAGTCAAACCCACAATGGAACAGATACTCAAACTCATAATCGAAATCAAACTAACAATGAAACAGATACTCAAACTCATAATCGAAATCGAAGTCAAACTCAAAATGGAACAGTTACTCAACCTCATAATTGAAATCGAAGTCAAACCCACAATGAAACTGAAACTCAAACTCATGATTGGAATCGAAGTTAAACTCACAATGAAACAGATACTCAAACTCATAATTGAATTCGGAGTCGAACCCACAATGAAAAAGATACTCAAACTCATAATCGAAATCGAAGTCAAACTCACAATGGAACAGATACTCAAACTCATAATCGAAATCGAAGTCAAACTCACAATGGAACGGTTACTCAAACTGCTAATCAGAATTGAAGTCAAACTCACAATGAATCAGAAACTCAAGTCACAGTCAAACTCGAAGTCAAACCCACAATGAAACAGAAACTCTAACTCATAATTGAAATCGAAGTTGAACTCACAATGAAACAGATACTCAAACTCATAATTGAAATCGAAGTCAAACCCACAATGGAACAGATACTCAAACTCATAATCGAAATCGAAGTCAAACTCACAATGAATCAGAAACTCAATTCACAGTCAACCCCCAATGAAACAGTTACTCAAACTCATAATCGAAATCGAAGTCAAACTCACAATGGAATATAAACTCAGACTCATAATCGAAATCGAAGTTAAACTCACAATGGAACTGAAACTGAAACTTCTAATCGAAGTCGACGTCAAACTCACTATGAAACAGAAACCCAAACCAATCATCAAATTCGAAGTCAAACTTACAATGAAACTGAAACTCGAACTCATGATCAAACTTGAAGCCAAACGCAAAATGAAACAGAGGATTTGTTCCATTGTGAGTTGACTTCGATTTCGATTGGTAGTTTGAGTATCAGATACTGGATTGAATTTGAATTTGAGTAACAGATTCTGTTCCATTCTGAGTTTGACTTCGATTTCGATTAGGAGTTTGAGCTCCAGTTTCATTGTGAGTTCGACTTCGAGTTTAATTATTTGTTGAAGTTTCTGTTTCATAGTGAGTTTGACTTCATTTTCGATTATGAGTTAGAGTTTTTGTTTCATTGTGAGTTTGACTTCGAGTATGACTGTGACTTGAGTTTCTGATTCATTGTGAGTTTGACTTCATTTTCGATTATGAGTTAGAGTTTCTGTTTCATTGTGAGTTTGACTTCGATTTCGATTATGAGTTTGAGTAACTGTTTCATTGTGAGTTTGACTTCGAGTTTGACTGTGACTTGAGTTTCTGATTCATCGTGAGTTTGACTTCGAGTTTGATTATGATTTTGAGTTTCTGAATCATTGTGAGTTCGGCTTCGATTTCGATTAGAAGTTTGAGTATTAGTTTCATTGTGAGTTTGTCTTCGAGTTTGACTATGAGTTGAGTTTCTGATTCATTGTGAGTTTGACTTCATTTTCGATTATGAGTTAGAGTTTTTGTTTCATTGTGAGTTTGACTTTGATTTCGATTATGAGTTTGAGTAACTGTTTCATTGTGAGTTTGACTTCGAGTTTGATTATGATTTTGAGTTTCTGAATCATTGTGAGTTCGGCTTCGATTTCGATTAGAAGTTTGAGTATTAGTTTCATTGTGAGTTTGTCTTCGAGTTTGACTATGAGTTGAGTTTCTGATTCATTGTGAGTTTGACTTCATTTTCGATTATGAGTTTGAGTTTCAGTTTCATTGTGAGTTAGACTTCGATTTCGATTATGAGTCTAAGTTTCTATTCCATTGTGAGTTTGACTTCAATGTTTGATTAGTAGTTTGAGTATCTGTTTCATTGTGAGTTTGACTTCGATTTTGATTAGGAGTTGATTACTGAAGCTTCATCAACTGGCGTCTGATCCGATTCTGCTCATCTCATTTTTTTGCTTTGCATACTTACAGTCGGGATTTTATCGTTCAAATTTTTAAACTTTTTGATCAAATTTGTCGCTTTTGGGTCTCAGCAGAAGGAGATTCATCAGCCATAATTCTTTTGTTCGTATAAGTACCTAGTGGTAGTTTTATGCTCTGATATATGAAAGTAGGTTTGACGTTCGATTTGATCGATGGTGTTTTTCCATCGGTATAGAACGACATTCCGTAATATGCTGTAATCTAGAAGCGACAATCAAATTGTAACAATTCGGAGCACTTTGATTGAAAAACGTCCATTTTACGTCAAGCAAAGTGTTTCAAATTGACCAAGATGATAGGTATTGCCTCATAGCGGCTGTAGGCTTTGCGGTCAATTCCAATCAACATGGACGTCCGTAGAGACAGATCCCGGTTTAATTGGGATGCAAATCCCAGCGCCTGACTGCCTGCAGTACAGCATAGTGTAGCGAATTGCATCCCAGGTTCAGAAATGTCACCCGGAATAGTGTTCTAATTCATTCCAAGTGGAATTAACGGCCATCTCTCCCAATATCTGCTATCCCAGTCGAATAGTATTCTATCGAATGCGGACATTGCTAATTTGTAGGGGATTGTCCGGCTGCGGAGCCCATGGCAGCTCGATACTCGACGTCAATAGCCAATAATCATTATTCGGACGAATTGAAATGGATGGAGGAATTGCATGGTGATTTTATTTACGCTTATTGGCTCACGTATACAGAATAAATACAATGAATCCTGATGACTCCAGGAACTTGGAGATTTTCTGGAGTTTATTCACGTTACGTTCCCACCGGACCCACTTCAAATCAGGCCAAGAAATTAACTCGAATATTTTTGTTTGCTATGCACGAAGAGGAAAACATATTAGGTAAACCTACCCGATTTATTGTTAATAGAAAATTTATTTATTAAACCAATGGGCTATGATTCAAATTCAGAGCCTCAGCTTCGGATCGCTGCTCGTATGGATCCCCAAAAATCGACCTGAAGAAATTTCCAGCTCTCCGCTCGAAATGCATACGATGGGACCGCGAGTTAACCAGAAGTTATCTTCTGGGATCTTGCAGGAACTGCTGTAGTTCGCGGAGGCGTTTACGAGGCCGTCAACTAGCGCGTCTATAGACCTCAAAAGCTTTTGCTTCCGCGAGGGCCAAAGTTGAGCGAACAACTTTTAGCAGAGGCAGCTAATTTCAGCTTCCTTCTCTTTCACTCATCTTGTAAAATGTTCTTCCTTCTCCGGGCGTTTTGTTGCCTCGGCTGCTGGCTCGCAAAATCGAGCTGTTCTTCTTCTGCTTGCACACATCTTCGTCCCTTTTCTTCCTCCTTATTCTCGAAGATAACTGTTCGTTAATACGCAACTGCCTCGCGCGCAGCCATTCATTCCAAGTTGAGCGAAGAACAATGTTATGAGAAGAGCACCCAGAACTCGCCCTTCTCTAAAGATACGGCCGGCATTTGAAGATTAATTTTCTGCCCTCATCCTCATAAACCCTTAACCCTAGGGTCTTTTCAACGACCCACACTTTGGCTACAGTTGGGCAACTGACTCGGTCCTATCTGCCTTCAAGTTCTATCAATCGTCATGGAGTTTAAAATTATATCTTCTCTGCCGGAGGGGACGACCGTGAAGATCTTGCTGCCCTCGGCAAATTCGTTGTGCATCGTGAAGATGAAAGCAGAATTCTCAATGGATGGACATAGGTGCCATGAATATGACTTTATGTCAATATAGGTAAAACAGAAACTATAATTCAGGCTGAAGATAGGAGTGGAATTGATGCTAAAAGAAGTCAAGGGTTCGACGAGGCTTATCTAAAAGAGTCAGAAAATGCCAAAAAAATACGGTTTTGCAAGAAGTTGGATACGTTTCCTTCTGAAAAAAAAAACACTCCTCAATTGTGGCCATCTTGCCATTGCTTCCAAAGCGCCTTCAAAATACAATCATTCCGGCTTTCCAGTTTCATGTAGTACTTTCGATTGAACAAACAGTTTTGCATCCTCAGTTAAGGATATGCTTGTGACTTATGTATTGTTATCCACCGTGTACGGATGCGTTCCCATTTAGCCGCTCAGCCCACAACGGGAAATCAGAGGATCCGGCGGATTTAGACCCTCTTTCCCATTTTCGCGCACCCGCCCGTATCATCCGCGGGGATTTTCTATACAATCGTAACCGCAACCATAAATACAAAACAGTGGGTAACGGCAGTGTGAAACGGGAGCAGTACAACACGTGGCGCGATTGGTTGGCAGGATTTAAAACGCGCACCGCATCGTTTATCATGTGACACGTTTTCGGTTCGAAAACCCCACAGCTGAATTTTTTTAGAAGACCGTAAAAACCTCAGAGGGGCAACGGCTTCATTGAGGATTGGTCTTTTTTTGGGGGTGGGAATTATTTTACATTATCCCATTTATGCTTAACAGCATTGGCGGCTCACAGCCTATCTTAGAAAGAAGTAATATCAGTCATACTGTCAACGTAAGGGTAATCATTTTGGGGGTCTAGGCTGACTGTTGAGGTAGTAGGTCAGTGTTGGTCGTTGAACTCGGCCTTTGTACCTATTTAACGCTGCCATTCGATTTCAAGTTTAAAGATCATGTACCAACGAGCTACAAAATATAGTTCGGCTTCACTGTGAGGTTGCTGGGCTGGCTTAGCTTCCAACACCGCTTCCAACACGAATTGCTTTCACTTGTTACGGCGGGTTTGAGTTTGATAGAGTGCGATAAAAT
The DNA here is from genome assembly GCA_036186465.1 of Nesidiocoris tenuis. Taxonomy (NCBI): domain Eukaryota; kingdom Metazoa; phylum Arthropoda; class Insecta; order Hemiptera; family Miridae; genus Nesidiocoris; species Nesidiocoris tenuis. The sequence continues at coordinate 12,911,954 of AP028915.1, read as the reverse complement.
CCCACCCGAAGTGAACTTATTTCCTCCCATCTTGCTCGGCAAGGAGTATCGAGGATGTAGCTGTACGCCAAGGGATGCAGGGGCTGGACCTTGGAGAGCCCACCGCGATAAAACGTTGTTTATTCCCCAGAGTTACCACATCGTAACCGTAGGTAATATTATGGACAAGGAGTCGAAGAGGGGACATAACGCTCGATATCTAGACAATATATTGCGGAATGGGCGTTTAACATTGGAAAACGGTAGAGCCCCTTTTCTCGACAAGTCGTAAAAACTAGAGCTGTAAACGGAATGTTGTCGCGACCAAGCCGAACAGGCAAGTCCGCAAGAACTTATAGTTGCCAAAGTTATATCGTTGCGATATTAGTAATTTTATGTGGCCGCAAAGGAATAATATCGGTCGTATTTATCAGGCCGTTTAAACCAAAGTCGAGTATCGAAGCTGACACTTCAATTTACCAAGCGAGAAAAACTGAGACCTTCCGTCAGAAAAGTAGGAAATCGTTAGCAGGTTGAGGATAGTCGTGAATTCGAAATATTTCGCATGGCCATGTTCCTCATTTTGATGGTTCGAGGGTCAATAATTGACCCTCAATTATTGAGTTTATACTTCCGGTCTATACTAAACCTGATAAGTTTCTTTCTCCCAACCCCGATTTCCCATCGTAGGTATTATCATTGATCCCTTATTTGGGATGAGCAATGAAAAAGTACCTACGTATAATTTGTTCGAAGGTGCTAACAATTGCAGCAGTATTAGTATCTATTAATTTCCTATCGGGGAAAAAATTTTCCAACCTGGAAATAAGTGAAAGCGTTTGAGGGGCGTTTGGAAAATTACCAGCACTGAAGGAAAAGATTCTGGAGGAGAGCAGAGGGGGGAAGGTCGGGTTCGATTCGACGAGAATAAAGGCGAAAAAATCGGTAGGCAAAGTGGTCTAGAATCGGTGGAGATTGGTTGAATTCTGGTATTGGATGCGGGCACTGGATGGTGGAGGATGTGCCTGGTTGTAAAGCGAAGTCGGGTATTGCGGTCAGGCCGGTTTGACCCATTAGAGCCGGGGGAGTATTAGGGGGGAGCCCCTCCAGGCCAAACCCTCTCCAGAACACGATGCTGCATTTAATTCTCTCGAGACCTGCCTCGAGCTGAGGTTTTACCCAACATTTTTCAGCGGGAATTCGAGCGTTTTTCATTCAGCTTTTTTCGCGTAGCGATTTGAAGGCAGTTCATGCTTTAAGCATGTAATCGCACGAAAACGTTTCGGCATCGTGGTAAGTGATTTCAGGCTCTCGTTTGTTCTTCGTAATCGAAATCCACGTATTTCCATCGATTTTCTCCGGACGAATATTCCTCAAAATGCTGGAACTGACATGGATATGGGGGATTAATCACTGGAGTGCTTAGACTAAGGGACGATCAAGAGATTCCGTTCGAATCATGAGACTACGGTTTTATCGGTTCCCTCCAAGGAAATTCGGAAAAGTTTCAAATTCTACTGTATTTTGTCAATGCATTGGCGCTTGCGCTATTCTTGCCGAAACTCAGGAGCTGCAGAGGTGTAGGAAACACAGTGTTACAATATGATATATTATGTGACACTGAATAAGACGACATACTTAGTGACCTTTTCCATTTTCCCCCGAAAAGTGGTGGTTACGTCATGGATATTGGGTTTATACCAAAGGAGGTTAATAAGTTTAAATCAGGCAATCAAAGCGATCCGAAATTACCTATATCTACTTTCTTCCGGAGATTACAGGCGCTGAACAGTTATGGGGGTGAGCCGGTTGTCTCACAATAATCAATGATCAAAATCGAATTTTCTCAGCTGATCAAATACTTCGACAAAGACATCGGCGGAGCTTCAAAAGTATTCAGAATCAAATCTATCGAACATTTGATCAGCCGCGAAATTCATCTTGAGAAATCCGAATTCGGCCGGCTTATGCCCAGCGGCTGTTGGCTTGCGAGAGAGAATGATAAAATATCGCCTTCTCTGCGTTGTAAAGGTGGAGAGTGAGATGAATATCTTTTGTGATGAAAGCACAGGTGCTTCGGATCGGAGGCTGGAATGGTGTAATTGTAGGGTGTTGGCCGGGAGGTAGCGAATCACTCAGTTCAGTGATTTGCAAAGGTCGGATCTGATGGACCATGGCCTGATCGGAAGGGCGATGGAGGCTTCCTCTTCTTCGCCAACAATGAGATGGAGATTGTAGCCGTTGGCGATTTTTCCCAACCGTTTCCGCGCGATGGGATGAATTTCATAACGATTTTTGTGAGGACGACATATTATGATTGGAAAAATTGTTTGTTTTTCCCGTCAGGAAGTGTTTTTCCTCTCAGGAAGTTGAATTTACCTCTCTCTCTCTCGTTTTCTAGAATTACAGCTTACTCCAGGCTAAGCGATTGTGCGGGATAGGTAAAACTAAACAAAACTATTCAAGCATGATAATTTAAAAAAAAAATCCCAAAGCTGGCCAAGTACCTTTGCGCAATTGTTCGAAATTACTAGCTCCCGAAATGCTGCCTTTGCTGTCGTTCTCAAAAGAGGGTTTGTGGACTCTCTGGATCGCTTCGCATTTAGCAACTGAGAGTGGTATTTATCTCCGACGAATTAGGCCCAGACTCGGGGCTGTATCCCTCTTTTACCGTACAGGTGTTGACGTTGGCGAAGGGCAGTTTTAGGGGAGCGACTTGTTTATTACTCGCCGCTTTCCACTTGATCCTGGAAATCCCAGTCTTTCATGCCAAAACTTCGCCAACCGTTGGTGCGGAATTATGGACATTATCGTCGCCCTTTTCTCCATAGCTTGTTTGTAAGGATATGCAAACTCCCCGGCGGAAAAGAGGAAGAAATTCGAGTTTCCCGTCGTTTCCAGAGAGAATACCGCGTTTTGCCCTTTCGGCAGAGGGGAGGGGGGAGGCCGTATGACGTCATCGCGAAGGTAAGGCCGCCTGGGTGGTGGGATATGGGAGGGCGATAGCAGCTGCACTCTTCCCCGCTCGCACCCCTCCATCGAGCTTCGCACTTTCTGGCTCTGCCGATGAGTCCACGGTAGGGAGTAGAAAGGGAAAGGGTGGCTGAATGTTGGAACAAACTCCCAAGTACACAGAACCGACGTCAAATATTTGCTCCAAGCTACTCTCTCCAACTGACTTAGAAGGACCAACGGGTTATGGGTTGACAACCGGTGCCGCAGGACGAAGAGGGGCCCAGCTGCTTCTCCTCACCCTGTTGACGACAAGCTCTGCTCCTCTGATAAATTTGTAACCGCTCGAACGGTGAAACTAATTAGGAACGAATTGCCCGACACCAGCTAATATTGATCGTTAATGCTTCGATGTTCCGACCATTTATTCGGTCAGTTGAGCCCTGATAAATACCGCCAATGGGAGCCCGCGGTATTCCGAGTTTGGCAGGATTGAACAAACCAGAATTGTCGGCTACCGAAAAGCGACGGTGCGTAAAGTCAGTACAAGGTGAATTCACGACAGTGACGAAGGAGAAATTATTGGTTGAGAAGAAACATTGAAGGGAAGGAATCCATTGGTTGAGAAAAGATAACAGCTGAAATCAAAGTTTTTTGAAATCTAGGCTGAGTTCAAATTTGACCCTCTCTACTATCCCTCTACTGTTTCTAAAGGTTTAAATTTTTTATGATTTTTTGAAAATTGATTTCAATGTTGAAAAGGTTTTCAAGCAGTCAATCCCCTGATCTCTGAATTTTGACTAGTGGATTAGCTTAACATGCTGCTTAGTTGCTCTTGGTGACATGAACGCGGTTACAATTGAAAACTAATCACCAGTTTAAGCTAACTGTCAAATTAAAAGTTAGGAGAAAGTGGATAATCTTCTCCCAAATTGGTTCATTAGGTTCATCTGAAAAGCTCATTTTGATTCTCCGCAATTACCGCAATTCCAGTCGAGCAGGAACGTGTCTTAGGTTGAAACTGATTTTGGCTTTAAGTCTACTTACAGCCCCAGGCGTCAAATTAGAGGCGGAAAATTGGATTATACTCTTTTCTCGAGACGCTTCCTCTCTCCTGCAATAATAACATGGAAAAACCTCCAGAGCCGGGAATTCGTCTTTCATTCGAATCACGATCCTTCGCGTTGGTGGTTTTCTGGCAGTAGGTATCTTAGCAATAGGGAGACGGATCTTTATCTCATTTACGCTTTTGAAATTGAAACGCATTTAGGCCTGGGGGTTGGAGTCCTTGTGGAAAATCAAGAGCCGAGCTTCACTGAATCTTTAAGTAAAAAGGATGTCCTTCTCTTTTCCTCTAGCAACGTGGCTATTTATCAAGCGTTTAGAAACTTTTCTCTCGCTGAGTTGCTTGGCTACCTCCTTCTTTTTCCAATATCCCCTCCCCTCGATCCATCTTGCGTTCTACAGTTGCAGCAAAGATGGTGGAGGCGTTAGCGGTGGCAGCAAGAGTGATGTAGCCTTTTAGCGGGCTAAGGCCTCGATCGGCAGTGAAATTCAACGGTTAAGGGCCTCTAACTGAGTAAAGTGAAGAGCCTTTTCCTTCTTTACACCCTCGGAAGGATGGAAAACCCCTTCAAGATGGCCGCCGCTGCTGCCGCTCCACTGTACGGGGAAGAAAAAAGATGAAAACGGATAAAACGCGGAGAGAAATTTTCCGCCGGCTAGTTGAAGGATAGCTGCACCGATATGGGCTAAGCAAGACGAGGAGTTCATCAAACGCGCCTTTTGATGAATATGAACTTCATTTCTTCGCCCTTCATAAAATACCGCGTCGTTTATGTTCGATGTACTTTTATCGCCGTACTAAAAATGCTGTATTCTAGTTGAAATTCAGCGCTGCTGAGAAAGTTATACTGGCCCACATTATAGTGGTTATAAGGTAAGTGCACTCAGAATTGGTGATTCTTCGGTCCTTGAACTTCGGGCCCCAATCAGAGGCAGAACTACCGACCGCGTCACAGGGCAGATAATCAAATCGGACTTATTACCAGCTGAGTCCATAATACACCCCTTTCTTTAGTTATTAGGACTTCTTCAGTTACTAGAATTTCCTTAGTAAGTACATCCGGGGTTTTTCAGGAGGAAGGAGTTGTCGTAAATTTTTGAAATTTTCACCAAAAATCACGTACCGTATCTAGTAGGTCTTAACGGTCAGTTTGAACTGAGGTCAGTTTGAACTGAGGTCAGTTTGAACTGAGGTCAGTTTGAACTGAGGTCAGTTTGAACTGAGGTCAGTTTGAACTGAGGTCAGTTTGAACTGAGGTCAGTTTGAACTGAGGTCAGTTTGAACTGAGGTCAGTTTGAACTGAGGTCAGTTTGAACTGAGGTCAGTTTGAACTGAGGTCAGTTTGAACTGAGGTCAGTTTGAACTGAGGTCAGTTTGAACTGAGGTCAGTTTGAACTGAGGTCAGTTTGAACTGAGGTCAGTTTGAACTGAGGTCAGTTTGAACTGAGGTCAGTTTGAACTGAGGTCAGTTTGAACTGAGGTCAGTTTGAACTGAGGTCAGTTTGAACTGAGGTCAGTTTGAACTGAGGTCAGTTTGAACTGAGGTCAGTTTGAACTGAGGTCAGTTTGAACTGAGGTCAGTTTGAACTGAGGTCAGTTTGAACTGAGGTCAGTTTGAACTGAGGTCAGTTTGAACTGAGGTCAGTTTGAACTGAGGTCAGTTTGAACTGAGGTCAGTTTGAACTGAGGTCAGTTTGAACTGAGGTCAGTTTGAACTGAGGTCAGTTTGAACTCAGGTCAGTTTGAACTGAGGTCAGTTTGAACTCAGGTCAGTTTGAACTGAGGTCAGTTTGAACTGAGGTCAGTTTGAACTGAGGTCAGTTTGAACTGAGGTCAGTTTGAACTCAGGTCAGTTTGAAATTTCAATTTTCTTCGCGCACACAAAAACGTTTTTTACTTCCATATTTACAGAGTAAATGGAAGTATTGTGATCGTCCTAAAATCGAGAATCGGAACGGAGCTTCAGAAAAAACTTTTTCTCATACACATTTACTCAGAATCACTTCCTGAACAAGTGTCTGTGTGTCCGTGTGTCCGTGTGTCCGTTAGTCCGTGTGTCCGTTAGTCCGTTAGTCCGTCTGTCCGTCTGTGGTCATTTACAAAAATGACCATAACTCCCTCAATTCTCAACCTTTTTTCAAATTTCTTGAACTGAAATGTGCGTCTCGGTAAGACCTAACACCCTGTTTAATCGAAATTTGGATAACGCACAGTACTTCCGATATATTTGCATTTTTAGTTTTTTCTATTTTATTTTTTTCTGGCTACAAAAATGAACTGATTTGAGCGTTCTTGGTCTTAAAATCTTTGTTTTTCCTTGCAGAATATGTGGATATTTTTTATGTTCCGAACAACTGGCGTTTTTTGATTTTGGGCGAATTTTGAAATTTGAATAGTGAATTTTTTGATATTTTTGACCTAAACACCCTTAAAAGCAGTCAAAATATGATCAAATTGCTTCACAATTTTACGTTCCAAAATATGGAAGTATTGTGTGTTATCTACGCACCACTGGTTGCATAAAAAAAATTGTAGCAAATGAGCTCAAGAATCGACCGCTTTGAGGAAGACAATCTCAAGGTTAAATAAGCTGTATAACGATGCTCGGAATGGGGCCGAAGTAGAAACGAACGAAAAAGCTCGGCTTGACGAGAATTGAGCACCTGGGACGCCGTCGGAGTTTTTGGATAAAACTCGACTCCTCTCAACGTCGGTCGATTCGTTGGTCAATTCAATTTGTTCCCTAATGAACTGATTCTCGTTGCCCTCTAAACCACTTTGCTGCCCGTGGTCAACTTCACATTCTAAACTTCATTGATCAAGAGATCAGTGTCGAGAGGAATTAACAATATCTGGTAAAACTCCGCGTAGTGTAAAATGAAAAAATCGGGTAAGCGGGATCGGGTTTTTTACGCCCTACGCGTTCCAGGGACTCCCCCCCCCCCTAATTCAAAACTCGATTAGACTGTGGCAACCCATGGATCCCCGCCTGCTCTTGATTGGGTGAAAACCTCTTTTTGCCGCCATTGACTTTAATTTTTTTCCTCGGCTCCCTTGGACGTTATGACCCCCGCCATCGGAACGGGGCGGAATTCTGCCCGGGCGTAGGGACACTCGTTCATCAGCGCAAAAACTAGATTTCCCCGGGCCGCCAGATCTGCGAGGGAATCCTGTTCTATGAATAGTTTATAGGGACGCCAAGTATCCACTGAATAATAAAGAAAGCCAAACCCCGCGTGCCACAACGAGTCGTGTTATGGCTTAGAAAAATACACGATTCGTCTGTTGTTTGAGTATGACCACAGAGGACGTGAGGGAAAACGTATTTTTTATTTCGTACTATGAAACACGTTATGGTAAATTATTGCAGTTTATATGTGATGGACTCCAAGATAATACAACGAGATGGCGTTGCTTTATCGATAATCGTGAGGGAAGAAGGCTTATCCTTAAAAATCTAACATTATCGCGACCACGTCGGAAAATAGCCTGACCAAGTTAGATGACAAAATAGCGTTACAGTAATGAAGGAAGCATTTGAACGCCCGACACGTCCCTTCGGTATCCGCGTCTGTCCCAAGGTGCTCGTATTTTTGAATATTCGGTCACCATGCGACTTGGTCATTAGCTGCGCGAAGTTGGAAAAATGCGTGGGATGACCGGGGCTTTATTGGTATCGCCACAGAGTAGATATTCGGTAGAATTATGTGATAAGGCAGAATCGAATCACTTGAGGAAAATCCTCACTCACTCGATAGTGATCTCCAGTTGTGAACATAGAAGTGAATCTGTGTGTGTGTCTGTTGGTGGTGAAGGTTTATTGTTAAATTGAGGAAGAGAATGGTAGCCCATCGAAATCTCCTATTCTTTATTACTCTGTAAATACGGAAGTTAAAATTAATAATTCTAATTCATTTCTCTAATTTATTTTAAGCAAAAGAAAAAAAAATCCGATCATTTTATCATTTACCTATTTGATTTATTTTTAAATCCATAAAAAAACCCGAAACTACATTATGTTTCAGACCTTATTGAAAAATGCATGAAACTCAAAGTCGTAACCAACTTTCATGTCAATTTCCAGATACTTTAATATCAAAATTTCAAATTGCTTAAGAATATGATTTAACCAGAAAAATTTATCATGATTCGTAAATTTTACGATTTACATTATGAGTAAATAATTAGTCAAATATTATTTAACTACAAAATCCATACGAACCATTGAAAACTATTTTTTCTTACGTAATTGTTGTTTCGAGGCTTGATTTCAAATTCTAAAAAAATTCGAAAAATCCTATGTAAAGGTTTTCTTCTTACTTTTTTGGTGCACCCATAATTCTAGATTTGATATCTTCAAGCAGGTACCCAAAACATTCTCTATTTTGCAAAGTTTATTTTAAATTTCCGAATTCGCCAAGAAATCCTACTTTTTGTCATTAAGTATTACTTTCTTCATTTTCCTTTTCATTCTCATCCTCCTCATCCCCCTCCCCTCCCCCCATCATCCCCGTCTTCTCCTCCTATTCATATTATTTTTATTTATTCTTTTTAAAGTTCGCTGTTCTTAATCAATCACGAAAATAAAAATCTTTTAGAAAATAACATTGTTTCTTGCGTTTGTTTTCTAAAAAAGCTCGTAAAATTGTCCATCGGATGGAATTAATTTTGTTAAAAATCTTCAACGGCCAATCGCAATGTTTCAAGGAGCTAAAATAATTCAAATTCGTTCAGAATGATCGCAGAGGGACTTTCTCGCGCTCAAACCGAGTGGAATTGGGCCATAAACCTAACGAGGGGAAGAGGTGCAATATGGCAAAGGGCGTGACATCATCCGCTGCCCTTACACGCCAATCGTACCTGTGGATTCCCCGAAGGCCGTGAATACAAAGAAGAACAGGCGGAGAAAAGGAGGAAAATCCACGCGGCCCCTCAGGCCTCCGGAGGAGGACAGGAACAAATGGTGGGGGGTGGGGAGAAGTTGGATTTTCAGCTTTTTCGACCATCCTAACAACTCCCTCAGGGAACGGAAAAACCACATTTTCTCCTTTGGAGCAAACGCCATTTGGGGCGAGATCGAGATTTATCAGGATGGAACCGGAATGAAATAAAATACTGGCGGAAGATGCGGACGTAGACAAACCAAGAGGTAAAGAAGTGCTATAAGGTTTTTTCGAAATACCCGCCGCGTTTTTGTGTCGGGGTGCGATAACGGGGGAAATAAAAAAGAATCAGAGGTGGAAGGACATTTATAACCTGTGACGGACAGTCCTTCGCCCGGGCTCAAGAGCGATGGTCCCGCGAGGGGCTAATGGTTCCCGAAGATCCGGCCGATCCCCGATCTCCACCCCGAAGGTTTTATACGGAAAGCACGACGGATCACTATTCGAGCCTGAGGATATCCTTTCGAGGCCCAGACCTAAATTCCAAGTGGGTTTCATCCCCTATACCGCAGGTCGAGCGATGGGGTCCATCCTGGAGCCGGACGGGCGGAAAACGGGAGATCAGGGACAGATCACTATGGCCGGGCTCAACTCGGCTCCGGTCTTCAGTATCAACGGTTTTCATGGTCGAGATATCGGTAAGAAAGTACCCGTCACGCTGATGAAGCTATCACCTGGAATAAAAAAAAATTTGGGGTTACGGGGAAAAAATTCCGAGACGGATTGAAAAATGGACCTCAGTCCTCGATTTGCAGGGAAATTAAACTGAATACTGTATACTTGCTTTTGTAATATGTTGTAAGAGTCCACCTTGATAGTAGATATAAATCTAGATTTGCAACCCTAAAAAACGTGAGGCATTTTTGGCAAACAAATCGGCAGTGAACCTGCAAAACCTCATATCGATGCCTTAAAGCTCAAAGGGGATATGTCCCAAAATATCGATTTTGAGATTTCGGTACCGAAAGAATCTACTCATCAGGACCTATCGATCGCTCAAGAATCATGGCCTCTCATCTATTTTTGGGGCCAAAAAACGATAAAATAGAAAAACGACAAATATTTAAAGAGCGTTTATCTTGGAAGTGTTAAGTTCTACCAAAGTTCTGGTTAAACGAGGTTGGTTATCTTGGCCAGACAAACTTTTTTTATTTAGCGAATTTTTTATGAAATTGAAAACTGTGGGAAAAATCTTTATTTTTGTAAATTGATCAAAAAATTATTTTGCATTTTTTCTCATTATGCCATTTTTGGACATACCCCCTTCGTGCTTTAAGGTATCGATATGTTCAAAATCCAAAATTTTAGAGAAGGTGAAAAAATTTCCCATTGCTGGCTACTCAAATGGAGATGACCATGGGGACTTGGCATAGACACGCCAAGGAAATTTGATTGTTTCAATTTCGAAAAAGTAAATTAACGAGCTTTTGGATAGTGAAAGTGCGCCAAAAAAGCAGCTCGAATCCATTTTCTTCATTCGATGAGATGCGCTAGGAGTTGTTTTACCGGTAAAACTCAAAACATCATTTTCCCAAAAACTCAACTTTCGAGATTTCGCAGGTTTACTGTCGAAATACTTTTTCGGGAGAATTTTTCGACTACCTTCCCGAATCAAAACGGTGTAATTGCGAGCAATATAATTCTCTATCCAATCGTTATCGCGGTTACATCTGGCTGAGCTTGAGAGATAGCGGGGCCATTTAGCAGCGAGTCGATATCCGAATAACTTTACCGTCATCTGTTACGAGGATCCCACGTTGAGTCCCAATTTCGCAAGATTCGCCGCCTTTCGGGCTCGTTGGCGCCTGAAATCTGGCGCACGTCAACCTGTTCGAGATTAGGCGAGGCAGGGATTACCGGGCTTTATCTCAGTAACACCTAATCCAGCTTACGATCCAATTATGCCAGCCACCGCCTCCGATGTCAGCCCCTTGCTGGCTGTCTGCCAATTTTCAACAGTCATACTGAATCATCATGAGCCGCAGTCGGTTCTTATCGTTACACCATCGTTATAAGTATTATACGTATATTATTCTACGTATAGCTGACCTGGTACTGCTGTTATCTTCTCCCTTGTAATATCAGCTGTCATACTCCCACATGGCGGCACGGATTAGAAGGAGAAGAAGAGCTTCTAATTATCCACTCAGTAGACTATAGGTTTGTTCTAGCGAGATATCAAATTCAGCAGGCTGATAAACGAATTAACTAACCCATCAGAAGAGATGCATCCTGATTTTCCCCTAGAAAATACACTCTAAAGGTGACACGATTCGATTCATCGTACTACTAATTCTAAGTAGAAAGGTAGTGAAAACACTTTTTTCTGAAAGGGCTACGATTTTTTTTTTTTTTTTTTTTTTTTGTTGTTGAAATTGTCAAAAAATCAACCTTATTCCGGGACCGCCTCAATTCTTTGGCCAAGTCAATCGGTCAGCCTTTTGAAAAAATTCTTAAAATCTTGAAAAATTGTGTTTTCTCGAAATCCTTTTTGTCACGCAAGTAAATTGTTTCATTTGAGATCTATTTTAATAGCTTTCTACTTTAAAAAAATACAGGCTTTACAATGAGGGTGCAGTTGTTTCCTGCTGGGTAGACAAAAATGACTTCTCTTATCTTCTTGTGTGAATGTTGTTGAACCGAATTTCAACCGTTTAACTATTTTTGCCTAAAAATACTCTTATTTAATGAATGTCAAAGCAATGGCAATTTGATGGGTGCGCATCCAATGCCAAGAATTTGTGCTGAGTTACCTATTAAATAATATTTTGGTACATTATTTCCAGAAATAATGTACCTATGTAATTGTTCAAGAAAAATTTTTTTACAACACCCCCTGAAAATTTTTTCTTTCACGTTTCAGAGGTTTTAGAACACGAATCTGCAATAAAAATTTTTTGTCCGTCCGCCGTACGCCGTACGCCGTACGCCGTCAGCAGCAAAACGCATAGAAGGAGTGGTCCGATTTCAAAAAAAAAAAACGAGCGTTTAGCAAATTTTCCTGTGACGTGCACCTCCTATAAGGGAATCCTCTGAATCAACTCTAGACTACTCAAAAACGATCAAATGTAAAAAAAGTCATGATCTCAAAAACAGTTTTTTTGGGTTTTCGACCCCTTAAAATTTTTTGATCGGATTCCCCAGACAATATGCCTCAAGTTGGAGCAAAACACAACTTTTAGGACCAACCGCACCAAAATCGGATCAGCGGTTCGATACGAAGTGGACGGACGAAATTTTGGCCAAAAATTTCGTCCAGCCACTTCGTATTGAAATACTGATCCGATTTTGACTAAATTAGTCTTGAAAGTTGTGGTTTGCTCCAACTTGAGGCATATTGTCCGGGCAATCCGATCGGAGAAGTTTAACTGGTCCAATTCGGCATAATTAGGGTATATTTTTGAAAAGACACAAAATCTCAATTTTGAAGGTGATGCTGTGGGTTTAGAATTTTTTGAGTATTTTTCCCGGGTTTCTCGCTTGATTTACCATAAGATAGGGTGGTTTTTCCGAAAAAAGTCGAAAATTTTGTTTTTGAATCGGTTTGGCTTGAATTTCTTAATGCGATTTCTGCGTTTTCGCGTTTTTGGCAATTTGAGGGAGTCCTACTGAACCGATTTTGAATTTTTTGAGCTCGTTGGATTCCTTGAAGGTTTTTACACATTTTTCACTCCCTATAAGTCAAAATCGATTGGGGTTTAGTAATCAAAAACTGGTTTAAAAACTAATTTTTGACCTAAACAAAAAATATTTTTTGACCCTTTAAAAAAAATGTTAAAATTCCAAAAAAAATATTTTTGAGTAGGTTTTGGGCAGGTACATGACACAAAAAATTTGCAATTCTCTACAACTCTCCAGGACTAAGAAAATTGCAAAAAACCGATTCCAGCTGGAAAATCCAAGGTCCTAGCCTAGGAAAAATTTCAAAAAAATGATGGATTGGACTTCGGGGTTTTTTGGCGGGAATCTTTAGATATTGACTAAGAAACATGAAATTTGGCATTTTTTCGAGATTTTGGTCACCAGGGTCAATTTTTTCGCAATTTTCTTGGTTTTACGGCCTAAGCACCTATGGGGTTAAGCAAAAACGTGATACAGGAGAAAACGTCGGGTGATAAATTCCCTATCAGATGCATTCCCACCCTTGATAACGACTGCTTTATCCGAGGGCGTCGGTTTATAGGCTTGGAACTGCAAAACTGCGATTCGGCCATTAGAAAGTGAACGTTATTGGGATTAGTCAGTCTCGCATATTAATAGGGTGGACAGATTAATTAAGGGAATTTAAAGCGCTATGCGGTGAATAGATGCGATCCCGAGTCAGGCCTTCTCGGAAATCTCAGGTATCAATACCGTATATGAGGGACCCGCAGGGACCTGGTTTGAGTCCAGGTATAAGGGAAGGGATTGGGGAGAAGCATTGTCCCCTCGTGATGAGACCTCGTCAACGGGTCTTGTTTAATCGCTCAGTGTTTTTTCTTCTTTTTATACCTATTTATTCATCATTGTGAAAAAGTACCATTTAAGCATCATTGAACTCACCATTGACCATTACTCCACAAATGATATGATGATAAACCTACCTACTCCAACTATTTGAACTTTATTTTCTGTGATACCCAGACAAATAATGTACCCATGTCACTAATCTACTTAGCAGCGTTTTGATTAGTTTTCAACATAGGTAGGCATTGGCGTACAAATGTATAACATCGGACGAAGTGATAATGCGTGGGACCCACGTGAACGATAAACCCCTTCTCATGAATTTCCAGCGTTTTAATTAATGTTATTATCAATTTCACTTATACTAAAAGTAAAAGCACGCCCAAGCTCTTAACTGAGCTTAATAAATGAAAACGGGAAAATAAATCTTCAGCGTCGAGGAACCATTTTTTCCGTATTTTTCTTTCCAAGGGATCGGGCTGTTACATTTTGATGAATAGCGTCTACGTAAAACATACCTACCCCCGAACTTCAGTGTTAGCTTCGAAAATAGCGACGTATCCGAAACCATCAATTCTCCTCAACGTGGCCAAACGTAGGCCAATGGAGACAAGTCTCCGGCTGTACGAAATAAATAAGCCCCAAGGGTTCCAGGTTATGGCAGGAAGGAGGGAAATAAAATTAAAATTGCTATGCCTCGAGGTTGTCAGATAGGGGTAGGGGGCGGTGTAAAATCATAAAAAACAGACGAGGGTTGAAGCTATTGTGATGTGTTGCGGCAGAGTTGTGACCATACATCAAGCCGCTTCATTAGCATTTTCTTTCTTGTGGACAGGCTCCGGTTCCAACTGATTGATGATGAAGTGGACGTCCCAGCGTAGTATAAGTTAAAGCTGGCTTTAGCTCGAAGTTTGAAGATGACGGTGCCTGGAGACGCATCGTTTCAACTTTGTTTGTCCAGCCATTCCACCGGATATACTGTTGGAAAATTCATCACAATCAATTCAGCCTCGTTTTCGATTACCAGTGAATATAGGGCAACAGCGTCGAAAATGAAAAACTTACGAAACTTTATGAAGCTCATTTCCGCCACTTCAGATACTGTATATTTCTGACTTTTTGAAAATTTTATGTTTTTGAAGTCAACAGATGCTATGGACTGCTGGTTTATTCGAAAATTTTTGACACAATTTGATTATATTTTGATTACTTTTGAGGCTGCTTTATCAGGAAACTCACCATGCAAATTGTAAAACACGGTTATCATCAAGATATTTCTGGATACCAGAATATAAAAATATCCACCTATTCTGCAAGATAGAACAAAGATTCTAGAAACAAGAACGCCCAAATCGGTTTATTTCTGTGGCCAGGAAAAATTAAAAAGAAAACACTAAAAGTGGTAATATAATGGAAGTACTTTGAGCAATTCGAATTCCGGTTAAACAGAGTGAGAGGTCCTGCCAAGACAAGCGTTCTAGTTCAAGAAATTTGAAAAAAGGTCTAGAATTGAAGGTACTGTGGCCATTTTTATAAACGAACACTGACAGGCAGGCGGCACACCGACACACGGACAGAGAATTTCAAGCAGTGATTCCGAGTGTAAATGTAGGTATTGGTAAAAGTTTTTCTGAACCTCCGTTCTGTTTGTCGATGTTAAGTACGTAAAAATAAAACGAAAAATATGTACCCACCTTTTCATGATAGCCTACGTAGGTACGAAAAAAATTTTTTTTGTAGTAATCACGGATGTAAAGATGTGAAAACATCAAAATTTTGGTCCTGCAAACATTCTAGAATTTTCTTCACCATGAGTCTCGGAAAATCATGATTGATGGGGAACTTTTCTCCGTGGGTCGCAATGGAATCTGACGAACTTCGCCAATCGGAAGCCGTCGGAAAATTGCAACCTTCGATATTCTGACCTCGCATTTTCGTCGCCGGATTCACTTTGCGATAGTAACATTAACGGCTTTGGATTTCAAGGGAGTAAGTAAAAGGCACTTTCGATCGGATCGACCGGTCTTTGGGAGAAAAGCAGTTTAACTCGCTCGCCCTTCGAGTCGCTTTCGTTTTTCCAACGTTGGAAGTTGCCCATAATTCATTTCTTCGCCGGGGAAACTCCTTTTCGAAGGAAATCCTAAATCACTCCCAGCTCCAAAACAGAAAACAAGGTTATCATCAACCTATACCCGAAGTGGTGAACGGGAGTACTTTTCCAAACGAGCAGGCTTCTGAAGCATGCCCTTAATTATACTGAAGCGCAGTTCTGGTTCGAGTAACAGGTTCTAAACGTTCGCTTTGTATTTGTCGAGAAAAAGATGGATTGATCTTCAATAACGAAAACCTGGAGAAGGAATTAATCTTGTTTTATTTTCATTTCTGATTAGGCAGGTTTTTCAAAACGTTGTTGATTACTACTTCTCCATTTACGATTTATTGTACGAAGTATTACGAAGTATTGTAATCGTCCCAAAATCGAACATCGATTAGAGATTCAGAAAAAGTTTCACTTATACACTTTTTAAGACTTGTTCAGGAAGACAGGTTACAGACACTTGATGTAATTTACAAAGATGGCCATAGCTGGCTGCATTCTCGATCTTTTTTCAAATTATTGAACTGGAATGTTCGTCTTGGCAAGACTTATGGCCTGTTCAACCGGATTTTGAATTACTCACAGTGCTAGCAATATAGTAACACCTTAGGTGTTTTCTATCTTTATTTCATGGACCAATTTGAACGTGTTTGGCCCTAAAATTTTTTAAAATCTTTAAAATAAAATTGGTTTTACCTTGCAGAACGCGTGGGTATTTTTCATGTACATATCGAAATATTGCACCACAGGTTGGAAAGTGCGTGTTGAGACTGATAGTTATTATAGAGAGTCCGACCAGTTCTCATTACGAAAATATTCAGTCCCTATCGTGAACATCAAAAATTGTTTCCCCCAATTTTCGAAAAAAAAACGTTCGAAGCGAATTATAAGGGCGTCCAGAAGAATTACCTCCAACCCTAATTCAGCTCCGATTCTCAGATACAATATATTTTTCTCTGTGCCGTTTATTGTTGACAAACTTGGCTTTTGTTCCCAAATCGTCATCCCCTATCGTACATCTCCATCAATCGTCATTGTTCGAAGGGGGATGGACTGACCCACGCAGTGATCTGCACTGATGGGTTGCTTCCGTTACATTCATCTGTTGAAAAATGGTCCCTCTCGCCTACACATACAATTGTTGAACGGCGTAGGGGTTTGAGAAGAGTTTCTTGTCTGTTACTGGCGTCATGTGGGATGAAATAGTAATATAAGAGTTCGCACGAGAGCCTAGAAGTTTTCCCCTCGTACATCAGCATCACTTCTGACGGGAGCTCATAATTATTTATTGTTTACTGAACAATAGCCTCGAAAACAGGTAAAGTTCATGGGGTGCATTATCAAATTCCGTACAACCGCTCGGTGGAGTTTAACCCAAAGTGGTGGATGGGTTTCCTTGCTCATAGTAACTTATTCACATCAGGACCTCGGCTCAACTGACGAACTGTTTCAACCCAATTTTCAAATTGATAAGTTTCGTATGTGACAATATTCTTGTGCGAGGAGCTGGGAAGGCCTTCTCGATATTTTCTCATCTAAAAAGCATTCCTGGAGTTATATTGAGAGCCTCTTCACTTCCGAAGAAGATTGATCACCTCGATGATTTTACATTGACGAAAATACAAAGCCAGTCCGGCGCTGGCGGCGCTTTTTACGCCCTTCGGGCACTCCCGATCCGGCGTCAGTGTTGCATAGAAGCCGTGCAGATTCTCGACAAGAACAAGGTCGCCTGGCATGGTAATCATCTCGATTGGGACTGAAAGCAGTTATCTGGGACAAGACGGGAAGAAAAAGGCCATGATTAAAGACTTGTCAGCCCAGTTTCCCAGCGAGTTTCCTCCCTCGGAGGGCTGGGGCTATTCAGTTTCACAAGGAGGGGCGGCCGGGGGTGCAGGGGGTTATTAGCTCGAGCGGTGCTCCTCTCTCGCTCCTTCATCGCCTGCGCAGGTCACGTGGGCACTGGCTTAATTTATGTTCCGCTCACAGATACTAACATGCGCACCCGTGTATACGAGGATTCGCAAGAGCACACGCAGACAGGCATACCATCAGCCTCGCTGTCGTTCACGTTGCCATTACCCCCACCACCACTAACCAAACGGTTTCATTCCACTTGGTTCGCGTTTCCCTCTCATTCTGACTCTCCATCTGGCCTGGTGTGCTCTTCCCACCTGGTGTCTTCCCTCCTTATGCTGCTACAAGAGGACCATCCATTCCACCGCCATTACTCCATATTATGCGGGTATATTTCGAGAAACGTAATTGCGGCTAGGATTTACGACTGAAGCTCTGAGCCGCCGATTAATTCGGAAAATCGAGAAAAAGTCCACCGGATTCCGAAATTGTTGCCTTCTTCTCATTAAGTCTAATAAATAATCCAACACGATAACATAGGCGAAATAAGCTGTGCATCCCCCTTCCTTCGACCAGATATTAGCTTTCTAATGCTGTAAACCATAAATGAGATCA
The DNA here is from genome assembly GCA_036186465.1 of Nesidiocoris tenuis. NCBI lineage: Eukaryota > Metazoa > Arthropoda > Insecta > Hemiptera > Miridae > Nesidiocoris > Nesidiocoris tenuis. The sequence goes on along the minus strand of AP028915.1, from coordinate 12,894,001 downwards.
AGAATCCTGAAATTCTCCAGCAGGATTCGAACCTGGCACCTCCTGCTTTCTAGGCAGACCCCTCGAACCCTTCGACCACCCCAGCCCGTTCCTCAAAAACAAAGTATCACTTGAGCGCACCTCCAATACTGTCTGAGGCCGAAAGGTTCAAGGCGTCTGCAAAGAGTTGTCAGGTTCGAATCCTGGCAGATTGGAAATTTTGTCGCAAGTTGGTTTCCAATTATTTCACGCCGTTTTCTCATTTTAGTCATTTGCGGAACTTTGGCGTTGAAACCCTTGGAACGTGTCACTCCAGTTATTTACTGAGTTTTTCATCACCAAAACTAACCATCGCTAAGGACCGCCAGAGATAAATTTTCGCGTGCTTTATGCTAAAGTTGCATATCTGGGCTTGATCATGGTCTCGAGAAATGATGAAAACTGGGTAATAGGTGGGAACCATCGGCCGATTTGCTCGGGTAAACAACTAGGAGCGAAAATTCATTTTTATTCAGGAAGCCCAAGTGAAAGTGCAGGCGATTTTTTGAAAGGGATCAAATCGGACGCTGAATCGTACGGATGGTCGGACGAACAATGCGTTGCTGTTTTCGAAGAAGCGCTCGTTTGCGAACCCCGAAAATGGATGAGGTGATGAAAGCATTATAATTATTAATAAAGCCCTTAAAAGCACAAAGGGCATAAGTCCAAAAATGGTAATGAGAAAAATGCTAAATAAGTTTTTGATCAATTTACAAAAATAAAGATTTCTCCCACAGTTTTCAATTTCATAAAAAAATTCGCAAAATAAAAAATGTTTGTCTGGCCAAGATGTACGACCTTGTTTAACCAGAACTTCGGTAGTACACTTCCAAGAAAACGCCCTTTAATTAGTTGTCGATTTTCTATTACATCGTCTTCTGGCCCCAAAAATAGATAAAAGGATCATGATTCTTGGAGCGATCGATAGGTCCTGATGAGTGGATTCTTTCGGTACCGAAATCTCAAAATTGGTATTTTGGGACATATGCCCTTCGTGCTTTGAGGTATCGATTTATTCGCAGCGCTCAGATATCCCAGGGAATGCAGAGAGACTGGAGAAATGTACAAGCCGAGTTTTTAATGAAGTGGAGCGGCTCGATGAAATCCTACGAGGAAATGGTCAGAGAATGGAAAAACGTTAATTCTTGGGGCAGAAACCGATTTCATTTGAATCCTAGCGATGACTCGTCAGATGAGGAAGACAAACGCGGCTTTGGTTCGGATTTCGGTTCATCGCAAGAATCTCTCGAGGCTCAATTTTCTGGGAGGCCCGAAATCACAATGGGACAACTACCTGGAACGCCACATGAGCCAAGTTGCCCTGACAGAGAAACGAGCCGTTTAGATGAGTACATCTCAACTCTTGATTGATTGTTATCAGTCAATTGATGATGAAAGACTGTTGTAAAAAATGTACGTATCAAAATATTGTAGAGGGTGCTGATCAACCCTTAACTTCGTTCAATGGTCAATTGTTATACAAAGTGTTATACAAGGGTCATAAAAATGACAACTTCACTCCTTTGCCAGAGGCAGGAGTTAGAAAAAGGAGTAAAGTTGTCATTTGTATGACCCTAATCCCGATAACACTTGGCTAGTTAAGTAAAATCAAAATAGGATGAACTTGGTTTTGAATTTCTAAACTCGTGTATGAACTTTCTCCTCCTAATTCGTACATGAACCGTGCAAATCCGTAGTACGAATTTGTTGTCATCAACGTAACTAACAACTTTTGTTGACCGGGAGCTAGGAGTTTCCATAGCATTTCTTGATTTGCGAGGTGACTACTTGGTACAAACTACTAATTTCGTACTACGAACAGCCAAAAGTTTCCAAAAACTCCCTATAAGGGTTAGAAATTTACTAAAACAGCCATGAAATCGTCCTGGCTGTACACGATCGAATTTGAATATCATCTTCGTCCATACCGACAAGCTTACAACTCAGCACCCATTTCATATACCGGTGAAACCCACTTGAACTAAACGGTTTGGAATGTTCGCACCTGCGTGTTCCTCTTGAATGGAAATGGTAAGGGCTTATGTGGGCTATTGGCATTGGCCGCCGGATCATCAGGTGGAGAGCCCTACAGGTATTTAAGTGGTATTGATAGGCAGTTCCGTAGGCCATGGTCTTCGACCTGTAGTGTCGGAAATCGCTCCTTTTGTCTCAAGGTAGGAATTCAATACTGCCGAAGACAAATTATTGTGTACAGGGTGTTAACCTAAAGAATATACCACCGGCTCGGGATCGATTCTACAACTAATCTCCAACAAAAATAGTGCAATAACATTTTTTTTACTTATTTTTTTATGCCACTTTTTTGACTTTTAAAATTTTTCCGTGATTACGATCTTAATTCACTAAAACGGCCATAACATCCTGAATTTATCAAGAAAATTCAATTTTAGCTAAACCGTTGGAAAGAGCGATAACTTTCTGATCACCCTGCAGTACCAAAAAATATTTTTGAGATGGTTCAATTGGTTCAAAATTGATCAGAAAAGTGAATTTTGTCAAATCTCGAAAATAGTCGATTTTTTCAACTCCGTGTGCTTGATACAATTGTGCTGGTTAAATTTAGCCTCTAGCCCAAAAACATGCGCCAAGATTTCAGCTTTCCAACGTTATAGTCAAAATCGTACTTTCACCAAAATTTAGTGGAGTAAATCCCGCTTAAATGCGAAAAAAACGTGGATTTTTCAGAAAATTATCGCTTTTCCAACGGTTTGGTTAAAATTAAATTTCTTTGATAAATTCAGGGTGTTACGGCCGAATTAGGATCGTATTTACGAAAAAAAATTTTGAAGCAAAAATCGCATTTAAAAGCGAGTAAAAAAATGTCATAGAATAATTTTACCTGAGTAGGAGAAAAAGGGGAGTTTGGCGTATCAGTTCTTATCACTGACGTCATCCCCCGCCCCTCCCGTCTATGGGTCTTCAAAGTGACGTCATCCCCTCCCCCTCCCGCCTATTGATTTCTGACCAGCCCACCCGTTCTGTTGTGACGTCAGAGGTATTTCTCCTGCCAGGCTGTTAGACTGACGTCATCCCCCACCCCTCCCGCCTATTGATTCCTGACCAGCCCTAACGTTCTGTTGTGACGTCAGAGGTATCAGCAGTTATGTGACGTCAGAGGGGGGTAACCTCGACCCCCCTCCAGCCCAAAGGTTATCCCCAGACCGTTGTTAACCTTCCCCTTGGTAGTAGGGCAGTGTTGCCAACATGTTAGAGCTGATGACGCAGTGCTGCCAACCCCCTCCACCCTCACATTGTTGTTGTTGTACGTTTTTGTCCTTATCATTGGCCATGGTGTACATATATTGTTTTTTACCCCCGTTTTTATCGAATTTTTCCCCCGATGCTACCTACCTCGACGCTAGCGCCCCAAGCGGATATTCATCGTACTAGGGGTCCACCACGTTGCAGCCTTTTTTCCTAACCTGATCACCCCACCTCCCTGCCCATAGGATAGTGGTACCTATCAACAGCTGTGAGCTGATGACGTAGTGCTGCCGCCATTCCTATCAGCTTTGTTGTACGTTTTTTTGTCCTTATCATTAGTCATGGTGCACATATATTGATTTTTATCGAGTTTTCCCCTGATTGCTACCTACCTCGACGCTAGCGCTACCTAGCGGTCATTCATCGTACTAGGGGTCCACCACGTTGCAGTATTTTTTCCTAACCTGATCACCCCACCCCCCTGCCCTAGGATAGTGATACCTATCAACAGCTGTGAGCTGATGACGTAGTGCTGCCGCCATTCCTATCAGCTTTGTTGTACGTTTTTTGTCCTTATCATTAGTCATGGTGCACATATATTGATTTTTATCGAGTTTTCCCCCGATGCTACCTACCTCGACGCTAGCGCTCCAAGCGGATATTCATCGTACTAGAGGGCCCACATAACAGCCTTTTTTCCTAACCTGATCACCCGACCTCCCTGCCCCTAGGATAGTGGTACCAACAGCTGTGAGCTGATGTCGTATGCTATCGCAGCTTTGTTGTTGTGCGGTTTTTGTCCTTATCAGTAGCCATGGTGTACATATATTGTTTTTTATCCCCCTACCCCTTTTTTTATCGAATTTAATTAAGGTTACCCACGTCGACGCTAGCGCTACCTAGCGGTCATTCATCGTACTAGGGATGCCACGATGCAGTCGGTTTCCTAACCTGTTTCTGTATTTCTTCCCAGGACAGTGCTACCAACCAACCCAAGGTTGCCACCCCCACCCGTCCTTAGCATTTCGTCCAGCTTGATATCCGTTGGCAGACATACCTTAATTTTTTTTCAACCACATTTACCTAGTGCGACAGTACCTCGACGCTAGCGCCCCAAGCGGATATTTATCGTACTAGGGGGCCCACGTTGCAGTCTTTTTTCCTAACCTGATCACCCCACCCTAGGATAGTGGTACCAACAGCTGTGAGCTGATGACGTAGTGCTGCCGCCATTCCTATCAGCTTTTATGTACGGTTTTGTCCTTATCATTAGCCATGGTGTACATAATATGTACAACAAACATATTATGTTGTTTTTTTACCGCCGTTTTCATCGAATTTCCCCCGATGCTACCTACCTCGACGCTAGCGCTACCTAGCGGTCATTCATCGTACTAGGGAGGCCACGATGCAGTCGGTTTCCTAACCTGTTTCTGTATTTCTTCCCAGGACAGTGCTACCAACCAACCCAAGGTTGGCACCCCCTCCCGTCCTTAGCATTTCGTCCAGCTTGATAGCCGTTGGCAGACATACCTACTTTATTTTTTTCTTTGTTTCAATCACATTTACCTAGTGCGACAGTAGCGCGATCTAGCGACGCCTCCATGATACTACCCTCTCCCTAGCGCCATCTAGTGTCTGACCGAGCTACTAACCATGCTAGGTGAAACAACACGTGGCAGGGTGCTGACCTCAGCGTCTTTCGTTAACCGTCTCAATTTTCGAGAAATTCAACCCAAGATGGTTTTATACCTACCCCTTCCACCGTTATATGATCAGCGGAGGAGATCTTTCGTGAAACGCTCTGTTGAAGTGCATTCATTCCAACTAGATAGATCGTGCGAAGAACAAGTATTTCACCTGAACAGACGCTATGGCTGATGTAAGTACCTACCATCTTAATCATACCTGTTCAAATTTATAATTTGTTATTATGTGAGAGAATTTTAATTAATTTGTTTTCTGTTCTAGCTAACTACAATCCTTGAAAACATAAAACGAGGTGCTTCGGGATGGGAGTTACGACCTTTAGAGGCGCTAACACCTGAGCGACCGTACCCCATCCTGGAGTTGGAGTACGTATCACCAACCGTGGTGTACGCGCTCGTCCAGGAGAAGGACGCTGACGATGAGGAAGACATCTTCAAAATACGCCTTCCAAAAAGGGCGAGCCGCGTTCTGCGGCCTGAGGACGTAGTCGCCTACAATTCAACGCCACACCTCTGGTTCCATATCGTTTTTAGACGAAAAATAGGGCGATCCTACGATATTATTTTCTTTTAGCATTTCATACATTAATTGTAAATAAAGAATTGTAAATAAGAATTGTAAATAAAATATGATATTGAATAAAATTGAATAAAATAAAATATTGTAAATAAAAGAAGAAAAAAAATGGAGTGCAAAGGGGGGTTGGGGTGGCTGTTGCACACAAAATGATGCGTGGAGGGGCATCATTTAACAAACAAAAAAGTTGTTATTTCTTTCCAATCCTCGATTCAAACATGTGAAATTAACGGCAAATGACTAACACAGAACATAAATTAAATGTAGAAACTCTCCGCAGATCCTGACCAATATCAAATTTGAACAATAAGAGTATTGGAATAATAATACGTATGCTAGACAGTGAGGGAACGTCAGTTTTTTTCCCAAAATTAGTCAGAGTCGAAGAGGAAACTTCTGCCGACTTCAGCGTCTTTTGCCAACCGCGATCTTATCCAGTAAAGTAGGAAATTTTTCTCAAGCTCTGTGTTCTCACCAGGAGGAGGGAGGAAATTTGAACATTGGGGATTTTATAAAGGGACTGATTCACAGCTACTATAGGGGTCAGTTCAGTTTTTTTTTGTCCTTATCATTAGCAACGGTGTACGTATATTGTTTTTTATCCCCACCCCCCTCCCATCCCCTTTTTTTATCGAATTGAATTAAGGCTACCCACGTGACGCTAGCGCTACCTAGCGGTCATTCATCTTACTAGGAGGCCACGATGCAGTCGGTTTCCTAACCTGTTTCTGTCCTTCTTTCCAGAACAGTGCTACCAACCAACCTGGGTGAGAACCCAAGGTTGCTACCCCCACCCCCTCGCGTCCTTGGCATTTTGTTCAGCTTTGTTGCCGTTGGCAGACATACCTTATTTTTCCTCTTTTCAACCACATTTACCTCGTGCGACAGTAGCGCGATCTAGCAACGCCCCCATGATACTACCCTCTCCCTAGCGTCATCTAGCGTCTGATCGAGCTACTAACCATGCTAGGCGAAACAACACGTGGCAGGGTGCTGACGTCAGCGTCTTTCGTTAGCCTCCGCCACCGTAAACCTGTTCAAGTGTATGTTCCAAGAATTTCCCAGCTGATCATGATATTCAGGTAAACGACACAAGATCGGGTTGGTATTCCACTGACATCAGCGTCTTGTTCAGGTTAGACCCCCCCACCCCCTCCTTTATTTTTTACGTACTTGATGTGTTGGAGAGGGGAACAGTTCATCGATAGACCAGACATTCAAATACGGAACGACTAGCGACGAGATATCATCTTTCTTCGCATCAACTACTGTGAGTAAAATAATTCAGTTTTCATCTCAGTCAAATTATTCGTCAGCTATTTACAGTACATATAATATATGTAAAAAACATTACAAAAACGTATAGGGGTTACATATTATGTAACCCCTATACGTTTTTGTAATGTTTTTTTTTCAATTTTCCAGATGGACTCGTCATCTCTCCTTCTCCAAAAAATTCAAAAGTCAGCAGCCGTGATCGAGCTTCGATCTTTGGACTCACTACAGCTAGAAACTCCGTACATGGTGCTGAAATTGGTCTGGACAGACACCAAGTTCGGACCTGCCGTTCAAGCTCATCTTCAAGAGCTTACAGACGGACAGCGCCTTGGTGGTGGGGACACTTTTCGGGTGTTCCTTCCAAGAAGAATCGGTCAGAATCTTTCCGAAGCAGAGGTGGAGAAATATAATGAATCAAACGCCTTCTTCACTATGGTCTATCGAGGGAAATTGGGGAATGCTTTTGTTGTTGATTTCTTCTAAGATATTCAGTTAAATGAGCTTTGTATTCCATTAAAAATTTAATAAAGGGAAAAAAGAGGGGTGCGCAATTAGGTAATGGTTGGCGCACACAGAATATCGCGAGGCTTGGGGCGATATTCAATAAAATAAAAAATAAATTGTTTCCTTCAGAATATTAATAATTTAGTATTAATACAAATCTAATGGAAATCCCTTTACCTTTTTTAAACTTTCCTGGGAGAGATTAACCCCATGTGTAACCTTATTATTTGCCGGGAATCTAGCGTTTAGTACGCAACATGCATCTGGCGGATGATGGTAACGCCTTCAACTATTGCTGTGCAAAGCAATGTTTTAAACTTCCAGATGATTGTATTGATGGACTGGCGTGCAAAAATTGCATGCATTACGGTTGGTGCTATTGCAATTGCAAAATGGTTAAATCACAGCAGCAAAAGGAGAAGGAAAAGAAGCAGGGGCAGTTCGGTTGCGCATGCGTGATTTCATGAAGATCTATAGGTACCCCCACTCGCTCCAAAAAAAAAAAAAAACAACAAGAAAAATAAGATCATAATTCTAACCTAATGATCGACAGTAGTCGTCGTACCAACTTTGACGTGATCGTTTCAACAACATGGTGACTTCCGTCAAGAAAATACTATTCAACAAGCGTGGGTACAAGCGGTTGGATATACACTGGAACCATGATTCAACGTTCAAACGAATAGTTTTCCGCAACAAATTGAAGAAGAACATCACTATAACATCGGATGAGTGGCTTCTCATTGCTGATAATCTGAAAAGTAATTTACCAGCGTTCATCTCAGGCGTTTGGAAGAAACCCAAAAAATCTAGCGATCCGATCATCATATCCGACACATGGCTGATACGAATAGAGCTGAACGTCCCATCGGGTGGTAAGAAACGAACGCTGGTTATGTACGAAAAATTTCCATGGCTTCCTGAACTTGATGTTCGATTTAATGAAATTGTTCTCACGAAAAGAGACGCAAAACTGCTTCTCAACTCCCTAGAAGATATCAACAATGTTTTACATCCGGAACTCGATGATAATAATAACACCATACTTCCGAATAATGTACTCCAGAGCCCTGCAGCGAGTGATACCTCTGTTCAGCAATCATGATTACCATGATCATCTTAAACCTTAATTTCCCCCTGGAAAATCAACAGCAAGACATCGCCAGCCACTCCAACACCTTAATTTACTACTATTATTATTATTATTATTATTATTATTATTTAAAAAAAGAATGACCAAAGGGAATATGTAAACACTGAGTCAGTTAAATTCCTATGAGCTATGTGACCACCCATGTCAATAAAAGATGAGAAAGGACAAATTATTATTTTTTATTTAAATTACCCAAGCCCTGCAAAGTGAGGGTAACATTTAAATGTTGATAGAGGTCGAGGATTTATAAAGGTTGTCCAACTCATGAAGAAGAAAAATATAAATATGCATACCTAGTGCTTTTACTGAGTTGAAAGCTTCAATCGTGGAAAGATTAGTAGACTATCAAAAACTGGATGTGGACCGAGTTCAGTTTCCAAGGGAACAGAAACAATAGAGTTCATCGATCGATCGGAATGAAACGTACCTTTGACCCAAACTTTCCGTTTCATAACGAACCTTTGACAAAAACCTTGGAGCTGAACATGTTCATACGTCCATCTGTACATGTTATCTACGAGAAAAATAGTGGGAAAATTCTAAAACCTACGGCATCACGGTGAAAATCGTCGTTTTCCGACGAAAACATAGTGTCGAATTTCACCAGGGAAACGCTATATTTTATGGTAAAACGAACGAGGAATACGGGGGAAATAGTGCACAAATTCTAAAACCTACGGCATCACGGTGAAAATCAACGTTTTCCGTTGTTTTTCGACGAAAAAAAAAGTTTTGCATTTCACCAGGAAAACACTCTAAATCGGAAATCGAACAAGGAATACGGGAAAAATAGTGGGAAAAGTTTTTGTTTTGTTACGAAAAAAAGTTTTGCATTTCACCAGGAAAACACTCTAAATCGGAAATCGAACGAGGAATACGGGAAAAATAGTGCGAAAATTCTAAAACCTACGGCATCACGGTGAAAATCAACGTTTTCCGTTGTTTTTCGACGAAAAAAAAAGTTTTGAATTTCACCGGGAAACACTCTGAAACGGAAATCGATCGAGGAATACGGGAAAAATAGTGGGAAAATTCTAAAACCTACGGCATCACGGTGAAAATCGTCGTTTTCCTTCGTTTTCCGACGAAAACAAAGTGTCGAATTTCACCAGGGAAACGCTATATTTTATGGTAAAACGAACGAGGAATACGGGGGAAATAGTGCACAAATTCTAAAACCTACGGCATCACGGTGAAAACCAACGTTTTCCGTGGTTTTTCGACGAAAAAAAAATTTTGAATTTCACCAGGGAAACGTTATATTTTATGGTAAAACGAACGAGGAATACGGGAGAAATAGTGCAAAAATTCTAAAAACTACGGCATCACGGTGAAAATCAACGTTTTCCGTTGTTTTTCGACGAAAAAAAAAATTTAGAATTTCACCAGGGAAACGCTATATTTTAGGGTAAAACGAACGAGGAATACGGGGGAAATAGTGCAAAAATTCTAAAACCTACGGCATCGCGGTGAAAACCAACGTTTCCGTGGTTTTTCGACGAAAAAAAAATTTTGAATTTCACCAGGGAAACGCTATATTTTATGGTAAAACGAACGAGGAATACGGGAGAACTAGTGTAAAAATTCTAAAAACTACGGCATCACGGTGAAAATCAACGTTTTCCGTTGTTTTTCGACGAAAAAAAAAATTTAGAATTTCACCAGGGAAACGCTATATTTTAGGGTAAAACGAACGAGGAATACGGGGGAAATAGTGCAAAAATTCTAAAACCTACGGCATCACGGTGAAAATCAACGTTTTCCGTTGTTTTTCGACGAAAAAAAAAATTTTGAATTTCACCAGGAAAACACTCTAAATCGAAAATCGAACGAGGAATACGGGAAAAATAGTGGGAAAATTCTAAAACCTACGGCATCACGGTGAAAATCAACGTTTTCCGTTGTTTTTCGACGAAAAAAAAGTTTTGCATTTCACCAGGAAAACACTCTGAAACGGAAATCGATCGAGGAATACGGGAAAAATAGTGGGAAAAGTTTTTGTTTTGTTACGAAAAAAAGTTTTGAATTTCACCGGGAAACACTCTGAAAGGGAAATCGATCGAGGAATACGGGAAAAATAGTGGGAAAAGTTTTTGTTTTGTTACGAAAAAAGTTTTGAATTTCACCGGTAAACACTCTGAAACGGAAATCGATCGAGGAATACGGGAAAAATAGTGCGAAAATTCTAAAACCTACGGCATCACGGTGAAAATCGACGATGTCCGTTGTTTTTTTTCGACGAAAACAAAGTGCCGAATTTCGTTATGAAAAACACTATTCCATAGGTAGTATCGAGGTTTTCCCGTTTTTTTTTTCGACGAAAAAAAGTTTCGAATTTCACCAGGAAAACAATATAAATATGTATAGTAGGTACTTTTACTGAGTTGAAAGCATCAATCGTGGAAAGATTCAGTAGGACTTTCGAAAACAGAGTTCAGTCTTCAAGGGAATATAAAATGTCAGAATTTGATGCCTACTCCTCTGCGCCGGTACAACAATGAGTTCATCGGTCGACCGGAGTGAAACCAGAAGATGTTAGGAAAGAAAACGAAGCAGCTATTCGCAGACCTCATTCTGCCAACTTGGCAAGAAAATGTGATCCGCTCATGAGAAAAGGGTACCTTCCAGCATGGGTCAATGAAGAGTTTATAGTAGTTCAAATCCGGAAAGATAATAATGTGCATAATCTGCTAGACGTTTACGGCAATGACATTCAAGGCCGATTCTACAAAGAAGAGATGAAAAAAAAACCATGTTCCCTGGCAAGTTTCTGATAGAGAAAACGCTGAAAAGGGAAAATAGCAAAGCGCTGATCAAATGGCTTGGCTTGGGCAATTCATTCAACAACGGGGAAAACGAGAAGAACATTGAATGATGCGTCTTGTTTCGAAGAGAGAGACAAAGAGACAGGTTACTTGGAATAAATTTATAACAATTTTCAAAGTGTATTGCTCAATTGTTAAATTGGGTTTGATATTGATTGAATATAATAAATTATTTTAATACAATAGCACTATTATTCGCATTCCTCGATCGATTTATCAATGAATAAAGTGTTTTTCCTAGCGAAATTCGGCACTTTGTTTTCGTCAAAAAAACAACGGACATCGTCGATTTTCACCGGGATGCCGTATACGGCATATACCTATAGGTTTTAGAATTTTTTTGCACTATTTTTATCGTTTTCCTCGTTCGATTTCCGATTTAGAGTGTTTTCCTGGTGAAATTCAAAACTTTTCCCACTATTTTTCCCGTATTCCTCGTTCGATTTTCGATTTAGAGTGTTTTCCTGGTGAAATTCAAAATTTTTTTTTTCGTCGAAAAACAACGGAAAACGTTGATTTTCACCGTGATGCCGTAGTTTTTAGAATTTTTACACTAGTTCTCCCGTATTCCTCGTTCGTTTTACCATAAAATATAGCGTTTCCCTGGTGAAATTCAAAACTTTTTTTTCGTCGAAAAACAACGGAAAACGTTGATTTTCACCGTGATGCCGTAGTTTTTAGAATTTTTGCACTATTTCTCCCGTATTCCTCGTTCGTTTTACCATAAAATATAACGTTTCCCTGGTGAAATTCAAAATTTTTTTTTCGTCGAAAAACCACGGAAAACGTTGGTTTTCACCGTGATGCCGTAGGTTTTAGAATTTGTGCACTATTTCCCCCGTATTCCTCGTTCGTTTTACCATAAAATATAGCGTTTCCCTGGTGAAATTCGACACTTTGTTTTCGTCGGAAAACGAAGGAAAACGACGATTTTCACCGTGATGCCGTAGGTTTTAGAATTTTCGCACTATTTTTCCCGTATTCCTCGATCGATTTCCGTTTCAGAGTGTTTCCCGGTGAAATTCAAAATTTTTTTTTCGTCGAAAAACCACGGACAACGTCGATTTTCACTGTGATGCCGTAGTTTTTAGAATTTTCGAACTATTTTTCCCGTATTCCTCGTTCGATTTCCGATTTAGAGTGTTTTCCTGGTGAAATGCAAAACTTTTTTTCGTAACAAAACAAAAACTTTTCCCACTATTTTTCCCGTATTCCTCGTTCGATTTCCGATTTAGAGTGTTTTCCTGGTGAAATGCAAAACTTTTTTTTCGTCGAAAAACAACGGAAAACGTTGATTTTCACCGTGATGCCGTAGGTTTTAGAATTTGTGCACTATTTCCCCCGTATTCCTCGTTCGTTTTACCATAAAATATAGCGTTTCCCTGGTGAAATTCGACACTATGTTTTCGTCGGAAAACGACGATTTTCACCGTGATGCCGTAGGTTTTAGAATTTTCCCACTATTTTTCTCGTAGATAACATGTACAGATGGACGTATGAACATGTTCAGCTCCAAGGTTTTTGTCAAAGGTTCGTTATGAAACGGAAAGTTTGGGTCAAAGGTACGTTTCATTCCGATCGATCGATGAACTCTATTGTTTCTGTTCCCTTGGAAACTGAACTCGGTCCACATCCAGTTTTTGATAGTCTACTAATCTTTCCACGATTGAAGCTTTCAACTCAGTAAAAGCACTAGGTATGCATATTTATATTTTTCTTCTTCATGAGTTGGACAACCTTTATAAATCCTCGACCTCTATCAACATTTAAATGTTACCCTCACTTTGCAGGGCTTGGGTAATTTAAATAAAAAATAATAATTTGTCCTTTCTCATCTTTTATTGACATGGGTGGTCACATAGCTCATAGGAATTTAACTGACTCAGTGTTTACATATTCCCTTTGGTCATTCTTTTTTTAAATAATAATAATAATAATAATAATAATAATAGTAGTAAATTAAGGTGTTGGAGTGGCTGGCGATGTCTTGCTGTTGATTTTCCAGGGGGAAATTAAGGTTTAAGATGATCATGGTAATCATGATTGCTGAACAGAGGTATCACTCGCTGCAGGGCTCTGGAGTACATTATTCGGAAGTATGGTGTTATTATTATCATCGAGTTCCGGATGTAAAACATTGTTGATATCTTCTAGGGAGTTGAGAAGCAGTTTTGCGTCTCTTTTCGTGAGAACAATTTCATTAAATCGAACATCAAGTTCAGGAAGCCATGGAAATTTTTCGTACATAACCAGCGTTCGTTTCTTACCACCCGATGGGACGTTCAGCTCTATTCGTATCAGCCATGTGTCGGATATGATGATCGGATCGCTAGATTTTTTGGGTTTCTTCCAAACGCCTGAGATGAACGCTGGTAAATTACTTTTCAGATTATCAGCAATGAGAAGCCACTCATCCGATGTTATAGTGATGTTCTTCTTCAATTTGTTGCGGAAAACTATTCGTTTGAACGTTGAATCATGGTTCCAGTGTATATCCAACCGCTTGTACCCACGCTTGTTGAATAGTATTTTCTTGACGGAAGTCACCATGTTGTTGAAACGATCACGTCAAAGTTGGTACGACGACTACTGTCGATCATTAGGTTAGAATTATGATCTTATTTTTCTTGTTGTTTTTTTTTTTTTTTGGAGCGAGTGGGGGGTACCTATAGATCTTCATGAAATCACGCATGCGCAACCGAACTGCCCCTGCTTCTTTTCCTTCTCCTTTTGCTGCTGTGATTTAACCATTTTGCAATTGCAATAGCACCAACCGTAATGCATGCAATTTTTGCACGCCAGTCCATCAATACAATCATCTGGAAGTTTAAAACATTGCTTTGCACAGCAATAGTTGAAGGCGTTACCATCATCCGCCAGATGCATGTTGCGTACTAAACGCTAGATTCCCGGCAAATAATAAGGTTACACATGGGGTTAATCTCTCCCAGGAAAGTTTAAAAAAGGTAAAGGGATTTCCATTAGATTTGTATTAATACTAAATTATTAATATTCTGAAGGAAACAATTTATTTTTTATTTTATTGAATATCGCCCCAAGCCTCGCGATATTCTGTGTGCGCCAACCATTACCTAATTGCGCACCCCTCTTTTTTTCCCTTTATTAAATTTTTAATGGAATACAAAGCTCATTTAACTGAATATCTTAGAAGAAATCAACAACAAAAGCATTCCCCAATTTCCCTCGATAGACCATAGTGAAGAAGGCGTTTGATTCATTATATTTCTCCACCTCTGCTTCGGAAAGATTCTGACCGATTCTTCTTGGAAGGAACACCCGAAAAGTGTCCCCACCACCAAGGCGCTGTCCGTCTGTAAGCTCTTGAAGATGAGCTTGAACGGCAGGTCCGAACTTGGTGTCTGTCCAGACCAATTTCAGCACCATGTACGGAGTTTCTAGCTGTAGTGAGTCCAAAGATCGAAGCTCGATCACGGCTGCTGACTTTTGAATTTTTTGGAGAAGGAGAGATGACGAGTCCATCTGGAAAATTGAAAAAAAACATTACAAAAACGTATAGGGGTTACATAATATGTAACCCCTATACGTTTTTGTAATGTTTTTTACATATATTATATGTACTGTAAATAGCTGACGAATAATTTGACTGAGATGAAAACTGAATTATTTTACTCACAGTAGTTGATGCGAAGAAAGATGATATCTCGTCGCTAGTCGTTCCGTATTTGAATGTCTGGTCTATCGATGAACTGTTCCCCTCTCCAACACATCAAGTACGTAAAAAATAAAGGAGGGGGTGGGGGGGTCTAACCTGAACAAGACGCTGATGTCAGTGGAATACCAACCCGATCTTGTGTCGTTTACCTGAATATCATGATCAGCTGGGAAATTCTTGGAACATACACTTGAACAGGTTTACGGTGGCGGAGGCTAACGAAAGACGCTGACGTCAGCACCCTGCCACGTGTTGTTTCGCCTAGCATGGTTAGTAGCTCGATCAGACGCTAGATGACGCTAGGGAGAGGGTAGTATCATGGGGGCGTTGCTAGATCGCGCTACTGTCGCACGAGGTAAATGTGGTTGAAAAGAGGAAAAATAAGGTATGTCTGCCAACGGCAACAAAGCTGAACAAAATGCCAAGGACGCGAGGGGGTGGGGGTAGCAACCTTGGGTTCTCACCCAGGTTGGTTGGTAGCACTGTTCTGGAAAGAAGGACAGAAACAGGTTAGGAAACCGACTGCATCGTGGCCTCCTAGTAAGATGAATGACCGCTAGGTAGCGCTAGCGTCACGTGGGTAGCCTTAATTCAATTCGATAAAAAAAGGGGATGGGAGGGGGGTGGGGATAAAAAACAATATACGTACACCGTTGCTAATGATAAGGACAAAAAAACTGAACTGACCCCTATAGTAGCTGTGAATCAGTCCCTTTATAAAATCCCCAATGTTCAAATTTCCTCCCTCCTCCTGGTGAGAACACAGAGCTTGAGAAAAATTTCCTACTTTACTGGATAAGATCGCGGTTGGCAAAAGACGCTGAAGTCGGCAGAAGTTTCCTCTTCGACTCTGACTAATTTTGGGAAAAAAACTGACGTTCCCTCACTGTCTAGCATACGTATTATTATTCCAATACTCTTATTGTTCAAATTTGATATTGGTCAGGATCTGCGGAGAGTTTCTACATTTAATTTATGTTCTGTGTTAGTCATTTGCCGTTAATTTCACATGTTTGAATCGAGGATTGGAAAGAAATAACAACTTTTTTGTTTGTTAAATGATGCCCCTCCACGCATCATTTTGTGTGCAACAGCCACCCCAACCCCCCTTTGCACTCCATTTTTTTTCTTCTTTTATTTACAATATTTTATTTTATTCAATTTTATTCAATATCATATTTTATTTACAATTCTTATTTACAATTCTTTATTTACAATTAATGTATGAAATGCTAAAAGAAAATAATATCGTAGGATCGCCCTATTTTTCGTCTAAAAACGATATGGAACCAGAGGTGTGGCGTTGAATTGTAGGCGACTACGTCCTCAGGCCGCAGAACGCGGCTCGCCCTTTTTGGAAGGCGTATTTTGAAGATGTCTTCCTCATCGTCAGCGTCCTTCTCCTGGACGAGCGCGTACACCACGGTTGGTGATACGTACTCCAACTCCAGGATGGGGTACGGTCGCTCAGGTGTTAGCGCCTCTAAAGGTCGTAACTCCCATCCCGAAGCACCTCGTTTTATGTTTTCAAGGATTGTAGTTAGCTAGAACAGAAAACAAATTAATTAAAATTCTCTCACATAATAACAAATTATAAATTTGAACAGGTATGATTAAGATGGTAGGTACTTACATCAGCCATAGCGTCTGTTCAGGTGAAATACTTGTTCTTCGCACGATCTATCTAGTTGGAATGAATGCACTTCAACAGAGCGTTTCACGAAAGATCTCCTCCGCTGATCATATAACGGTGGAAGGGGTAGGTATAAAACCATCTTGGGTTGAATTTCTCGAAAATTGAGACGGTTAACGAAAGACGCTGAGGTCAGCACCCTGCCACGTGTTGTTTCACCTAGCATGGTTAGTAGCTCGGTCAGACACTAGATGGCGCTAGGGAGAGGGTAGTATCATGGAGGCGTCGCTAGATCGCGCTACTGTCGCACTAGGTAAATGTGATTGAAACAAAGAAAAAAATAAAGTAGGTATGTCTGCCAACGGCTATCAAGCTGGACGAAATGCTAAGGACGGGAGGGGGTGCCAACCTTGGGTTGGTTGGTAGCACTGTCCTGGGAAGAAATACAGAAACAGGTTAGGAAACCGACTGCATCGTGGCCTCCCTAGTACGATGAATGACCGCTAGGTAGCGCTAGCGTCGAGGTAGGTAGCATCGGGGGGAAATTCGATGAAAACGGCGGTAAAAAAACAACATAATATGTTTGTTGTACATATTATGTACACCATGGCTAATGATAAGGACAAAACCGTACATAAAAGCTGATAGGAATGGCGGCAGCACTACGTCATCAGCTCACAGCTGTTGGTACCACTATCCTAGGGTGGGGTGATCAGGTTAGGAAAAAAGACTGCAACGTGGGCCCCCTAGTACGATAAATATCCGCTTGGGGCGCTAGCGTCGAGGTACTGTCGCACTAGGTAAATGTGGTTGAAAAAATAAGGTATGTCTGCCAACGGATATCAAGCTGGACGAAATGCTAAGGACGGGTGGGGGTGGCAACCTTGGGTTGGTTGGTAGCACTGTCCTGGGAAGAAATACAGAAACAGGTTAGGAAACCGACTGCATCGTGGCATCCCTAGTACGATGAATGACCGCTAGGTAGCGCTAGCGTCGACGTGGGTAACCTTAATTAAATTCGATAAAAAAAGGGGTAGGGGGATAAAAAACAATATATGTACACCATGGCTACTGATAAGGACAAAAACCGCACAACAACAAAGCTGCGATAGCATACGACATCAGCTCACAGCTGTTGGTACCACTATCCTAGGGGCAGGGAGGTCGGGTGATCAGGTTAGGAAAAAAGGCTGTTATGTGGGCCCTCTAGTACGATGAATATCCGCTTGGAGCGCTAGCGTCGAGGTAGGTAGCATCGGGGGAAAACTCGATAAAAATCAATATATGTGCACCATGACTAATGATAAGGACAAAAAACGTACAACAAAGCTGATAGGAATGGCGGCAGCACTACGTCATCAGCTCACAGCTGTTGATAGGTATCACTATCCTTGGGCTGGGGGTGGGGGTGATCAGGTTAGGAAAAAATACTGCAACGTGGTGGACCCCTAGTACGATGAATGACCGCTAGGTAGCGCTAGCGTCGAGGTAGGTAGCAATCAGGGGAAAACTCGATAAAAATCAATATATGTGCACCATGACTAATGATAAGGACAAAAAAACGTACAACAAAGCTGATAGGAATGGCGGCAGCACTACGTCATCAGCTCACAGCTGTTGATAGGTACCACTATCCTAGGGCAGGGGGGTGGGGTGATCAGGTTAGGAAAAAAGGCTGCAACGTGGTGGACCCCTAGTACGGTGAATATCCGCTTGGGGCGCTAGCGTCGAGGTAGGTAGCATCGGGGGAAAAATTCGATAAAAACGGGGGTAAAAAACAATATATGTACACCATGGCCAATGATAAGGACAAAAACGTACAACAACAACAATGTGAGGGTGGAGGGGGTTGGCAGCACTGCGTCATCAGCTCTAACATGTTGGCAACACTGCCCTACTACCAAGGGGAAGGTTAACAACGGTCTGGGGATAACCTTTGGGCTGGAGGGGGGTCGAGGTTACCCCCTCTGACGTCACATAACTGCTGATACCTCTGACGTCACAACAGAACGTTAGGGCTGGTCAGGAATCAATAGGCGGGAGGGGTGGGGGATGACGTCAGTCTAACAGCCTGGCAGGAGAAATACCTCTGACGTCACAACAGAACGGGTGGGCTGGTCAGAAATCAATAGGCGGGAGGGGGAGGGGATGACGTCACTTTGAAGACCCATAGACGGGAGGGGCGGGGGATGACGTCAGTGATAAGAACTGATACGCCAAACTCCCCTTTTTCTCCTACTTACCTGTATTGAACTGTGTTGTCAACTTCATCCTACGTCATCGATACAAATAGGAAATTAATACGAATTAGAAGATTGACTAGGGTTTATAATAAAATATCTTCCTATATTATAGGAAATTTTGTTGAGGGCGGCAGGTCACGTTCGGGGCAACTTCGGTTTTTGTACTACTAGAACGAAGGTTTACTCAAATTTAGTCACTTTTTCTGAAGATCCTGTTTCAAACAATAATCCCCAAATCGAGGGCATAGATATCGTCCATTACTTTAGAGCAAACTTTATCCTTAGTCCAAGATGATCTACTCTAGGATGATCTACTTTAGGATGATCCTCTAAATTGATTGTGCAGTGGCTCGAGACCAATTATACGCCTACGGAATGGTACCACAAGCAGCAACCCTATTTCTCGATCAATACTATCACGTTAGGGTGGGGGATCTTCAAATTGTAATAATCAAAACCAGTCCAAGTGAAAGACATTTCTTCATTAGTGAATTCATTATTGACAATGACCGTTTTAAAGCAAAGTACGAAAACGAATAAAATGAAGAATAATGGCGTAAACCAGTTTCTGCGTAAGACGCCCCTGAAAATGATAACTTCTAGACAAAAGGTATTATACACCGTCTCCTGCAAAAGTTTCAATTCGCAGTTGTAAAGACGGATTCTGGGTACTATTAGGAACATTGTGGACCTCTAAAAGGCCAACAGTGGCACAGGGGTGACTGGCGCTTTCAAGTTCGTCAAGAGATAACAACAATTAGCCAACGGAGAAGGGCGGAACATAAAAGAACGGAACCGTCCGCAGCAGAAACGATGAGAAGTTTGGTTATTATAACAGAATTCAAAATAAACAGAGGGCTCCATCATGGGGCGGATATTCGAACGAAATTAAACCG
This sequence comes from Nesidiocoris tenuis, assembly GCA_036186465.1. Classification (NCBI taxonomy): domain Eukaryota; kingdom Metazoa; phylum Arthropoda; class Insecta; order Hemiptera; family Miridae; genus Nesidiocoris; species Nesidiocoris tenuis. Next base: position 12,874,246 of record AP028915.1, on the reverse strand, counting down.
ACTTTCGAGACATAAGGCAAGAACAAGAGCTTACAAATTAGCGACGACAATGCCGGCAGAATTGAAACCAGCATAGCTCTCTCGGATAGTTCGTTTCCAATTTGAAACGTATTAGCTATGCATAAACCCTGCTGGTAGGTAAAGATTAGCAGGAATTCGACTAAAATCAAATAGACACGATTTATGAATAATTATGTAAACATGTGTCATCGTGTGTAGATAATACGTAGTATGTAATAGAAGGTATGCATAACTAGAGTTACTATTTTAATAAAATGGTTCTTAATTGAGGCGTTGATAGCCAGAGTGGACCATTCCACAAACTGTCCAAAAATGAGTTATACAGTGCAATAGGTCTGTGTTTGCTCTGTCTATCGAATTATCATTAAAATTTGACTCGTTCTTGAATGTGCTAAGAGAGAGCGCAACTTTTCAAATGGTCCGTCTGCAAATTGGCCGCCGATTTTGATGGCCAGAGTGGACTTTGTGGCTTGTAGAAATGTCCCTATGGTTCATGAGTCATCTGTTCACCCAAGAATGCTTGTATTTTGTTCTTCAAAACACCATAACAAGGCCCTTAATCAATTACAAGAAATTAGTCGAAATTTTCAAATGCGATTTTCTCAGTTCAACACCTGTGTGGAATGGTCCACTCTGGCTATCAACGCCTCAATTGTTGTAAATAATAATTTTAATAAAATGGAACAGTGGTGCGTAGATGTGCGTAGACGATACTTCCATATTTTGAAACGTAAAATTGTGGCACAATTTGATCATATTTTGACTGGTTTTGAGGGAGTTTAGGTCAAAAATATCAGAAAAACTAACTATTTATATTTTAAAACTCGCCTGAAATGAAAATACGCCTAATTATCGGAGCATAAAAAATCTCCACATATTCTGCAAGGTAAAACAAAGATTTTGAGACCAAAAACGCGGAAATCGGTTCATTTTTGTGGGCGGAAAAAAATAAAATAGAAAACACTAAAAAGGCAAATAAATCGGAAGTACTGTGAGTTATCCGAATTCCGATTAAACAGGAGGTTAGGTCTTGCCGGGCCAAACACTTCAGTTCAAGAAATTCGAAAAAAGGTTGAGAATTGAGGAAGCTATAGTCATTTTTGTAAACCTCAGACGGACACGACACAAGGACAGACTGATGGACGGACGCATGACACTTGTTCGGGAAATATTGCTGAGTAAATGTGTAAAAGTAATAGTTTTTTCTGAAGCTCCGTTCCGATTTTCGATTTTGGGACGATTCCAACACTTCCATTTACTCTTTAAATATGGGAGTAAACAATGTAGACGGGACAGGAGGATACTAGGATAGGATACTAGGATTGAAATTAGGTGACGCTTCCTCGAGGGCCGAAGGGCACGTCCAGAACTGCTGACCCGATTTTCCCAAAATGCGGGAGGCGGAACATCGCTTTTCAATCATATCGGAAAATCCATCGAGCTCCTGAAGAATTCGGCAATCTTATCGGCCTGTGAACCTTCGGTCCTTTCGGCAATTTCTATATCGAATTCAAAATGTGTATTTCCGGCATGAATTACTCTTAGGAAATGGTCGGCCCATAAATAACCGCTGATAATGATGACAGGTTTCGTCACGCGATTGTTCTTCGGCGGGATAATTTCGCCGCCGCTCCGTCTCGCCGTCTTCAGCCGCTTTCTATATCGGTCTCTGTCGGTTTCGGCACATAAATCAAGGCCGGTTCAATTCATTCAACCTTCCGAGAGTTATCCGTGATGAATCACCGCGGAGCCGACCTAAGAACGGGCCGGGAGGGGGTGGGCGATAAATTTTGCGCGCTCTCGACTCGGGCGTGATTGAGACAGTCGAGTAATGGAATTGAGCTTGGAAGAATCTTCAGAAAGGGGTAGGTATACCTATGCTTGAGTGTTAAGTGCGATTTGAGGAATTATCCAATTCGAGCCTTGACGATATATCGTCATATATCATATATCGAGACGAATCGAGATGCGCCAGGCGCACAACAAGGGAGTATACAGTGTGTGTACAATTTTTTCGGCCAAAAATGAAAGAAATTGTTCTACGAGTCATTTCCATCAAATCTCTTTCTCTGACATTTTTTCGTAGCCTTCTAGAAAACCCTGTTATCGTCATCTTTGTGTTTTCGATCTTGATCTTCATTCGCCTTAATGGCTGTAATCCCTTCAATTTTTGGGTTAACTCAAATCAGACGATACCGTTCGAAAGCGGTGCCATAATCGTCTTCTTCCATCAAAGCTATACTTAAAAAATGAGGATAAAGAGAAACAAGACACTTTTTACTCCCATATTTACGAAATAAATGGAAGTATTGCAATTGTCCTAAATTACTTGCCCATATTTACTCACAATCGCTTCCTGAACGCCATAGCTCCCTCAATTCTCAACCTCTTTTTAAAATTTCTTGAACTGGTAAGTTTGCCTCAAAAAGACTCGTCACCCTGTTCAACTGGAATTCAAATTACTCCCAGTTCTTCCGATATGTTAGCACTTGAAGTGTTTTTTATTTGATTTTTTCCTGGACACAAAAATGAACCGATTTGATCGATCTTGGTCGCAAGATCTTTTTTTTTACCTTGCAGAATATGTGGATATTTAAAGTGAGGAAAGGGACGTTTTTGAGTGTTCACCCCCCGAAACTTTCATTGCCTACAGTTGAGGGATCAAAATTTCTGAAAAACCCATCAACCTCAACAGCATCAACGTTTTACTCCATCTCATTCCACGCTCCCCAATACTTTTGATCAACTTTGAGAATGCTCTCGTATGGGCGGAATCCCCAGGAGCTCGGGGCAAATAACGATCCAGAAAAGCAATGGATGGTTCAGTTGGCAAGAGGATGGGTCAGGTGCAATCAAAATAAGCGCGGCACTTCAAACGCGAAATTGAGCTCGTCGAATGGCGATGGAAGCTAAGAGAATGAGATCCTCTTCGTAGGTTTAGCTTCTAAAAGACCTTCACGTGAGAACCATTTCCATTCCGTAGCTAAGGCTCAATGGCGAAAACGGTCCTAGGTAAACGTCTGTGCTGTCCTGGCTGAGAAACCTTGGCGTACCGGTTTTGAGATTTTTATTATCCCCGCTAAATGACTATTTGAAACGCCGTTCCACCGTGAAACGTTTCTGATTTGGGAGAGTGGAGTGGCGCATTCGAGTGGAAACGGCATGTGATTCTTCGGTAGCCAATAGTCTTGAAAGTTCTTGAAGGTTATCGTTATGTCTTTCGGTGTACTCTGCCGAAGACCTACTTACCTACTTTGGAAGGTTTCTTCCCAAAATTATAGCCATGAGATGACTTGAATACAGTCATACTTAAGGTGACCAGACGTCCCGCGTTGGGCGGGACAGTCCCGATTTGGAGGGTTGTGTCCCGGTGTCCCCACGATCTCATAGGGGACGGCCAAACGTCCCGCTTCAAGGGAAAAGCCCCGCTTTGGGAAGGCATCCTCTAAAAAATTAGGTACCTACCTACCTACGTAAGTACGAGGTACCTACTCGATGACCGCTAGATCCAGTGTTGCCAACTCGTCGCCTTGCTTCCCCTCTGTCGAGCACCGGAAAACAGCTGAATTCGACTGAAAACCTTTGACTTTCAATAAGTTGTGTTCTTAACTCCAACATTAAAAAATGCAAACATAAAATAATCAAAGTCAACTTCGAGTTCAAACACAGCTTCGAGATCAAAGTCAACTTCGAGATCAAACTCAACTTCGAGTTCAAACACGACATCGAGTTCAAACTCAACTTCGAGATCAATGTCAATTTCGAGTTCAAACTCAACTTCGAGTTCAAACTCAACTTCGAGATCAAAGTCAACTTGAGATCAAACTCAACTTCGAGATCAAAGTCAACTTCGAGATCAAACTCAACTTCAAGTTCGAACTCAACTTCCAGATCAATGTCAAGTTCGAGATCAATGTCAACTTCGAGCTCAAACTCAACTCCGAGATCAAAGTCAACTTCGAGATCAAACTCAACTTCGAGTTCAAACACGACATCGAGATCGAAGCCAACTTCGAGATCAAACTCAACTTTGAGATTAATGTCAACTTCGAGATCAAACTCAACTTCGAGTTCAAACTCAACTTCGAGTTCAAACACAGCTTCGAGATCAAAGTCAACTTCGAGATCAAAGTCAACTTCGAGATCAAAGTCAACTTCGAGCTCAAACTCAACTTCGAGCTCAAACTCAACTTCGAGTTCAAACTCAACTTCCAGATCAATGTCAAGTTCGAGATCAAAGTCAACTTCGAGATCAAACTCAACTTCAAGTTCGAACTCAACTTCCAGATCAATGTCAACTTCGAGATCAAACTCAACTTTGAACTCAAACTCAACTTCGAGATCAAAGTCAACTTCGAGATCAAACTCAACTTCGAGTTCAAACACGACATCGAGATCGAAGCCAACTTCGAGATCAAACTCAACTTTGAGATCAATGTCAACTTCGAAATCAATGTCAACTTCGAGATCAAACTCAACTTCGAGTTCAAACTCAACTTCGAGTTCAAACACAGCTTCGAGATCAAAGTCAACTTCGAGATCAAAGTCAACTTCGAGTTCCTCAAAAGGAATACCAGAGAATTTTATGAAATGTACATTTTTTTTAAATCCCTGATGCTCCCAATCCATGATACAGATACCACCGTGGTGAATTTTATCTGAAGCTTCCTAGGATATCGGATTGATAAATTTTGTCAATAAACCGGTCCATAATATGAAAAATATATCATATGAAAAATAGTATCATGGAAACCCGGTTTCCGACGTTGTATTACATTTTTGGACTAGTTCGCCTAGTTTTCGTATATCTCCAAGTGCAGGCCTCATTGTAGTTTATTAACCCTTTGTTTTTAAATGTTTTTAAAATTTTTAAATGTTTTTAAAACTCCACTTTACTTCCTCTTTAGTTTGGACAGCTCAAAAAATCGCTACGCTGCCGCTATTCCAGAGTTTTTTTGTTCATTTGAGGCTTCAGCAATAGGAAATGCCAACCCTGGAAGGTAATGAAGTTAGGCCAGTGAGGAAATGAGGCTGAGGGATGAGAATATTCATTCAGTTACCGTTCTTTCCCTGCTCGGCTTTATCTATACTGAAGTGTGCACAGCCGGTGCTCCAGCTTGCGTCAATTTTCCGTCTTCTTACAACTCGACCACGGCGGTAATTATTGTTCAAAGAACAACAGCTTTCTAAATTCCCTTCCCCGTCCGTTCAGGGATGCCTCGTCTGACGTGGTACATCCTCCCAGTTCTTCTACTGCCCTGTATCAAAGTTCCTACCGCCGTCGCTGAACTATGTTCAACCCCGATCCAGAAGAAAAAGGTTGGGGTAATCGAGCTTCCTTTGTTCGAGGGTTGTTTTTAACCGGCCCCGGTCTCTTCCCAGTAACTAATAGAATATCTACACCGAACCTCGCTCCAACTCAAGATGAACTCGAGCATTGCTGGCACTTAACAAGAAAGTTCCTCGGTTGGGGAAATTCCTGCTGCGGCGACAGAAAAACGCCGAGAGGAATTTCAAAATTCAGATAGACGTAGGCGCCTACGCATAATTATTATTTGTTTACTATCAAGTTCATTTGTTATTTTTTTATTATGTATTATTTATGTGTGAGTTTATATCAGGCCTCATTGGGGTCCAATAATCAAAATTATTGTGAGCTCGCTACGTGATGCACACCATATTGGAGTTGGGGGATAGGAGGGTGGGGGTGGTTGTGGTGCAACAACCGACGCGAAATTGCTGGCAAGAAGGTCAAAATCTTTAATAGTGACTCCTACAACCCATTTACGTTAACCTGAAATGAGAGGAGCTTGTACAAGAGTTTATTCATGTTTACAAGACCGATTTACAGTTATCGCTTGGGGCTGAGAGCGGTTTACAGTTATCGCTCCGACGAATGAGTCAGATTTAACAGTCCCGTTACCCTTGTCATATCGGAAAAACTTGGCGTCACACATACACATCTAGACGATGTGTCTTGAATCCGTTGGGAAAGTTCGTATACCGAGGGAAGCTCTTCCAAACAACCGTTCCCCAACATTTCACGACTCCGGATGCTGCACAAACAGGGCAATCCATTCTTAAAATACGATTTCACAACTCGATCATCTCTCGGGACCGTTGTTGATTCGTTTTGTATTTTTCTTCAACCCTCCGACCAGCTGCCATTTTCTGTCCTGCGTGGCGCGAACAGGTATGCTGGTATCGGAACTTCCTGCTCCAAACAGCCGGCGAATCCATCGGGTGCTCCATGCTCGAAGCCATCGTCGAGGGTAGCCTGAATCAACATTTCCGTTCGTCGATAGCATACGGCAGGGAAGCCTTACGAAATTAAATGTCAACATTCGCCGGCTCGTTACAAGTCCGGAGCTCCTGTAATGCCGACGAGTGAAGAGCGTTTTTCGCCATCGAGGTGTGAATTCAGGCAACGAACGTTTAATATTGATTGTCAAATAATTGCAGTAGGTAGCGCTTTTTTCATCGCCGAAATGAAATCATCAGAAATGGAATTCATCTCTTAATTGAATCGGTTCGGAGCGGCTGAATAAATATCGTCGCGATGTTTGAATTCCAGGAGCTATACTTACCTTAAATTTGGCGTCAGTGGATGGCGGGTGTAGAAACGCTGAATTACCTTAAAGCCCGTAACTTTCAAACGAAGAATTGTCTCATTCGATTCAAGTTAAACAAGGTTTTGAATAAACACAATTTTTTCAAGATTTCAACCATTTTTACTTCCATATTTACAGAGTAAATGGAAGTATTGTAATCGTTCTAAAATCGAGAATAGGCCGATATATTAGCATTTTTATTTATTTCCATTTTATTTTTTTCCGGCCACAAAAATTAACCGATTTGAGCGTTCTTGGTCTCAAAATGTTTGTTTTACCTTGCACAACATGTAGATATTTTTTATATTCCGATAATTTGGCGTCTTTTTATTTTAGGCGAGTTTTAAAATTTACATAGTGAGTTTTTCTATATTTTTGATCTAAACACTCTCAAAAGCAGTCAAAACATAGTTTGAGGCCTTAGATTTTAAACCACACTTAATAAACACACACACTAAATAAAATGTAACTATTATTTTAGTGTTTTGAGTTTAGGTGTTATTTAAAAGTTCTACCTAAAAATTCTTTCTTGAAAAAGCTGGCCAGTTGTATTTTATATTTTTTGTTACCGTGCGCTGATGCTATATAATGATTCTCTTCAAAATTTTGCAATAGAAACCAGAATCATGGACATTACTCCTCAAAAATCAAACAGTGGTCACAATGTGACTGAATAGACCTGTCTCCATGCCCTGGTGAAGAAAATATGAATTTTCGAAAGCTCGGCAAAAAAACAGTTTCTCTGCAGAACCTAACCGTGATATTTGACTTCAAAAATTGAAAAACGGGTCGATCCTCAACAATTCACTTCGATTTTATTGGTCACAAAAAATTCCCCTCGTTGAAAATCTCTTATTTTCTCATAAATTAGTTTTATTTCCGGTTTATAACTCGAAAACTCTTCGGAAAATTCGAATCCTTTCAGGAGCTTTCAGCTTTCAGGAGCTGAAGGAACTTTCAAAATGAGTACTTCGAATTGTACGTTAATTTCGTTCTATCTAGGAGGAAGGGCATGCTCATAAAATTGACAACGTCGCCATCAACCGGTTGATTGCTCGACTCGAGGCAAAATCAATTTGAAAGGGGCTGCTGTAGATATAGCTGCGGCGGGCAAGTAAACATTGTTTGTTGGAACAGTCATGTTACCCTTTATCTGGCATTACCTAGAACGTATAATCGCTCTCTCGGTCCTGAGGCATGTTCTTGTTAATTGCAGACAATAGAGCAGCCGCAGAGCTGAAGAATCGCTAATTTCCGACCGTTCCAGGTCACATGGGCATTCTAGGATCTCAGACTGTTGCATCTAACTGCAGTAGTTACCGTGCATCAGTAATATAAGGGTGCAATAAAATAAATTTCAACCGAGCAGATTTTTTCGAGGGGAATAAAACGATTCAATATTGACCCTTAATTTAATTGAGATATCATCAAATCATAAAATTATGTCTTTCGTACTGAATTATTATTTCTTTCATTCAAATACAAATAAAATATTAGCCATCAATATTAGGTGTTTTATCAATTGAATATTTGTAAAACTTGTAATACCACTATCTTCATAATATAAAGACATCCTAGGAATATTTATGAATATTATTTAGATATTTTTTTGTACAGATGTCACAAGCAGTTTAGTGGTATTATAAGTTTTACAAATATTCAATTGATAAAACACCAATGAATATTCAGTAAGTATTGAGTATTTTATCAAAAAAAAAAAAAAAAAAAAAAAGATAAAACACCTAATATTTATGGCTTATATTTTATTTGTATAAAAGAAATAATAATTCAGTATGAAAGACATAATTTGATGATTTGATGGTATCTTAAATAAATTAAGGTATTTTATAGGTAAATTTTACCTATAAAATTAACAGTACCTCCCTGGAAGCATAGCATAATACAATGCTCGTATGCTATAATATAGGTTTTTATTATTTTTTTATTATTTTATAGTTTTTTATTATTATGCTATATTATAGTTTTTTTGCAGGAATAAGTAGGTAGAGGTGACACGCAGTTCTTCCGTACCTTGAAACGTAAAATTCAGGCACAATTCGATTATATTTTGACTACTTTTGAAAGTGTTTACCTAGGTCAAGAACATCAAAAAAGTAAAAAACTCAATATCCAAATATTAAAACTTGATGCCTAAAATCGAAATACGCCAACTCTTCTGAATATAAAGAATATCCTCATATGTTGCAAAGTAAAACAAAGGTTTCAAGACCAAGAACGCTAAAATAAGTTCATTTTTGTGCCCAGGAAAAAATAAATAGAAAACACTAAAAATGCAAATGTATTTGAAGTACTGTGAGTTATCCAAATTTTGATTAAACAGGGTGTGAGTCATGACGAGACAAACATTTCAGTTCAAGAAATTTGAAAAAACTTAATTGATGAACCTAAATTGAGGGAGCTATGGCCATTTTTGTAAAATATTTATTGTTGTAAATGTGTATAAGTAAAAGTTTTTTCTGTATCTCCGTTCCTATTGTATTTTAGGGCGATCACAATTTACAATCCATATTTACAGCGTAAATGGAAGTAAAAATAAATTTTTCTTCAGACTGTGGAGACTCGTTAGTGACTGCCCTTGAGCTGCCACTGGAAACGACCAATCCTTTTTTCGAAGGTGGTAATTTCGCCTTCGGCGAGGGCCGAATCGAGTAACCTTACGGTATTTAATGTTAACCATTTTATTGGAACGATTTCAGCCTCGATTGACCTTGTCCACGTCGCTTCGGCGAAGTAGAAATTTCAATCTGCTCCAGGCGCCTACGAGATGCCCCTTACTGCTGACATCAGCTTATTTCAGTTCGGAAAACGGCAGCGAGGAAATTTAGCTTCCCTTAGATGAAACCCTTTCCTCAGTTGACCTTTCTATCGCGTCAACGGCGAGACAGATCACCTTTCAGCTTGTAACTTGCCACCAGACCTGCTAACCGCCACCTAACCTTCAATCTGCCTTAGATGTTAACGTCTCCCTTTTCGAAGACGTCGGACGGATTTATGGGGTGGCGAAATACCTCGAACTATTGGCGCGGATTGGCATTCCGTCGGTAACATCCAGGGAATGAGGCGTTAAGTTGGAGAAATAGTATCCACGTTTTTTCGCCGAAATTGAACGATGAAATTTGGGTTATTTCTTTACAACAATTACCTACCTCTTCAGAGCGGGCTAATTTGAAAAATGGACCGATAAAAATTGATTTAACCCCTTTACTTCCTATTCCAATGGGATCAATAGATAGCAAAAATAAATTCCACGGGCGACGAGAATGGGATCCCGAATACTTGAACCCCAAAATAACGATACCTTAAAGCACGAAAGGGTCCCAAAATATCGATTTCGAGATTTCGGCACCGGAATAATCTACTCATCAGGACCTATCGACCGCTCCAAGAATCATGATCCTTTTACCTATTTTTGGGGACAAAAAACGATTAAATAGAAAAACGACAAATATTTAAAGAGCGTTTATCTCGGAAGCGTTAAGTGCTACCAAACTTCTGGTTAAACGAGGTTGTAGATTTTGGCCGGACAAACATTTTTTACTTAGCGAATTTTTTTACGAAATTGAAAACTACGGGAGAAATCTTTATTTTTGTAAATTGATCGAAAACTTATTTTGAATTTTTCTCATTATGCCATCAACTTCTAGTGTCAGTATTCGTTTGAGTTTCATACTGAGCTTGAGTTCATTTCTTTCGACCTTTGAGTTTGAGTATCAAGTTGAATTACTGTTTCAGTTTCAGCTTGAGTTTCATTTTCAGATTCAGCTTGAGTATCAGTTTTAGTCTTGGTTTCAGTTTGAGTTTACTGAAAAACTCAAACTGATACTAAAAGTTTTAGTTCAGATTGAGTTTCAGTTTGATTATGAGTTTCAATTCGATTATGAGTTTCAGTTTGATTATGAGTTTAATTTTGGATATCAACTCAAGTTTGAATATCAGTAGGATTTTCAGTTTCAGTTAGATTGTCAGTACTTATCAGTTCGAGTGAGGTACTGTATCAGTATGTATCCGTTTTGGTTTTTGTTTGTGTAGGTATCAGTTTAATGAGTATCAGTTTAAGTTTGCGTCTCAGTTTGAGTTCTTTTGGCATGGATAATTCGCACGTGCAATGCATAATAGCTTTTCCTGGTCGAATTTTTCAAAACATAGAAATATCGGCCAATACCTGGCTCAGGTCGGCATAATATGCCATATTTTCAAAACAAAGTTTTGAAAATATCTCGATTAGTCATAAAAATGCTATGAAATCCGAACATCGGCATAGGTAATTTTAAAATAATCGTTACTCAGAAGCATCTAGACATAAAATGAAGGAACCGGCTATTAAATTTGGCGAGCTTCGCATTTATTCAGAATCCGCAACCGCGCGGCCCTCCGCCGGGCGGCTGCGGGAGGAAATGAAAAACAATAAATCCCCGCCCGACCAGACGGCGAGGACATTTTCACGAAGTTGCGCACCTACGGTATTTCAAGGAAGAGCGAGCGTTTCGATCCGAAGACACCCGATAGATCATAGCCGCCCGTGCGTTAGATACGCCCTTTATCTCGAGGGCGGCTCCATTTTTGCCGCATTCGCGGATCGAAGGTGGGGCAAACGGAAAAATCCAAGAGCCCGACGGCTTTTGAATAACTTCTCGGATCGGGACGTCGAAGTTTTCGAATAAATCCGCGCTCCTCCGACTTGTAATTGGAGATTCCGCCCGGCAGGAGCTGCCCTTATTAAAGTTGCGCCCGAGTTTGAGCGCCCATGCGTGAAAGATACATATTTTATTATGTATGGAACGACCCGAATATATTTTCGAACAAAACTAATTCCGCGAGCGGATTTCCGTCCGCTGGGCGGATGCTAGACATTTTTTTCACCGTCGAATTCGGCGAGTTTTCGAACAATTTCCCGGAAATCCGAACGAATAATAATTTTTTTTTATTAATTGTTCTGTTTCAGTTGAGCAACGACATCGGCTACGTTCTCTACTCGGCCCTCGGCTCGTTCTACATCCCCAGCTGCATAATGGTGTTCGTCTACATCCGGATCTACTACGCGGCCAAGGCCCGGGCGCGGCGGGGCATCCGCAAGCCGCCGCCGCGGCCCAAGGCGACCGAGAAGGATACGTCGTTCAGTAAAAAGCGGGGCGAGCCCGCCGGCAGTCCCGTCGACAAGAATTCCAACAGCCCCGTCGCCGTGACGGTCGAGAAGCCGGCGATACCCGTCGTCACGTGCGACTTCGCGTCCGACATCTCGACGTCGGACAATGTCGACATGCCCGAGACGGGCAAGGAGACGTTGCAAGTGAGCGTGAGTATCGATTTTTTCGCTTTTTTTGTTATTTTAAATTATTTTTTTAAATATTTTAAATTGAAAATATTATTTAAATATTTAAATGTTTAAAGAATATTAAATATTATTTTTAAAAAATAATTTTTAAATATTTTTTTAAACACCTGCTTTAAATTAAAAATATTATTTAAATGTTTAAAAAATATTTAAATAATATTGAAAAAGTATTAAATAATATTTAAAAAAAAATGTTGCAGGTGCTGAAACTGCCGCAACAATCGTCGCTGACGCCGAACGTGACGTTCAAAGGGAGCACGCTCTCCGTGAACGGCGACCTGGCGGCGGCGATGTCGCGCAACAGGGCGCCCAGCGTCGGCATCGACCCAGACATGGTGTCCGAGTTCGACCCGTCGTCGAGCGATTCGGGCGTCGTCTCGCGCTGCGCCGTCGTCAAGCCGCTCAAGCTGCGGCTCTGCAAGCCGATATTCGGCCGGAAAAGTTCCAAGGCGAAGCGCGAAGTGATCGATATCGGGCGGATAACGGGGAGCTCGCAGGAGATCGCGTCCGCCGGAGCGCCGGACGTGCCGAAAGTCGTGAAGCCGCGGGATCCGGAGCGCGAGAAGCGGCGGATCGCTCGGAAGAAGGAGAAGCGGGCGACGCTCATCCTCGGATTGATCATGGGCTCGTTCATCGCCTGCTGGCTCCCCTTCTTCTTCCTCTACATTCTGACTCCGATGTGCTCCATCTGCGACATTCCGGATTTCGCGTTCGCCGTCGCCTTCTGGCTCGGCTACATGAACTCGGCCCTCAATCCGGTCATATACACGATATTCAACAAGGATTTCAGGCGGGCCTTCCGCCGGATATTGTTCAAATGATGCTTCCCTCCGCACCCGGATCGGTAAAAGGGCCCGAGGCCGTAGGACGATACGGTGACCCTCCGAACTTTACGGTTGTACCATAAATAAATTCGATTTTATAATAAAAATCAAAACATCTACCTACGCTAAGGTTGTAAATAGAAATTTTAATGCCGTTCGACAATTTCAATTTCGGCCCAAAATTTAGTGCGCGGTTTCGTGCGCAGGATTTTTGGCGTTGTGAAAATCTTACGCCTCTTACGACAGCCGGACGCCGCAACTTCACTGGTGTTCGTTAGAACGTTAATTTTCTTTTCTTTAGTCAAGTACAAATTCTTGATAATACCTAGCAGGTATTTAATTTTTTGACCCCTGTCTTTTTACTGTATTTTTTTTCAAAATTGATGATTGTTTTAAACTCAAAAATTTCCAATACTGAATAACTTCGAGCAAGGATTAAAACTTTTTTGACAACTTTTTCAAAATATTTTTTTATTCGAGTTTTCTATTTCAAATTCTTATATATTGAAACATTTTCGACATAGGTACTTAATATCTTAAAAATGGGTTAGAATTCTTTCAAATGTTTCCCTTTTCAATCTCTTTGACATTCGTGTTTAAAATTGTTGTTAAATTTAAAATTTTTATTTGTCCGGTTGACATCAGTGAAGTTGCGGCGGCGAAATGAACTATTTTTCTCCTCGTTTCAACTGTAAATTTTCCGCCGTGAAATCTCTCCGTTTCACGCGCGAAAGGTGAAAAAAAAGAAATATTATTAGAATGTAAAAAAATTTTAACTCTTGATAAGCGTTTTCTGTGATATCGCGGAACACTCCCTTCGAAATGGATTATTGTACCACTGTGATACGTGAGTGCGACATTTCCTCCCCGTTTTAGACCCCCGTCTGTCAGTGTACATTTTACAAATTAGCGAGAAAAAATGTTAGTCCAATGTTTATGTTTTTCGAGGTATTTCGACGGCCTGTTCTACGGAAGGCGTGAGATTTGATTTTCATTTTCATTTTTTATATTGTTTTATTATATAATATTTAAATAATTAATTTCAATTTTGAATTATTGAAGTGAAAAAAAAAATATTTTTTTACATAATTGATTAAAATTAATTTTTTGACATAAGTGGTTTTGCAATTTAAACTTGGATTTGAAATTCTTTCTCATGAACGAGAACAGTTTTCCGAAAATCGCAAGAATGCAGTACCTAACGGTACCTACGTGGAACATTATTGTGTGCCGTAATTTGACATAATTTTATTTCAACTAGGTACCACAGGTTCACCGGATTTTTTTCAAAAATGAAGTCAGTATCAGATTCTGACTTAGATTAGATTCTAATGAAAGAGGAGGATATTTTCTGAACCAGTTTTTACTTCCCATTATCGATTTTATTACAGAAAGTAATCAATTCACTTAAATTCTCAAAAATTAATTTTTAAATGTAAATTAATTGTACGAGTAAAAATCAGTTAATTAATAAGCGAATGAGGACTCACATATTGAGTCAACACCTTTTTTCTCCTGTAGTCCTCAAATTTTCTAATTTTTCATTATTTTTTTACCATCAAATAATTTAGAAATTATTATCATAATAATTTGAAATGTCACTTGATCGGCGCACTCGTCACCATTTGACACTGATTTTCCAAAATTTCATTTCGTAGCAGCAGCATTGTTGCAGTAGCATTTTTTCCTTTACTTATTTTGCCCAATAACTTTTTTCTAGGCTAATAAAAAAATAGTTAATTATTTTCCCGGGTTAATTCATTTTGGATCCATCAATTTTTCAATAAGCCATTCGAGAAGTTGAGTGGAAGAAGTTTTTTTTTTCCCTTTTCTTCTTATTTTAAATAATTTAATAATTTAATTATTAACGTTTTCCGTAGAGCAGCCCTTATATCCCGCTGAGTTCTTGTTGAATTTCCGTTCGCGTAACATATATCTTGTTGTTATTGTAACCTGTATTGCTAAGCACTGTTGGAATTTGATTAGATGTCTCCTGAAACGCATTACATAAGTTGTCAATGTAATGGATACATGAGTAGCGATGTGAAATGAGCGGAAAACACGTAACCTTCAGTTAGGAAAATTGGATAAGGCGTTTCCTAGGTTAGTTGAATAATTCAAAATAATTTTCCCCGCGCGGCGCTACTAATTGCTGGAACAATCATGAACGTTTTTCAAAAAAGCGAATTTCCGAAGTTTAACGATTGGAACTTTACGAAAACGGTACGCAATTTCGTTCGTCTGTTACGATGAATGTTTAATATTGAGCCTCTCCAACTATTTCAATGTTTTTTTTTATTTCGAAATTTCCAAGGCAAATTTCATTTTTTAGGACCTTTTAATGGAAATTTTTATTTATTATTTTTTTTACAGATAACTCTGAAGCTAATTTCACCATTGGCACCCCTTATGAGGGGAAAATGCAGTATATCAACCAAAATGAATTGAGACCCAAAAATTTTGAATTATTGTGAAATTTTGCACATTTAATGTGAACCTAAAAACGAACAAGAATTTCACAAAAGAAAAATAAAATCTTAAGCTTGTCTATTAATTATTTAAAAATGTATTAAAGAGGATATGAAAAAGTTCTGAAAATTTCAATTTTCTAAGCATTCAGATTTTCATTAAAAATTGAAAATTCGATTAAAAATAATAACAAATTTTATTTACGGCGTGAATCATTATATTCGTGCGATTTTGGCGTGAGCTTAAAAAATAAATTTAGAGGCTCACGATCAATTTGAAAATGTATAAAAAAAAGTTATTTGCCTTGAAAATTTCAAATTTTTATTATTGTTTCAGAAAAATTCAAATTTTTGTTTCATTTTGGAGTAATAATTATTGGAAACGGTAAAAAACGAAATCGTAAATTTAACGATCATTGTGAAATATGACAAACAATTGTTTCTGAAGCAGGCGTAAAAATTTTGAAAAAAATCAGGTTAAATTATAATTTAGTTTTGGAGTTAGGCCGGTCAAATAGGAGAAATTGCTGCTAGCGCCATTCGACTCAAAATGGCATTTAAACTGGTATATTAATTTTATTATTTTATTTATTTTTTTTAATTGCTACAAATATATCTCGGCTTTTTCCTGATTTGAGGTTTTGTCCAACATTTTTATTTTTTTTTTTAACATACTGACATAACTGTCTAAATTTATCGGAAAAAAATTCAAAAACATACCCAAGTGATCAACGGCAATTTTTCATTTGACCGGCCTAAAATCCCAAAAATCGAACGCTGGAAACCGAAATTTTTTCGAAAATAATAAATTTGCCACGGGTATTTCAGAAATCGCAAACAAGTAAACGCCGAACTTTTCATTAGCTAGTAGCAGAATTTGAATTTTTTTGAAAAATCGATACGCGCGCCATTCCGCTTGAAAAAGGAGGAAATTTAAAATTCACGTCGGCCGTATTGAATCGAAATAATTTCCAAGGGACCACAAGTCAGAACGAAGCTGGAGGTTGTGTGTACGTTTCAATGTTTTTCACGTAAGTACCTGAAAATAACCGCCCTTCATTGAAGTGTTATGTTGTTACTTTGCGTCCTCATTGCGTTGTAAATTGTTTAAACAACGTGCCCTTTCATTGCGCGATCTAAGGTATAAGGATAATTTTTAAGGTGTTTTAGAAATCAACAATTTAAACGTTTCGTGCCTTCATTTTCCAATAAATCGCCATTTATTTCGAAAAACAATTATCGTAAACTCCCGATTCTTCCTCGAATTTTTAATTTAAATTCTCGAAGTAACTCAAATCTTCCTGTAGCCAGGATTTAGTAAAAACGTTTCAGGACTTCCTGTAAAGCTGGGTGAAGTAGTTACCTACTTAATTGTTACCCTGGTAGAAAATGAGTAATCAAAATAAAAATTATTGTATTCTATTGACAATTTCTTTATTTTTTCGGGTCAATTCAATGTCAAATACAATTATGTTGTCAATTTAAAAATTGTTTTGGGCATTACTCGTAAAATGTCTCCCATTGGGCTGTAAAGTTGCAGATACTGGAGTGCCAGATACTTTTTTCAGTCCTTAGCTAGTTCGAAAAAATCTAATTTTATTTAAGATTTTAAAATTTTAGATTTTTTAAGATTAAAAAAATTTTAAAAATAAAAATACTCTGTGTTTTTAATGGAAGGAAACATTAAAAAACAAACATAAATACCTATTCATTTCCTGCCTTTTGATTCTATGCACTGAAGGGAATGGAACCAAATATTGTGATGGAACTATCGATATTTTGAACAAAACTATCGATTGTGCAGTTGTTAATTCATTAATACTAATGTTTCGATGTATGTAATGATTTTTTGTATCGTAAGCGTTGGTTGGATTATCAAATCGATTATTAAAAATCGATATTAGTAAAATTTAATTTACAATAATCGAGTCCTCGACAATTTTTGTGACAATTTTGACCACTGATTCCCGACTTGGAAATTGTTGAAACTTCCAGTATCTGACGCATTGCAGCTACAAATGGAAATTATTCCCAGACAGCTCCCATTTTGTGTATTTCGTGAATTACGATCACCAAGATTCTCTTATTTGTAATTTAAATTAGCCGATTAATCTCGGAAGCGTATGAAGTTACCTATTATGGATAATTCGATCAATTATTGTAGTTGAAGTCTAAAAACGAAGGCACAACTGGTTTCCTGTTCTTTGCAATTGATTTTTTATGTTATGACAATTGATTTATGGCATGCTGAATAAGGTGAATTGTGAACGCTAAAAATGATTCAACTGCCGGTATACGATTTCACTTTTTACACGGTAATTATATTATTTCTTGTTACTTTATTGAGATTTTTTTCCAGCAATAATGAATATAATGATATTTTATTTTATTTATTATTGTTTAAGATTGAAGGAATCCGTCCTGAAATTAGGTTGTCTTTTCTTTCATTTTCTCGATTGAAAAAATCGTGTCAATTTTTTAAGATTTAATTATTTAAATCATTTTTTAATGAATAAAAAAAAATCTGGTATGATTTACGATAGAAATAATGCTTTTTTATTATATTATTATAAGTAATCATTTTTATCAATGATTTATAATGCGAATCGGCTAGGTTACATATTTTCAAAATTCAGCAATATTTTGCCCCAACTTTTCGTGTGTTTAGCAAAAATGTAATTCTAAAACCGTAAGCAAAAAATAATGAAAAAAGAAAACTAATTTTAATGCAGTGGCTACTTCTATAATATAATATAATTTTGACAAAAATTGATGACTGTAAAAATGGCAAAAAAAAAAATGCAAAACACTTCAAAAAATAAAAGGAAAATGAATAAGGAAAAAATCTCATACAAACCAACGATTACCAGGTAGCGTCCTATTTTTCGTAATAAACAAATTATTTATTTCTGATTTATTTTCCAAGAAATAATTTGTTGTCAAAAAAGATGTTAACTTAAAAAATTTTTTTCTTCATTTTGCCATCGTATACCGACAGTTGAATTATAACTCAGGTGTGGAGCCAATGAAATGAGTCGAGCCGACTCGGTCTAATACTCTGGGCACATAATTGCATTTACATTACCCATTTGACAATTAATTGTTGTAAATAAATTTTCTAAACGCGGAACGAGGATTTCGAAGAGTCGATAATTTGGGAATTTTCCTTTCACTTGGTCCTCGATAATTGCGGATTACCCTCAATAATTACAATTTTAGAGCGAGGAATTCTTTTCCCCCGATAAATTGTCGAATGCCTTATTGTAATTTGTGAATGTGGTTCGTCACTAGTTCCAAAATAACAATAATGTACCTATATATGTCTAGTATCGCGTCAACTGTGTAAATAAACTCAACTCGGATCGGAATTTGCGAAAAATTGAATTACCTAACACAAAAATTTACAATGCGATGTATATAGGGGTTGTCTTCCACAAAAATTGTGAGAAATTCTAAGTTGAAGTAGTGAAAATATTCGTACAACTACCTAACTTAGAGAGTGGCGTTGTTTGTTCTTTTTCCCATTTTTCGTACAACTAACAAAACGAGATAATATACTCGATTGCAGTATTCGACACTTATTCTATGTAAAATAAATTTGAAGGAAAAAAATCGTAGTCCATTCGTCAATATGCTATTCAATCCTTTCAAGAATTTTAACGCTAGTCATTTTTCGATATCCCCTCATCTCATTTTTTGGCGAACGAAACAATATGGTTACACCAATTTTTGATACGACTAACCGAAAACGTAGGTTGAGAGTGGGACCTTGTGAGTCTCCAATTTCCAGCGATTCGCTCTCGTTTGAAATTCTAAATGGACAAATTCGTTCTCTAGAGTAGTGATATAACGTTACCACACAATCTAACTCTGACAAGGGAGGAAAAAAAATTATTTATTATAAGACCTGTAATATAATTGTAATTAATTGTAAATCACGGACTTTCGTATGGTGGAAATTTCATTTTGACAAATTACGTATTATATCTCATGTTATTATACAATTACGCATGTAATATCTATCCAAATGTAATATAAAAGTGATGCTGTTTTATTCGAATAGTGAATAATAATTACTCCAAAAATTCGTGGCTGATCGAAGGTACATCTTTTTTTCTAATCGTTTCAATTCCTCATTTGAATTTCGTAAAAAAACATAGCCAGACAGAGTTTGATTTTTCGAGGACAATTTTTGCGGTGGCCAAACACAACGAAATTGCCAGAATAAATGATTAAAGAATGCATTTTGTTTATTTTCCCCCTCAATTGCTGGACGAAGAGGTTCTCCAATTCGTGCTGGAAACAACAGAACTTCAACCCAAAATCGACTTTCAGGTAGAGAAACAACTCGACAAAAACCATTCGGGTCTGAATTCAATCTGAAACTCAGCACGCCATTGAATCTGAAGATTTCAAGAAATACCTGCACGCCAACTCAATACCTTTAAAAAAAAGATTTTTTGAATACCACCGTTGTCATAGAAACCACCGTTGTCATGGCAACCACCGTTGTCATGGCAACCACCGTTGTCATGGCAACCACCGTTGTCATGGCAACCACCGTTGTCATGGCAACCACCGTTGTCATGGCAACCACCGTTGTCATGGCAACCACCGTTGTCATGGCAACCACAGTTGTCATGGCAACCACAGTTGTCATGGAGACCACCATTATCATGGGAACTACCGTTGTCATGGCAACCACCGTTGTTATGGCAACCACAGTTGTCATGGCAACTACAGTTGTCATGGCAACCACAGTTGTCATGGCAACCACCGTTGTCATAGCAACCACAGTTGTTATGGAAACCAACGTTGTCATAGCAACCACCGTTGTCATGGAACCCAACGTTGTCATGGCAACCATAGTTGTCATGGCAACCACCGTTGTCATGGCAACCACCGTTGTCATGGCAACCACAGTTGTCATGGCAACCACAGTTGTCATGGCAACCACAGTTGTCTTGGCAACCACAGTTGTCATGGCAACCACAGTTGTCATGGAGACCACCATTATCATGGGAACTACCGTTGTCATGGCAACCACCGTTGTTATGGCAACCACAGTTGTCATGGCAACCACAGTTGTCATGGCAACTACAGTTGTCATGGCAACCACAGTTGTCATGGCAACCACAGTTGTCATGGCAACCACCGTTGTCATGGCAACCACAGTTGTTATGGAAACCAACGTTGTCATAGCAACCACCGTTGTCATGGAAACCAACGTTGTCATGGCAACTACAGTTGTCATGGCAACCACCGTTGTCATTGCGACCACCGTTGTCATGGCAACCACTGTTGTCATGGCAACTACCGTTGTCATAGAAACCACCGTTGTCATGGCAACCTCCGTTGCTATGGAAACCGTCGTTGCTATAGAAACCGTTGTTGTCATGGCAATGATCGTTGCCAAAGAATCCGCCGTTGTCGTAACTTAGCTATGGAAACCGTTTTTTCTTTTTTTTTGCTCTATTTCAGTAAAATTTGTCGGGCTGTTGTACTGTAAACGCGGCGGAATTTTCGCAAGGACGGAAAGCCGGGGACCGAGGAAAATTTTTCGCCATCCGCGATGAACCCGGCGCGGCGGGGGGTGGGAAATTAATTTTCCAAAGGGAAACGCTCCGAGATGGAGGTTTGTAATTTATTAAAGCCGGTCTAACCGAGTCCTCGGTCCTGAATAGTTTTCTGAGAGGTTATTTTCCCCGGCTATCTCCAGGAGCGGAGGAGTCACAAAGGCGCATCAGGTATGCAAGTAACGCGGCGGCTCGCCGGCTTTAAAAATACGCGGATCGCTTTTTATGGAGCGCGCGCAAATGCGGGCCGTTCCCTTTTCGCCGAGAGTTGAGCGGAAACGACTCCGAAGTCGGCTTGTGCGCCGCTTTTGCGGCTTCCGAGGGCCGCCCGGCATAAGCCGTGTGACCTATGAATATTTCAAGAATATTCATTGCAATAAAAACTTTGTGCCGAACGCAGACGTTAAAAATGTTCGTAAAACAGACCTGAAAACTTTATTTTCCAGTTTGAGGACAAGTTCGATTGAAATTCGACAGAATTTTTTATCATTTAGTTTTATTACTTTTACCTACTTAAAAAATTAATTACTTCGAATAATTCGACATTTATTATCATTACTGGAGCACCCCAGAATCACATTAATTGTTTCGGTTAAAATTTAAACGTTAAAAACGTTTAATGTTTTAATTATTATCTAATGTTTAATGGTTTAATGATCATTTTTAATTTAATGTTTTGGTGAAACAAATTGATTTTTCTGGAATCTAGAAAACATTTAGTTCCCAAAACACGATTTTTGGATGGATTCTATTCATTCTCTGATCGCATCACCACAATTATTATTCAACAGTTTATCGCCAAATACCTACGTGAGGTATCGAATAAAAAATTGGTACTTTGCCAAGGCGGATAGCGGTCACTCCAATGGGAAAAAAGTGAATTGTATCATTTTTGATAAAACCATCAACCGAAATGTCCCTGAGGAAAATTATTCGGGAAAAACAAGATAAAATTTTTGAACCGAAGCGTATAAATCTAGTGTCCGACTTCATAGTGACCGAGATAAGTCCTCCTCTCAAAGAGGCCTTATCCCATTGATTGAGTGCGAGAGAATCGTTTAAGTTCGATGAAAAATTATGAGATCGCACATTGGAACTACTCCAATTTCCCCTTTTTATTCTGTACAAAAAATGTATTTCTACAAAACTTATGAAAAACCGATTAGCGTTAAATTCTGAAAGTTTTAGATCCTTCGTTAGGTAGTTTTCAAGCCAATGCATGCCAAAAAAGAGAGTTTTAATAAGGGAGGTTTATTGTAAAGGTAATAGATACATATTCAATGATTTTGATATTTGAATGACGGTTAAAAAAATTCCTTAAACTCACAGGTACGAACTCAAAAAGCTAACTATTTATTTGCCCAATAATATTCGCTCGATTTCCATAAAAGTCAAAATTAGTGCAGTAGAACGCCCTTGAATCGGTCTCAGATAAAACAAAACAAAAAAACCTAGAGGCAAACATATTTTATTTAAACTTAAGGGAAAATGCTTTAAAAATTCAGTTCATCTATTTTTAGTGTTCCAATTCCTTCGGTACATTCGAAATTGGACAAAATCAGAAACAAACCGAATAATGATTAAGTAGGAGAAAAAGGGGGATTTGGCGTATCAGTTCTTATCACTGACGTCATCCCCCGCCCCTCCCGCCTATGGGTCTTCAAAGTGACGTCATCCCCTCCCCCTCCCGCCTATTGATTTCTGACCAGCCCACCCGTTCTGTTGTGACGTCAGAGGTATTTCTCCTGCCAGGCTGTTAGACTGACGTCATCCCCCACCCCTCCCGCCTATTGATTCCTGACCAGCCCTAACGTTCTGTTGTGACGTCAGAGGTATCAGCAGTTATGTGACGTCAGAGGGGGGTAACCTCGACCCCCCTCCAGCCCAAAGGTTATCCCCAGGCCGTTGGTAACCTTCCCCAGTAGAACAGTGTTGCCAACATGTTAGAGCTGATGACGCAGTGCTGCCAACCCCCCTCCACTCTCACATTGTTGTTGTTGTACGTTTTTGTCCTTATCATTGGCCATGGTGTACATATATTGTTTTTAACCCCCGTTTTTATCGAATTTTTCCCCCGATGCTACCTACCTCGACGCTAGCGCTCCAAGCGGATATTCATCGTACTAGGGGTCCACCACGTTGCAGTATTTTTTTTCCTAACCTGATCACCCCACCCTAGGATAGTGGTACCAACAGCTGTGAGCTGATGACGTAGTGCTGCCGCCATTCCTATCAGCTTTGTTGTACGTTTTTTTGTCCTTATCATTAGTCATGGTGCACATATATTGATTTTTATCGAATTTTTCCTCCGATGCTACCTACCTCGACGCTAGCGCCCCAAGCGGACATTCATCGTACTAGGGGGGGAGGGGTCCACGTTGCAGTCTTTTTTCCTAACCTGATCACCCCACCCCCTGGCCTCGGATAGTGGTACCAACAGCTGTGAGCTGATGACGTATGCTGTCGCAGCTTTGTTGTTGTGCGGTTTTTGTCCTTATCAGTAGCCATGGTGTACATATATTGTTTTTTATCCCCCTACCCCTTTATTTATCGAATTTAATTAAGGTTACCCACGTCGACGCTAGCGCTACCTAGCGGTCATTCATCGTACTAGGGGGGGAGGGGTCCACGTTGCAGTCTTTTTTCCTAACCTGATCACCCCACCCCCCTGGCCTCGGATAGTGGTACCAACAGCTGTGAGCTGATGACGTATGCTGTCGCAGCTTTGTTGTTGTGCGGTTTTTGTCCTTATCAGTAGCCATGGTGTACATATATTGTTTTTTATCCCCCTACCCCTTTATTTATCGAATTTAATTAAGGTTACCCACGTCGACGCTAGCGCTACCTAGCGGTCATTCATCGTACTAGGGATGCCACGATGCAGTCGGTTTCCTAACCTGTTTCTGTATTTCTTCCCAGGACAGTGTTACCAACCAACCCAAGGTTGCCACCCCCACCCGTCCTTAGCATTTCGTCCAGCTTGATAGCCGTTGGCAGACATACCTTATTTTTTTTCTACCACATTTACCTAGTGCGACAGTAGCGCGATCTAGCGACGCCTCCATGATACTACCCTCTCCCTAGCGCCATCTAGCGTTTGATCGAGCTACTAACCATGCTAGGTGAAACAACACGTGGCAGGGTGCTGACGTCAGCGTCTTTCGTTAGCCGCCGCCGTAAACCTGTTCAAGTGTATATTCCAAGAATTTCCCAGCGTCATGTTCAGGTTAGACCCCCCTCCCTACGTACTGGATTTTTTGTGGAGAGGGGTACAGATCATCGACAGACCAGATATTCAACGACCAGCAACGAGATATCATCTCTCTCCGCATCAACTACTGTGAGTAAAATAATTCAGTCTTCATCTCTGGCTAATCATTCATCAGCTATTTATAGCATATATCTAACTCCTAAACGTTTTTTAATGTTTTCTCAATTTTCCAGATGGACTCGTCATCTCTCCTTCTCCAAAAAATTCAAAAATCAGCAGCTGTGATCGAGCTTCGATCTTTGGACTCTCTACAGCTAGAAACTCCGTACATGGTGATGAAATTGGTCTGGACTGACACCAAGTTCGGACCTGCTGTTCAAGCTCATCTTCAAGAGCTTACAGACGGACAGCGCTTTGGTGGTGGTGGGGACACTTTTCGGGTGTTCCTTCCAAGAAGAATCGGTCAGAATCTTTCCGAAGCTGAGGTGGAGAAATATAATGAATCAAACGCCTTCTTCACTATGGTCTATCGAGGGAAATTGGGGAATGCTTTTCTTGTTGATTTCTTCTAAGATATTCAGTTGAATGAACTTTGTATTCCATTAAAAATGTAATAAACGAAAAAAAAAGAGGAGTGCGCAGGGTATATCAATATCTTTCAATATTTCCAATTTTACACCCGTTTTCTTCAACATCGCCTCCCAGAAAAAACCAGGCGATGTAAAGTGCCAAGCAGGATCTAAACCATACTGAGCCCTACTAATACCTCTATAGCTTTCGAACACATCAGCTAAAAGAACTATATCGGTTTTCAGGTATAATAAGGTGTATTCCATCATGGTACCAATATTGAAACGCCTCCAAACTGTATGAGCATGATTGAAGTCTGCCTCAGAAATGTGCTCCAATGTTAGGTCCGAGTAAAAGGTTTCTCTAGGGGGTAGTGATGTTTCCTCCAGAACTTCCCAATTGCTAATATACGTATAGGGGTATACCCCTTTTCTTAGCAAAAGTTGACGGCAGTCATCATCTGGGAACATACTCGTCATTTCTGGAAATTCCGTCAAAGTATCGACCAGCTTGCCTAGGGCTGACGAAAGAAAACGGTATGAGTCTAAAAATCGAGCTTTAATTTTGCAATTTTTGAATGATTTAGAAAAACTAATGTAATTTTCGGATGACTTTGAAATGACATCTATCTCCCCTTCATGTAAATGTAATTTGCGAACTAAGAAATGCCCGTCATACCCTGACAGATTGTGAAAGAAAACG
Source organism: Nesidiocoris tenuis (assembly GCA_036186465.1). Lineage (NCBI taxonomy): Eukaryota > Metazoa > Arthropoda > Insecta > Hemiptera > Miridae > Nesidiocoris > Nesidiocoris tenuis. The sequence continues at coordinate 12,848,910 of AP028915.1, read as the reverse complement.
GGGACGAAGTGAGGTAACTTGAGCTGTAGGTTGCAATCCGCACAAAGGGAGGCTCTAAACCTACCATCAAGATGGTCATGATCAGCTACCTTTGTTACATCATCATCGTCAAACCGCTTAGAGCAAATTTCGCATTCAGTGGCTGCATCATGCTTGGCTCGAGATTCAGGGGTCCAGTGCAAAGGGATATTTGTTCGATACACCAACTCAACAGTTAGACAAATATCTTTCAATGTATCCATGAACCTATCCAAACAATCTGGACCACTGAATGTGATCAATTTGCTCTCAATCAAGTCAGGGTAGTACGACTTAACATACATACCTGCACAAGTTGGCACGTGAACGTCTTTGTCCACTGTCCACGAACAGTCATCGCCGGTGTTATCGGTGGCTGATTGTGACAGTGGACGGAGCAGACATTCGATGTCAGCGTAAATTACCACTGGTACAGGTATGTTATGTTTTATATTTTTAAACTGAATAAAGTCACTCTTAGGAAACTCATACCGGCAAGGAGCAAATTTGAGGCAGAACTTTTCATGTTCTCTGAGTTGCTGTAAGGCTGGTTTACCGATGCGACCTACGCTGTACGTCTTGAAACAACGCATACACATCTCGTGCCTAGTACGATGGCTATTGATTTGGTTATGAGTTAACCTGAACAGGTCTCTAATAAAACAATAATGATCATTGTCCCCTGAACGCAAATACAACAAGTTGATATGAGACAACGTGTTGATACCATTTACGATCGGAGATATCCTCAGAGGATACACTGAATTTTTATCATCTAAACCATAAACATTAACACTAACATGATTAACCCTTTCAAATTTAATAATATCCCTAACTTTAACTGGAAACGTCAAATTCGAAAAGCTGTATGTTGATGACAACTGATTGTAGAAATCAGGGCGATTAGTGTTCGATTGCCCCGCGGTTGTAAGCGAACCTAGAATCGCGTATTTGAAACAATAATCGTCCTGATTCACTACATTCAGCACAGCAAATCTGTTTTTGACGCATGTCGGAAGAGGAATGTATGATCTTCCTTTTAATGGATGGAATTTGGACACTTTCAACAATATACCTCTGATTGATGACAATGCCCATCCAGATCCTTTTTTTTCAAACGACTCCAATTCAGCTAATAAGGATTCAAAACATTCCCATATCAAATCCCCAACATCATCGCATGAATATATGTTACGTGTTGTTGTTTTGAAATTCGCTAATAAGATATTAGAATCATCATCACCAGGCTTCGTAAAGGTGCATTCCAACCACAAAGAAAATTTTAAATTCTTCCACTGAGCTATGTATGAATTTATGGTTCCAATGAGAACATGCATAATGGTTAATAGGAAAAATTCTACTGTTTTGAGACAGTTAAGGTTGTGAAAATAGATATCGGCCGCTACATCTCCTAATCTTAAAACTACTTCACCAAAACGCCCTGGCGCTGTTGATAGGTTCGCCCCCCACGCATACCTATTTCCCACCCGGTTCACGCTGTTGTTTGAACTAATGTGGTCGGTGTGGAAGATTACGGAGGGGCGCTGTTGAGCTGATGAGGAGGAGGAGGAGGATGGTCTGGCGTATGAGTGATCCATCGTTGTATTAAAATAAGTACGCAAAAACTATCTGCAAAAAAAAAAAATATATATATATTTTTTGAATATCTATACAAAACGTAATTCCTTAATTAAACAATACTGCATTATTTTAGTATCTCTGAACATTGCCGCTGACAGGAGTATATGATATAAGCTTATCATATACAATGATGGCTATGCAACTTGTTGTTGGGGGGAAATTTTCAGTCACTTCGACCTGCAACGTTACATCTACAGCCCCTTCGTTAACATGATCTTCTGTTTTAGAACAGTCTATACATATAATAGGACATTCTCTGAACTTTGAACGATTTAGTAAAGGCGAAGGATTTTTTACGTGATGAAATATCTGCTGAAATCGAATATAGCTATCATAAAGCTCAGCAAAAACACCTCTGTTCATATCTACTTGCATCTCTTGGAAGGGAAATTGCTCATTATTTAAAAAAAGGCGAAAGCTCGCTAGAGATACCGCGTCCGGTTCCGACAGGTTTTTGGTAATGTTGTTCTTCTTATTTGTATAGAAAGCTACAACGACGTAACGCGGTTTTTGCATTTGATTGCAAGTTTTTATTGGCCATGTAAATGTGGTTGACTGGGGAACTGCAGGATTTTCATGATATTCCCACCCACGAAAAACCAAAGGTAATGGAGGGTCTCGTTTAGTAGTCATATACATTTGAAGTTTGAATTTGTCTGCTAATTTAACCACAGGTACTACCCATTGTACTTTTTCTAAAACAATAGAAACATCCGTATGAGCTTCAACTCCTATCAATGCATTGAAATCGTTGCTGGAACGTGTTAGGACGAGTTCTTGAGTTACACCAGTCACTACTCTGCGCTCGTCAGCAAAAACTCCCATGAAATAATGCAACGGGATCACAACGGAGAAGGTCCCGTCGGTGTGCACTATAGAGTCAGGGGCAAAAGCCGTCTTGTTGGGATCGCTGATTCCCGCGTTAGATGCTGCATTCAAATCTGCTTCGCTGAATGATACTAGTCCTTTCAAGGTAGAAACAATTCCTGGATTCCGAACATGATCAACATCATGACCGTTGATTCTGTACGTAATTGTATCGAAAAGATGTAAAAATCCGTTGTTGATTACACGCAATGGTTGGTCTGGTGCAGACGTGCCTTTCCTCAATTTACCCGTCAGGGATAAGTAACTGTCAAATGTGGCGTAGGTGTCATTATTATTTATGATGATTCTAATTTCCGAATTTGGACCGAGATCTGTCATGTTGAATGGTGAATTTCGAATAAAATGGTATCCAACAATCCTGTCGGCGATCGTTGGTGGTTTAGTTATCTGCAGTGAAGGTTCCATAACGTCTCACTTTGTAACCAAGGTTTTTGAGAATCCGAACGTTTTCCAACGTGAGAATGTTTCGTTTTCTTTTCCTCGAATCAATTTTCGGGTATTGATGATGATACGACCTCAGCAACTGAGGGTATTTTTCTTTCTTCTTCTTCTTCTCTCGAATGGGGTGAGAAATTTCTTCATACAATGTGGACGATGAATTATTGAAATCAAAACCCATCAAGTATTAGAATCACTGTAGCCGTATAAGTTCCAAAACGATGGTGATATTTTCCTTTCTGAAGTCTAGCAGAGATCCTCGTTCATCGACAACCCGAAGTTGAATGAAGTCTATTACATTTCTATTAATCCTTAAATATACGATAGGTGACGGAGAATGGATTATTCTGTAATTGATATCAACGTCCGGATTAAAACTGTGTAATATAGTCGATGGCGATGAGTTGAAATACGAATCAGAGGCCAACAAATTGCATTCGATATTTATCGAGTTGTAGTTGAAAATATTGACGGGACTTGGGGCGGTGTGAGTCATATCTTTGAGCAGCAACACTTTTTGAGTGAATCCCAGAAGTGGACCAATGCTGTTATCCTCCATCATGCTGACGTCGAAAGTTGCTATGAAGCGTACATGACCGGTGCTCGAGTCAACCGAAAATTTTATGTTGTGCTTTTCAGGCGGTAGATCTCTCGCTATTCTTGTCTCTTCTACCCGTTTTTCGATGAACTCGAAAATCTCCTCAGTTCCATAGGTACCGGCTGGAAAGGTGATGGCTTCGTCTCCAAAAATATGGAAGTGATCGGTGATATCTTTTTTAATGTTAGAGATGGTATTATAGCTCATAAAGGTTCGTAAACCAATACCATACTCGGCATTAACATCTAATTCAATCGGTGGGAAAATCGTAGCGCTCATGAGACTTTCCGTAGAACTAAGGGTAAACAATCTAGACATTTTGTTTCAATGAGAAGAAAAAGACATGAAAAATGCCCACAATGCTCACAGTCAACGTCTTGGTACTGAATGTTGTTGTAATATATCATGCAACCCTTTAAGTATTTTAAAAGCTCAATCGGTGGTTCCATCCCGTAAGAGTCGAAATAAAACACTATTGAACCGTGTTTTCGCACTGCTGTCCAGTGAGTTCCATCTGATGCGGTTGATGGTGCCAAATTTATAACCATCCGTTCTTCAAACCGCGGTTTTTTAGGTAACTCATTTCGCATAAAAACTCCTCTAAAATTAGGTGCCCTATGGCGTAATACACGTTCCAGTTCATAATTACTCAATGGTCGGTTTGGAATTCCATTCAACAGCGCTTGTAATGTTGAATAACGTAGCCCATGCCCCGCCGCCTCTTCCCATCTCGCTTTAGCGAAGTGTTTCTCCTGCTCTTTTTTTCTTTTCGAAGAAGTGGACGGAAAAGGAATGCCTTTTCCTAGTCTTTCCGTTGCCAGATTGTGTCGTCTCATTTCTTCTAGCTTCGAGTCCTCTCGTTTTACGTCTTTGATATTTTTTATCATTTGTGAAACACCCGATCCTATCCCTGCGAGAGCGCCGAGCCCCCCTAGGATGGGGACGAGTGGGAAAAACCCGCCGCGATATCGCTGCTTCTTCGTCCTCCGGGAAACTCTGACTTTTCGTCGTGGTTTCTGTTTTTTCTTTTTGACCAGTTGTCGCAATTTCATACCCGCTCCGAGGGCTAGTTTTGTTTTCATAGCCAAACCAACTGCTAGAGAAGCCAGGCGTTCTTTTAAATTGCTATCATTAGCTTTGAAACGCGAGAAAGCAAGTTTAGCTAGTTTTCGATCGGCCTTATGTCTATCATTCAGATTTTTAAATTTCTCGTACGATAAATCATGTTGTTTACAGAACGAATCCAGAGCGGAAACTGGTTCAACTTTATCCGCCACTTGGCTTAATATAGGGTTACCCGGACCGCAAAAATTCCCGTGAATTAGTAGAGGTGTTTTATTATGATTGATAAAAGCATTAAGCAAACCCATTATGTCGAAAATGTTCAGACATACAATGGTTAGGTATATCAGGACGTCTCTCATTTATATACACAGCAGTTTCCAAAATGGAGTTGAGGCAAGCAGATGTTTCATTCCCGATCATAAACTACGACGAAGTCGGTCAAACAAAAGGCTACAACAACAACTTTCCTCGGCATAAGAACGGCACCCTACTACCTGAAAATGTTCGCGCTATTTTATGTGGACCATCCGGAAAAGGAAAAACTAATTTCCTACTGAACTTGATTTTAGCCGAAAATTCTCTCTCATTTTCAAAACTTTTACTCTTTTCAAAAAGCCAGCACCAAGAAAAATACTCATTTTTGGACCAAGTGTTTGAAGGGCTGCCCGATATCGATTACATAAAATGCTCGAACGTGGATGAGCTACCGCTTTACTATTCATGCTGGGATGATGATAATCATGAAAATGGAAAAGACCACATTCTCGCCATTTTTGATGATGTTGATGATTCATTCAATGCGATAATAAAAACATGTTTTACCCGAGGGAGACACTTCAACATTGATTCATTTTATCTAATCCAATCATACGCATCATGCATGAAACATTTTGTTCGGGACAATGCTAACATGGTTATACTATTTCCTCAGGATGGACGAAATTTGAATTTAGTTTGGAGAGACCACGCGCATAATGATATGACGTATCAAACCTTTACCGAGTTGAGTCGAAAAGCTTGGTTAAAACCCTTCAATTTCCTGATGATTGATAAAACACGAGACACAAACGAAGGGCGCTATCGAAGTGGTATGGACGCATTTTTCAAATTTCCAACAGAATTCGACGTATAAATAGGGATGGGCAAGAAGTATCCGAACCATTCGTATGAAAAAAATGCCAGCGAGACTGACTCATCGACTGCAGACCAAACACAACCGTGAGATGGACGCCGAAGAAAAAGCAAAAACTGCACACCAACTTCACGTAGCACGTCAAGCTCTTAAGCGCAAGTACAAAGAACTCGAAATTAAAAGTGAGAACGCTTCAAGGTCTCTTGAGGATCAATACAAACCTATCACAAATAATCTTAAGGCGCTGATGTCAGCGGTTGTATCATCATCATCTCAAAAAACAAGTGATAGCGATACGGCTAAAGAAAAAATGATAACCAAAAGGGAATTAGAGGAGGAAGAGGAGGACGAAACTATGGATAAAGATGACGTGAAGGAGGAACGGAGCGACGATGAAATTTTCCACGTGATCCCACAGGATAATCAACATATATCCAATTTTCATGATTTCACTCCTCCGATGACCTCACCTATGTTGCGTAATATTTCATCTCCAAGTAATGCTTCAAATATTATGAGAACTCCGCAAAAACATCGTACACCAACGCCTAAGTCCATTCTCATGAGAAAAATGCTGCAGGCCCGCGAGCGGGTGAAATCTAATCATGATGATGATGATGAAAATGTGGAATCACTTGATACGGCTCGATCTTTTGCGACTAAAACGCCAGAAGGTCGAGAACAAGTTCGAGAGTTTGTCAACCAATGGCCAACGTATGCATCGGCCTATTTTAAATTATTATCCACCGGCGAATGGGACGAGCATGAAAAAGGAGAGTTGGACAGGATTTATGGACCTAAAGTTCAACGATCGGGTGTTACATTGGGAAAGTCTAAAATCACATTTGACACACGTTGCATATATATCGATGGAAAACCCTATGAAGCTACACCAGGACTCTTCGAATTAATTTTTTTGCGAAACCCTACCAATTACGACTCGATAGATTTCAATCAGTACCATGATATAGTGAAGCAAACAAATGTGGCATACCACGGTTATGATCAGCATCGACCTTTGAATCGTTTCGGTGGAGTTAAATACAGGATCGCTATTTCAAAAATTTATCCACCACTGAAAAAAACTTCTTCAAATAAAAAGGGAAGTGGACTTGATAAAAAGCTCACAAGCTTTACAGCATTCGATGAAGACGAAACTCGGGAGTGGATAAATTCATCGGATGATCCTAATTTGCTCGTGCATCATTTAGAATTGTGTCTAGGCTCATTCGGTGCGGGAAATACGAGAGTACAACACAAAGCGAACGATATAATCGACCGCTTAGAAGAGTTGGGTTATATTTATTGAAATCTACCCTCGGCAGAAAAATAAAAAATATACATAAATGTCCTGCGACAAGTTTGGGAATCATCGTAGGAGGAATCTGCTAGTAAACAATAGCCCAACGAAAGCCCAACACGTCGCAAACAAAAAATATGTTGATGAAGCGATAGCCAACTTGAAGATTACCAACGAAAAGGCACGATATAACTTGAAAGATGAAATGGTGCTTCTAATGAGAGAACTAATGCGATCAAATAACGAGAGCGTGCTGAGAAAAGAAATTTCATCATTCATAACAAAAGTGGAGAATAAGTTGAAGAAGTTGGCAGAGGAAGTGAGGGTATTGAAGGCGTCGACTAGATCATATAAGGACTGAGCTTCGTAAACCGTATAATCAGTTTTGAACTAATATCTGGCCAATCAACACCATGGTGTCCGTACTATTAGATATTACTCTACAGTTTGATCGGATTATCAAAGAGTTGACCATATACCCTTGTGAATCATCGGTGATTAAACATTACGTATTCATGCCCCCTGATGATTTGATGCATCTACAAAAAACGGATAACACCGGCTCGTTTCAATACAATTTTTGTCGCGAGCATATACACGGTTTGAAATTCGGTGATGGCAATACTCCTTATTGTGAACTACGCAACATTCTCCAGACTGAAACTGACGGTTTCAAGTTCCTGTACGCCAAAGGGTTGGAAAAATGTGCAATTTTGAGGGAATATCTACCAGATGATCGCGTGATCCATGACTTGGGTGTGTTCAACTGTCCGAAGTTAACCGCGTTGTTGGAATCTTCGAGTGCAACGACAGCAAAACCTTGTTCAACCCATGAAAAAGCAGGACCAATCTACCATTCATCATGCTCGATGGTCAAGATTCAAGCATTACACGCGTGGTATCTAACTCATCAACAATCTGTGAACTTATTTGACACTGCGCCGCGTCAGCAATCATTTAATGGAATCAAAATGAGCATTGATCCGGCTATCCTGGCTAAACGTGGATTTTTCAGAGACTGTTACGCGAAGGACTCTATTCGATGCGTATTTTGCATGACGTCTATGAAGAGTTATAGCTACCAGTCACATGACTGTATCGGATGGTATGGAAATATTTCGTCTTAAAACCCAATGAAATTACAATTTAATGTCATGAAAAAATAATAAAAATATATGGGTACTCACCAAAGAAAAAAATGAGCGATCAATCCAACTTATTCCTGCTTCTTCCGGAGGATTATTTCTTTCTATCCCGTATTGTCTGAACCTAAAAAAGAGTGGCGAAAAAATAAGACTATCATTAAAAGATGTACATACAAACATACAATGAAGTAGGCGTTTGTTTCATTAATTTGTACTGCAAATTGAAATTAAAAAATAACAACAACTTTAAACTTATACTTACTTGCAGAAATAGCCAAGTCGAGTCGATTGCCTTCGCACACTTGAGTTATCACGCTCAGCTGTTGAAGGGATGATTTACTATGAACCTGAGAAACGTATTTCACAGCTGCAACCCCTTAGAAATGAGCAGATCTTCCACCGATCTTATGAAGAAAAAAAAGACAATGAACATGGTTTAAAGAGATGTTTTGGCTTAATTACAAAATAACCATAATTTAAACTATAAACAGCAAGATTGAAACTTACCTCAAGATGAATAACTCAAACGAAAAAAAGGTGAAGAGTGAACAAACAGAACTCGAGTAGTAGGGAGTTTCCTTCTCGCACAGAATCAACTGAAGATATGAAACAATAGTAGCTGTGAATCAGTCCTTTTATAAAATCCTCAATGGTCAAATTTCCTCTCTCCTCCTGGTGAGAACACTGAGCTTGAGAAAAATTTCCAACGTTACCGGATAGGATCGCGGTTGGTAAAAGACGCTGAAGTCAGCAGAAGTTCCCTCTTCGACTCTGACTGATTTTGTGAAAAAAACTGACGTTCCCTCACTGTCTAGCATACGTATTATTATTCCAATACTCTTATTGTTCAAATTTGATATTGGTCAGGATCTCCGGAGAGTTTCTACATTTAATTTATGTTCTGTGTTAGTCATTTGCCGTTAATTTCACATGTTTGAATCGAGGATTGGAAAGAAATAACAACTTTTTTGTTTGTTAAATGATGCCCCTCCACGCATCATTTTGTGTGCAACAGCCACCCCAACCCCCCTTTGCACTCCATTTTTTTTCTTCTTTTATTTACAATATTTTATTTTATTCAATTTTATTCAATATCATATTTTATTTACAATTCTTATTTACAATTCTTTATTTACAATTAATGTATGAAATGCTAAAAGAAAATAATATCGTAGGATCGCCCTATTTTTCGTCTGAAAACTATATGGAACCAGAGGTGCGGCGTTGAATTATAGGCGACCACGTCCTCAGGCCGCAGAACGCGGCTCGCCCTTTTTGGGAGGCGTATTTTGAAGACGTCTTCCTCGTCGTCCGCGTCTTTCTCCTGGACGAGTGCGTACACCACGCTTGGTGATACGTACTCCAACTCCAGGATGGGGTACGGTCGCTCAGGTGTTAGCGCCTCTAACGGTCGTAACTCCCATCCCGAAGCACCTCGTTTCATGTTTTCAAGGATTGTAGTTAGCTAGAACAGAAAACAAATTAATTAAAATTCTCACATAATAACAAATTATAAATTTGAATAGGTATGATTAAGATGGTAGGTACTTACATCAGCCATAGCGTCTGTTCAGGTGAAATACTTGTTCTTCGCACGATCTATCTAGTTGGAATGAATGCACTTCAACAGAGCGTTTCACGAAAGATCTCCTCCGCTGATCATATAACGGTGGAAGGGGTAGGTATAAAACCATCTTGGGTTGAATTTCTCGAAAATTGAGACGGTTAACGAAAGACGCTGACGTCAGCACCCTGCCACGTGTTGTTTCACCTAGCATGGTTAGTAGCTCGATCAAACGCTAGATGGCGCTAGGGAGAGGGTAGTATCATGGAGGCGTCGCTAGATCGCGCTACTGTCGCACTAGGTAAATGTGGTAGAAAAAAAATAAGGTATGTCTGCCAACGGCTATCAAGCTGGACGAAATGCTAAGGACGGGTGGGGGTGGCAACCTTGGGTTGGTTGGTAACACTGTCCTGGGAAGAAATACAGAAACAGGTTAGGAAACCGACTGCATCGTGGCATCCCTAGTACGATGAATGACCGCTAGGTAGCGCTAGCGTCGACGTGGGTAACCTTAATTAAATTCGATAAATAAAGGGGTAGGGGGATAAAAAACAATATATGTACACCATGGCTACTGATAAGGACAAAAACCGCACAACAACAAAGCTGCGACAGCATACGTCATCAGCTCACAGCTGTTGGTACCACTATCCGAGGCCAGGGGGGTGGGGTGATCAGGTTAGGAAAAAAGACTGCAACGTGGACCCCTCCCCCCCTAGTACGATGAATGTCCGCTTGGGGCGCTAGCGTCGAGGTAGGTAGCATCGGAGGAAAAATTCGATAAAAATCAATATATGTGCACCATGACTAATGATAAGGACAAAAAAACGTACAACAAAGCTGATAGGAATGGCGGCAGCACTACGTCATCAGCTCACAGCTGTTGGTACCACTATCCTAGGGTGGGGTGATCAGGTTAGGAAAAAAAATACTGCAACGTGGTGGACCCCTAGTACGATGAATATCCGCTTGGAGCGCTAGCGTCGAGGTAGGTAGCATCGGGGGAAAAATTCGATAAAAACGGGGGTTAAAAACAATATATGTACACCATGGCCAATGATAAGGACAAAAACGTACAACAATGTGAGAGTGGAGGGGGGTTGGCAGCACTGCGTCATCAGCTCTAACATGTTGGCAACACTGCCCTACTGGGGAAGGTTACCAACGGTCTGGGGATAACCTTTGGGCTGGAGGGGGGTCGAGGTTACCCCCCTCTGACGTCACATAACTGCTGATACCTCTGACGTCACAACAGAACGTTAGGGCTGGTCAGGAATCAATAGGCGGGAGGGGTGGGGGATGACGTCAGTCTAACAGCCTGGCAGGAGAAATACCTCTGACGTCACAACAGAACGGGTGGGCTGGTCAGAAATCAATAGGCGGGAGGGGGAGGGGATGACGTCACTTTGAAGACCCATAGGCGGGAGGGGCGGGGGATGACGTCAGTGATAAGAACTGATACGCCAAATCCCCCTTTTTCTCCTACTTGATTAAATCAAATTTTGATAATTGAGATCTGTATAAACTCAAATAATGTTTACAATAACGATACTTTACTGCAGTTTAATTTATCAAAGCCGAAGTGAAACGAGCGCTTACTGATTTTTTTTCGCCCGAAAATAGACTATTTTTGATCTATTCTATCTCATTTTAGTTGAAAGCTTCGCCTCAGCAACTTTTCTATTCGGACCCTTCGCCACACGAAATTACGCGATGGTTAGATAAGCTTTTATTTACGACCGCCTCGGCGCCGCTCCCAACGCTGCAAAACTGCGGAAAACCCACGAGCCGAGCGAGAAATGTTGAATTACACGTGCGAAGTTGCTATACGTGTTTTGCTATCGATTGAAGAAAAAAAAACTGACATTTACAGTCGATAATACGGTTTATGCTGAAGTTGGTTCTCGAGCAGGTATGACCGCCTATTTTTATAAATGAGGCACTGATTTCCAAAACTTGCTCCATGAAAGATGACCCGTTTTTCAGAAATCACGAAAAACCTCTAAAACGTTATTAGGGTCAAGTGGGGTAATTATGAACAAATTGCAACAATTTTACAAACTGACAGCTCTCAGAAGTACCTAGTCCATGTAAAAACCTGGAAACCTCTCTAAAACAATCGGTTTACATCCCCAATACACTGTGAGACAGTTTTTGAATTTTTTTGACTGCTGTATGGTCTTTGAAAACCACTGTTCATAATTACCCCTTATGTTCATAATTATCCCATAGGGTATGGGGTAATTATGAACAGCGATTTTGACGTTTAAAAGAGGTGTTCAAAAGGTTACATTTGATACATTTCACACTGTTACATGTGACAGTTAGCACGAACGTGTTACACTAGGCGTATGAGATGTAAAAGACGATGTTCATAATTACCCCATAGCATAGTTCACAATTACCCCAAGATCCAAATAAATCAAGTCAATATACTTACATACTCCCAAAATATCATAATTCAAACGAAAATCACCTAGTTTGTACCATTTCATTGCTAAAAATGGACAAGAAGTGCAAAAAAACTCTCAGAAAAAAATGTTCATAATTACCCCATACCCAAAAAAGTATGGGGTAATTATGAACACCCTCTGTAAGTCACTGAGAACGAGATATGGCAAAACTTGAGTGAAATCCTGTTGAAGAAACAATTAACGCATGTAAAAATATTGAAAACAATAACTTCACACAATTTTTTCAGCCAGAAGAGGGAAGAACCTCAAACACAAAAAAACTGTTTTACAAACTTTTTAATAAGGTTTTTGATAAACACGTAAATGGCGTCATCGGCGTTGCCAAATTGGAGAAAAAAAAGTCGTAACCTATCAATGAGAGAATGAACATTCGATTGCTACATCTTTTTGATTTTTCCATTGCTCACAGGGGCGCAAACATACTTTGTTCTTGATTACCCCATGTTCATAATTACCCCACTTGACCCTATACAGCCGATTCGCATGTTTTTTTTTTGCACCACATGATTTAGATTACATCAATGGAGCTCTGCATGCAAGGAAAGATAAATCTACTGAAAATTAATTGCGTAGGAACGAATTTAAATTCACAAGGAGCGAGTTTTGCATCTAACGAGTTTTGGAACTGATCCAGCTTAGAGTCTTTAGAGATCTCACATAAATCCATGAAGACGCGCAAGGTTATGGCTTGGCGCCTTGGCGAAAACTGAGGTGACAAGTTTCTCTTGACAAGGTTACCTAGCTCAAAGAGCGAGTTTTACTACCAAAATCTCATCGAGCTAGTTTTGGAACTCACAACTGACTGCAAAGAACGAGTTTTGGATCTCATTCAGGTATTTCAAGGTCAATTAAACGGAGAAGGAGCGCGTTTTTCTCAATTCTGACTTCGGATTCTGAAAGAGCGGACACAATCCTTTCAGAAACAGCTGTCACCCCAATTTTCGTTAAAATTGCAAGGAGCGAGTTTTGGAAATCACAGCCTCATTTAAAAAAAAAAAGTTATATTTTATACCGTTATCTGATTTTTCTGAACCGATCATTTACTGCTTGATGATCCACCTTATTGTCAGAGTAGAATCTTGCAGATCCATTCAAAGTGCTCATAGCTCGTGGATTTTTTCCAAAAAATTGGATGTGTACTGAAGAACCCCTTTTAGACGACTTTGTGGATACATACTCCAGAACGAGGTATCACTTGCTGCGTACACCAAGTTATCAGTGACCAGTCAACAGAAGATGTATGGTCATGGAAGTCGTGGTGCCGTCGAGGGGTTGTTGTGAAACGGGCTCTTGAGAAATAGCTCTCGAAAGTGCGAAAGTGGAGTGGCCGAAGATGGCTCTCGAAAAGTTGCGGTAAAAGTTAGATTGGGTATATTGGGATGGCAGATGCATGGACGTAATGGAAAGGATGAGGAACGATCAATCGCTCGAGGTCTCAAAACGACGCCTTCTACCGTTACTTTCCGATCCCTTCAAAACGAATCGAAGTTCATTCCACGCGAAATTAGGTTGACGAGAAATGAAATTAATCAAGTAACTAGACACCTGAAGGAATTCTTTAAGGCACCCAAAGCAATTCTTCAATTAAAGGATTTTTCAATAACAACCCCGAAGAAAGGAATGATTTTTCAAAAATATTTCCGGCTCTCTAGACTACCCAAGACATCGGTTGAATCTCAAGCTATAGAAAATTCAAAGATCTATGAGGAAATGTAAAATATTTTCGGTTTCTTAGGTTATTGATATATGGTTTCTTTCCGGTCAACCAAAGCTAAACCCCGTTCTCTAACATCCTCAAATTGTGCCTAAACTAATGAACAGATTTTGACCATACACCCCCTTTTCGTGGAAAACTCCTCACTTTTACTCAGAATCACTTCCTGAACAAGCGACTGTGTTCATTTACAAAAATGGCCATACCTCCCTCAATTCTTAACCTTTTTTCAAATTTCTCGAACTGGAATGTTCGTCTTGGCAAGATGTAATACCCTGTTTAACCGGAATTCGAATTATTCACAGTACTTTCGATATATTCAGTGTTTTCTTCTTTTATTTTTTCCTGGCCACAAAAATTAATCGGTTTGAAAGTTTTTGGTCTTAAAATCTTGATTTTATCATGCAAAATACGTGGATATTTTTTTATTCCTATAACGTGACGCATTTTGATTTTAGGCGGGTTTCGAAATTTGGATTGTGTGTTTTTTACTTCCATATTTACAGAGTAAATGGAAGTATTAGAATCGTCCTAAAATCGAGGCTCGGAACGGAGCTTCAGAAAAACCTTTTTCTTATACACATTTACTCAGAATCACTTCCTGAACAAGTGTCTGTGTGACCGTGTGTCCGTTACGTCCGTCTGTCCTTCTGGGGTCGTTTACAAAAATGACCATAACTCCCTCAATTCTCAACCTTTTTTCAAATTTCTTGAACTGAAATGCTTGTCTCGGGAAGACATAACACCCTGTTTAATCGAAATTTGGATAACGCACAGTACTTCCGATGTATTTGCATATTTAGTGTTTTCTATTTTTTTCCGTCCACAAAAATGAACCGATTTGAGCGTTGTTGGTCTTAAAATCTTCGTTTTACCTTGCAGAATATGTGGATATTTTTTATAATCCGAGAATGTCGCGTTTTTTCATTTTGGGCTACTTTTAAAATTTGCATAGTGAGTTTTTTGATATTTTTTACCAAAACACTTTTAAAAGCAGTCAAAATATGATCAAATCGTGTCACACTTTTACGTTTCAAAATATGGAAGTATTGTGTATCTACGCACCACTGGTATTTACATTTTTGATCATTCTAACCGTCAAATTTGATTTAATAGTCAAATTTAATCAAAATTTGACTATTTAATAGTCAAACTCGAATTGCTTTTGTTCAAAAATTCACGTATTAAAATATGGGAGTATTACGCGATATCAACGCACGACTGCGTCAAGATCCCTTTTCGATACTATCAAAAACTTGTTCAGCTGCATTCTTTTCTGCTTCGTATATTGAGTCGTTCTACGCACAAATCGCGTGGGCTCGCCATTGTACATGAACATAGGTAGGTAATTTACCAGTTGTCTGCCCCTGATGCTACAACAATGAGTGGAACCATTAGCGGCTATGTAATGGTGGGAAGGGAATCCTCATTACAGTTCTCGCTCATTGCCATGATTAACAGCCCTCGTTCAAACTTTGGTTTCTCTATCTCTGCCAGAGGAGAGTAGCAATATGTAACCGCCGAGGGCAACTTCGAGGGCTCGATGTTGGGGGATGGGGGTGAAGTTACCACTTGGACCCTAGGCCTCCCCAACAGGCGCACACGGACTTAACACGAGCCTTGACATCCTTTGCTGGCTCGTCTGGTGGTCGTGTACTGTCAACCGCAAACTGCCGCTTATCAAATGCCCACCCCTGTCCAGCCTGCAACTGCAGCACGAGAGTTTAGAGATGCACCCGTGTAAATCACCTTGTTGCTAGATTTACATCAGCCCACTCAGACTGCGGGAATAGTTTGGCTGGAACGATTAACCGTTGGACTTGATTTTTAATGTTTTTATTAGCTGTAAGAATTAACAGATCCGGTTGATTCCCAAATAACTGTCAATTTCTTGTCCCTGGGCAGTAACACCCTACTCAGACATGTTTGAATTTTTTTCTAATTTTTCCAGCAAATAAAAGGTGTGTTCTGTTAGGTTACCATGACATAAGAACGCTACCTGTTGGTTCAGAGGTGAAACCCAACGGAAACATAATGTTTGTGTAACGCTCCATGGCTGTCCCAGCCCACGATTTTCTAACTTGAAAATTCCTGGAAATGTCCTATGACATGCTAGAAACAAAAAGGCGGCTGTTTTGTGGTAAGAGACTGTGATGGAGTGTGTGATGAAGATTTCAGCTCATAAGCCCGCTTAGTGTGCTGTCAGTGATCTCACAAAGTCAGTTATTTTGACCACGGAGGGTTACAGTTGACCATAAAAAGACCATGGAACGTTACCAGCTTTCCATCGAGGGTTACAAGAGATTCGTTTGTAGTAATTTTAACCCCTTTGACCTGAAATTTTGAGGGTAGACTCTTTTGAAGTTTAGGATTACCTATTACTAAATACTGCTTATTTCTTGGTAGCAATGCCAATAATTCTGTACGCGCCAATGGTGAAACCCTCCATGGATTCTAAATTTTCAAATTCAATTAAAAACTCGAAGATTGTGATTCCGATCTTTTTCTTGATTTTTATTTTCAATCTTAGTCCTGGGAGCATGCAGGAAATTTTTCAAGATTTTTCAAAGAGGTGAAATTTTAATTTTTTTCAAAATTGAAAATCGACAGTTATTTGAGAATCAACCATACTGACCAACAAAAACTCGTTGCCTTTCTGCCTCAGACAATGCCTCAGAGAATCTATCTGTCTTCGAGCACTAAGTTACAATTCAGAGAACTGGTCAAATTCTAGATTGGCTTCTAGAAAGCTTCAACTCGCAAGTCACATCGGCCTCGCTCCTCTAAAATCCGAAACATTTCACAATAATCATACAAATCCCAAACACGAGGCATACCACGCGATTTATGGGACCCAAAACACTACTTTTCTCAACTCTCCATAAATCTCAAAGCGTTAAGAAATATGCTCCAGCATTTCGGCCAAATATACTTCCCCGTCTTTCTCTTTGAGGACGAAGAAAAGTAAAACTTTTCTCGGTCCCCGCTATCACAAAGCCGGGTGGTCTTTCTTCAATTTCTGAAACAGTAAAAACAGCCAAGCTTTCCCCCCGTCTGAATTCAAGGTCCTTGCGGTCTTCGGTAAATTATTCGCGCAACTTCGTCCCGGCCGGATTGCCGTAAACCACTTGAACGCCCTTGCAAAACACGGCGCTATCTACAGCGCGAAACCAGCTCGCAGGCACGGCTAAATCGTCTGCTTTACAACGGCGATAAGGAAGGAGCTACACAAACAGAAGTGGAGTGACAAAGATAGGAACAGAACTGCAGGGAATCTCCCCTCCTGGACGTCATCCAAGGCTTCCCGACCGACGCCGCCCTCAATATATCAGACTACTCATCCTTTTAAGATAGTTCCTCTAATGCCAGGGGTAAGAGAGCTGCGATTTTTGGCGAAACTAATCCAACCGATAATCCGGGAAGAATCTGCATTGACACTATGCTATTCAGCGGGAAGTCAAATGTCCAGGAGCTCACCAATGATGAACATCAATTCCGACAGCGTAAAAACGCAGATCTTCTCAAACTAGGTACAACTGCCCAGGGTAACTAGGTCTCGAATTCTGGCATATAAAAAATGGTGCTTTGTTGGCATACTCGACCACCAAAATGCCACTCATGTACCAAAGTACCGACTCCTACTGCGACAGTAGTTTTCTCAACCATGCTTGGCTCTTGAGTTAGCCTTTTTTTCGGACAGAGTACGCCATCAACGCAAGATCTGGAATTAGGAACTCAAATTGAGGGAATTGAAGTTGTCTGTTTCACGATAGTGTACGAGTTTGTATGCAAAGGGCGTACATCCATTGTAGCCGTTCCCTCAATTTGAGTTTCTAATTCGAAAATTAGTAATTTTGACAGTAATTAGTATATACTACAAAAATTACTAATTTTGACAAATATTAGTAATTTTATAAGTTTGTAATATCGACAAGAATTTTTAATTTTGACAAAAATTAGTAATATTGACAAGAATTAGTAATATTGACAATAACTAGTAATATTAACAGAAATTAGGAATTTTGACAATAATTAGTAATGTTGACATAAATTAGTAAGTAATTCTGACAAAAATTAGTAAGTAATTCTGACAAAAATTAGTAATTTTGTCGAAAATGAGTCATTTCGACAAAAATTAGTATTATTGACAAAATTTATTAATATTGACAAAAATTACTAATATCGACAAAAAATTAGTAATTTTCACAAAAAATAGTAATTTTGACAGAAATTACTAATTTTGACAAATATTAGTCATTTTGACAAATATTAGTCATTTTGACAAAAATGAGTAATTTTGACAAAAATTAGTAATTTTGACAAAAATGAGTAATTTTGACAAAAATTAGTAATTTTGACAAAAATGAGTAATTTTGACAAAAATTAGTAATTTTGACAAAAATGAGTAATTTTGACAAAAATTAGTAATTTTGACAAAAATGAGTAATTTTGACAAAAATTAGTAATTTTGACAAAAATGAGTAATTTTGACAAAAATTAGTAATTTTGACAAAAATTAGTAATATTGACAAGAAAAATCGAGATTTTTGAGATTGACCGCTCTCGCACTTTACCGACGATACGTGTATCTTCCCTTCGATATTAATGATTCATGAATGTTGGGTTAGATAAATATTATAAATGCACCTTTAGGTCCCTCAGTCAATCCACAATGATGCTGTGGGAATTTTGGGGTGGCGGCAGGCTGGAGTTGAAAGTATTTGCGCTTCGATTCGCTCGTCCTTTTTTGAGGCGGCTCTTGCGTTGTGTCCACACCAACGGAATTTCGGCTCCTCTTGGAAGTCTTTCACTTGATAGGTTGATGGTCTCTGTCTATCACCCTCACAATGCCGTTTTCCCTCTCTGCACCGATTGTCCCTGTTATGTCACTGTCTTCTTCCACCTGCACCAGTTCGTCGCTGCCATGAGCATTCAATCAACTTCAGCCGTTTCTGCCTTTGATCCGGTAGCTTTCCACTGTTTAACCTTCATCAATCGATCAAAAGACAGGTGCGTAACGGTCACGATACTCGGAAGCACTTCCCCGTATCAAGCAGACTCTTCAAATAACAAAAGCCGCCGCTCTCCGCTTTCGTCAGTGGTTTTTCCGCTGATAACAGCATGTTTTCCATACCGGGGGCTTCAGACTGACTAGTAGTCCAATTGATCATTCGCTCGTCCTCCGAGTGATTCGAATGCCGAAGCCATCAATGAATACTGTGTCACGAATCGAATTTACCATTTGCGTCTGATTTAATTCCACAATTCGCTCAGAACAAAGGCTGCTAAATTATCGAGTGGAAAACATCATGAAGATTCTCTATTGAAGAATTGAGTGAAGAACACGTCTATCTGCACACATTGATGCTTGAAGTTGTTGTGGTGATTCGATGCTACCTACTATCACTGGCGAACAAGAATTTCTGAATTCGGATCCACTTGAGTAACCGGCTTTTTGGGAGACGGTCAAAAATCGACGAACAGGACGTTAAAATATTGATAATAGTGACCATATTATGTTGTCGAACTTGGCGACTCCACCAAAAATGCTCTGTAATCTAATGGTCATCAACACCACAGTCAAAAGAAACAAAAGCATTTCCACCAGCATCAATCAACACCTCGAAGGGGAAGAAAACAAGTAAAAAAGTCTCGAAGTGGTGAATCCACCTAGAAATAAGAAGATTTTCAGAGATTCGTGTATACCTGGAATCTGGGTCCACTCCAAAGTGTTGGCAATGATATCACCAAGGTGAGAAGGTACCTTTCGAAAATAAAGTCGTCCCGCATGTTTCGTATTCCATCACCACCACATTTTCTCTTCACTAGCGACAAACAATGAAAAGTTTTCTGCCTCCGGTGACTGGAAAATGGTCCCTGCGAATGGGTCGAGTGGCATCTGTTCAAAAGGGTAAATGGACTGAGACGGCCTCACAGCAGTAGAGGCCCTTATCCCCTTCTCCGTCAGCCCTGCAGGGGCAACAATTCCGACCTCTCTATTTCCCCTTCGTTTCCCCCAAACCGCGTTACCATTGCCCAATCTAGGGACCTCTCCGCTGCCGAACTGCCTTAATCTATGTATATTCACGTGTTGTCAGCTGCAAATGCAAATGCTCCTCGGACGCCACCCGACGGAATCCTGATGAGTTGGTCGCACGGTTTTTGGACCCTTGGTCTGTTCTGTCGGTCCTGCCAGCCGCCACGTTTGCGTCATAACTTTTCGAACAAACGAGCCGACACCCCGATATGTATGCAATTTATTCGCCGTGTATCGACGCCATAGTCATCTGCTACTGTTTTGTCCCTTCCCACGCGAAGTCGGGTATGACATTTTGTTAGATCTGACACTGAATTCGAACTATGCGAGAACTCAATTGTCGCCCTCTGCGGCAGTGCGGGAACCTGCCAATCGTCCAGGCCAGTACCCTGGGCCCCAAACATTTTCTGGAATTCCTTCAATGCTACGAACATAATGAACATGACAGAAACTAAAACTAATAATCGAAATCGAAGTCAAACTCACAATGAATCAGAAACTCAAACCAATACATAGTCAAATTCGGATTAGAACTCACGATGAAACAACGAGAAAACTAATAATCAGCTTGAAGTCTAACTCACGATGAAACCAAATCTCAAAAACACAAAGAAAAAAAAACTCAAACTCAAAGTCAAACCCACAATGAAACAGAAACTCAAACTCATAATCGAAATCGAAGTCAAACTCACAATGAAAAAGATACTCAAACTCATAATGAAAATCGAAGTCAAACTCACAATCGAACAGATACTCAAATTCATAATAGAAATTATAGTCAAACTCACAATGAAACTGAAACTCAAACTCATAATCGAAATCGAAGTCAAACCCACAATGAAACAGAAACTGAAACTCATAGTCACAGTAGAGGTCAAACTCACGATGAAACAGAAACTCAAACTCATAATTGAAATCGAAGCCAATCTCACAATGAAACTGAAACTCGAACTCATAATCGAAATCGAAGTCAAACTCACAATCGAACAGATACTCAAACTCATATACGAAATCGAAGTCAAACTCACAATGAAACAGATACTCAAACTCATAATAGAAATCGAAGTCAAACTCACAATCGAACTGATACTCAAGCTCATAATCGAAATCGAAGTCAAGCTCACAATGAAACAGGAACTCGAACTCATAATCGAAATCGAAGTCAGACTCACAATCGAACTGGAACAGATACTCAAACTCATAATCGAAATCGAAGTCAAACTCACAATGAAACTGAAACTCGAACTCATAATCAAAATCGAAGTCAAACTCACAATGAAACAGATACTCAAACTCATAATAGAAATCGAAGTCAAACTCACAATGAAACTGAAACTGAAACTCATAATCGAAATCGAAGTCAAACTCACAATGGAACAGACACTCAAACTCATAATCGAAATCGAAGTCAAACTCACAATTGAACAGACACTCAAACTCATAATCGAAATCGAAGTCAAACTCACAATGAAAATGAAACTCGAACTCATAGTGAAACTCGTTTGAGTTTCGGTTCCATCGTGAGCTTGACTTCGAGTTTGAGTTTCGGTTTCATTGTGATTTTCACTCCGAGTTCAAGTTTCTGTTGCATTGTGATTCGACTTCAAGTTTGATTATGAGTTTAAGTTTCAGATTCATTGTGAGTTTGACTTCGATTTCGATTATGAGTTCGAGTATCTGTTTCATTGTGAGTTTGACTTCGATTTCGTATATGAGTTTGAGTATCTGTTCCATTGTGAGTTTGACTTCGATTTCTATTATGAGTTTGAGTTTGAGTTTCATTGTGAGTTTGACTTCGATTTCTATTATGAGTTTGAGTATCTGTTTGATTGTGAGTTTGACTTCGATTTCGTATATGAGTTTGAGTATCTGTTCCATTGTAAGTTTGACTTCGATTTCGATTATGAGTTTGAGTGTCTGTTCAATTGTGAGTTTGACTTCGATTTCGATTATGAGTTTGAGTGTCTGTTCCATTGTGAGTTTGACTTCGATTTCGATTATGAGTTTCAGTTTCAGTTTCATTGTGAGTTTGACTTCGATTTCTATTATGAGTTTGAGTATCTGTTTCATTGTGAGTTTGACTTCGATTTCGTATATGAGTTTGAGTATCTGTTCCATTGTGAGTTTGACTTCGATTTCGATTATGAGTTCGAGTGTCTGTTCAATTGTGAGTTTGACTTCGATTTCGATTATGAGTTTCAGTTTCAGTTTCATTGTGAGTTTGACTTCGATTTCTATTATGAGTTTGAGTATCTGTTTCATTGTGAGTTTGACTTCGATTTCGTATATGAGTTTGAGTATCTGTTCCATTGTGAGTTTGACTTCGATTTCGATTATGAGTTTGAGTGTCTGTTCAATTGTGAGTTTGACTTCGATTTCGATTATGAGTTTGAGTGTCTGTTTCATTGTGAGTTTGACTTCGATTTCGATTATGAGCTTGAGTATCAGTTCGATTGTGAGTTTGACTTCGATTTCTATTATGAGTTTGAGTATCTGTTTCATTGCGAGTTTGACTTCGATTTCGTATATGAGTTTCAGTTTCAGTTTCATTGTGAGTTTACTTCGATTTCGATTATGAGTTTGAGTGTCTGTTTCGTTGTGAGTTTGACTTCGATTTCTATTATGAGTTTGAGTTTGAGTTTCATTGTGAGTTTGACTTCGATTTCGATTATGAGCTTGAGTATCAGTTCGATTGTGAGTTTGACTTCGATTTCTATTATGAGTTTGAGTATCTGTTTCATTGTGAGTTTGACTTCGATTTCGTATATGAGTTTGAGTATCTGTTCCATTGTGAAATTGACTTCGATTTCGATTATGAGTTTGAGTGTCTGTTTCATTGTGAGTTTGACTTCGATTTCGATTATGAGCTTGAGTATCAGTTCGATTGTGAGTTTGACTTCGATTTCTATTATGAGTTTGAGTATCTGTTTCACTGTGAGTTTGACTCCGATTTCGATTACGAGTTTGAGTTTCAGATTCATTGTGAGTTTGACTTCGATTTCGATTATGAGTTCGAGTATCTGTTTCATTGTGAGTTTGACTTCGATTTCGTATATGAGTTTGAGTATCTGTTCCATTGTGAGTTTGACTTCGATTTCTATTACGAGTTTGAGTTTGAGTTTCATTGTGAGTTTGACTTCGATTTCGATTATGAGCTTGAGTATTAGTTCGATTGTGAGTTTGACTTCGATTTCTATTATGAGTTTGAGTATCTGTTTCATTGTGAGTTTGACTTCGATTTCGATTATGAGTTTCAGTTTCAGTTTCATTGTGAGTTTACTTCGATTTCGATTATGAGTTTGAGTGTCTGTTTCGTTGTGAGTCTGACTTCGATTTCGATTATGAGTTTGAGTATCTGTTCCATTGTGAGTTATTAAATTGAGTATGAATTATTAGTATTACTGAATTAATTATTACTCCACCATCAACCATCATGAAATTTATGTATGCGTTTATTCTGTCGGTGAATTGGAATTAATTAAATCGACAGCGCTATCCTGCGGTTTTCAGTCTGTAGGTGCGATCCAAGTTCGAGCGACCCAAGACAAATTGGAACAGCTGATATATATTGGTCGGCGGAATTGTGGGGTAGGTTGGAATCCACGGCGACCTACCTGCTAGCAATCTGAACATCAACCTCTCCCTGATTGGAAACAAATCCTTGCGGTGCGGTTTAGGCACGCAGAAATCGATTTGGCATGCCTCATGAGGGCGACTCGCTATTCCTCATTTGCAGTTATATCGCGGCCGAGTAAATTTAATAATTCAATGTTTTTCAAATCTGTACCAATTCCTAAAATTCATTGGTATCAATGCACGCTGAAATTAAGCCTTGCAGGCAAATTCGACTGGAATGCTCACGGTTAAAACCTATCGGAGGATAATCTTCTCAATCGTTGAAAACGATTGATCTGAAATCCTTTTAGGCGGCCATACTTCCATTTAGCTTTAATCTTCCGACCGGGAGGACTTTTTGCAGTTTTCTACCCCCTCCCCCTCTTTCGCTTTCCGTTTCACTTAACGGCTATCCCTTCGCTTATCGCGAGGTTATTTTTCGTTGTCATGGTTCCCCCTCTGAAATCGGAGGTGGACGTGGCGCGCCGAATTAATGTTCCCACTTTCCACAGCAGTTTCCTCTCAGCTTCGGAAAACGATCAGCGCAACGATCGTCAGTTTGATGAAAGCGGATAATAACGAGCCGAAAGTCATTTTAAATTCGAGGCTTGAGAAGCGATACGGCAAACAAACCTGACCTACAGGTCTGCCTTTTCAGTATTGAGGCCCAAAAACCGGCGGATGAAAACCGTCTGTCTTTCTGTTTTTACTTCCATAATTACAAAGCATGTTTAAGTAATCTAATATTCCTAAATTCGAAAATCGGATCAGAGCTTCAGAAAAACGTTTACTCATACACTTTTACTCTGAATCACGTCCTGATCAAGTGTCTGTGCGTCCGTCTGTGGTCATTTACAAAAATGTTCTCAATTACACAAGCTCCCTCAATTCTCAACCTTTTTCCAAATTTGTTTGAACCGGGATGTTTGTCTCAGTAAGACCTAAATTTAAGTATAGAAATATGGAAGTATTGTGTGTCATCTACGCACCACTGGTGTAGGGGATCCGAGTGCCATTTTTCCAGGAGACGTTCAAAATATTGAGTTATGGGCAATTTTCTGTTTTTCCCGCTTTTATATTATTGTATTAGGTTAAATTTCTTAACAGACTGCATTATACCCAATGACATCGTACCAAGTTCATGTACCACCTAAAATATGGAGTTTTGTACGAATCAGCTGTAAATAAAAGCTTCTTAATCCCAAGAAGGTCAAGGCAGAGTATCTCGACCCAGCATTTTCCATTCTGCTTGTCTCTTGCCCTCGATTCAAAATTTATGACCGAATGTTTCCCAGCCCTTCTTATTCCATCAGGTTAACAGGCACGATTTACCACGGTTCCCTTTTCGCCCGGAGGGGAACTTGGGTTTTACCGATATTGTGGAATTCGTTCGGCGGTACCCCTGGGCTTTACGGATACACCTTTCTATATCATACACAGACGATTCACCTTTCAATTTGTTTCTTCCTTCCTTGTATATTTTTTCCCAGTTCCTCAGTGCTTTCTGGTGGAGAAAATCCGGTAAAACGGAAAATCCTAGCTGGAAGGCTTATCTCTTACGCACGAACGAACCTTCAAGTTCCACTCGAGGATGAGGTCAAAACTTTGGGTCGGCAACTAACAAAAACTTGGGACAGGAAGCAAACAAAAACTTGGTTACTTAATCGATTCGGTCACCTTGGGGCTTTTCTCCGGGGAAGCTGGCAGAAATAATCTGCGCCTCCCTTCTTCGTCAATTGGTAAGTCAAAACGTAAGTCGAAGTTCGGTAAGAGCCTTATGCCTCGGAATTTTGAGCCGGTTTCCGAAAATTCAAAAATCTTAAGGATCCTCAAGTTTCCCATGACGATGAAATCGATCAGCTAGGAACAGAACGATGGCATATCGTCGACACAGACGAAATCTGTCGACCTAAGCCCCGGAGCTTTACATTGACACTTCATTCCACCTTTCGAACACACGAAAGTTAACGTAGATTCCGAACATATTTATATGTCGTTTATAAACGACCTGAGGTCCAAACCCACAAAAAACGTAATTTTGACAAAAAACTCTCTTAAAAAACGTCGTTTTTCTATTTAAAAAAAAAAAAAAAAAAAGGTGGTGCAATAACACACTATACTTGCATATTTTGATACGCAAATTTTTAAACCAAAGCAGTGTGATTTTGACTAATTGGGTGGCCAATAAGACCAACAAATATCCTCGGCGATACTATTGGTATACCTTAGGGGAAATTCTCAATTCGACTTTGAAATGCTACAGTGAAAGAAAACGTGCCCATATACCAAGCGTCAAAAGATATAATTCTATCTTTTATAGCTCTGGGGAACGAGCTTGCTCAATAAGCAGGTAGTGGTCATTCAGCGAATTTCAGCTGGGGAAGGGAGCATAATTTATACTTCTACTGACCCTTGGCACCCTCTGGTTTTAGCTTAATTAAATTTGCAAAGCCAACGTATAGTAGAGCTTTTGTTATCCGACCCAGTTTGCAGGGAGGATTGGAGCATTGCACAATAAATTGAACTTGTTGTTCGCCACGTGTACCGCTTCACACTCGAAGTCGACGCCAGGCAAACTAATAACAACGGATGAGGGCGGCCTAATTTTCGAGGGCCTTGAATTTATAATATCATTATTATAAAAGTGCGTTTTGTGTACCTAATTTAGCGTGTACCAAAAATTTAGGGCCTCACAATTAATATAATTAATTAAATAAAATTTAGGATTTCTACGTATATAAATTGACTTTAAACGCCTTTGAAACCCAGTGAACGATTTTTGGTTTATAAAACGAAAAATTAACCGAGGGCAAATCCCCCCCCCCTTAAAATGTGATAAAGTATCAAAGTACCTGGAAGCGAAAAATCTATTACAATTTATTACATAATGTAAGTAGGTATGTGCAGGTAATATGTAGGTTGGAAGTTGAGGAATATTTAAAAGCAAAATATGGCCAAATGTTTTTCCGTTTTTCTCACCAATGGCTCAAATTTTGATCTTATCAGTAATTCTAATTCACAGAAAAAATTGCTAAGCAATAATTTTGTTTCCTCTATCAATCTACGTACAATTTAGTTAACGTGAGCATTGAAGGAAAATTCAAATTATGGAAAATTTAACCATTATGGTTTGAATAATATGATACGTGATTATAATTGCGGTGCTTAGCAACAAAGCTACTCTTTTCATACAGATCAATATACCATTCTAGAAAATTAGAGGATATTAGAGGATTATTTATGTAATCATGTGTCTATGAGAAGGGGAGATGGTTGGCAATATGGTTGCTAATATTCAATCGTCATCATGGTGAAAATGGTGATCAAATGATGTTCAAATGGTGTTTTCCAGACCTTTCCGCAACGCACAAAGGCGCGCACTCGTGAACCCTAAACTGCGCATGCGCACCGACACATGCCCTCATTTACGCTTCTGGAACAAGCCGCTAAGCCCGTAATCAGTTTTTTGATAGATAAATATATATTTTAGCACATTGGACCGGCAAGTCCTCGAGGAACGCTTATTCGAAGGGTATGCGGCAAAGGACGCTTGTCTGAGACCATTTGCCGCTAAGAGGACACAATCTAATAAGAAAAGGGGAAGGAGCTCCGGGAAAGTAACGTCAAAATAGGGCGAGCCGAGCATAAGACTGATAGCGACGAGCAGAGCGCGCACAGCAGCTCGTTGGTTTCCATCGCCAACAGCAGCCAAAGGTCGGCGCCGGGTCGCATGCGAGGTGCAGATAATCCCATCATCTTTATAATCTCATCCGTTTCCAGCTCCCTGCTGCTTCTCGGCTCCTGCGTCCCCAATCTCGTTGTTGTGCAAGGCGCGCGGGAAATGTAATTACCCGCCCGATTATCTCAGTTTTGAGCTCCAACAGGCCAAGCGCGAATTTTCATTGTTTGCCAGAGAAACCGAGTTAGTTTCGTTTTCTATTTCCACCCGACGGGAAATGGAGAATATGCGGATATCCGCCAATCTTTAATGTTCGCGTGGATTCGTTGCACAGCTGAAGTGGAAAAGAAGGATATTAAGGGTAAGAGCACTAGTTATTGGGCACTAAGGATGTTTCTCGCTGTAATGTACTCAAATTGAATTCTTTTGGGTTCTTTTTTCGATTTTCGGAGGGGTAAACATTTCAGGAATGTGATACGATACCAATTTTGCCTAAAACTTGGGACCAAATTATTGGTTTTCGAGGCTCTTTGGAATAAGTCGCTTGTACCATGAATTGAACAATGAATTCGGTTTTGTAGTTAATCCTTTATTTCATCCTCTTTTCCACTATCGATTTCGAAAACACAGCAGCCATCTTCAGGTAACCTCCAATCAAACCCTACTCACTCCTCATTTGATTGGAATTTGATACGAGTCGTGAGGGAATTAGACTTGAACATGTGCATAGCTGTTTTTCAGGATTTTTTCGAATAAATTCCCCAAGGAGGGTCTTTGCACACCCAAAAAAAAAAACTGTTCTTGCATGTCTAGCTATTCTCGTGGCTCAAAACGCTATGCTTTATCCAATATGTGTGATGGAGTAATACCATCAGCATGAAAATCTTCTCGGATCCGGTGGTCGCGGGTTAGGACGATAAGACGACACGCTCCTAATAAATGCACCTCATTTTTTTGTAACGTCTGCAGGCGGAAGAGCCTACTAAACAGACGATAGTCTTTCCTCGCTAGTGACCCTGATAGATGGCAATTTGTTGAAAGAGTACTATCTCTTGTAAAAGTCTTCCACATTGTTCAACATTCATGCACGCAACCGTAGCTGTGAATGGGTGAAATATTATTGCAAACATTAGCCAGCTTTTCGTCAGGATCCCGTTGTTTGTGCCAAGAATTAGGTCGGTACATCAGCCAAATAATTTTTTATTTCATCCATCCACTACTACAACTAAAACTTTTCTATTAACGGGCATTTTTCATCGTTTACGCCTATTATAGTGGTGGTGTTGATGTTGGTGGTGGTGGGGTGGCTGGGTCGGTGGGAGAGTCTTCGGTGCTGGTGATAGTGTTGTGCTGTTAGAGCAGCGAAAGACGAACTCGACTTTTACAATCTGTATAGCAAAAAGCGTCGCGCTGTTAAATCTCCGCATCGCTGGACAGCTGCTCGTTAAATCTTCAGCTGTTTTTTTCCACTCGGAAATTCGCTCAAAGATCGACGACTCTGAGAGAGGCTGATTAATTTACAAGTTTCTAGGCTAGAGAGAATAAGGACCTAAACAGGACTACCCAAGTACCTAAACAAGAGGTTGGTGTTGGTGTAAAGAAACACGAGGTAAACTTCCTCTACTTAATGAATTCTTTCTTTTGACATTTAAGGGCAGCTTCTGGACCCGGAGTTTTTATAAAGTAGAAAAGGGCTCCCAGGTGGTAATTAATTATGAATTGACTAACCATTGGTTACGGAATCTTTCGACTTGGAAAGCCAGTGGTCGGTAAATGAAGAATAGTGGCAGGAAAGCAAACAAAACAACAGGAAAACCTTCTTTCTTCCTCGGTCTATCCTGTGAATATTTAGAGGCAACTACAACAGAAGAAAGTGAGGAGGTCGGTTGGAATTCTATGAGGGTCCTCGTCAATTCATCGTGAAAACCATCCGGCGCCGGACTTGTGCTTTGAAAATCGTTGGTCGAGCACAAAGGGGATAAAAGCAGAATCGAAAGGGACAACAGTAAAATGCACAATAGAATGAAATTGTCGAAGCAGCCCGACAGGCTGAGCGCTGAACAATCCAACGCAGCAGACCAAGCTGAACTGTTTTCACGGTCAATTAATGAACACCGAAAGAAGAGAAAGATGCCCCTTAAAGCCATTTCTTCTCGCTCATAGGGGTGTCCCCAAAACTTCGTTGTTGCTCCTCAAAAAATGGTGCAAATTTTTTTTTTTTTGCTTCCACGTTTTAGACGTAGACATAAACGATTTGTTGGGAATATGTATGATTCCAATGTTGTTGCATCGGAAAAATAATTCCTTGCAAATGCAAATGATGGATTTACACATGGGGCGGTAGGTAGGTAAACATAGGGGCCATGGGGTACCTAACAAAAGGACCAAGACTTGGACTTGACTCAAGAGTCTTGACTTCAGTCAAGTTCACCTATTTTGATAACTGCCACAACTCCTGAATACCAGTGCATGAATAACAGGCAAGGCGTAGGGTCAAATTTCTCATGCAGCAATCGAATCCATAACTCCCAGGTGCCTATAAGTCTGCAGCTGGAGACAATCGCGCTATCCAGTAAGCTGAATACGATCGTGTGTGTCCAAATACGATAATTTTAGACAAATAATACGATCGCAGTTCTTAATCATCTGGCAACACTGTTACCCGTATGTGCTTAGCAGAACGCGAACGACCCTGAGGTTATCTCAGACATCATCCCACTTTCCAATTGCCACTCAGTTATCTCAGTTACAGAAACCAGGTAGGTACGCGGTGTTCTCTCTATTTTTGTCAAAGGTCTTCCAGGCGTAATGGTATCGGAAATAATCGTACTTAACAATGGAGAGAAAATGCCAGCTTTGGGCTTGGGTACCTCCGGCGGGTACGAAAACGAAGTGAAACAAGCCGTCCGAGACGCTCTGGATCTCGGTTACCGGCACATCGATACGGCACATTTTTACAAAAATGAAAAAGAAATCGGCGAAGCGGTTAACGAGAAGATCAAAGAAGGCGTCGTCAAGAGGGAGGACGTATTTCTAGTGAGTAAACTTTGGAACAGTTTCCACGGTGAAAATATGGTTCAGCCTGCATTGAAACGTACCTTGGCCGATTTGGGAGTTGATTACGTCGATTTGTACCTCATCCACTGGCCATTCGCTTATAAAGACGGGTGGGATTTGGAACCGAGGGACAGTAAAGGTCAATTGATACTGAGCGATTCGGATTTCACAAAGACCTGGAAAGCTATGGAGGAATGCGTGAAACTTGGCCTCGCCAAATCTATCGGGCTGTCGAACTTCAATCGAAAGCAAATCCAACGGATTTTGGATATTGCTGAAATCAAACCGGTGACCAACCAAGTGGAATGCCATCCGTATTTAGCCATAAAAGAGCACGTCGCTTTCTGTCAGGCCAAAGGCATTGTCGTCACAGCATACCGGCCCATTGCTGGACAAAGCAAACTGAACGATATCAGCCCGATAAATGACCCTCTGATACAAAGGCTGGCCGAAAAACACGGTAAAAGTCCAGCTCAAATAATGCTAAGACTTCAGCTACAGCGAGGTATAGTAGTTATTCCAAAATCAACCAACAAGCAAAGGATGAAGAGCAATATGGAAATATTCGATTTTCAACTGTCAGCAGATGAAGTGGAGGCTCTTTTGAAATTGGACAAAGGAGATGCCGGTAGGACCATTCCAATGAAAGAGTGTCAACCTCATCGAGATTATCCATTTAATGGGGAATTTTGATTTTGTATAAATTTCGCCTCCGCATAACACGATATTTTTACCTTCGATCAATGTAATTGTTAGGAACTCTACATTCTAGGAACTCTAGGAACTCTGCATTCTACCTTACATGCTTTAGCAGTAAGCTCGTCGTGATATTCATGTTATGTTCTATGACATTCATCTTTTGCCAAAGTGTAATAAAGTATTTAGAAGAAACTCTCTTTTTTGTAACCAGCCGTATATTCCTTTCAATATTCCAAGGTAAACAATTTAATTAGGTACCTATATTCATGGTGAATGATCGACCCTTGAAATTCTGTAGTCAGCAGATCAGGGATAGGGTCACACAGTAAACGCAGTCTCCTTCGCCGAGCTTTCGATAAATATATTATCTTCTTCAGGGCTTGGAGACAGGTTTAAGCGGTCAGGTGACCACTGCCGTCCAAGATTATAGTAGCGCGTGGCCGGCAGTGGTCACCTGACCGCTTAAACCTGTCTCCAAGCCCTGAAGAAGATAATATATTTATCGAAAGCTCGGCGAAGGAGACTGCGTTTACTGTGTGACCCTATCCCTGATCTGCTGACTACAGTACCTATATTCAGTTCAAATATCACAGTTTATAATAAAATAATCATAATTAATCTATGACGCAGTTTATTTTGATGGAAAGAACGAAGATATGCAAAATCAAATTTATTGACATCAGCTAACAAAGGTAGGTAATCAACACTTTTCGAACCAAGTCGTCAGTACATGCCTGTTAATGAATTCAAAATGCATACAGAAGAGACTATTGAGGACGAAGCAATGTGCAGATTCGACAAGCTGTATTGCTTGGCACTCAGTTTTGATTTGCACGCTTATCAGGTACCTATACTTTATTTACAACAGTCTGGCCAAAATGAAGTTCTGGCATTTAGGAACCTTTCGAGGCAAATCACCAAATGGGACATTTGAGCAAAAACATGAAAAAACCTCATCACAATATCAGCAGTCACTGTGGAATGGATAATTTCTGTGATCCCTCGCGTATGGGACGTCCATTTGCCTCCCCGCTCTCCCCCTGTCCAGTTTATTGATCGATTCCACGTCGCCTGGTTCCAATTCGAAATCGAAAACATTCAAATTGCTAAGCATATTTTCTCTGGAGGTGGTTTTAGTTATAGCGATGACTCCTCTTTGTACTTGGTATCGGATCAGAACCTGAGCCGGGGTTTTGTCGTGTTTAGCTGCGATGCCGGCAATCAGCAGATCGTGATAAGCCGATTTCGTTGGACCCCCGGGTAGGCCGATGACGCGGTACCCCGATAGGGCTATGTCCTGGGATCGGCAGTAATCCAACAACTTCGACTGGTTAAGATAAGGATGGCATTCAACTTGGTTGACGACTGGTTTAATGCGAGCGATTCTCAAAATTTCTTCTATTTGAGCTCTGTTGAAATTGGAGACACCGATCGATCGGACGAGGCCTTTTTCCACTGCTGTTTCCAGGACTCGCCAAGTGTCGGTAAAATCTGCGTCACTGTACGGTACACGACCGTTGGCATCTTTGAGGTTCATTTCCCAGCCATCCTTGAACGCCATCGGCCAGTGGATGAGATACAAGTCCAAATAATCCAAACCCAAATCTTCCAGACTTCTTTCCAGAGCCAGCATCGCCATGTCGATGCGGTGAAAAGAATTCCACAGTTTCCCAGCGACGAACAGATCTTCTCTTTCGACAGTTCCGTCGTTAATTTTGTCGAAAAACGCCCGACCAATCTCAGGTTCGTTCCGGTACAGATGAGCACAGTCGAAATGGCGGTATCCAGCATCGATCGCACTTTTTACAATTTCGTAGCACTGATCACCATCTAAACGAGCGGTGCCGAAACCCAAAATAGGGCACTCTTCGCCATTATTAAACCTTATCTTCTTATCCATCGCGAAAAAATTAACGAAACAAAAATCAAACTTATTCAGCTCATTCTGACAATTTTTGCGGCTCGAACATTTAGGAAAATTGCAACCCAATTACTGTATGTGCAATTGAATGTACCTATCACGAAAATAGACGGTTTGATTGATGTGTGATGCACGACAGCTGCAGGCTAACTGAAATGAAAGTGAAAGCTACCCAGTAGGGATGGGAAAAAAAACGTGAAACCGTTTCGAAGAAACGGTTTCATCAGGAAAAACGATGAAACGGTTACAAGTAGCCAGAAATAGCCGTTTCAAAAAAAACGTAAGACCAGAAACGAACGATTCACTTCCCCGTTCCAGTTTCTCCGTTTCATTCCGTTGCGGATGTACAGTGTTGCCAAGGTGCAGGCGTCAAAAACCCCAAAATCCTCCCAAAGGAGAAAAACAAATCCCCGAAAAAACCCCCAAAAGTTGAGGAGGAATTAAAAATAAACTATTTCACAAAAAATAGGACCTAACTCCATATTATACATCTATCCTGATTTTGGCCTTATCACTCCCCCGAAATTTACTCTTTCGACCAAAATTTTGAAAAAACGCCAAATGTCATGTTGGTTTCTCAGTTTTTTCAGAAAAACAGAAAATTGTAAAGTTTCTGTGTCATGTAGGTACCTACCTACCCAAAACCAACTCAAAACTATTTTTTTTTGGAATTTTAAAATTTTTTTTAAAGGGTCAAAAAAATATTTTTTTCAATGTCAAAATTAGCCTTTAAACCAGATTTCAAACACTGAAATCCAACCAATATTGACTTACAGGGACTGGAAACGGTGTAGAAACCTTCAAGGAATCCAAAAAGCTCAAAAAATTCAAAATCGGTTCAGTAGAACTCCCTCAAATTGCCAAAAATGCGAAAAAGGAAAAATCGCGTCAAGAAACATTTCAGCTTCAGTTCTTTTGAAACGTACGTTTCATTCATGGATCACATTGAGGCCGAAACAGTTGTTTTGAAACGGTTTCGCCGAAACGGTTTCAGGGTAAGACGAAACTGTTACATTTCGTTTCTTGAAAGGAACTGAAACGCCCATCCCTACTACCCAGTGGGTGGTACGACTACAGCCCGCCATGTCTCATGGGATGCCTACTCAAACCGCTTCTACGGATACCTGAAGTTGGAACCAATCGAAGAATAAGGATCACTTCCTCCAAAAATCTACCGACTACTTGAATTTACACTTTCAATGGTTACTGATGGGCACGTATCTATCAGCGCATTTGCGAACTAAATGGAAGCATTGCAATTGTCGTACTAGGTAATTGGAAAAAAGTGTAGAAAAAACTTTTAGGTACATGGGTTTACACATAACTCAAAATCGCTACCTACCTAAATCAGAGCCGGTGTGTCCGTCTGTACCAAATACTATACCGCCTGTACCAAAATACTATTCAATTATATGAATTTTTTTCTATTGAAATTCAAAAAATCAAAACCCAACTAGGAAGGAGGAGGATAAAACTAAAACTGTAAATCAATTAGAATTAAACGATATACGATTATATAGATACCACTAGGCAAATTACAGTTTACACATTGAGGATCAGTAAATGATTATATTCTGTACTGGTCAAGGAAAGTGAAAATGAACATAAGAGAATCGTACTAATTTCAATAATAATCGAACAGCAGGTTTCACTCAGTCCGCTCAAAATCGCGATGCGAAAAAGTTCCAATTTTCAAAGCATTGAGAATTCCACTCGTCTCAGTAATTTGAGTAAAAAAAAGTTGGAATCAACGTTTCAAAATTCCGCGTTGAACGGATAATCCTTGTGTTCAACAGCGTCCGGCATAATTATAGCTCTCCCTGCCCTGCCTTTATCCAGGCTCGACAATGTAGACATATCTTCGTCGTCCAAAGTGAAATCGAAGACGTTGAAATTGTCCAACAAACGCTGTTTAGTCACGGTTTTCGGTATAGCAATGACGCCTCGCTGGATCTGCCACCTGATGAGAATTTGGCCGGCTCCCTTGCCGTGTTTGCTGGCAATCTTTTTGACTGCCGGGTCGTTCAACGGTGTCTCGGGGGCGAATTCGTCGATCGGGCTGATCGGCCGATAAGCCGTAACAGTTATCCCTTGGCTCTTGCAGAATTCTATCAGCTTCGACTGATTAAGGTAGGGGTGGCACTCGATTTGGTTATTGACCGGTTTGATTTCCGCGTTTTTCAAAATTTTCAACGTCTGCTCCTTGTTGAAGTTCGACAGCCCGATGGATTTTATTTTTCCAGCTCGAACGCCGTCTTCCAGAGCTTTCCACGTTTCGACGAAATCGACGTCGCTGTAAACGACTTTGCCGTCGTCGCCCAAAGGGCGCATGTCCCAGCCATCCTTGTAGGCGAACGGCCAATGGACCAGGTACAAGTCGATGTAGTCCAGGCCAAAATTGCTGAGCGTCTTGTCCAAGGCGGCTTTGGCTAAATCTTTGCGGTGAAAATTATTCCATACCTTACTCGTGATGAAGACGTCTTCTCGTTTGATGACGCCTTCGCCAATCTTCGCCCGGATCGCTCTTCCAACTTCGTCTTCGTTCTCGTAGAAATAGGCGCAGTCGAAATGCCGGTAGCCGATGTCGATGGCTTCTTTGACAACGCGTTCAGCTTCGCCTTTGGTTTTGATCAGATAGGTGCCTAAGCCTAAAATCGGGCATTCCAGACCGTTGTTGAACTTGATCTTGGGCGATGCCATGTCGATTGAGGAGAATATGGGCTCCCTCGGTTAAGGAAGGGCGAACTAAACTGCGTTTGATAAATTGCCTGAATGAGAGGGGTTATAAAGTAGTGAGACACTAACGACTATCACCTCTCATCCTATGGAGGAGGAGGAGGGCGCAGACAATTTTAGTCGGCACTCGAACGAGATATTTAATAAAACGATAAGATATTACTTCACTCTGATAAATGTTTTACATAACAGTTGTTGAATTCGTGGAGAATTTTTATAAAAATGCTCAGAAATCGGGCAGCATCTCAACCTAGTCACTTCAATTGCATAAAAAATTATCTTATCGCGCCGGAAAGTGCAAATAACATATAGTTCGAGCACACTTACAACAACGTGGTTAACAAGAAGAAAATTATAGATTATTAGTACCATGTTTCATGAATTAACTAGGTATCCTGGCTAATCAGGTAGGTACATCGGAATAGGCATTATACTTTTTAAATAGTCACCATTTCGAACTCAACATTAGAAATTTTCTCTAAGAATTTAATCTGACGTTCTTACATTAGAAAGATGAGAAACTGGGGCATTATTCATTATATTTTTGTTTTATCTATAAAAAGCTGAATGCGTTATTTCAAATTTGGGTTTCATCCGAGCGTTTTCAGTTGTTTCTATCAGACATTAGCGAGTTTAGGAAGCAAGATCAAATTTTTTGCGACCTGTGAGTAGTTTATTGAAAAAATATAGCTCGTTTAAAATTGACATTTCGAGACCTGAGGATGTCAGGATAGTTGAGGATATTTGGTTGCTAGAATGTTACCGTCATTGGCAGAATTGACCCCCTTTGGAAAATACTAGATAATGAGAAGGTAGGAAAAACTGTTTTGCAGTACAGTGTTATGTACGCACTTGACGGTTTCAGGAGGAAATTCAACGCTCAATACCTACAATTTCAGGCAAAGAACTCTAGACACCAAATTCAGACCTTTATAAATTCGCAGGAAAAGCTCATCTCAGCTTCTATGAAAATTCATAGAGCTCGGCGTGGAGTGACATTTATTTTTTCGTTGATTGTTCAATAGGGTTGAGTAAGAATAATCTCGTTACATCCATACCATCTTCACAGAATCGATATCTAGTAAGAAATCATCGGAAAGGAAACGTTTCCTCTGAAATCGCGAGGCTCAGCCGTTTATTAGCAGATCGAATGAACTCCACCCAAAGCCGAGAGGCTCCAGATTTGATTATTCGGGAAAGTTTTTATGAAGTGAAAATGGATTTTGCTAAACGCGGTTTCCAACTTATCAAAGTGTCAGCCGATTTATAAGGAAACAGGTCGAGGTTGGACCCAAAACAGATTTGGCGAGCTGGTGGGGGTGAAAGTTTTGGACAAAGTCTAGAATGACTTAGTTTCTCTGTGAGGATGAGAGACGGCAGCGGCACGTCACCTGGCGCCGTATAATTAAGGATACCATCCCTCCCCCTCTTCGGCGGAATAAATTAAAACTTCGCCTTTCGAAAACATTTTAGAATATTATATAACAGTTTTGTCGCCTTCCACAAACCTCGGCCGCCCATTTTCCATCAAGTCGGCTAACTAAATTTGAGGTTTAACCTAATTAATGGCGGCCGCTAAGTGCATTTCCATTTAGTGTAGGCAAGATAATATTTTCGTGCCGTGTAATTAAGGATAATTATCATCCTGTAATATTTCGCCGCACTGTCATTTTTGCTCTTCCGTGTACGAAAGAATAACGGTAAGAATGGATATTTTATTGAGGCAATTTGGGATAAAAATTGGACTGCTCCAAAATTGAAAAACGAGTTTTTATTTTTTTGCAAGTTTGACCAAAAAATTTACCTGCATCTTCCGAACGAAGGAAGGAGTTTAAAGGTCGGTTTATCAATTGCCATGATTCTAGTATGAAAGTACCTGCAACGACTAGGTACTGACAAAATTTGCATGGGCGCGCATATAAAAAAATGCTAGGTGAAAATAAATCTATGAAAGTGCATCGATAAAACGGCCGATAAGTCGTCCACACACTATCCGATTGCTGGATGAACATAATAGGTACGCGGCTTATGAAAGCCAATGAAAGTTATTGGGTTCTACGCCGATGGCACCTCGACCAATCACTGCAATGCATTTCTTACCCCTCTAACAGCAATCGGATCCGCATAAATACGTGCAATAATAAGTGCTGGAGTCCAAAATCGGAATTGGCATTTCGGCAGCTTCGACTGAACTTTGGCTTCTCTTGTTTTGGCTTGGTGAAAAGTTTCTTGTTTTGGTCCCTAACGTGTAAGTTTTGCCGGAAACCCGATTTTTCTTCAAGGCTTTGGGAGCTGCAGTTCATAAGTGGAAACGCAACCTCCGCGTTGGATATCTAAAATTTATTTTTCTTATATTTATGCCATCTGGGTTCATTTTAGGAAAGTCGATTTTTTCGCCCAAATAATTAGGAAATCTTCATTTACTCAGTTTTGGAGGAGAACCTCTTGGAATCAAATATAGGAACCTCTGAGTAGAGCAATAGTCCACTACCAATCATTGGTTAGGTAAATGTATAATGTCAAAATCAACCTTTCTTCCTTCACTGTTGTCAGCAAATCAGGGGTAGGGTCTACGATAAAAACTGCCTCTTTCGCCGAGCTTTCGATATGTTATAATATCTTCATCAGAGCCTATAAAAAGCAATACAAACAAAACAGGGCTTATTTCTTCCTTCAGTTGCGTTGAACACCTGTCCAAGAACGAAGCAGCATCCACAGATTGAACCGAAGAACTCAATCAACGCTTGAAGAGAAGCAGATGAATGGGTGACATGGATTCGGAGAGGGGCCAAACTGCGGCTTCTTTGAAGCAGATAGACCGAAACGTAATTCGGGATGATGCACTTTCGCTCACTTTATCTGAATAAATCCAGCGATGGATTCAATTTCCAGCGGCTTCTTAAGGACATACGAGGCGCTGTCAAGTCGGATAAAGGAGCGGATTCGTACAGGAGAAGACTACAAGTCGACGGGTAGAAGGCGATCCATCCTACGTACAACTGACGAGCCGGAGGAGAAATCTCTGAAACTCGAGCGCCAATCTCCCCAACCTCGCGCCCGTTCAACAAAGTCAAGGCTGATTGACTCAAACTTCCGAGCAGAACAAGCAATTTCCACTCTCAGCGCAAGGCATTTCACGCTCTGCGCTCTGTCATTGGCAGTGAACAACGGTGAAGTTGAGGGCTGAATCTTTCTGCAATAAACCGCCAACGGGTAACCCATACGTTTCAGTTCGTACATCCAGCATAACGAAGGTTGAGATGGAATATGTGGTATTTGGTAGTCTCCAGAGAAGTATGCAAGTTCCAGACCAAGAATGGATCATTTATATTTTTAGAGAATGATAGGTATTTACATGGTCACTAAAGTGACCGGTCCAGGGCAGTGGTTGTCGAGGGCAATCTACTACATTTCCTACCCTTCTAGATTTTGGTAGTTTCCTTGGAATTGCCTCAATTGGTCAGCATGCTTGAGCACCTCCTTCCCTTCAATCTTCACGACGTATGAGAGGGGACCATTCTTCTGAATCCTTCTGAGAACCTGTTCCATCGTTATTTTGCGCCCATACCAAATCACCCACTTCGAATGACCTGAAATTTGCTTGTTTAATTTGTTGGTTCATCCTTTGTCGCAGCAAGTTTTTGTCTGAATTGTTTTCGAGGTTGGGTTTCAAAAGGTCTAGTGACGCTCTGATGTTTCTTCCGATCATGAGTTCGGCAGGTGATCTACTTGAGGTCAAATGTGGTGAATTTCTGCAGGCGACTAAAAAATGTTCAAGTCGTGAGATTATGTCGCCAGGATTTCGTTTCGATGACCTCATCCTGTCCTTTAAGGTTTTCACTGCCCTTTCCGCCAGGCCGTTGGTTCTAGGGTGGTATGGAGTGCTTTTATTGTGAGCAATTCCCATTCTCGTGCAAAATACTAGGTATAGCTAACCATGGTTTTGTTAAACGAGGTCTAGTTATCCAAAGTCCAGTTAACCGAGGTATAGTTAACCGAAGTCCAGTTAACCGAGGTATAGTTAACCGAAGTCCAGTTAAACGAAGTTTACCAAGGTCGAGTTAACTGAAGTCTTGCTAAACGAGGGCTAGTTATAGGTCCTTTCAAGCTAGAGATTAGAATCTGGCGGTTTAAAATGTTACTAATCCAATTACTAAGTCGAAATTCGCTCGTAACAACTGTATACTTCTCGTTCTCAACCACGGTGAAAAATTCAATTACCAAACTAATTACCAAACATCTGCGGATGACGGAAATAATCAGTTCTGTAAGAGAAGAATAGCTGAAAAAATAAAAAGTCCATCGTCAAATCTATGGAAAGGTTCGCCTTATTAGCGCCAAACAATGGAAAAGTTCGTCGGGCATTCGAGGGTTCGGAAGAGAAAATTTAACTGTCGAGCATAAAGAACTTTATTATGAGGTAACGACAATAATTCGATTTACATAATATCCAAACTGAATCGCTATTGCAAGAAGCGTTGAATTTCTCGAATAAAACGATAGAATAAAGTAAAATCGGTGGCGCCGATTCGAACCGCGTTAACTAAGGAATAAGTACAAAATTGATTTTTTGGTGGATTCGAAAAATTAACTCACGGGCTGATATCGGCCGACAGCGAACGCTGCAATTTTGACATGTTTCGCGAAATATTCATCGCAGTTACATCAACTCGATCGTTGGAAATAAAAGCTATAAGGTACACGTGGGCGCTACTCGGAGAGAAGACACGTGACCCTGAAGTCCCTGAATGGACTGTAACATTTTTACGGTCGATCCTAAGAAGCAATCCAATTATGGCATGAGCGGTGCCGCAGGAATTGAGCCCATCCTCGAAGAATGAGGAATATTCGCAATTCCGAAGCTCCGATCGCATTCTAGCTGATTGAAAGACGTAATTTTCCGATATTCGATTAGAAATAACGTCCTCAAGGACGTAAAGATAATCTCTCCCTCCAAAATATATCGAAAACCCAGAATTATCTAAATTAGGGCCACTTTCACCAAACGTATCGCTAGTTGCTGATGGTAGCCTGGCTAAAAATACAAACAAAATAAACTAACCTATCTTTTGACGTCACATTGGTCGCAGTTGGTACCTTTATTGATAGAAACGTGAGGTTAAATTTATCGAATCTTTAAGTTTAATGCAAGCATACATTGAACCTCATCACATTTTTAACAACTTCCTCAATTTAACATCTCTTTCGCTGTTGGCAACGGCATAGGGTACCAACTTTAACCAATGGGTCGTTGAAAGTCCGCAGAAAAAGCAGTCTCTAAATGTGGGGGGATTTTCTCTCAACTTTCAACGTCTCGTTAAATTTATATTCACCGTTTTTAGCGCCTTGATAAGTGTAGCCAATGGCTGTTACGGCCCTGATAGACACATTGTTACCAACTGCAACTAACGATACGTTGAAGGTCTGGGCCCCGTCTTCCCGCAACTTTTGACGTCTCGTTAAATTACAAATCTGTTTCAATCCAACGCCATGAATTTCAGTCTTGTCAAATTTTACGCAACTATCGTTGAATTCAACAGCTGATTTATAGTCTGGTTAAATTCAACAGCTGATTTATAATTCTGGTTAAATTCAACAGCTGGTCAAATTTAACGACTCGTTAAATCCAGTGGCTTGTTAAATTAAACGTCTACTGATTTTAATGGCTCGTTAAATTAAACGAGCCGTCAAATTTAACAAGACGTTGGATTGAACAAGATGTGTAATTTAACGAGACGTCAAATTTTCAAGACATATTTTTTAATTTTAAGCCTTGCCAATTCTGATGTTTCGCTAACTAAACATGTTGTCAAA
Organism: Nesidiocoris tenuis; assembly: GCA_036186465.1. NCBI lineage: Eukaryota > Metazoa > Arthropoda > Insecta > Hemiptera > Miridae > Nesidiocoris > Nesidiocoris tenuis. The sequence continues at coordinate 12,807,375 of AP028915.1, read as the reverse complement.
GTTTAGCGTCAGATCGGTTTCGGTGTTTATAGACAGATAATTTGGCAAACTACAGCAACTAACGAGACGTTGAAAGAAAAGCAGTTCTCAGGGCAATTTAACCTCAACTTTGAACGTCTCCTTATAATTTAGTTCGGCCTCTCGTTGCCTAAATTACATGTCCTAGTCAATTTAAAGTCTTGTTAAATCCAACTTATCATTAAGTATGACGTCCTGTTAAATTTAAGGCCTCGCTAATTCTAACATGTTAAACTGAACATCTCGTCAGGCTTAACATCTCGTTTTTGCTGTTGGTGACTTTATTGATAGATGCGATGGTGTCCAACTGCAAATAACGAGACGTTAAATTTAACGAGTCGTTGACATTTGGTGCCCCGGATAATTAGAGGAAATCAGAGTGAGGGTTAAAGCCTCTCACAGCAAATCAATTGGTTGGCGAACAATCCGAATGAAAACGAAGGCCTTGCATTATTACTTGGGCCTTTAATGTTAACATCATTTAATGTTAAGATTTGAATAATGAACATGATTTTTTTGTATGGTCGGACAGTATTGATGGGATCTTCACGTCTAGAGGAGAAAGGCCAGTGAAAATATGGTAATAATATTAAATATGGTAATCCGAGCATGGAAATTTTGGAATTCTTCCATCGACTGAATTAATCTCCACCGAAGAACGCAAATTAAGACATAAACCCATTATTATGGTTTGACCTGAGCTGTAAACATAAACCGCACTTGTCCAATTCTTGCCAACAGCTTGGGGGACCGTCTGCCCAAGTAAATGCATGTTATCAAACCGAATATAAATGGAACTATGGAGAGGGACAGTGGTAAGAGTGTTAAATGGCAGAATGTGCACTGCTCGATGATGCACCAAATCGAGTTATTGACAAGAAATTATTGTTGTTGCAGTTCAACAGGCGGATAACGATGGTTCATGATGTTTCTTGGCCACGAAAAATCTGAGTTGAAAATTGAAGATGGAAATATCGACCCCAAAGTTGATATAGTTGTCAGCTGATCGGGGATTAGGGATGATTATTAATTACTTAAAAGCTCGGCAAAAGAGGCGTCTGTTTCTGGTTGACCCTTACCCCGATCAGCTGACAACTATCGGTGATAAAGCTGAATTTGACAACTACCTATTTCAGCAGCTGTAAGGCGGCGCAGTTTTTGGTTATTATATTATCAAGAGGGTTGATGATAGGAGAATAAGCCACGTATCGTCAAAATTGATTCAGGATTTAACAGTTCTTCAAGAAAAACAAAAAACCGGAATTTTTCGGTCTCAAACAGCTTTTGAAATACTTGGCCAATTTTTATCATTCGAGGCTTCTCTTCCAATCTTACCCCGGAACATGGGAGACCTGAATATGGGCCAACAAAAAAACAAAAAATTTCAATCATTTCTAAAAATTTTCAAAATAACTGATGATTCCTATTAATACAGCGATGTCAATCACAAACCACAGGCAGGTCCAGTTGGTAAGCGTGTCTTCCGTTTCAGGAGAAAAAACTCAAAACTGTCGAAATCGTTGATTAACAGAAGCCGAAATTGAAATCGAGAAGTTTTGGTACGCTGAATTAGCAGTAAACAATTTTTGCTTTATCATTTCGTCACCTAATTAGCAACAACAGCTATCTCAGTGCTTTACATGACAGGAGACAGCCGGTGTTGTGGATCGGTCCGAAAGGAAAATAACAATTGGTAACGTGTTTGGGAGTTACGCCTTTAAAACATGTCCAACGGAGTAACGCATGTTCGGAGTAACCAAAATATATTCATGAACTTCGCTCTAAGGTCAAGCGACGATTGCGTTCGTCTCTGATGAAATTCCAATGTAAATCGACCCGATGACAATCCAAGCATTTACTTGTACATTACTCGTAGTTTTGGAGGCCTTTCTTTTCGATATATCGTTGGCGAGCTTCGGCGACCATTTTGGCTTTGCGCTCTTGAAAGGACGCCATTCTGTCGAGCGAATATTTGGAGAAAATCGGAGCGTCGAACCCTCGACTAGTGCACTGCAACATTGAGAATATTTCCGGCTGGTTTTCATTGTCAGCAATGTGTGTTATCTCCGAATCTCTACTGGTTGAATTTCCCAAATTTACGTTGTTAAGTGAGGCATGCGATTAAAGTAACCTACCTGAAGTGTTGAACTTGGTGATCTAGAAGGAATTTGGCTGGGCGGCGGACTGGCGTTCTGAGGAGTGTAATTCACTACGCCTTCGAGTATATTGGAGATAGTCAAGTCAACAGACCCTGTGCGACCTGCAAGAAAAACCGCCTCCGTTACACATTCGACCTCCGATCCTGATTTTCAAATTGTCAAATTTCAGCCCTACGTTTCCAAATATTGGAAAAATTACGCGAAATTTCGACACCGATCTTTCTGCACTCACTTAAATCTCGCATGATAACGTCGTGAGGAACATTGGGCAGTACTTCGGCCACCTGGTGGGTCATGCGCATCAGAGCGGCTGATGACTGCCGAGGAGAACCGTACGGCCCTCCCATCACAGGTCGGTTCAGCTCGTCCAGATAGCGTTTTTCGTATTCAGCCTAAAGATAACATAAAGCATTGATATTGTGTGATATTGTTGTTATGCTCTTGTTGTTGTTATTGTGGTTGTTGTTGTTGTTGTTCAGCAACTGTCAGTTTTCAGTCGTTTTCACGAACCTTATCACTTGCAGTAAATGAAGACACTTTGTAAGTCAAGGCTGAGGCGATTTCAGCTCTCATTCTTTCGGCAAACGCTTCAGTAGACTCGTTCGCCTCTTTGTGAAGGACGCCCAGGTATCTACAAAATGAAGACTTGTTCATTTAACCGCCAAAGCGAACAGCTTAAATAGGCAAGAAAAGGTTCATTCCATGGAACCAATCAAGCGTCTCTCTCATACCCTGTTGATTCATTTAACTGATAAAAGTGGAATTTATCAATCAACCTTTCTCCCTAATGCATTCAAAATCCATAGAATAGTATACGTACTTCAATTTGAAAACTGTGTAGGGGGAAAAGAGGAACCAAAAAAAGTCCAGCTGAGGAGAAGCTCCAAGGACCGTGGGTGCAGTGTTAGCCCATAGAGGACGTTCCACAATTAGGGCGACCGGCTGAACTTTGTTGCAAACTTCGGCAGCCATCGTGTTGAATCTGAAAATTAGAAACCACTTTGTACGTTGACTCGGTAGAATAACATCTCGACGATCAAGCTTATAACCTCAATGAACTCAAGAGCCATGTAGACTCACTATCTCAAAAGAAAATTGTATTTTTCCACAGCTATAAACCAAATTTCAATTGATTTCATAACAAAAAATTCACCGATTCATGTCAATAAATTACTCACTTCAATAGACAATCTTTGCCTGACGTCGTATCTTCAGGCTGAATGAGTATCGGCGTGTCATTGTTAACGACAAACGATTTCAAATTCTCAACAAGGTTGCCATTCCCCTGGAGAAAATCGTGCAGTCCAGGCGTCAGGTTGAAAGGCAAGATACTGTCACATTTGGAATGCTGAAAAAGTTCAAAAGGAAACCATCAAATATCTTTGAAAATTTTACGTTATTATATAGAAGGACTGATTTTTGAACAGAACTAGCTGAACGGTAAAAATCGGTTTAGTTGAAGTTTGGGCAAAACCAAAACTGCAAAACTGATTTTTCATCAGAACTCATTACAAAAAATATATAAAAAAATAAGTCCATAAAACACTTGCCGAAACGCAGTCGGTGGTCAGATGAAATGCGATATGGTCAAATTTGGTGACGCAATTCGACACCATCACCCTAATCGATTTGTCGCGTTCATGTTTATTGTCTTGTTCGACGTTGATACCAAGAACCAAGTAGAGTACGCGAAGAACGGCTCTGAAACAAGTCCAACCTTCAGGTATCCGATCGCAAGCACATCATATCGATAATCTTCATCATATCTGATACTTCCTCGCGCTACACTACTGTCGCAAGGATTGAGGAACCCAGCATCTCACTGAAGCATCAGTTAAAGTTTTTCAATTGTTTCCATGCTTTCCAAATTCATGAAATCATTTTAAGCTTGTTATGGAGTGTATCAAACTTGGTAATGAAAAAATTTGTCAGTAGCATGGATGAATGGGAAATTGCTAGGTATTATTCCTCCGAGGGAAATTTCGGAATGTTGGGTGGCCCACTGGATAGCCAAAGTCCAATGTAAGAGATTCCCTGCTGCACAGACCCCAGCAGACGTTCCCTTGGTCCGCCATCAGGAATGAAGTCTGTGAATTGAGTGCCGTATTTTTACTAAGGTCAGTAAAGTGGTTTAATCCCCAGCTTTTACCAAGTAAGTTAGAGATTTTCTTTGTCGTTGTTGTTTTGGCATTGTTTAGGCTTAATAGATTCGGGGTGGGCTTCAAAAACCTAAAGGTGCCCACTCTGATTGCAGGATGTTGTGTACAGAGAGTTTGAAAGCCGATTTGACAGTGTCGTGGATGTATCAGTGGCTTGGAAGTAGGTTTGATCCACGTTGCTGACATACCTAGTTACGTTTCTCCTTTATTTTTGGAAAACTGAATTGCTCTTGGTACTTTTTTGTTCTTTGTTCCTTTTTCAAACGATTTTAAGACATATTCTAATTTACGGGTTCCTTAGTTTGTGACAGAAATTCAATATTCTGTCAGTTTTTGAGAGTTTGGTGATAAAATGTATGACAAAAATGTTTTTGTATTCAAAGAGTTATTTTTTTAAGAGTTGGAACAAATGTAAAATAAAATGTCGTCTCTTCATACTTGAATTTCCGACGCCATATGGAAAGTTTGAATTTTTTCAACCGGAAGTGAAACAATCTTCACGAATCGCCCAATGCTCGAGTACCTTCGAATTATCGACATTGTTGCTTTGAGACACCGCTGAACCGTCAATAGCAATCAGACATGTAAATTGATCAACTGACAGTCGGTCGCAATGAACCTAATCACGTGTCAACTTACTTCCTAATGACGGGAGATCTCGACAAAATTAACGCAGCAAGGCAAGCGTTCAGGCCGACGAAGAATCGCAGCGATGCCAAAACAAGGCCGATCGGGAAGTAAACCAGGAGCGAAATGAATTGCCAGTTCGATTTCGGAAATCTACGACAGAAATACACGAATCCCAAGGTGTTGAACCGAACAAAAATTATACCACCGCAGTCAAAATGGTGCAATACTTACCTTTCTTTTTCAAATAGATCTTTGAGTTCCGTTGTGGTGACTCCGATGGCCATTTCTGGTGAGACGAGTTATTCACTTTGGAAATCTGAATTTGGCTTCAAGCAAACGAGGAATCTTCTCGAGAAATAATACAAGGTAAAATCGCAGAGGAATTTTCACGGCGGCAAAGGAAAAATTAACTATCAGCGCCAACAATAATATGACTTCATTTTTTATCGCGCAAGACAGGATCAGGGGACAATCATCGTCAAAAACAAGCCTCACAAAAGGTGATCGGGTAGGGAACGAGTTTTTCAGCTTTCACTACAGTGTTGGTTGCTAAGCTGGCAGGCTGCTAAACACAGGGAAGCTACATCCCGATGCATCGATTCTAGGAACTTGGTCACCATCGATCATGACTCAAACGTAAATTCAAACTGAATCAAACTCAAACACAGTCTGGAAGAGGAGTTGGAATTCTATTTACTCAAACTGAAACTCAAACTTAAAACTGAAACTCTAACTCAGAACCAAACTGTAACTCAAGCAATAACTTGAACCCAAACTCATATTGAAACTCAATCTCGAAACCAAACTGTAACTCAAACGTAAAGTCAAACTCAAACTGGAACTGAAAATGAAACTCAAAGCCGAACTCAAACTTGAAAGCGAATTCAAACTGAAACTCCTCAGTTAAGTTTAACTCATACTTAAACTGGAATTGAAACTCAAAACCAAACATAAACTCAAACTTAAACTGAAACTAAAGCTGAGAATCAAACTCGAACGCTAACTTGAACTCAAACTCGAACTTGAAGTCAAACTGAAAATTGAACGCAAACTGAGACACAAACCCAAACTCAGCCTCAAATTTAAACTCAAAATGGAACTCAATTTCAAACTCGAACTGAAAGTCAACTTGAAATTTAAACTGAAACTCAAACTGTAGGTTCAAACTTGAACTCGAACACATACTCAAACTGAAAATCAAGCTGAAACTCAAACTAACTGAAACTAATACTGTAACTCAAACATACCTGAACTAAAACTTAAATAAGTGGACAGTTTAGTTTTGTGTTAGGTACATACCAACTTAAACGGGGTTTGGTTTTGAGTTTGAGTTGCAGTTTAGTTATGAGTTTTAATTCCAGTTCTTTATCAGTTTGACTTTAGTTTAGTAGAGTTTAGTTTGAGTGTCAGCTCGAGTTCCTGTTTCAGTTTGGTTTTGCGTTTCGATCCCAGTTTCAGTTTGCGTTTAAGTTTGAGTACACGTTTGAGTTTATGTTCGAGTATAAGTTCGTGATTGAGTTGAGTTACAGTCTAGTGTTGAGTCAGAGTGTTTGTTTGAGTTCAAGTTTGACTTCACCTCTGAGTTAGTCTGGTACATACAGATTGTGTTAGAGTTTGAGTTTCAGTTTGGATCTCAATTCCAGTTTCCAGAAGGAAATCATGTGGCGAGAGGGCAGGGGCACTTTTCATTCGAGTCATGAATCAACTTGAAATGAATTTTTCCGTCATGAATCAACTTGATTTCATGAATCGACTCGTGCCTTCATTATGCCGTCATGGGCATGTGGCAGCCCTGACTTCTGTTTTTCGTTTGTTTGGTCGTCTGTTCATTTTGTTGTCGTGTGGTGTCTGTATTGGTGCAGTGGTGTTCGTCTAGCCTCGTCTCCGGTTCTCTGCTCGTACCGAAAAATGGCTGATTCGCCCCCGGATGTTACAAATAATATGAGTAATAATAAAAATGGAAATTTCATTTGCGGAGTCGTCGAAGGTAACTGTTCCATTTATATTCGGTATACCCACACAGATTGATTGTTCATGTTCATTCTGCTTGAGCTCCAGTGCGGCATCGGGTCGCCTGATGTTTACATTATTATTTCCTGCCATACTTACAATCATGTCGATTTATTGGTGTTCGTATTTCTTGAATGAGTTTCGAATTAAAATAACCTAATTAACCCAATATTTTTGAACAATATAGTTGTGTTATTCGATTTTTGTTCTATTCCTAACAATTTGGTCGGTGAGGGTCTTTCTGACGAGCCCACGTATTTCAGTATTTCAACTGCAAAACCATTGTTCTATGAATTCGTGCAATGATAAAACCGTCTACTTATTCAACAGTTTCCCAGACGGTTTTGTTTGACAACTGGAAAGTGGCTTGTATTCATCTGCAATGCAGTAGACACTGGATGACCCTCATAACATCAAATTATAGAGTATTCTCCAACATGTTGCTCCCAGAATAATAGAGACGTGTCAGAAATCTGATCGATAGTTTTTCCTCTATTCCTGAATTTGTATAATTTGTGTTGGCCTCAAACTTTTTCAAATCAATGTTTGTTAGCTATTTAGCTAATTTTTTTCAATTTACTAGGTTTCTACGGTCGGCCGTGGACGTCCGAGCAGCGAAAAGACCTGTTCCAGAAGTAAGTTTTTTCTATAACTTCCCAATTTTTCCCAGTTTATAGCCTTCTTGGTTTTCATTTCGTCACATTTATTTTACAGGATGAAAAAATGGGGCATGAACTCGTACATTTACGCTCCTAAGGATGATTCGAAGCACCGCGCCAATTGGAGAGACCTTTACACCGTCGAAGAAGCTGAACACTTGACTAGTCTGATCACTGCGGCGAATGAGAATTCCATAACTTTTTACTACGCCCTCTCGCCCGGGCTAGACATAACCTATTCCAATTCAAAAGAGGCTAGTTTATACTTTTTCAATTTTTCCGTTTTTTTTCACTCAAATTCTAGAGCTCTCTAGTTGTCTTTGTGAGTTTTCATCCGCTTTAACAACTTTCCGTTGAAGGTTGATGTTTAATTTTCTTATTTTCTCGTGTTCCTACTATGTTTCCAATGATAAGTTCTCTCGTCCTAGGTTCTTACGCTCAAACGGAAACTGGAGCAAGTATCGCAATTTGGATGCGTCGCTTTTGCTCTTCTTTTCGACGATATAGACCCTGAAATGTCAGAGGCTGACAAAGAGATCTTCCAATCATTCGCTCATGCTCAGGCAAGGCAATTGATTTTTTTTCCCTAAAAATTGCAGAAAATTTTTTCCAGCAACAAACAAATTTTGCCAAAAAAAAAAAAATTTCAAGTAGACATAAGTACCTACCTGAACTTGACTATTTTAAACTGGAAAAAATATTATTTCCGTTGTTCATGCATTTTATTAGACCACCATGTCGAATTTTAGGTTTCGGTGACGAACGAAATGTATCACCACTTGAACGAGCCAAAATTCATCGTTTGTCCAACACAGTATTGCGCTGCTAGGGCAACACCTAATGTGCAAAATTCGGAGTACCTTACAACGTTGGGCTCTAAATTATTGCCGGAGATCGACATCATGTGGACGGGTAACCTATAAATTATGTTAGACATTCAAAAATTAATGGATTTGGCCGAATTTCAGTTTCACAGGCGTTACAACTTTTCAGGTGGTAAAGTTATCTCAAGAGTCCTGACGGTCGAGTCGATCGAAGAAGTGACCGAAGTGCTGAGAAGACCGCCGGTCATCTGGGACAATCTGCACGCGAACGATTACGACCAGAAACGAGTATTTTTGGGCCCGTACCAAGGCCGATCGCCGGATCTGATCCCGAAATTGAGAGGCGTCGTGACGAATCCGAACTGCGAGTTTTGGGCCAACTTCATCGCCATTCACACGTTGGCCCAATGGTCTCACTGTAACGGCGACGGCGACCGGGAGAAAAGTGAGCGCTTGCTCAAATCGGGCAAAAACGCAAAAAAAAATTTTTTTGTTTTTAACATAGAATTTCATACGATTTCTTTCAGATGAAAGCGTCTGCGCTGACATCAAGTTGGAAACCGAATCGGACGATGGGAGCGAAGTTCCTTCTTTGCCTCTTAACATGTACCATGCGAGGCGCGCGCTCCGTAACGCGATAGTCGACTGGCTCCCCGAGTTCCAGCGAAGCCGGCAAGCATCAGGTGATTTTCCCTTCAACTCGAAGCGATTAGCAGCTGTGTGCCTTAAGGGGCTGTGAGACGAGATCGACATGCACCGACCGGCTTGGACCCCCTGAGGGGCGGCAGTGCACGCCCAAGGCAACTTCGGTGGAAGAAACGGCGTCCTCGCTACTGCTTACAGGCTTTTTGAATTATAAAATTTGGAATTTTTTTTGGGAAATTCAGACAACTTGCAGTCAAAACAGAATCTGTACCTGGCATTTCTTCTGGATTCCACTTTTTTTTTTGTTGTGACCAACAATCGCTCTGTTCAACAGGTTTCATCACAAAACCTCAAGTGCTGAGCTCGCTCGCTGTGCCGCCGGCGGTGCTGACTGCAGCCGCCGTAGCACCGATCGTGCCGCCCGTTGTTATCAATACTTGTATCGCTCTGACGACAGGAACGACCACCGCGTCGGCCATATCGACAATCGCACCCCAGCTGTCCGCCTTAGCCGATGTTTGCACGACTGTACGTTTCCTGCTGAAGTTTTGACTCATTTTCTGCTTTTTAGTTGAAAATGTTTTCCCGAACGAATCTTCAATTTTTTCAGGTAAACGTGAGTTCGGGACCAATCGTAATGAACTCGCTGCTTTCCGAGAGTAAAGTCTGCACGGAACCGATGGACTGCAATGCCACTCCTTCTCCCGAAGCCCAGAAAAACGTATCTTCCTCTCCGATTGAGGTGCGCAAAGTGAAAACTATCAATTTGAATTGATCTATGCTCGAAATATTATCATTTGAAGGATAAAAATAATCCGGAAACCCTCGTTTTAGGCGGACGCGTCGACATCAAATAATCTGCCCCCCACCAATGCGGAAGAGACTGATTCGAACGGGACGAATAAAATGTTAGTAGATTCTTCATCCCCTGAAAGCAGTATGAACGATGTGGATGTGTAAGCATTTTTTGCCAACCTCGTTTGGTTTTTAGAATGGCGTCAGTGAAGAAATTGAACCTCGTGCCTTCAGCTGTTGCAGGCACTGTTAAATCGTGGTTTGCCCTCAATCTGTTCTGTGCCCCTTTCAGTGATCGAAGTTTTCCAATAAATAATTGATTGACGATCTGGAGTTGGTGCAGTATCAATGGGAACATTGAAATGAGTTTGGAAGCGTCGATTTGAAAAAAGACTTCCATCGCAAACGCACGCTACTCTCTTGCCCAATGCATAGCGTCAACTAAAGGGGAACCAAACTTGAAAAATTATCCTCCAAATGAGACCACCACACCTCCAAGAGAAAATTCTTTTACGTTTAGTAGTCAATTGAAATTATCAAGTTTTGTTGGCTCGCCCTCTGCTCATGAGGTAACTTGGTAAAGATCAAGTAGAACTATCATGAGCCTAACATGAAATAAAGACCATAGTCACCTTGGTCACCAGTTTCACTTAGTTGAATGTACAGGTTAGGTTATATCAGTTACAGGTAGTATAGGTTATCGATAGGTTATTGGGTTATATACTGTGACCAGACGCACTACTTTGGGAGGACGTGTACTGCTTTTACAATCAATACTACCATGTATCTTTTTTTGTGTACCATGAGTCTTTCTTGCCTTTCTGGCCTGAAATTTGAAAACCCACTAAAAATGTTGTGGAATTCAGTACATTTGATGCCCTCATGCTTGATGAGTAGTTGTACATCACAGTGTTAATGATAGAGTCAATTTGGCTAGCAATATTTTGCTTCAAACATGACCGTTCCAGTACCACGGTTTCACTTCTTCACTGACGATAATAGGCATGTGCATGAGTTCGATGCAGTATCAGTCCAACATACCTGGAAAACTTTGTGTTCAAAAGGGGTTTTAGAGGTCCCTGAATCAAAATAAGAGGTCTAAATACAAAAAAATGCCAATTTTTTAATAAGTTCCATAGGTTTTAAGATTTTTGTAGGCTTGCCAATTTTTTAACCTTGACTGATTCGTGTGGTAATCGCATCGATAGGTCCGAATGGGCTGCACAACAACTTACCATGGACGATCTTGTGTTGTTATGCGACTTATTCTACCTCCCGTTCGAACACGGGTCGCAGGGTGTCCAGATACTTCAAGAATTCTATTGGCTGCATACGAATGCGTACCTTGTCGCCTCTGACGAGACCAAACCTGAGGTATTTGTAATAACATCGTGTTGCACAATATTTTCCAATGCTGATTTTTTGCTTGGCAATTTCGGCAAAGGCACGCTAGACAAATTTTTTGAGGATTTCGTTGTTGAGAAAAATCTAACGCTGAGTTAAAATTGAAAAATTACCAAATCGAAGCTTTCTGTTTGAACTTCAGATAGTTTAAGAACGTTTTCTCGATTTGATGCTGTTTCCTAACTTAACCATTATCCTAACCTACTCTTATAGTATATCTCTTTGTGCAGGTGATTGAGTGGAAGGAAAGAGCGAAGAAATTGGAAGATATGAGCAATAACGTGAACCGATTGTTTCACAAATTGAACGCAATTAGCAATAAAGAGTTGATGTACGAACTATATCCCTACATTTGGGAAATGCGCGCTGTTATTTCGACATTGAATTCGTACATCAAATGGCTAGGTAATCCGTCCCAATCAGGTATCGGGAATCTACTATTTTGTTTGTTTCGTTTAAATAATATTGTCTAGATTTATCAAAATTCCTACCACCGTTATTTTGAAATTTTCCCAGGGGGTGGTGTCAGTGGACATACGGGAGAGAGTCCGGCAATCGGAAACTACACGTGTGAGTACCCGTTTTGTTTTGTTTTGGTACATTATTTTTAGAAATAACGTACCTATGTACCATAGTATGGTTTTTCTTTAATTTTTCCATTTTTCATTTATTTTTCCGTTTTTATTTTTTTTTCTTTTACTAAATAATTTTCTTTTACTAAATAAAAAGAGAAAATTTCTTCTGCTCAACGCCAGTAAAAAGTTAAAAAATCTAACAATAAATTTGCAAAAAAATATAAATGCCTATAAATTTAAAAACTCAATAAATTGAAAAATGGAGAACCTTAATTTCTAAAACCTGAATTAATTCTAAGAAAAAATTGTTCGTGCTATAAATAGCAGATTTTGTGGCTTCAGGGTTTTCCAAAGGATGGAAAGAAAGCTTCATGAGTGGCGACCAAGAACCTTGGGTGTTCAGAGGTGGCCTAACTGCTGATTTGCAGGTGATTTCTCGAAATAATATTATAAAAATAAATAATCTCACTTCTTGAGGCATTTGGATCATAATGATTCTTAGGAAATCAGCTAAATCAATAACTGCACCATTATTATTCTTGGTGTGATCTATTTTAACAATATTGTCCAATTTATTTCGCTCTCATTTTCCAGAGACTGATCCCAGTTGACGGCGGTTCGGATTTATTCGTGTATAAAGTACCACAAGTGGTCAGTAGTACGATTTATACGATACGAGAATTCAAACCGACGGACGTCGAAGAGATTATCAACCTGAACCGGATGAATCAGATGTCCCCTGAATCTAACCCCGACCATCTAACTAGGTAATCTGAAACTCAGCGTCTAACGTCACCAAAAATGAAAATTTCTTCTATTTATTTTTTGTTGATTTATTATTTACTGTTAGTTAACATGAGAAATTTGTCAAAGCTATTCTATATTTTCCGTCTGTTTTTGCAGGCTTGTCGAATGCATTTTGAGACTGAATCCCAAACTATGTTTCGTCGTCGAAGAAGAGCACGTAGAAAATAAAATACCCCACGTGGCCGGCTACGCCGTCGCTGCGACTGACATACGCAGCCATTCGGCCTTGGCTGAAGATACAAGCAACGAATTGGAACCTTGGGCCAGGGAAGTACTGAAATGCGTCTTGGTCGGTGCCAAACCCAATCATCCGTCTTTAGTAACGACAGCGATTCATCCATCAGTTGTCGATCAGTCGGTCTCCAAACGGCTGATTGTTTGTCTCCTTGCTGCCCTGAGAGCTAATGGTACGTAAATGTTTATAGAAAAAACTTCTCTCCATAACACTAAGAAATCGTTTGACAAAAAATTCATATTATGAACTGCCCTTTTATTGTTTTCCCAGGATGTGTCAAGTTTTGAGCCGTACCAAAACGTTTTGGACCCATTTGTCCAAAATGTGATTAGGAATCGATCTCATGAAAGTGTACCAAAACGTTTGGGGTCAGTACTTGATACCAAATTGCCGATCCGATTTTGGCCCAATTGTTCCAAAAAGTTTTGGTTTGATTTGATGCATATTTTACGGAAAACCCTAACAAAATAGTATGGCCAAGTGGTCTGGGCTGGTTTTGCTAATGCTCTCCACTATCGCTCTTCTTCTCTCCTCTATTGCTCGTACATCAAGTTTTCCAATCTTTCCTAAGTATGTGTCTCAATCAATTCTTCCGGTTTTCCAACTCGTCTTTCAGGCTCTTGCGGATTGTACACCCCGGTTTGCTCGACGAACACTGACCAATTAGAAACGTACAGCAAACTGGGCTTTGTCGAAATGTCACGTGACGAGGATGGGCGGACTGTCTTCCTGGGACGAGTCTTCTAACACAGCTACGTCGTCAGTCGGCCGGCCGCCGACTCGAAATTCGTCCGCCAGTCTCGAAAATCGTCTCGCCGCGCGTAACCGTATGAACATTTTTGTACCCGAGTATTTCGAAAATCCTAGATATTTGTACGTACATTTGGAGAACGGAAGAGCACATCACTCGTCGATTAAGGATGCCTTATTTAGTTCCTTTAGGTTGAAATGTTGATTTCTCTTTTGTATCGTGTGATATTTTGTTTGCTGTTTTGTATAATGATTATAGAACGACGTCATCATCCAAGATATGGCTGAAAGCTCAAAATTGATTGGCGTTTAATCGATTTTCTTTCCCCTTTTCCAATATTTTCAGGGCGTAACCTTTGAGGTAAATAGATTTAGGATTTGGGAGTAGGTAGGCATGGTTTTAATTAATCCGTTTTAGGTACAGTACATTAAAACTATAATTACTTACATTTTTACTACTTTTAGAGGGAGATTACTAACTGCCTTTTTTGTTGAGTCCTGCAATTTTTAGCTTCGGTGCTTCAAATAGTTAACCTTCTTGTGAATATCTTGGATCTAGAAAAAATAAACACGGTCTGGTACTTTCTCTGAAAAAATAGTTAACAGGTGCTAGAATGAATTTGAACTGTTTTTACTTACTGCCGCCATCTCGAGTTCCTTAGTCTTGATTATCTGCTCGGGATCGTCTGCTATTGGCGGAATACGAATTTGAGATAGTTCACTCCGCAGATCGCTTATAGCAGCATTAATGTCTCTGAACAAATAAAAAATTGCCATTTTGGAAGTTAGAAAAGAATTAACCCCCGTTCCAGGCCCCGATGACCGAAGTTATCCCGGGCGTGCCCTGCCGCCTTCAGGGAAAAGGGAGGGAAGAGGCCGGAATTATTGAATATTTTTTGAATAAATTTATTACTTACGCCAACGTTCGGGTTTTGGAGTAAATCGATTAATTTCGGGATTGGTTTGAGCATAGAATTTTCGTTCGTCATTTTGGGTTGTACTAGCGAAGTACCTGTTTGAATGTGTGCCTATTATTTTTTCGTCTATTCAATTATTTTTGGACACTCACCCGGTAAAGTACTTCATTATGTCTGGATCGACCTGCAAAATAAACAATAGTCAAACTACCCTACCTTAAAGTCATGTTTCAACATTTTAATCTATCAAATAACGGCATTTAGCTGGAGAGACAAGAGTCCTTTATCTCCGAAATAAATTTCAATGACTAATTTTCGTAAAATACCGTAATTCGATTTGCGATACTCCCTCCTGGGAAACTTGGCGTGTAATGCGATAGAATGTAGGATCCTTGGCCTTCGCGATATTTATCCCGCCACATTTTCAATACTTCTCGATCCCTGAAATAAAATTTTGATTTTGACTCTCCTCCACAGCAGCGCAAATTCAGTGAAAAAATCCCGTTTTTTAGACTTACTTGAAATTCTGTATAGCCTTTTGCTGATTTTCCAGAACTTGCTGCATTTTCTCGGCCCGTATTTGGTCTTTTATTTTACCCGAGTTTTTCAGGCGACAGATTATTTCGGTGTGATCTTTCATTCTTCTCACGGGAAACAATTTCCCAGCCGCTCTCCGCCGTTTGACAGCTGCAATATTTTGTAAAATACGGTGTAAAAAATCAGCGGTGCAAAATTCGAAAATTCTGAACTCGAGATGAGAAATTTTCCCACTCCTGGCTTTTGGCTTTTCGACGGGCACGTCGTACGTCTGGAGTTGCCAGCATCGTTTGAAATAGTCGATCAAATCTGCGTTCGTTTTACATTTTGACAAAACATTTTTACCGGGCCGTTCCAGAGGGTTATTGGTTACAGACAAGCAGCTCAATCGTTCCAAAGAGCCTAAAAAATATATATTGAAAAAATATGGTTAGAACAAATACTCGAAAAAAAAACGCTGCTAAGTAGATCAGTGGCATGTGCACATCAGTTTTCGGTATATCCGAAGAACTCTGCAAATTTTGCACAGGGGTTCATTTTTCGATTGCAAAGACAAATCTTACGATATATAGGTTCTCCTTAAACACGGAATTTAGTTGTTATTATTCTAGAATTTCAGTATAAATTGGTAGATATTTTAGATGGGGATTTAGAAAAACGTTGCCTCAGAATGCCTCTGAGAATGCCTCAGAACCTTTGTTAAAGCCTGTCTCGTTCTTATGTTGCCAAGCGCAACTGGTCGTAGTGTGAGTGCGTCACCTTGTTGTTGTAATAGGCTAGTGGTCGTAAGTAGATCAATCAACCGTATCTAAGAGCCGAGGCCAAATTCTCAACTTTTTCCAATTTTTGTTTTGCTGATTTGTATAATGCGACCAAATTCTTTAAATTGAAGATATCGGGAGGACAGAAGTTTTTGTGGGGATTCCAACGAGTGGAAAACGATTTTTGTGGCTCTAGTCGTTTTTGAGTTATTAAGAATTGTAGAAATTTTTAAAAACTCAAAAATGTCTCACTAAAACTGCAATAACTCCTAAACGGTTGAAGCTACCGGCGTGGCGATGGTCTCATTCGATTCAGCATAGAAAAATCTATAGAAAATGATGCGTCACATGCCTATGTTTTAAATTTCCAGAAAAACACGAATTTTTTCCCACTTCAACAGCTGTTTTACTGGCCTTAAAATTAAGGTAGGGTTCTGCCGAGACGTTAGGACCAACTAGATACGGAACTTGATTTTTGGTAAAAATTTCAAAATTTTTCGATAACTCCTTCCCCCTGAAAAACCCCGGACGGCGGACGGCGTACGGCGGACGGCGGACGGACAAAAATTTTTTATTGCAGATTCGGATTCTACACCCCTTGAAACGTAAACCAACAAATTTTCAGGGGGTGTTAAAATTTTTTTTTCCTGACCGATTACAAAGGTTCATTTCTATAGAAAAATGAACCAAAATATACCTGTACTATTGAAAAAATCCAAATGGCAAACTGAACTTTTTATTCTCGTAAAAATAAACAGTTGCATGCTGCCGTCCTTAGTTAAAACGTCCTATCTCTATCTATGAGATAGGACGTTTTAACTTAGGACGGCAGCATGGTTAAAAAAAAAAAAATCCGATGGAGTTATGCGACCTTACAAGTCTTCATCGGCGCATTACTCCAAAATACATTTATTTTGTATTTACTATTCAAATACTAGAACCTCAATTTCGGCCACAAATTTACCAAATTCGATAGGCAGCACGGTCAGATTGTTGTCTTGAAGTAATATCGTCTTCAAATAGGGATGGAATTTCACTGTTGTGGGAAATAATTCCAAATCGTTCCACCTCAAATCGATCCATTCCAGGTTTGTCAATTGTTTGAATAAATTTTCTGGAATGCTCTTAAGTCGATTTCGATTCAAATATAGGTGCTAAAAACGTAGGATATCAGAGAAAATGATAATTTAGGCACTTCAATTTTGTGAAATGGGTGTTTCAAATTTATCAGTAATCCAATTATGACGATAAGTACTATATTTTGACTACTCCTAAATCGTAATATTGTGTGAAACTTACAGTTATATTATCCCATGCATTTTCCACCTCGAAAAGTTCTAAAAAGAAATTCGTCAACCCTTGATTCGTTGCATCCAGAAAACGACGTCCCTCATTGGCCTCATTGGGATTTTTTACCGTAAAATTTTCCACGTTGACAATACTCAGGCTACCAGATTGCTCCATCCAATGATCTTATCGTGTACTTATGGCTGGTAAGTTATGGACAATGACTAATGGTACTCAATAGAGTTCTTACACCTGATTTGGCTCCCGGAACTCATTGAAGATCTATTATGATTTTTAACGATGCCTTTTCTACTGACTTTCCTAACACACTTCTTATTGATCAAACGGACCGAGCTCCATGGAGGGGTAACCACCTACGAATTACAATTTTCTATAATTGGGAAGGATAGTGAATGGCCAAAAATAGGTAAATTAATTGTAATAAAGTAGGTTTATTTCATGACATACAAAAAGCGCTTTGCTGGGAGTTGAAGCTCCAAAAATTATTTTCTGTTTCTCAAAAAATTCTTTTTGGTCATTCTGGTGATCAAAATTGCTACTCTCCTCCACTGGCTGCGCTTCGATCGAGTGTTGCCCACTTACCCCACTTCTTACCTCTTTGGCCAACGCAGCGAGATTGTTGTTTTTGTTTTGTATAGACATGGCGATGGCGCTGGTAGCTGGTTGGTTTATTTCACCCCATTTCTCGTTTTTGGCTGTGTACCTGATTGTGCGTTGAGAAATACCAGTACAGCTTGATTCCTTATTTCTATGCTGCTTCCATCTACCCACCTATCTGAATCGGGCTTCTATTTAATTTACTCGCATCGTTTGCCCCGATTTTCAGTTCTATAATGTTCAGCCAAGTTCGCATCTGTTAGCCCAACTGCTCGGCGATGGCGACCGTACGCGATAGTGACATTTCCCTCTGGCTTCACAATAAATTGGGGACGTCCAACGATTCGTGGACGTCGGGCTCGATTTGTTCGCAATTGAACAACGAAGTACTTCGTAACATAAAGGACTGCTTCCCCGATCTGCAGACGCAAGTCAAGCTCAAGCTGCTGTTGTCCTTCTTTCACATACCCCGTCGGAACGTCGAAGAGGTTCGAACCACCTGTCTGATTATGACGTAAACCTGCACGATTCTGCTGACTTTCGTATCACGCAAAGATTTATTTAATTTTAAATATCAGCGGCTGAACTACGGCCATCTCTGGTCAGCATTGGGGCCAAGGTTTTGGGAACGGAACCGCGCTCATGGTACCACCTCCTGGGGCTGTTCGACTCAATTGTGATTTTTTTGAAATTGATTAAACATTCACACGATAATCCAGTGGTGCGTAGATAACACACAATACTTCCATATTTTGATGCGTTAATTTTTGAACCACTGTTGATTTTGACTATTTGGTGGCTACAATAGTAAAAAATGTCTAAAAGCACACTTCAAATTTTGAAACTCACGTCTAGTTACCGCAATATGAAAGATATCCACGTACGTATTCTGCAAGGTGAAACAAACATTTTAAGACCAATAACGCTTAAATTGGTTCGTTTTTGTGGCCGGGAAAAAATAAAATATAAATCACTAAAAGGGCTTGTGCATCGGAAGTACTGGGAGTAATTCAAATTCCGGTTAAACTGGGTGATACTTCTTGCCAAGACGAACATCCAGTTCAAAAAACGTGAAAAAAGGTTGAGAATCGAGAGAGCTATGGCCATTTTTGTAAATGACCACGTCACTGTGACGTCATAGAGCAGGGTTGGGCTACTCCGGGTTGCACTCGGGCGCACTAATCCGCACCTGCACTTTTGGCTCTCCGAACGCTCTTTCATCAATTTGTATTCATTTGCCAAACAGCAGTTTGTTACGAATATATTTATTCTGTTGACAACTCACATACCAGATTGCTGATGCAAATATGGGACTCGGGACTGCTAAAGATGGATATCTCCGCACAATAGATCACAGCTCATCGTAAAAGACTGTACGAAATGTTTTTCCTTCAAAAAATTCGGAACATAGCACATTTTTCAATGATTCAACCTTGAGAGCCTATCCAGGATAGGGTTTCAAGTAGGAAGTTGATGAAACTGCTTCGATAACTTTCGCCAAATCTTCCGACCGTTTACAACAAAATTGAATTCAGAATAAAACGAGTGGTGCTAAACTGATGTTATGTTCTAGTGGAAAGTCGAACTAGACGAAATCGTAGAGGTGGCCCAAGTTGACAGTGAACAATGGGTATCTATGTTGGCCGAGATGATGAAGACATTGCCAGCCACCGGATCGTTGAACACGGTTATCGCTGAAAATGACCAGAACAAAAGGATATTCTCCGATCTTCACAACGATCTGAAGAAAATCCGTACGTTTGTCGACCATCATCTACAATTGTAAAGTATCAATAAAAGTTGAATTTGGTGAACGGTGACAAAATATCTGGTATTTACACGCAACAATTTTCTATTCGATTCGGTACCTATTTAATTTTTTATTTTTGCAGTGAGAAAACAGTCCGACCAAGGCCTTTTGCCGCTGGAATGCCATTACTTGAACAAAGCAGCCCTTACAAATTTAGTGGGAACGATTGTAAGTGAAGACGATTTCCTTCGATCTTGATGTTTAAACTGTATGAACGCTTAAGTCCTGGAGGTTATTGGTTTTTGATTCGCCAGCCAAATCCGACCAAGCACTTTACGCTGAAGAGAAAACCCAAATCTGCTGCACTTCGAGCGGAACTGATGCAAAAATCGACTGATGCGGCAAGTAATTTGAAAAAATCAGCCGCTCCGACAGTTCCCGTCCGTTCGAGAGGCATGCCGAGGAAAATGACTGATACAAGTGAGCGTTTTGTGATGTCACAGCTTGAGATTTTGCCGAAAATTCAAAACCCGAGGATGAGAAATTATTCTTATATTTTAAAAATGTTTTAGCTCCACTGAAAGGCATCCCGAGCCGCGTACCGTCGTCAGGAGGGTTCCAGTCGGGCGGCATAAGCAACAATACGCTCCTTTCTCGGCCATCGCTGCCACGTAGCACTTTGCCTCGCAAAGATGGCGGAATCAAACTGCTTGATATAAACGAGCAGCCGATCGCCATGTCCCAAGCGAAGAAAAGGAAACGTATGCAAGGTCAGTGCGAAGGGGGAGGATGAAATTACTCGGTAACAAACAGACCAGAAGGAAAAAATCCGGTACAGAATAAAACAAACAATAAATAAAAAAATATCAGATGGCATAGTTGCAAAATGTAATATTTTCTGTCAAAGCAATAAGTGAATTTATCGGTGTACCTATGGGTTAGCTGAATATGGGGAAAATGTGGATTTGCCTCTTCTTTAACCAACGCCTTGTCAAAAAAAAAATTTCTCCTAAAAATTGCAATACAGGCTTTCCTTGGATGAGGGTGTTCAATAATTTTTTTTTCAACAATGTACCAGATTTGGAGGAAGGCCAGACTAAGACGCCTGTCAAGACGACGAACGAGACATCGTCACCGACGTCCGCACCGATCTCAACACCGGATTACGCCATTGGTCTGGTTCCCCCGCCGTCCGTAGCGCCACCTCCTACGCCTGCTGCCGCTCCGGAGATACTGGCCCCACCTACGCCCTCTTACGCCCCTCAAAATGTATCAGGTAAGCTTGGATTTCGATATTATTTGTTGTTAGATTTTGATAATTATTCTTGACGTTGGTTCTGACCTGATGTTTTGAAGTTTTTTTGTCAGTATTTTATGGAAAATTTTGAAATTAATTTAAACATTGATTTTGACACCAAATTTGACATTTTTACATCGGTTGTGTGGCCAATTTTGTCGTAGGCAACTGATTTCAAAGTGATTGTTGATAATCGAATATTAACAAAAGGGTACTTCAGCATTGGAAATTCACGATTTTGACATTGAATTATTCCAATTCTCTATTAGCTAGCTACTTCAAAACAAAACACGAGTTTTCCTCAGAGTCCAGGAAGACCGGTAGGTCAAATTTTTCTATTAGACACTCAATTGATCGGTCCTTACTAAACTTCGAATTCCAGGCGTGTCTGCCCTACTCCAAGCATCGACAGTGCAGCCATCTACAAACGTCAACCCTCAAGTCATCGCTTCACCCGTTAAAACAATAACGAAGGTAATTTAGAACATTTCCCAACCGTTTTAATTGCGATCTGCTCGATTATCGATGTATTCCATTTTTCTTTTCTCGACTTTCCAGCCGCCCGAGCTGATCCATCATCAGCAGGTGATTCAGCCGGTACCCGAAGCTGTTCCGGTGATCGAAAGGCCGCAGCAAGTAATCCGTTCCGAGACAGTGGTTGTGAACGAGGAGAAAAAATACGAACTGACGGTAAGCGATTTTATCACTGAAGTCAAAATGGAAATCAAGACTGAGCTTCCGGCTGAAATTTCCCCCTTCGTTATCCGCGACGATCAGCCCGACCTTTGTTTCCCTGTCAAAGAAGAAGCTGTAGAAATCACTGATCGTTTCGAAGCTGCTGATTTCGCCGCTTATTGATGACGATTTCCACAATTTTCTGTTCCGTCGTGTTTTCCTTCACTTGTTTCATGAAACCGAATAAAGTTTTATCGGAATCTATGGTTGATTTTTTCTAAAAATATTTCGGGACTGTGTACTGTCGTGTGAAGCTTGAATGTACATTTAAGTTGCCCTATTTAAAAGGTAGCATTATTAAAGAATATCTCTAAGTCTATTACAACGTTTGAATCTTTTAAATTCTCTACCGATGAATGCATGGAATATAAAAAAAATTCTAATTTGATTAGGGAAGTTTTCAAAATGATTTGAAAAATTGTCCAGTTAATTTGGAAATTTCCACATTGATTTGGGAAATTCACAATTGGAGTTGGATAATTCTAAACTGATTTGAAAAATTCTCATTGTGAATTGGAACATTAATTAATTAATTTGGAAAATTCTCAGATTAATGTGGAAAATTATCAAATCCGTTTCAGAAATTCTCGAATTGATATGTGAAATTCTCAATTTGTCTTGTAAATGCTATTATACCTACTGGCAGCTTTATAATTTTTGAGGGTTGCATTTATGATTCCTAGATTAAATTATGAACGTAGCTGACTTATAATTTATCATTTATTGTGAATATTTTTATCCTGATTTTATCATTTTTGATATTTAGGTGGTAATAGATTCATTTATTATTTAACTGCCAGTCTCCCACTTGCAAATTTTCTTCTTCTTTCTATATTTGGTAGTATTGTCTACTCTATCTTGATATTTTATAATTTTTATAAAATATCAATTAATATTTTAAATTCTTGGTTCAGCCCAAAATTCATGTCGGTAAGTCAACAATGTTTCAATCTCCGTGTAACATTGACAATATCTAAAAACTAGGGGAAGGAATGTTGAACACTTGATTCGTGTTATATTTAATTCAATCTGCTGCTTATTGATTTCAGAGGGAGCAAATTCTGAAGGCCCAAGAGCTTTTCCATTCAGCCAACAAAGTGACGAGGCCGGAAAAATCGCTGATCCTTGGTTTTATCGCTGGGTCACGAGGTATGAAATTTTACCATTTTACATGAATCTTAACCCATTTTCAAGCTACTCTATACACCTAGATAGGTACACCTATTACTGCGAAAATATCTCCTTTTCCGCTTCTATCTCTGATTGCTGTTTTTTTCTTCCGCAGAAAACCCGTGCCCCCAGTTAGGTGATGTGATCACGATCAAGCTGAACGAATATCAAGAAATGGTGACCATGGGTCAGAATTCGATCCCCGTGCCAAAAATAGTGGAAACCCATTTCCAAATGAATTACGTCAACGGGGAATGGAACCTGATCAATCGGTACAGAGATATCGACATGTCGTGATACTGCGTCGTTATTTTTCTATCGTTCAACATGTTGACAGTGTAGCATGAATTTCTGTTAACTCTGATCCATTTGAAATCGGATGGATTGGGAGTCATGTTGTACTCCTCCCTGTAAACGTAAGTTTTAAATTTTGCCAAGAAATCGTGAAAATCAATTTTTATGGTTATCGGTTTAGAAGGGGTTGATCAGAACGGAAAATGCCTTCTACGCTCAAAATCTATTCAAATCAAATGCGAGGAAAATTGAAAACTGGGGTTTTTTTTTTGTTAATAAACCGATGGCAATCTACCCGGTGGCTAATCAACCCACCCTACACCAATCATCAAAAATGATATCCGGCTAGGTTGATATGGAGCAGTTTTAACTGCCGCAACAAAAGTTGCTTGTGTAAAGGCACCTAGCCTCCAAAATTGGTACTAGTCAAAATACAATCGATTTTTGCTTCCATATTTTCAAAATAAATGGAATTATTGTAATCATCCTGAAATCGGAAAATAATAACTGTTTTAGTTAATGAATCAATATTATAGTCAAAAATGAATTAATTTGGCCTTCTTAATTCTTGGTCTAAAAATCTTTGTTTTACCCTACAGATTATTATTGGATATGTTTGGTTATTTTTTGTCCCGGTAATTTCACGTATTTTTATTTTAGTCGAGTTTTAACTTTTGCATTGTGCGTTTCTTGACTTTTTGATCCAGATAGAAGTCAAAATATAATCAAATCGTGAGATTCACGTATCAAAATATGGAAGCATGGTAGACAAAGGTCTACTGTGTGGTATATGCACCACTGGTTCAAAATAGGGTATTTTAAAAACTGAAATATTGTACTGATTTATAAGTCTCATTTGCTCTGATCAACCCCCTCGATATCAATGACCTTTTGAATAGTTTCTATTAAATTTTTTGAAGGACCCGCATTTTTGGAGGCTGAAAATCATGACTAAAATGATGGCATTGTTCAAAATGAAAGGCTTCCGCTAGCAGGAGCTACACTGTTGATTTAACATTTTTTTAGGGTGGCCCTTATTCTAAGAACGTACCTGTCATCAACCATTTCAGGCTTTATTTGTATTAATTTTTGAGATTTTACCTATTTTATTTATTGATTTCTCAAGCAGTTGGGATAATTAATTAAGGTTTGCTCCTGGGAAGGGACCGCTGTCCAACCCGGTACCACCCGGGATACATTCTGGCGTAAATATATTAAGTTTTTGTATTTTTTGTTTCAACTTCGCGAGAAAATTGCGAATCTGACGCTTTGCCAGTTTTGTACATATTTTGAGCGTTATACTGGTATTTTCCTTTGTTACTACTTACATTCAAATCTACAGACTTTTAGGGGATTTGTGGGGCCGCCCTGTATGTACATATTCGTGAAGAAATTGCTGGTACATGATGGCTTGAAACCTTTTTATTTTTGCGTAGCGTTGTAATTTATTTTGATGTATATTGCATCTGTCGACCAATAGTTAATTGATTGTTACTAGCGAATAAAAATTATCCTATTTCAATTCTATTTCCTTCTAGTCCAGATTATGGGTGGTTCGATGGGGGGAAAATTTGCTGAAGTATGTTTCTCGACAGTTTTCTATGTTTTTTTGGAGTGCTGAATCCGTCTTTGGTTTGCCGCCTCAAAATCGCGCAGTGTCACAACAAAAATTGCAAAAAACCTCGAGATTTTCAAACTTTTTTATTCGATTGCTTATACTTCTTGAACATTGTCAAATATGACTTATTTGTGACGATTTACGCTCAACCGCAGCTTTTTAGGTCAAATGGTTTCTGAAATGTAGGGTGACAAAAAGCTATTTTTTCTAAAAAGTAAAGCTTTTGAGTTTGGCTTTTCATTGCTATCAATCTATTCATGGTTTATTGTTTGATAATAAACCATTATTCTTAATCGCCCTTGGAAAAAAATTGTTCTAACCTTCCCTGAAATGCTCCCGTTATACGTTTCAAAGGGTGTCGAATCCGAATCTGCAATTGAAAAAATGCCGTCTTCCGTGAACACTTTTTCTCCCAAACGGCTGGAGATTTTTTTGTCTCCATGTTGAGCGGGTAGGTCCTTAGTCCATCGGCCTTGAACTTCACCATGACCCTGGACATGGAAAAATCCGCGCGGAGGCTGCGCAGCAGACGACAATTTTCAAACTCACAAACCGACTTGATGTCAGGAGACAAAGGAACCCTCGACGGAGGGCAGTGACTGTGTTAAATAACCCATAACAGTACGAGTTGGTACGATGTGAGATGGAGCGATAGGAGGAGGAAACAAGTTCGTATAGGTGGACGACGAATTGAGCAGATTTCCAAGAGCGTTGACATCGGTTCTGGATGAAAGCCTCGGGTAGTTGCGTCGAGATTATTTACTCTCCTCTGATGTCTCAGGTAGCTGATCATTACCTACCATAATCGAGGCAAGGAAATGCCGTGCACATTTTAGGACGTTCGTTTCTCAGAAGATTCCCCAAGAAAGGAAATGAAACGCTTCTCAAACTCGAACACACCATCAAACTCAAGCTCAAACTCTAAATTCAAAATCTAAACTCAAAAGTCTCTTACTTATAATCAAACCGAAACCCAAACTCAAACTGAAACTAAAACTCATAATCAAACTCATACTCAAACCAATACCCAAACTCATACTCTTAATAATACTCAAACAGAAACTCACACTCGAAGTCAAACTCGAACTCATGATCAAACTCATAATCAAACTGAAACTCAAAGTCTGACTCATAATAAAACTCAAAATCAAATTGAAACTCAAAGTCAAACTCATGATCAAACTGAAACTCATAATCGAGCCGAAACTCAAAGCTAAACTGAAACTTAAACTCATAGTCAAAATCAAATCCATAACCTCTCAAATCCATGTATCCATAATATATTATACAATCAAACTTATAACCAAACTGGAACTCAAAGTCAAACTCATATTCATGATGAAATTCAAAGTTAAACTCGAACAGAAACTCTTAGGTACTCAAAATCAAATTGAAACTCATAATCAACCTAAAACTCAACGTCAAACTGAAGTGAAAGTGAAACTCATACTCGAAATCAAATTGAAACTCATAATCAACTTGAAACTCAAAGTGAAAGTCAAACTGAAACTCATCATCAAACTGAAACTCAAAGGCAAACTAAAAATCAAACTTATATCCATGACCAAACTGAACCTCAAAGTCTAACTCATAATAAAACTCAAATTTAAACTCATAATCAAACTGAAACTCAAACTCATTCACATGATCAAACTGAAACTCATGAAGAAACTCTAAGTCATACTGAAACTTAAACTCGTAGTTGAAATCGAATCGAAACTCAAAGTCAAACTCATACCAAACTGGAATTCTTAGTCAAACTCATAATGAAAGTCAGACTGAAACACATGATGAAACTCA
Source organism: Nesidiocoris tenuis (assembly GCA_036186465.1). Taxonomy (NCBI): domain Eukaryota; kingdom Metazoa; phylum Arthropoda; class Insecta; order Hemiptera; family Miridae; genus Nesidiocoris; species Nesidiocoris tenuis. The sequence continues at coordinate 12,780,921 of AP028915.1, read as the reverse complement.
AAGTCAAACTGAAACTTGAACTCATTGTCAAAATCAAATTGAAACTCAAAGTCAAACTCATAATGAAAGTCAAACTCATACTCATGACGAAACTCAAACTCATAATCAAACTGAAACTTAAACTCATACTCATGATCAAACTGAAACTCAAAGTCAAACTCATACTTATAATCGAACTGAAACTGAACCTCAAACTCATAATCAATCTCTTTCAGTGTCTTTTAGTTTGACTTTGGGTTTCTATTTTATTATGAGTATGAGTTTAAGTTTGACTTTCAGTTCCATCATGAGTGGAACTTTGACTTTTAGTTTCAGTTTGATCATGAGTATGAGTTTGAGTGTCAGTTTGAAATTGATTGTGAGTTTGAGCTTCAGTTTGATTATGAGTTTGAGTTTGATTATGGGTTAGACTGTAAATTTCAGTATAATTATGAGTTTGACTTCGAATGTGATTTTCAGTTTGAGTATTATTATGAGCATAAGTTTGAGCTTGGGTTTGATTATCAGTTTGACTTTGAGTGTGAGTCAGACTCTGAGTTTCAGTTTGATCATGCGTATGATTTTTAGTTTTGATTTTAGTTTGAGCCCGAGTTCGACTTTGAGTTTCTGTACGAGTTTGACTTCCATGATGAGTTTGACTTTGACTTTTGGTTCATTTTTCCTAAGAAATGAACCTTTTTGTTTCGTTATGAGTTTGACTTTGAGCTTTAATTTGATTTTGACTATGAGTTTAAGTTTCAGTTTGACTGTGAGTTTCGGCAATCAGTTGGACTTTTATTATGAGTTTGAAGAGTCAAACTCGGAGGAGTTTCGGTTCGATTATAAGTTTCAGTTTCATCATGAGTATGATTTTGAGTCCCAATTTGTTTATGACTTTGAGTTGGATTGTATTAGACTTTGAGTTTCAGTTGGATATGAGTTTTATTATGAGTTGGACTTTGAGTTTTATTTCCATCATGAGTATGATTGTGATTTCTAGTTTTGACTTGGGTGTGAATTTCATTTTGAGCGTTATTGTGAGAATGAGTATTGTATGAGTTTGAGTTCGATTATGAATTTGAGTTTTATTTCCGAGTGTGAGGTTGGGTCTGAAATTCTGTTTGATTTCAAGTTTGAATTTGATCAAACTCATACAGTTAGGTACAGTTTGACTTCTGATCTGAGTTTGATTATGAGAATGAATACGGGTAACACCCCAAGGGAAACCATTATCAAAAATTTAACTGGAGGGCAAATTTTCCACTAAAATCTGTTTATCTGGAATCGTTTAAAAAAACACTTATTTCAAGCTTACCGACCGGCAAAACTATAAATCCTACTTTTTTCATCTGATTAGCTAATCTGAGCGGTCTCTCCGATAATTAATTATATGATTCTGTGCATTGATGACCCATAGCGAACCTTTGGTGATGATATAATTAATTGTAAATTTTCAAAGCGATAAGAAAGCAAAAGATTTTGCCTAAATTGAGATAGGCTTATTTTTTGCAAATTGATATTTTTACAACGTGCGTTTAGGACGAGAATTAAACGGAAAAATCTCCCCGAAAAACTGGTATAGACTACCCTGTAGCCTGTATTAACCCATATGAACTAATCATCGAAAATTCTGTTGGAAATATGAATCCTGTTGATGGAAGAAATATGACCCGACAGAGGAAGCAAAGATGGACAGGATACCATACTCATTAGGGCCATACACGAACGACAGTATCGCTCATGTGCAGTTCGGCCTCAGTCCGACCAACACTAAGGCAATCTACAAACTGGCCAGTGTAGGAAGTGATTTGGCAGCAGTGTATGAGTTTAGGTCGAACGAGGACACAACAATTATTGCGCGGAATCGAAATAACTGTAAAATATGGATTTTCTCTGTATGAATCGCGCACAATAGCCGAGGACCGTTGCCTTGTGTTTCGCTCGTTTCCCGTCCTGATTGTCCCATGATCTGGGGGCTTCGCGTGATATACGTGGACTTCGGGTCATCGCACCTTCGATGATGCCCTTTTGATCATGGCCCTGTATCTTGGTTTTAATATTTTCAAGGCAATCATTTAGTATAGGAATTATCTAGAGAAACAAGACGTATCGAGATCGAAACTTTACTCTTAAACTTATACTCAGAATCGCTTGATGAACAAGAGTCTGTGTGTCCGTCTGTGGTCGTTTACAAAAATGCCCATAGCTCCCTCAATTCTCAACCTTTTTCCGAAATTCTTGGACTGGGATGCTTGTCTCAGTAAGACCTGTCACCCTGTTTAATTGGAATCAAAACTACTCTTTGTACTTCCGATATATTGGCACTTCTAGAGTTTTCTAATTTATTTTTTTCTGACCAAAGAATAATTCGATTTGAGCGTTTTATTCCTTTTTTTATTCCTGTAACTCATCGCATTACAATTTAAAACATTTTAAAATTTGTATAGTGAGTTTTTCAATCCCCTCAAAATACTCTTCGATAGGTCCTACCATCCAAGTCATATTGAACATTTTTCCAACCAATTAGAGTATTTTCAAAATCAATTAGACAATTTTTTAAACCAAATTGAGATTTTTCTGTACCAAATTGAGAATTTTTAGAATCAATTGGAGAATTTTCCATTATAAATTTGAGACTTTTCCAAACAGAATTGGCTTAGAAAATTTTGATTTGGAAAATCATCAAATGGCATGGAAAATTCTTAATACAACATGGAAATGCTATAAATTGAGCGAACTAGAAGGCAACCTTCAAAGACGAAAGAATCATCCCTCTTCTGTATACAGGCATATACATATTATGTATATGCCTCTATACAGAAAAGGGATGAACATATCTATTATGTCCTGTTCATCGAAACAAAAACCAGTGGTGCGTAGATAACACACAATACTTCCATATTTTGAAACGTAAAATTGTGACACAATTTGTTCATATTTTGAGCGCTTTTAAGGGTGTTTAGCCCAAAAATATCGAAAAATTCACTATTAAAATTTTAAAATTCGCCCAAAATGAAAAAACGCCACATTTTCGGAATGCAAAAAATATCCACATATTCTGCAAGGTAAAACAAAGATTTTAGGACCAAGAACGCTCAAATCGGTTCATTTTTGTGGCCGGAAAAAAATAAAATAGAAAACACTAAAAATGCAAATATATCGGAAGTACTGTGCGTTATCCAAATTCCGATTAAACAGGGTGTTAGGTCTTGCCGAGACGAACATTTCAGTTCAAGAAATTTGAAAAAAAGGTTGAGATTTGAGGGAGCTATGGCCATTTTTGTAAATGACCACAGACGGACAGACGGACACACAGACACTTGTTCGGGAAGTGATTCTGAGTAAATGTGTATAAGAAAAAGTTTTTTCTGAAGCTCCGTTCCGATTCTCGATTTTAGGACGATCACAATACTTCCATTTACTCTGTAAATATGGAAGTAAAAAATCACTGCGAATTCCGTTTGCCAAAGCAAGAATCGTACTATTCAATTGTACAGCCAGAAAACAATTGCCTGGAAGCAGAGCGCGTTGCACCCCCGCATTACCAGTTAACCATCTCATGGTCATGGTGGTATTGAAGATGATCGCAATCTTCGTTCCTGCGTGGGTACACTTTTGGACAATCTCAAACTTGATAACATTCCGTTTCCTATGAGCATCAGAACTCAACAACCTTTCCGTTTGCGAAGAAATCCGGTGGAACAAAAGGATTTTAATGTAAAGTGGATTCTCAAGATTCAGTAGAGCGGCTGATTTATTATGTAGAATGTTAGCGTACGCGGGCTGACTCCTGAAAATCAACATGACTTCCTTGAATCCGAGTTATCTGATGATCCGTCTTGTCTTCAAGTCGTTTACATCTACGGAATTGTTCGGAAATCTTCTCAACGGAAAATCGGATTCGCCCAGTTTTGCTTTTGGCAACTTAAAATCGCGCGGGATCACGAAGAAAATCGGGAAAACGATTTTTTTCGCCTCACTCTACACCACTGAAAAGCATATCCTTGTCCCTAATGGACGGCAAAGAGAAGGCGGATTTCTCCCGGATGTGGTGGAACCAGGAAGCTGGTGTTTCCTGCCACTAGGAAATAGGTACCTACCGAAGTGAAAATTAATTGACAGATTTGACTAGTATGGTAAGTAAAATCGTTTTATTTCAATAAAAACCCACGTGGACATTTTTCGAGATTGTTAACGCAATTAGATTAGGGTCATTCAAGTTTCCTGACTCGAGAAGGAGTGAAGATTAGGTAGCTAGCTATTTTGACGACAATAATGAAAGAGGTGACCTCCAGCTCTTTTTTGAAAGAAACGTTTGCAGGTTTGCAGCCCATGGCAACACTAAGGTCAACGTGTAAGTGCGTAGGAAGATACCTTGTGGAAAATTCGAGTCTTTACGTTGTCACAGAACGGACAAAAATTCCAAAGATGGTAAAAACGAGGACGGTTGGCTCGTAGCCATAAATTTCGTCGAAAGTTCCCTAACGCTCAATGGAATCTGAGTATCTTTCATGGCAGAATTAGTATGCGCACGACGCGCATGCCATTTGGCAACAGCATACTTAAATTGAAGAAAATAGTGTTGTTACAGCACTTGAAGTGCAAGGAATCTCATTCACACTCTCTTTGAGAAGTTAGTGCCCGTGAAGCGGCACCTACGAGTTTGTGCCCAGTTGTGTACTATGCGTTAGTCACCTTGATTAATATTTAAGCTTTTCACTCTCGTTTTATCGGCAGTTATGGGTTAGAAGGTGGTGAGACACTCCTTAACCCATCTTACATCACTTGTCCTACCTTTGATGTTGGCCTGATGGCCTTCGGAAAAGACTTATCGGAGTATAACGCTCCCCATGGCTAAGAAGAACGTTTTTTGTAACAATACCTATTTTACGGATAATGAATTAACAAAACGTCATTTTGATAGGATATTTTCGAAAATTAGGAATGCCTGGGTAATTAATGCTTTGAAAATTAGGAATACCTGCTTAATATTAAATATTAAATTTTCCAAAATTGAAGATGCCGGCTCGATATTTTATTTTTTTATACCTACCAGCTACCACCTACCATAATATTTATAACGAATTTGATTTTCAATTTAATATTTTCTTTGTATTATCTTTGCTATTTTTAGAATCATACCGTTATGCTAGAAATATACAGACTGTAGCTAAAATGCTTGAAATATTTTGTTTTTCTTGAAAATTATTGAGTACTTGAGCGAAACTTGTATATTCCTTTTTTCTAAACAGGACAATTTTTGGACGTCTCCAACAGCTTTTATAGACCCATCAAGAAACTTTCATAAAGTAAGTGCATTTTATCAAATCAGGACATTTGCTGGTTGCTGATGGTAGCTTTTTTGATAGATACTTAGCTTGAGCAATAAAAGTTTACGAGTCGGTAACTTTTATGAGTCGGTAGGTAAATTTAAATTTACCATTTATTAAATATTTATAAATAATTTTGATTTATATCTAATTATAAATTTACCACCATTTATTAAATATTTATCAAATTTTGGTGTTGGTCGCCCTAAGGAGGGTGTACTATGCCATCATCATTCTTTCCAAAAACTCCCAAAAATACGCAATACCCTCTTACGGTCCAGTAACCTATTGAAAATATAAGACAAATATAAAATATTAAAAATGCTCTAAGTAATCCATTGCCACGATTTGACTTTCACTGTTGCAAAAATCGGTTTTGTCCTTAACCGTTTATTCTGGTAAAAACAGGAAGTAAAAGATGACAATGAACAATGCAATTCCAATTCAGGGTGCTCAACACGAAGCAGATAACTCATTTACTTAGTCGTAATAGCGTTGGAAAAAAAACGATCTTTGGGTAGTTTTTGGTCTTAGCATAAAATCCTATTGTTCCCTCAAATGACGATTAATTTGTCTAAAACCAAATTATGATAAATCCGCCCATAGTTCATCGGTCCATGGGTTCAGCGGCGTACCCACGTTGAATTTTCCGCAAAATCGTATTAGAAAGTAAGTTCACCGAAACCTATCGAACGAAAAATTTAATTTGATGGATAGGTAATTTCTTTTTTGCTAATTTCAAACTAGTTGAACTAATTTAAGCCATTTTTGTAAAGAAAAATCAATTCAAAAAATTTTTAAAATTTTAAAGATTTAACGCAACGAGAAATTGATATTGCAAAGAAAGAATTTATGAACCTCTGGAGATGAATCAAAATAATAAGATTTTTAGATTTTATGCGAAATTTCTCAGGTGGTTCGTTGTCTTATCTGGCCTTTTTCCTGCTTATTGATTGGGTAAACTAATTTTTCAAGGTCCGTAGCCCGCACGCCTTATTAGACTAAGATTAGGAACCCTGTAAAGCTCATGGCATACCCATGGGTCCGGACTGTTAAAGGTAGGTACAAAGCTAATATTCGCCAGGTGGACAGAGGGGCCTCGGGCCCCCTGAGCGGGGATCCGTGTCTACAAATAAGGGGCCCGGGGGGAGGTGGGCCGCCAGTGGTCCTTCCTTCCTTTGCCAGCTCAACATGTCCCACGGAAAAGTAAGTTCAAGTGCTTTGAATCGACAATAATAATATTATTGTCATATAATTGTCATAATTGTGATAGATAAATCACTTCGCTCCACAAAATTTGTAGTTGATGATTTACTCATAGCATAATTTTATATCTGTGCTAGAGCATGCTTATGATTTAATTTTATGACTATTCGTTCATTTTAGGGTGGTTTCAAAAATTCATTTTATTCATCGAATATCCATTATTCCCCGAATGAAATCTTCCATGAGTACGTTCGCACGGAAATTCATACTTTACATTTCCAAGAAACTGCATAATATGCATAATATCCGGATATTGTATGCATAATATGCATAATGTCCGGATATTATCCGGAGAGTAATTTTTATTAATTTTTATTCGATGAATAAACTGATTTGATGAACCTACTCTGCAGAATCATTATCAAATTGGATAATTTTACTCTTAAATCGGAAATTATTCAGGAATAAGATTCCGTATTTGCCCGGTTTACTATCGATAGCACGAGCAATATTATTTCTCAATTTACGTAAAAAAAAATAAAAAGTTCCATACCGCCACTGAGACGTGATGTTATTATAATACTTATATAGGAAAACGGCCAGAAGCAATTTTTAAATTTTTAATTAATTTATTTTGAAATTCAGTTTTATGAAAATCATAATCATATACCATCTTACAGTATAGCATATTATAGTATCGCTATGAAATTGATTCGACCCTAATTACAATAATTTAGAACAGAAGCGTCGGTGAAAAAATTCCGACTAAACATCAACTCATAATAGTGTTGCTGCTGGTCAATCATATGGACAAAACAGCCACACGATTGATGAATGAGAGCAATTGATGTAATTTTATTGCATAAAAAACATCTCATATTTAAAAGCCTATTATTATACAGATACATGAAAAAGTATCTTTCCCCTTCGTTGAGCCTTAGGATTTCACAAATCCAATGTTTTATGATGGTAGGTGCGTTAAATCAAATTTTGATAGTTTTTTCTCCAATAGTTTATGCATTTTATGGATTGGCCTAACTGTTCGATAGATACGCCCCACTGGGTTCAATGTGTGATTTATTTGATCTAGACCTTCTAGCAAAAGTTACATTTTTTAAGCTGATGTATCACTTTTGTCTCAAAATATTGATTTTTCAATTAACTACTTGTCGATTGCCGTCTGAAACAGTTGGTCGCAAAAACCTTCAGTTTATTGTAGTTTAATATTTAGTTTATATTATGTGCTATAATATAGCACATAATAATATTATTATGTTATTTAATATAATACTTTAATTAATATAAATTAATATAATTAATATAATTAATATAATTAATATAATACTTTAATAAAATTGAATAAATAGTTAATTAAAGTAATTAAATATTTTAATTATTATTGAATATTTTAAATAATGTGGTTTGTAATAACTTAATTTTTTCGTAATTGAAGAGCTTGTTTCTAAAAGGTACCTACTAAAGTCAATTTTAATCACAATCGAGTTTTTACCTTCCTAGGGGCTTTGAGACCGAGTTCTTTGCGAAAATGCTATCAGATTGAAGCTAAAAGAAGCTAATTACTATGAAAAACCCTTGAAAATCGAGTTTGAAAGTTCGGGTTCAAAATGTACTAAATCCATAGCAAAGCATCACATTGGCTACAGTGTTTTGAGCAATAATATTGCTATTACATATTATGTACTATACCGTACGTAGTATAAGTATCTCTTCTACTATACCGTTTGGAAACAGGCTCATCTTGATCCTTGATTTTCCTGTGCAATGGTTATTGTATTGGTTTATTATGTGGAGTGGTTATTACATTATTATCATCTTATAATATTGCACCGTAGAACGCTCTATCCCACAAGAAAATCGAGCATTTTGCAAACAAATCTAAAAAAGTCTATGGTCCCGTCCTGAACTGTCAATAGGGCCAAGTCACTGCCATAAACGTAGTTCCGATTTCTCAATCCTCTTTTGTCAAGGCCAATACGGAATAGGCAAAACTACAGCAACAAAGCCCAGTAACTAAAAGAACCTTCGAAATTATCTCAAGCACTTGAAAGCCTCCGGCTGCCACACGTGTTGAGATTTGAAGGGTCACGAGAGGATGTCTTCTTTTAGAGACATGATAGTACATTACCTGCTCGGTCGTCAAGCAGTGATTATGTATGTTGCTCAACGTGAGTGGGAAGAAGATATCTCAAAGTCGGCCCGCGCTTGATAACGAGCTCTCATATTCCGAAAGTGAACCGGTACCCAACCCTTATTTAATTTTTCTGTGATATCGTATCATATTTTCGAGTAGGTCAAGGGTGAGATACATTATACGTTGGCCCATGATTTTTATTTACAATCTACCAAGCGCTTTCGCCATTTCTGCCCTCATCAATCGTCGTAATTCTCAAAAATGGCCATAGCTCCCTCAATTCTTAACCTTTTTCTTAACATTTTTATTTCCGTAACTCAACCCGTTATAATTTTTATTCGCTTTTTAAAATTTTTAGTGACTTTTTCACATTTTTGATCCATACAGTCTCAAAAGGAGTCAAAATATGTAAGCAGCAAAATATGGAAGCATTGCGTGCTATCTACGCACCACTGGTTACTACTATAAAATACTAATTAATAATGCAGGTACTCCTATAACCAAGTTTTGAAAATCCTCTCAAATTCTAAGAATGGCTTAGATTTGGCAGCTCCGACCGAAAATCTAAATTTCAGAGCCGCAAAATTTTTCTTTTTGTTAGATCACCATACTTCCAAATTGATATAGAAACGAGAATTGTGTCCGATCCAGCGATAGAGATTCTCGGTTTGTTTGGAAATTGAAGGAAATCGTGCCAACATGAAGAATAATGCGCAGGAGTGAGATAAGTGATGCTGAATTAGCATTTTCCTTGAAATTCACTGGGCTTCTAAAGGTCCTTGGCAAATTCGCCCCTCGAAATTGATACTTTCCAAATCGGAGAGAATTCGCTGTGGAAATTTCGATAAGTGGGACGTGCTTGACCTTGCCATCTGAAATGGCGACCACTTATCAAATTCATTCGACCTCTGAAGGTATGGGCGAGAATGGGAAAAATATTTCGAAATCGGGCCAGGGATTATTGCATGCTGTTCTTCCTCATTGGGAAAATCCCCGTCGGGCAATTTGAATCTTTGCTAGACCCACGCGATTTGAGTCATTCGAACTCGGGTCCAGTCTATGTCAGTGTCTCATTTGAGTGGGCCTCTGCGTGTCTGGGCCATTCTTCAGGTCAAGGGTACTTCAACTTGAACTTCTTTCGCCATTCTGAAAAACTGTCGGTTTAATCTGTCTTTTGACGACAGAAGGTCTCCGAGTTGGATGAAGTCTCTACGTTCATTAGGCATTACCATCGTAGTTAACACTGGCTTCCGTGATGGGGGAATTGAAATTTGAAACCGAAATCAAGTCGAAATAGAGCTAGAACTCAACCCCCCCATAAATGCGTGTAGGTAATTTTGGTTGACAATTTTTTTCTAACTAGAGGGGGTAGAGTTTGGATAAATATTTTTGAGTTGGGTTTTTTCGGTATGGTTCTTCGCTAAACGTGAAAATAACTGTTTTTTGAGCTAAGGAGTTATTATAGCCCGATAGATGGAGAAAACACAAAAATTGTTGGTTTCTGGCTCAAAATTATTTAAAAAATATTATAGAACTTTGAAAACCCCATATTCAATGACCGCAAACGTCAACATTGGCGCATTGTTCAGAAAATATAGCAGCTGGAATGGCGACCGTCACTACTTGATTAATCTTACTTTGAAATCCACTGAATAATTTAAAGGAAGTTGTGGTGTGTACACACATGATGTTTACACATTTACTCACATGGTGCATATTCCTATATGCGTTCATGGACAAGGCGCAGTAGCTGTGGATGGAGTTGAAAGGGATTCCCGTTATGGAAATCGAGCCTCAATGAACAAAACATGATTTTCCAAATTGCCAAGCGGACTTCTTCCCAGATCGTTTACCTAACAACAAACGAGAATGAACAACGTTTCATTTACACAAAAAGATAAAGAGTTTCATTTACACGTCCGTCCGGGTACCTACCCAGGCATAGGCAGCCGCACATGACGCGGGAACCGGCCTTGAAAGACGCAATCGAAAACGAAGACCTCAGTTTCCCTGACAGAACTGACTCACATTCGGAAGGAGACTTCGAGCGTGAGAAAAGGCTAATAAATGCCCGTTACGGACCCGATGATGGTTTACAGCAGCAGCATTGATTCGATTTAACAATATTCCTGGCGTCTGAAAAATTTGGAAACGATTCTGCGATAACAGAGGTAATTTTCGAACCTTGGAGGTACTTATTTATTGACAGTGGTACGTTGATAACACATACGTTAATAGGTACGTTGAACCAAATTATTTTTATTTTGAATAACTCGAAGGCTACTAAGATACTCAATAATACTCAATAATACTCAATAATAAGATACTCAAAGATACTCAATATACTCAATATACTCAATATACTCAATATACTCAATATACTCAATATACTCAATATACTCAATATACTCAATATACTCAATATACTCAATATACTCAATATACTCAATATACTCAAAGATACTCAAAGATACTCAATATACTCAAAGATACTCGAAGATACTCAATATATGATACTCAATATACTCAATATACTCAATACTCAAGATACTCAATACAAGATACTCAAAGATACTCAATATACTCAAGATACTAAGATAATAAGATAATAATAAGATACTAAGATAATAAGATACTCAATGTACTCAAAGATACTCAATATACTCAATATACTCAATATACTCAATATACTCAATATACTCAATATACTCAATATACTCAATATACTCAATATACTCAATATACTCAATATACTCAATATACTCAATATACTCAGTATACTCAAAGATACTCAATAATAAGATACTCAATAATACTCAATAAATGCCCGTTACGGACCCGATGCTGGTTTACTGCAGCAGCATTGATTCGATTTAACAATATTCCTGGCGTCTGAAAAATTTGGAAACGATTCTGCGATAACAGAGGTAATTTTCGAACCTTGGAGGTACCTATTTATTGACAGTGGTACGTTGATAACACATACGTTAATATTGTGGATGAATGATCGACCCGTGATAATGTTAACTGATGTCAGCAGATCAGGGGTAGGCCTAAAAGGCGAAAGAGGCAGTTTTCTTCGTATGACCCTACCCCTGATCTGCTGACATCAGTTAACATACGTTAATAGGTACGTTGAACCAAATTATTTTTATTTTGAATAACTCGAAGGCTACAAAGATACTCAATATATGATACTCAATAATACTCAATAATAAGATACTCAAAGATACTCAATATACTCAATATACTCAATAATATTATATATAGTATATTATACATAGTTATATATTATATATAGTATTATATTGAGTATATTGAGTATATTATACTCAATTACCGAAGTATAAAAAATATCATCGTATTCTGCAAGGTAAAACAAGATCAAAAACGCCCCCAATCGGTTCACTTTTGGGGGTAGACAAAAATAAAAAAGAAACACTAAAAATGCAAATATATCGGAAATACTGCGAGCAATTCGAATTCCGGTTCAACAAGGAGTTGAAAGGTCTTGTCAAGACAAAATTTGTCTTGAATATTTAATATTCCAGTTTGTGAAAAAAGGTTTGGAATTGAGGGAGGTATGGCCATTTTTGAGAATGACCACAGGCGGGCACACGGACGCATAGACGCTTGTTGTTGTTCAGTAAGTGATTCAGTGTAAAATTGTATGAGTAAAAGTTTTTTCGGAACCTCCGCTTCGGTTTTCGATTTTAAGACAAGTCCTTTAATTATTTCCTTTAAAAATTGTACTTTAATTATTAAAGTACTTCCATTTACTTCGTAATGCAGATGTATGCGAAGATTCAAGAACATGGAATTGCTGAATACAATTCTTTCCATTTTTGTTTATGTTAAATTACGTACTTTTTTCAAAAATTTCGGATTTTTTTGTTAGACGTGCCCACTGATATTTTTTGTCATTACTCATTAGGCATTCTAAATAGACCATAGCTTGATTGGCAAGGTCGCCTTGCCAAATTCGCCTTGTAGTGAGCAGGTTGTCAATTGAGTAGTAGGTACCGCAGGCAGTTAGTGGTTACTGGGTGCAGGAGCGGAAAATTATAATATAGCATGTTACATTTTGTGATGATCGCGCCTGACTGGACGGCGTGAAACAAAGGGACTTGGAGGAACTGGTGGACTGTCAGGTGTCCCAACTTATTTCATTGGAGTACGTCCTACATATTGCCTACATATATCCCACATCTGCGGGCATGCCAGGTTCATGTAACTGTAGACTATGCTGAGAAAATCGCTGATTTTTCAGAGATATTTTCTCGTATATTTGGAACTATTTGGCTGGCATACGAATAACGAATTTGTACAGTCCGACTTCAACCGTAAACGTTACGTTTGAACCTCCCAAGTTTTGAATGACATGTTACGTATGACAGATATACGTACATTTGCTTAAACCAACAAACGTCTTTGGATCTTGAAAAGAAGTTTTAGGCTGGAATAATGTCATTATAACTTCACTAGAGCGAAACGAAGATTTCTTTCCAAAAATGGCTTAGTAAATATTGTTGCTAAATTCAATAAGTATTTGTCAAATTTGAATAACCAATATAACTTTCCAAGCTTCCTTCCCTCTCATTAGCGTACTCGACTCAAATTCACGACTAAATTCTTCACCAAATCATTAGCTGGAAACAGGCAGATGATTAGGCCTTACGCTCAGCCGCCGCCAGGATGTATAACCATCAGATCTTCAGATGAGATAACCTGATGGCTAGCCTGATATCAACGGCAGAAAAAAAGAATCAAGTACAAGCCCTGTACGCACTAACACACACTCGAGACACTGACGGTATCCCGTTGACTGTGTTAGTCATTGTGCAGTGGTCATCCTGCGTGCAATCGTCCGATCTGAATCCCACACGAACGATTTTTGTTCTCATTTCCAACGTTTGGCGGCCACGAGGACATTACTCTTTCCGGAAAGCAGTTGGACAGTTTTTGATTTTAATAGAAAAACATGGACTTCCGGTCGGCGGATATTCCGTGCCATCCGGTCGCCGCTGAGCAATCGGGACATAGTCGCGAAATTGTTCCCGATCCGAGAACAGGTTCGGAGGGCTTGAGCGAAAACTCTCATCGAAATCGGCGGTTTCAAGAATAAAATCGTATAATTGCGAAATTATATGCAGCATTATTCGTACAGAGCTGGTGAATCTCTGAGCAGGAATGAAGATCATTCTTCCGACGATTAAAGGCCGACATTTTCTCTCGGTATGATGATTTTTTGCGTGTATTTTAGTTTTTCTCCTATGACACCCTCCGAAGCCCAATTTGAGATAAGAATTCGTAATTATTATTTTTGGTAGGGAACCTACTAATTTCATGTGCCTGCAGCAATTAAATCTATTTCAATTCTTCCAGGTGATGCTGGCGACGCTAGCGACGCTGCTGGCGCTGTCGCTGGCGGACGACAGTCAGAAGAAACCAACCGACGATCTCAAAACCGATTCGACTAACCGTTGTAAGTTGAGTTAAAAGTACAGAATATGAAATCTGGGAATGCACTCCAAGAGAGTTGAATTTGGTAGGTACCTGGGTAGGTCTGATGCATATATTAGAGTGGGTACCTAAATGCTAATTAGCAAATAAATTGGTAATTGACACTGAAGAAAAATTTTTTACTAAAAATCCAATTCCAAAAATCCCTAAGAACAAATTCTCCTATACCTTTGGTACTGGAGAACGAAAATAAAAGGTCCAACGCTTCAAGGTACACCCAAAATAATGGTGCTCTAGGCAATGACACGCAACCCTTATCAGTACTGCTGGTTTTGCCTACGCCCTGCGTGCATTACGCGGGTACCTCGTGCTCTGAGGGTGCAATGGTTCTTCAATTGGTTTGGTGGATGTTTTGCTTGATATTGAACAGAGTATTTCGTCCCGAAACTCCAACAACTTCGGAGAGTCGCTTCTTTCCAACTTTAAAACCACAAATTCATCTATATGCGTCAGAAATTTGAATTTCGACTCATTTTCATCACCCTTTACACCCAAATTTACTTACCGTTTCGAAATTGAAGCGGAAACATAGGTTCGAGCGAACGAACTAGCTCAACTCAAAATAGTTATAGTTGAGCATGTAATTGGTTTTCAGCCGTACCCCTAGGCTTCTACAGAAGAGGACGAAAAACAGAAGGTAAGGCCATCGGGGGAGATTTTAGCACCGAGTGTTTACTATAATTTTGACTGCACACTGAGAATCCTTGATTCTGAAACATGGCCTTTCAAATATTCAGTTCCTTCCGAACAAAATATTAAAAGAGCTAAGTCGTAAAAAAATTGTAGATTTTTTTCAAGTTACCCTTGAAATACCTAGTAGTAAATTGAGATTTTCCAATAAGAGTATTTTGTGGTGGAGTTTTGATATTTTCTCTGAGACGATTTGAAACCAATAAAACTAATCATCAAAGCAGAAAAAATTGAATTATATCAAATTGTCTTTTTTGCCAGGCTATTCGTTTGTGTGTGACAGATCGATCACCAGTTCTGAATTTTTGATGATACCCATGAAATCTTTGTTGCAGATTACGGCTACGATCGGTACAACAATAATTACGACCGATACTCATACAACAACTATGCTCCTAATACCTACGACCGATACCAACCCTACGATCGATACGGATCCGGCTATCAACCCTATTATCCAACAGCTGGAGGGTAAAGTTTAACTTATTATATTAAATTATTAAAGTAAATTAATGAATTCATGGAATTTTTAAAATTAATTAAATACTTTAATTAATTAAGAAATAATCAAATTAATATATTATCAATAAATTACCGTATCAAATATTTCAAATATCATTACAATAAAAATCCTCCACAAAATAATCTAACCATGTATCACATTCAGGTATGACCGAGGCTATTCAGGATCAGCTGGTTACCGACCAGATGGTTACTACAGTGGCGGTGGTTACGGCGGATATGGGGGCTACGGAGGCTCTTATCCAGGCTACAGCGGAGCTTATCCAGGCTACAGTGGGTACCCTGGATACAGCGGAGGTTATCCCGGTTACAGCGGAAGCTACCCCGGCTATAGCGGTTACAGTGGTTACAACGGCTATTCCAACCGAGGCTACTCTGGTGGTTATTCTGGTGGCTATTCTGGTGGTTACAGCGGGCGCTACGACCCATACGATCCTTACTACGGCTCGTCCAGGGCTGGCTATGACAGGCAAGTGTTCACAAAACGTGCTTCAACAACTGTTCAAGTCACAAAAAAATAATGAACCTAGAATTAACAGAGCATATTGTTAGTGAAGGTGTAAAAATCATTTAAAAATCAAAAAACCGATTTTTCCTCATATTGTAAAGAGTATTTTTCCGGGATTTTCATGGTTATTCTCCTATAAGCGCTGGAAACATGTACCTACTCGTTCGAGGTTATTCTTATTATTGCACTGTGTAAACTTTTGGCGTATTTGCTGAGTTGAATACTGTACAACTGAAGGTTTTTTACCGACTATATTTTATCTTACATTTTAAAATGAATTTATAACGAAGGCGTTTTTTTCGGTAGTCAGTGGATTTAAGCGATTGATGGAAGAGCACAAAAGGCATATTAATATCATTACGTTATGTTTTGTACCTATGATTGATGTAATATATAAGTTTTATAAAAATTGATGCATATATAGGATATATCTACCTACTGATACTCCAGCACTTTGGATCTACCATTAGATTAGGTGATGTCTGATGGCAAGGAAGTAGGTACCTATTTAAGTAAAGCCTACAAGATATATTCGACTTTCGACAAAACGTAAATCGAGAAAAGATAAATCCAAGACCAAGCATGTCTCCCTCTCAGTTTTGAATGTTTTTTACCCAATTTTTGGTGAATGAACTTCCTCGGCCAACGGACGATGAAGAACTTTCCGAATTCCTGGAGCGAAAATCATCTGACAGCAGCGCTTCAAGATGGTACTTGATTTTATGAATCATATTTCCGTGCTTCTGCTTTGGCTGTGTCTGTAAATATGAGTGTGAAGGCTTCGCGAGTCAAATTTGAAATTTAATCGAATATTTGAATTTGGCTCAGGAGCCCTTTATGGATGCACTCAATTACGCCATCTGTTATTCCGCTATTCTTCGTGCTCGCTATTGTTGCAGTTGCCATCATTTTATGATAAGCTGGGTGCATTGTACTTGGGATGGAATTTTTCCCCGTCGGTACTACTATTTTTATGTTACTAACATAATAATTCAAGTTACTAATTAATTTTTCTGTACGCTTTTGTTGGTCGGAGGCTTACGTCTATCAGTGTCGCTTTCAAAATACATTACTTTAAGAAGTAACTTTAAAAAATTGAAAACTGAAAAATGTTTACATCTTCATGTTTGGCCGTATTAATTTTTTACCGTCGATTGACTACAATTCTGTGATCAAAACTAGGTTACTGTACATAACCTTCTATTTTTTCAAGTTGCCTAGCTTTTTCTGCTATTGCTGTGCTATCTTCTACCGCTTTATGAACTGCCATATTTCATGTTAACGCCCAAACGCTGAATTCCTGTTTCTCTTATGCTCTTACGGTTCTTATGCTCCGATTTATTTATAAGAGATTTTAACTTAGTTTTGATAAGAAATTTGACCAAAAATAGTTGTAGATATTACGGTATAGTGTTACTACCGTTTGGATGGCGTTAGAGAGGTAGGTATTGTCAAACCTATTATCAAATTTGGATTTTTAGTACCAAACAATGTGACAGAAGATTTTTCAAACCCAATAATTCAGATGCGTGGGACGGCATTCAAGTTAATCAGTTCGTTATATTTCTTTATCACTTGTTCGGTGACTTGTACGTCAATTAAGTGCACAAAATGTCATCGTTTAGGACTCTTAAGATAATCAAAATTATCCTTATAAATTTTTCGAGTTTTACAACCATCTCATAAACTTTCAATATATGAACCAGCGACGGTAATATCTGTTTCTAGGTTCTACCGATACGACCGGTACAGCCCTCCGCCGTACGATAGATACCCAACTTACGATAGGTACCAGGGTTACGATAGATACCAGAATTACGATAGGTATGGCAGTAACGATAGGGTCGGGTACGACCGTTACAACAGGTACGCTCCCACTGACCTAAAGAGAACGCCACCACCCACCTAATCACAAAACACAGTGTAATAGGTATTATACAAAATTTTGATCATGAAAAATTCGAAACTGTCCTTCCTCTTATCACCAATGGAACGTATAGTTCGGTCCAAATCTTTATTCTTTTTCACGCTTCAATATACCATTTCCAACTCGAATTGAGAATTGTCCAAACAAAAGGAGAATTCTCCGAATCATATTGAGAATTTCCCAAACCAAATTGAAAATTTTCCTAATCGAATTGGCTTGGAAAATATTAATTTCGTTTGGAAAATTCTCAATTCGACTCAGAAATGCTATATTTTAAAATTTTTGTTATGAGAAATAGCTTGAAATAATGTTCAGGGTAGGAGTCTCCAACTTTCTATTGTTTCGTATAATTATAGATAATCATAACAGTTCAGGCGATAGGTAATTAAAAATTTTGAAATTCTTCAATAATACGATTTTGGTAAAAAATTCGAAATAATTGTGTTTATTATTTTTTGCGATTTTTATCTTAAATCCAACATTAGTCAAATTGGAAAAATTGAGTAAATAACGATGATAATTAAGTGGTAATCGAAACTTTGTAGGGTAGATAGATTTCAAATCTAAAACCTCTAGAGTCCTTCGATTGGAAAAAAATGCTTGCATGCGTGTGATTTTTGGCAATGCAAACCTCATTGAAACACTTTCCACGTCTGTGTTGTTATCGCAATAATGTTAAGCTACCCCTCCATTGCTCAGGCTGGTCCAACTATATTAAAGAGCAATAGAATATTATTTATTGTAGAAAGACGTGGGTTTTTTCCAAGAGAAATTTAATGAAAATGTAATTGTTGATACAAAGAGAATAGATTTTCCTTTAATAATAAAAATTGGTTGAGTTATTCACAAGTTGTGAAAAAAAATGAGAACGGCTAGGTAAAAACTAATTTCCAAGAAATTTGCCAAAAATTGGTAAATTGGTTACAAGGCATCCCAAAATCCGATCGGTCCTACGTATTTTTGAGCAATCTGCACGGGCACCGTGTGAACAGTTTCTATTTCATTCACGTGTGTTCACCGCGGTTTCTCAAAACTGATATCAGATGAACAATTTTTGTGGGTGCCATGACAAATGTTTAATTGTTAACGCATTTTGCAGGTACAACTACTACGATAACAGGTATCCGGAAACGCGATACTACGACAAGAGGATCTAAATGCCCTCAATACCAACGCCGTTCCCTTGTAAAATTTTTAAATCCTATTTATGTTGCATTTTTTAGCATTTTCCTCATTTCTACCTACGATAAATTTACACATAAAATACAATAGTTTTTACATATTCGCGGTACTTTTGATACCCAATGAATAACACCTTATTAAACACCGATTTCCAACTCAATATTTAATTGAGGCGCGAATCGTGAATGAAAATGTTGAGGCTATAGAAATTCTGATTGTGTATTTTTGTATTAATACTTATTACAATTAACAATTAATAAATAGGTAATTACCTATCTGATGGAACAAAGTGCCAGAATAGTGAGAAAACCTCAAGTATACTGTAAGTGCAATTCAAGAAAAAAATTTAAAGTTGTTAGAACACTATAATTTACTACGATGAAAGAGGTGTCACGTCTTTACAGCATTGACATCATAAACGTAAGGTAACTGCAGACAGAGTTCCCCATCTGAAAATTCAAAATTTGATAAAACTATTTTTCGTGGGTACACAAGGTAAAATACATGATCTATACATGATAGATGTATTTTAGGAATAACGCCTTAACATCCTATTTTCGATGACGATCTTATTCTCTGAACTATGGAATTCTTCAGAGCCGAAATGCGGTAAAACCGAAAAAATCAATTTTGGAGATGATGCCGTTATCTTAATATGAAGATAACGGAATCATCTCCAAAATTGATTTTTTTAATTTTTCAAAAAAAAAAAAATTGAAAAAAATTTTTTTTTAAAGATTTTTTTATTTGCGAAAAAATATTAACTTTCAAAAAGAATTTTTAAACGATTTTTTAAATTTTAAAAAAATTTTAAGGAAGTTTCTCGGCATTTTCCCTAATTTGTACCATAGGGAACCGTTTCTCCTGAAATAATTTCAATACTTATTCGATTGGCCTGAGGTCATGCGCAAACAGTTTTTAGTTGAAGTTTCCCCAAAACTTTGACACCATTTTACAACTCATTTGAAATAAATTCAATGCTCAACGATGCACTCAAAAACTTTCGAAAACATTTCTTGCAAATTCCGATTACTGGTCAGCTAATCAGAAATTTTAGTCAACTCACCGCAGTCAAAGTTTCATGGTTCAATGGTAACATGCCGTAAAAATCAATACCCAGCGGCTCACTCGCAGAGGCGATCATTGATACGAAGTATTTGCGATCTGAGGGGCTCAACTCGTACCATGGAAAACTACAGAGGGAGTCAAACATGATCGAAGTCTGAAAAGCAGGTGCAATTAAAAGTAGGTGCATTCATTATGATGATTAATGCAAATCAGCATAATCTCTCATGGCGATAAGTTGCCGGTTAGATTCAATAGAAAATTTCGTATAAAAAAGTCCGTTTTTTTAGATTATTGATTAATGATTATTAGATTATTGATTTTAGATTATCGAATAGTAAAAATCGCGTAACACTGGCAGCCCGAGAGAAGTCAGGTGCCTACCTGATCTGCGATATGCTGACCCGCATGTGCTGTTCCAGCCAGTATGACGACCATAAAAAGTATGGAGACGTATACCTAGCGTCATATTTACGAAAACAGTATCATGATTTCGATTCTGTAATAAAATCAGTTACTTGAGCTCAATATTCGGGAACATGTTTCACGATAGGTAAAATTACGTGGCCATTTCGATATTCATTATCATGGTGTCGAAAATCGAATTCATTTAATACCAACTTACCGGGAGTACGGAGTACATTAGAGACACACAAACCAGCGTCCCGAGAAAGTTCTGCACAGCAAACGGAACTCCAAAAAGCGCTTTCAATTTCTTAGAAAGCCTGTAACCGGAAGAGTGCATAAGTTACCTCGAGAATACCTACCATAGTGCCATAAAATCGATCATGGAAAATTTGATACCAAGTCAAACTAAGGCCACAGCGGTATCAAACAATTGCAGGATAAGAGCTAAAGGCAAAAATCAGGGTCTTCTTTTTCGTATCAATTTTATGAATTCGCCTAAAAAATAAACCTCAAAATCAAAGAATATTCCAAGTGGATAGGTAGCTAGGTGTAAATATTTTTGAATCTCAAACTTATTAAAAAACTTCACCTACCTATTCAAAAAATATTTATGATATTACATGTATAATTCTCGGTTGTGGGCAGCTACGCTTTTGATAAACTTTGTTCTCTCGGCCGGACTGAAACAAATAGAAAAAAACATAGTTGCTGAATAGATTGGTAAAAAATGTTCTTTATATCCGCAGGAATAAAAATCCAATAACGGAAAATATTCAGGGCCAGTTTTTTTATCCCATCTTCTTTCTCACCGAGTACTTGATGAGAGGGAAGTTTTTCTATCCTTGTTTTCGGAATCCAGGTTCTCCTCGTCAATAAAATTCATTTAATGAATAAATTTTAAAAATAGAATATAATAAAATAGACAATCAATTGTAAATAAAATCATCAATTGCAAGTTGAACACGTCATCAAGGTTTCAAGGCCTAGATGAAGATTAATATTAAACGAAAGCTCTGCAAAGGAAGCGTTGTTTCTGCGTAAGTTATAAAAAATGAACCTAGAACCCAAACAACAAAAAAGTAGGTATACGCACATTTTAATGCCAATGGAGTTATTGATAACTCACTCGAAGTCGGCGTCGAATTCTTCAAGACGTTTCGAGAAGCCATCGACAAGATTTGAGTAGTAGAATCCAAAAAGAACGAGACACGACATAACTCCAGAATACGCATTTGCCGTCAACGGTACGTACACAACGGCACCCAACGTTGCAAACACGTACTGCGCATCGCGTGTTTGTCCCTCTCTATTAACGATGCTAGCAATAGCAGCTGGTAACCTGTGGGACCATAATGGAGTGCCTATCGTCAAGTCAAAAAGCCTCGGTATCACTGTATAGAACATCGTGTAGATAAACATGGATATCTGGTAAACTCTGGCCACCTGCGGGGAAAAAAACACAAATACGGTGTGAGCAAAGCGAATTCAATGTTGTTGGTGTTTTCATTTCATATTAAATTAAAACTACGAAAATGAACTGATTTGAGCGTTCTTGCCCTTAAAATATTTGCTTCACCTTGCAGAAAACGAGGATATTCTTTTATTACTTTTTGGGGATATCTGGGCCTGTTGTCGTTTTGCCGATGCCGACAGCTCCCGATCCGATTTTCAATTTCAATGCTTGGACAACAAGCACAATAAACTATTTCTGGAAATGGTAACTGAAACGTGGAAGCATCAACTTGCCCATCCTCACCTTCCGTATCGGGCCCATCCTTCGCTGAAATTCTTCTTCGTTAAAAACTCGGAAGTTGTACCGCAGATTTTTGATAGATTCGATCACATCGCCGAGCAATGTTCTTTTTTTATAGAGGAAAACCACGTGGAAGGCTGTTAGAAGTCCCATCACGGCTTGAGACGATTCCAATCCCATGATGCTTTCGACTCCTTGGAGACCCATAACCCACAATGAGGCACAAGCTAGACCCACCACCAATGCCGCTCGAATCTTCTGCAGTTTCGCTAGTAAACCCTCTTTCCGAAAGCCGGGAAATTCGAAGTAAATTCCGGTCAATTGAGATACTAGAATGAGCTCATCCAGGTCAGACATCCTGGTGCTTGAAAATGATCGAAGTATATCGAGTATATCGAAAGTACCAAATTTGAATGAGTCTCGGGCAAGCTCTATCAACAGGGTCAAGCTGGAGGAAACTGCTCGACTTTTTTTCTTACTTAAGTTCTCACCAGCTGTTTTTCCGCCAAATAATAGGTACATGCCTGTAACATCTAATTACTTGTCTTCGGGGAGCAGAACTATTCATCGTTGAAAATTGGAGCAGAGAAATATGGATCGTGGGAATTATTTATTCTATAATAGCCGAATCGGATATTCCATAATATGTGATGTTCGTCGGATCCATGTGTCATCAGCGTTTGATAAATAGTCAAGTAACCTTGTGGCGTTTGTATCATTTTATACTGACGATATTCTCACACAGGGTTCATTATTCAAGCGGCTTGCGTCCTTGATCAATGGTTAATCTTTGCTGTGTTGAATACCGGATGGATCTGAGTAAAAATGGTTGACATTTGAAGAGTTTTCCTCCAAAACTCATTCATCCACTTTCGAGTTTTTTCAATTTCGATTTCGTTTTTTCAATTTTCGATTGCTTATCATGCTATAGGTACCAAAGCTGCTATGAAACGAAATCGAAAATCGAAAAAACAAAATCGAAATTTCGATTTATCGAAAAAACTCGAAAGTGGGTGAATGCAGTTTTGGAGGAAAACTCTTCATTTATAAAACTTCAATACTTAGGTAGGTACCTATTGGTATCCGTGACCTCAATCACCTATAATCGCCATTACTCACACATAGGAAAATCCAATCAATGTTTTTTCCTAACAAAAAAAAAGTAAAAGAGTGAAATTTGGTTCAAATATAGTGCCTCTCTGATAAGCAGATTTTGGCAGTTTTACTTTACTTAATTTGTAATTGAAAGTTAAATAATTACCGAAGTAATTTATTACTGGCCGATTATGCTTTACAGCACTTGTATATATTTGTATATTATACTTGTATATAGCAATGGTATAGGTAATAAACGAACAAGTATCACAACTACAACTGTATATAATTCTGACCTGATATGGTTACATGAATTACAGAGCAGCATACTTCTTTAGCTACTAAGTGCAAAAGTAGTTATCTACTAGCTCAGTGATTGATTGGTTCAAAAGTGTTCTCGGGGGACGGACGATTTTTTTTTACTGCAGATTTGGATTCTACATCCTTTGAAACGTAGACCATAAAAACTTCAGGTTAGGTCAGACAATTTTTTTTCTTGGGCGATTATAAACGCTAAATTTCAAACTTGAACAAAATTGCAGCCCCGCCAATAAAGTGGAAAAGGCGAATAAAAAAAAACACTTCTACAAGAAGTTAACAGGAGTCATCTGGGGCTTGACCCAGGAGCGTGAGTAAAGGCATGAGTAGGTGCCTTGCGCATGCGCAGTGAAAGCTTTAGGGTTCGGTTTATCAATTTATATAAAGCTAAATTCATCTAAGGAAGCTTGCATTAACTAATTCCCAAGAGAATTCACTAAATATTTAATATTTAGTATGACGATCAACGAAAGTATGCCCTAAAGAAATGTACTGCAAGCGTCCTTGGATGAATTTAGCTTTAAATTAATCGATAAACCGGCCCTTAGGACTGTACCTGCTTGCAGGAACAAACCCAATGATATAAGTAGGTACTATACAATAATATGAGAGTTGTGCCTTTTTAAATATTTATAAATTGTACTTAGGTATGTACTATATCGTCATTGAAGAAGTGAATCCTCGTATCTCAAATTTCGTACATTCACGTGCACATTAGAGATGTCATTGAAATTCAATGAGGTATAGGGTGACATAGGAACAGTGGTGGTCTTGTCAAAATTGAGGTACGAGGTTTCTCTTCTTCACCAGCGATATATAGTTGTGCCTTTAAAGCATTGACATCATGAACGTGAGGTAACTGCAGGCTGTGTTCCCCATCTGAAAAAATAACATACCACGATGACACACCAATATTCGGTGTGGACACATCATTTCGATCAACCCTCGATTCATCTGACCTCGAAAGGGTAAATTTTTCGAACTCTAAGAATATTTGAGTAATTGAAGCAGTCAAAGCATAGGTATGGTTTAAATGAACTCGTACTTTTCAACCAGACTCTACAGGTAAGCGCCCGAGCTAGCGAAAAAACCAAGAACAATAATTCTTTTTTTTTTAATGAGGAAAATTATTTTTCTCTTTATCTTGAAAAGACTCGAGGGTCAACAAAAAGAAAATTGAAATTCCGAAGAAAAAATATTCTGCCTAAAACGCCGATTTTTTACCTGCCTCATTCACTTACCACAGTCAGAGTTTCATAATTCAATGCAAGCATGCCGTAAAAATCGATTTTTAGTTCCTCTCGCGAAGAGCAGATCATTGAAATGAAATATTTTCGATCTGACGGGTTCAACTCGTACCATGGGAAACTGTACATGGAATCAAACAGTTTCGAACTCTGAAATGTATCCAAAAGATTGATCAGCTCAGAAGCAGAACCGGGAAAACCGGAATTTCGAGCGTCATATCAAGATCTATAATAAATATTGCATTTTTACTTCCATATTTACAGAGTAAATGGAAGTATTGTGATCGTCCTAAAATCGAGAATCGGAACGGAGCTTCAGAATAAACTTTTTCTTATACACATTTACTCAGAATCACTTCCTGAACAAGTGTCTGTGTGTCCGTTACGTCCGTTACGTCCGTCTGTCCGTCTGTCCGTCTGTGGTCATTTACAAAAATGGCCATAACTCCCTCATTTCTCAACCTTTTTTCAAATTTCTTGAACTGAAATGTTTGTCTCGGCAAGAACTAACACCCTGTTTAATCGGAATTTGGATAACGCACAGTACTTCCGATATATTTGCATTTTTAGTGTTTTCTATTTTATTTTTTTCCGGCCACAAAAATGAACCGATTTGAGCGTTCTTGGTCTTAAAACCTTTGTTTTACCTTGCAGAATATGTGGATATTTTTTACATTCCGAAAATGTGGCGTTTTTTCATTTTGGGCGAATTTTAAAATTTTAAACTTGAATTTTTTGATATTTTTGACCCAAACACCCTTAAAAGCAGTCAAAATACGATCAAATTGTGTCGCACTTTTACGTTTCAAAATATGGAAGTATTGTGTGTTATCTACGCACCACTGGTTAATCTTAGGTTGTACCTAAGACGCTAAGTCAGGTACCTGGTTTGTTATATGCTGACCAGCGTATGCAGTTGCACCCAACATTGATGACAAAAATAGAATGTTGATATACTGCGTCACATTTACGACGAAAGGTTCGTGATTTCGATTCTGAAGAAAAAGCATATTTATTCTACATTGAAAAACTGTATCTATAGCGTATAGAAGTATAGCGATCTTAGAATGATGGAATCTCGTGGGGTGTGAATAGAGGGCCACTTCCGAAAAACTGTTAACGTCTTGTAGGATGCTGATGGTAACTTCATTGACAGATAAGTAACCAGCGTTGGTATATTCAGTTGGAGCAACCGGACTAGTTCTACGTAACGGTGTAGCATTGACAAAGCAATGAAACTTACTGGCAAAACGGAGAAAATCAATGATACGATAATAAACGCTCCGAGCAAGTTCTGCAAAGCAAACGGGTAGCCAAAAAGCATTTTCAATTTCCGAGAAAGCCTGAAATCGGAGGAAAGGTTAAAATTCCCCTGACAAAATAAAACTTGAATATCAATAATCTTCTTGAATCCGCAGGGTTCGAGACCCATTTTTGAATATTCAAAAAAAGAGATTTTAGAGGACCCAAAAAAAGGAGCCATAGAAAACGTTATTCCTGGATGTGTTATGCATCCCTAATTATTTGATCAGCTTCATGATCTTTTTTGACAAGATAACCTACTAACAAGAAAATGGTGCTTTACATGTATATTGCGCGATTGTGAGCGGCAGTGGTCTTCACAAATTCTGTTCTCTGGGACGGCCTGGAACAGAGCAAAACTTAAGTCACTGTGGTCGAAATTTTCTCAGCCTGCGATTCGATTCAGAATTGGTAGTTTTATTTACTTCCTAAATCAGGAAACGGTGTTAGTGCTGGTAAATAGGTTCAAACCGATTTGGGTGCATACCTGCGGGAAAATTTGGGGACTATAACATCGGGGATACCTGGGGATGGTACTATAAGGATTTTTTGTGCGTGTGAAGGGGATGGGAACGGTCTGACGTGTGATACGGGCTATAGTGTTTCTAGACGCTCTTTTTTCATTTAGCGTACGTTAGACTGGTGTCGAATTCTTGAAGACGTTGAGCAAAGCCATCGATCAGAGTTGAATAATAGAACCCAAAAAGGATGAGGCATGAATCGAACCCAACATGTGCGTATGCCGACATCGGCAACCACGTAATTGTAACCAGCGTGACCCAAACGTATTGAAAATCACGCGTTTGTCCTTCCCCATCAACCATGCTAGCGATGGTAGCTGGCAGCCTATGGGACCATAATGGAGTGCCGAGCAGTGCGCCAATCGTCAAGTCGTAGGCTCTTGGTATTACTAAGTAACATACCATGTAGATATTCATAGCTGCTATGTAAGCTCTGGCCACCTGGAGAGGAGATAAAAGAGTTGAAACTACTTATCAGCCTCACATTCAAATTTAGCACACATATTTTGATACGTAAATTTTGTAAATTGGCCAATTTGAATTGGAGATTTTCGATTTTAGGACGATTACAATGCTCCCAATTAATTCGTAAACATGGAATTAAAAGCACAATATAGCAAATTTACGAGGTTCTGATAATAAAATATTTAATACGTCATTATTATTATAGTGCCCGCAACTGCCTAAATACGCGAGCTTACTTTCCATGCGGGTGCCATCCTTTGTTGAAATTCATTATCTGTGAAAACTGGAAAGTCTTCTCTCATATTTCGTATAGAGTCGACTATATCACCAATCAGTTTCGACTTTCTGACGATGAATAGCATCTGAAGCGCTGTAAGGAATCCCATCAGCGATTGGAACAACTCTATACCCATGGCTTTCTTGAGTCCTCCGAGATACAGGGCGTACATTGATAAAACGGAAAGCAATATATTGTACGCCGTACGTAACATCTGCATTACTTTGAGTTGTTTCTCCCATTTATGCCCGGGAAATTCGAAATAAACCCCCGTCAATTGAACTAGGCGAACAAACTCATTCAGGTCTGACATGTTGGTACAAACTGCCCTCAGACCGATGCCAACAGGTAAACAAGAGGGATTTTGAAATAAGTCGTGAGTATCCGTCTTTTACTTATTCATCGTCCTTTCGATGAACAGGTGGCTTCTCAAAAGGTCGATGCCAACCTAATAATTGGATGGGACACTGCAGGAATTGTTGGTGCCGCAGGTTGCTATACTATCATGATACATTGGCGGCGGTGAAATGTTGAAGAACGATAGGTAGGTAGCTACCTACTTATCCATAAACCACCATGTGATGAATGCCGGGTGCAAGGTATACCCGATGTCCTGGACGTATATTTAAAGGCCCATCCACTCCATTTTGCATTTGATACTCGAATTTTTCACATTCGCAGGCCTGATGTGAACGCAATTCACTTCAAATCGATCATTTCCCATCATATAGGGTTTGTTCCGGGAGCCTGAGTGTGGGAAAAATTTATTTTCCGATCACTGGACGTATTTTGATGTTAAGCAGGCTTTCAAAATTTGCGTCGGTACTTAGAGCGCTCTTTGATATCATTGATCTTTGTAGCCTCCAAATCAGTCAAAATTTAATTGCATTGGTTCAAAAATGTTTGCGTACCAATATATGAAAGATTTGTGCGTTACCAATGAACTATTTGTTCGACTATTAACTATTATGTCGGCTTGAGTGATTTCTTCTACGATACGCCTCTGCTCGTAGCTCAGGCCGCATTCTCGCGAACGACTCGGCAACTGCGCGCGCATTCAGGCTCGGGAAGTGGCGCTCGTCGCGCGCACGGCGACTCCTGCCGGGACTAACGACCTCTCCTGCTGTTGGGGCCAGGCCGCCTCCGAACCGCCGGATTCAAGTTCAGAAAAGGGCTAACGGCCGCGCGAACCTTCCCCCTCTGCTCTTACCAAATACCTACCTGGAACCCCCGAGTTCGACAAGAAGTGCCACCCGCATGTCTGCCCCCGCGTGTTACAAAATCATATAGCACTTTTTTTCGCAGAAGTTGATCAATTCGATCGGACAACCCCGGCATTGGTCGTCGAGTCAACTTGGTAAAATCATGATCTCGCCAAACGCCAACGCGACCACCACTACGACCTTTCTGTTCGCCGTCGCTTTCACACTCCTCACATTAGGTAAGTGCGTGGAAAAATGGGATTTTTTTACCAACGTCGAGTTGAATGACACGCCTCTAAATTCAAATTCGTTTTTTGGGGGAAGCTAGGTGTGCATATTATCTTGATCAATACGTATTGGATATTATCCAGGCAGAAATAAATATAACGAATTCAGGACCGCTCTGCAAAATAGGTAACCAATAGTTCTTGAAAAGGTTCCTTTAAAACCGGGTAGTATGAGTAAGGGCCAAATTAAAAAATTTGCCCACAGTATTGGTTATCCGTTGATACTTCGATTTGTAATTAAGGATTTTGAATTCTGGGGGCTGATTCAGTTAAATTTTCGTTATCGTCGATGCCTAACAAACCCAAACCCGTGACAAACAGTAGTTCTACTGTTGATAGGCCCCTCGACCCCCGGGAGGTCATTATCATGGAGAATAGGCCCCCGATTTAGCCCTGAAATCGCTTCATTATAGAGCATAATATGCTGACGGCTGGAACGTGTCGCCTTGAAAAGCAAAAACCATGTATTAAGCCCCTCCAAAATTACAGCCGTTTCCGTCCCATCGTCCAAGGAACGTGCGGGAATCTTCGAACTAAGTACTCAAATTTGTAGCAAACTCACTTTGCTCAAATATTTTCATCGGTGCCTCGGATGACGGGACGAAAACGGAACAGCCATCACGACGGGCCTCCGAAGACGTTCACGGAATCCGAGGCCCAGGAAATGCCCCAAGAAATCCCCAAAGGGGAACCGACCTGTTTTTATGGCATTGATATAGTCAATCAATTCCTTGAGATTTCAGGTCTCCAAAATCTTTTTTGAAATATGAAAAATATCATAAACAAGGCCAACGTATTTCTTTCAAACGAAACTATCGACGCGTTTTAGATGCCGACGATAGGGTGGAGCATTCGGAGGTAACCAACTAGGGCAATGATTTTGCGGAAAACACTTTGGAAACAGTGGAGTCATTTTTCATCATAATTCCGGTCCATCGCTGTATTGTGGCGTTTGCAATTTTTTGTAGGGGCAAAATCACCAAATTGCATACGACTGGTACTTGTCAAGAATCCATATCACGTATTATCGAGCTCCGCTCTTGGAAGAATGCTTGGCGAGTCTGACGGTTCTTTGGCTGAACATTCAATAGCCTCAACGATTCCCAGAGATCCATAAAAGGGGCTGGAGCCGACGAAAGCGCTCGGAAAAATTATGAAAATCGTGAGACGAAGTTGCACTTATTTTTTCTCCCCTTCCCCCAACTCGAAACTTGTCTACCTCTGAGAGTTGAGAATATCACCGATACCTTAAAGCACGAAGGGCATATGTCCCAAAATATCGATTTCAAGATTTCGGTAACGAAAGAATCTACTGATCAGGACCTATCGATCGCTCCAAGAATCATGATCTTTATATCTATTTTTTGTGCGGAAAAACGATAAAATAGAAAAACGACAAAGATTTAAAGAGCGTTTATCTTGGAAGTGTTAAGTGCTACCCAAGTTCTGGTTAAACGAGGTTGTGGATCTTGGCCAGACAAACATCTTTTATTTAGAAAATTTTTTATTTAGAAAATGCTGTGTCGTCCGGCAACCCGTATTTTCGGGCAGCTCGCCATTTTTTTTTTATTTTTTTTGTAAATTGATCAAAAACTCATTATGCCATTTTTGGACATGTGCTTTAAGGTATCGATATTCTCAATTATATTCTACATAATTTTACGACTCCGCAAAATCTATATTTTTTGTGTGCCATTTATTGCTAGGAAAGCTATTTATTAAAAAGTAGAGCGGAAGATTACTTAAATTATTGAGGACCAAGCAGTTGGGATCCTCTGGGGAAAGTATTTTTCCTAAGGGGAGGTTTTAGGTATCAGACCATAGGTCGGTCGGCGTTGAGGTCAAGTTTTGGTTTTACTCTGCTTCGTCTTCAATTACAAAAACTGCTAACGACGTTACAACAGTCAGGCGATCGGGTTTATTCGCGAAGGTGAAACTTGGCAATTAGCAGGTGGTGAAAACTCGCAGAAACCCGTAGTTAGGAACTGGCGGATTCGAAACTGGGATACAGAGTCGGCTACTCTGAATTATCGGGCTATACGGAGAAAACTCAATCTGCTCGAACCTTCTGCACAAGTGCCTTCCAACGCTATTAAAAAGTGATTATTGATGCAGGTAAAGGTCAGAATCGCAAACCCAGCTAGTCCCCAAGGTGTAGTTTATGAGGAGACCATGAACGTGTTGGTATAATATACCAAATTTACGCTATATTATAGAACCAGGTGCCGTCAGTTGACGAAAATTGATAATCGCTTTCAAATAGCCGATAGTCGAAAAATGCTCATCTTTCAAAAACTAGAATTTTCAACGTTTGGTTAGGACTATAAAAAAGATAATTCTATTGTAAATTTCATTTGAAAAAAAATGGCCCAAAATGTCCGCTTTTGGACGATGAGCCATTTTTCAATTTATCCCGCTTTTCAGAGGAGAAAAAAAGTTTGAATGCAGATTAACGTTTCTGAAGATGGCCCATAACCGAGTGCTGCGAATAAAAAACGTCATGAGAAAAAGTCCGAACTAATCTTTTCCTAACATCAATATTACGAAGAAAAAACCTCAACAAACATGGGGATGTAATGTGATAGGTTAAGCACCTTCACAGTAATTGTGAATTGAGGATTGCCCGGTTTGCAGTCTGGAAATCCCGCTTTTCCCGCTTTTTGGAGGAGAAAAAAACGTTTGAATGCAGAGAGAGAACGTTTCTCCTGAAGTTGGTCCATAACTGTGAGCTGTGAATGAACTTTATTCAATAAAGAACGTCAAAAGAAAAAGTCGGCACAACTCTTTTGCTCTCATCCTAGCAACCATATCAAGATGAAAAAAATACCGACAAACATGAGTATGTAATGTAGTAGGTTACCCACCTTCACAATTGAGCATTGGCCGGTTTGCAGTCCGCAGTCGTTCCACCTCATACGCCCTGCTTTATCTCCTGAATAGTGCTAGGAAATTTACCGGTATCCCTCAAGCTAGCATGCAGTCAAATGCCATTGAACAGGGATACCAACTTCTGAAGTTGCTGCCACTAAATAAACGGCCATCCAGAATCTAAAGTGTGTCCGACGTGAGTATTGTCGTCGTTGAAGCATGTCAACTAAACTTCACTAGCAGTTCTTCGGCGGAAGGGTCCCCGAAGAAAAACTATGGCGATCAAGCAAAGAAAAAGAAAATCTTATGATACGGCGAGAACCAGGGGGGGGATGTGCTTTATTCGCCGGAGTGAGAAAATGGTGGCAATGGCTAAGTCATCCATACATCAACCGGCTTGCGAAAGGCCATTTCAGGATCCAATGCTCTCAAACGTCTTTTCCTTTGCCGCCTCCTTCCCAATACAGGTCAATTCCAGTGATTTTACTCTTGGGTTGTCGCAGTAAATTCAACCAGACTCCCTCCTTTTTCTTCTTCGGTCAGGATTAAGGGGACCAATTCGTCAGATAAGGGGACTCAACTTATCAATGGCTCCCCTTTTCAATGAAACAAAAAATTAGGGTAGAAGGCGCTTTCCAATTAAGCGGGATTAATTTGGAACGGAAGCCATGCATAAATAATTGGATCGAGCTGTATTGAGAACGGCATCGACGGATTTCGTATGTATAATGCGAGTTGTGCGAATCGTCGCGTTGAGATTAATTTCGTTTCAGGAAAATTCCAGTAAAACAAAATATTTCGATTCATGAAAATCATCGGGTAACCCCGGTCGAATTCG
Organism: Nesidiocoris tenuis; assembly: GCA_036186465.1. Lineage (NCBI taxonomy): Eukaryota > Metazoa > Arthropoda > Insecta > Hemiptera > Miridae > Nesidiocoris > Nesidiocoris tenuis. The sequence goes on along the minus strand of AP028915.1, from coordinate 12,748,256 downwards.
CGAGCTATTTGATCGATTCGGAACATACTTATTTACCTAAAGTATAAACTATTACGAATAAATCTTTTTTTTTAATCCACGGCGAGTCGCTTTCGAGAAAAGCGGGCTGTCCAACGAATATTGTGTGACGAAACTGTACCCAAGGACGATGGACAATCTGGCGAACAAGCTGTTGACAGTATCCGACTTGTCCTTTCTCTTACATTCAACAATTTTTCCACAGCTTTTCCAGAACAAAGCCGTCCCGTCGTGAAGACCAGAACTACAACTTTCACGTCCAATTCGTTTTGATTTATTAACTGGGAAAACTTGAGCGAAGAAAAGTGGCACTACAGACAACGCGGGGGTAGGCGAGATTTTTATTGCGCTCCTCGAAACTTTTCTCGCCCACTTTTGCTTAGGTTGTTCCTATGCAGCCCAACTCGCCGCCATATTTCCCAGTTGCCGTTCCCTTTTACGTACATCCAATATTGCGAGAATCAGCGAACCTCTGCAGTGCAAGGGTTACAACTCCATTCCGTAACCCAATGAAAAAGTAAATTTAGGTTCTCGGAACAACTGAGGGGAAGATCTTTGCGGGAATATGGCGCGGGATGCCGGGGTCGTGCGAAGCCGTGGGGGATGATATGTGCAACTCATTGTGGGAGGGTACGTGTCCGGAATTTTCGTCAGTCTACCCCGGCGAATCCTGTTGGGTATACATCCAGACTTTCCATTCCATTCGGCTCGTTCCGCGCATATCGTTACAATCATTGTTCCACCTTGGAATGTCGATACCCACTTCAGAAATTCCCTTCTTCGAGATTCGGGCTTGAAGTCTTGGATTACACGCTTTGATAACACAGGTTTACCGAAAAAAAGGGCGAATTCACGCCCCAAAGGAAAAGTCATCTGTCTACTTATGTTTTAAAGTTGCCGGAAAACCGACCAACCAACCAGGTCGTGGAATCAAAATCCGACCAACGGTTTTTCAGTTGAAGCCCAAAGTTTCAAGTTATTGGCCATTCCCCGTGTTATCGGATTTTTAGTTCAGCAAATTACAGATAATCGTACAGATGCCCAAAATGCCACAAGAAAATCTTTCAGACAAAATGTATCGCAGATTCCGAACATATAACGAAATGGTGTCTAAACCCACAAAACATTTGTCAAAAGCGTGCAAAACACAAAAGTGAACGGAAAGAGATGAGAAGTTCTTTCCGAGAGCACGAGAAAGAAACTTTCGAAAAAATGGAGGAATTCAAATCGTGCAGAAACTTACATAAAACTGCAGGCATGCATGCAACTCAAACTGAAACTTCAACCAACTCCAAATTCAGAAGAAAGGGAAACTCAAACCTACAACAACAACAGAAGCTCATAACATAAGCTCAACCTCATAATCAAACAGTTTGATAATGACTGCCTTGAGTTTCAGTCACTAAATCTCAAAGTCAAACTTATAATTAAACGCCAATTCACAATCAAACTCGAGCTCAAAATCATAATCAAACTGAAACTCAAAGTCAAACTCATGATGAAAATGAAACTCGAAGTCAAACTCATAATCAAATTGAAACTCAAAGTAAAACTCGTGATCAAACTGAAACTCGAAGTCAAACTCAATAAAACTGAAAATCAAAGTCCAACTCAAACTGAAACTCATAATCAAACTCTAGCTCAAACTCATAATCAAAGTGGAACTCGAAGTCAAACTCATGATGGAACTGAAACTCAAAATAAAATTGAAACTCAAAGTCAAACTCATAATAGAACTGAAAGTCAAAGACAAACTCATGATGAAACTAAAACTCAAACGGAAACTCAAAATCAAACTGAAGCTCAAAGTCAAACTCATAGTCGAACTGAAACTCGAAGTCAAACTCATCATCAAACTGAAAGTCAAAGTCAAACTCATAATAGAACTGAAAGTCAAAGTCAAACTCATGATGAAGCTGAAACTCAAACGGAAACTCAAAATCAAACTGAAGCTCAAAGTCAAACTCATAGTCGAACTGAAACTCGAAGTCAAACTCATAGTCGAACTGAAACTCGAAGTCAAACTCTAAATCAAACTGAAAGTCAAACTTTTAATTAAACCAAGTCGAAGTCAAACTCACGCCGAAACTGGCATTCAGCCTCACAGTCAAAGTCATGATGAAACTGAAACTCAAACCCATACTCGAAATTGATTTCAGTTCGAACTGAACCGCAAAGTCAAGCTCATAATCAAATTGAAACTCATAATCAAACTGAAAGTCAAATTCAAACTGAAACGCAAAGTCAAGTTCAATCAAATTGAAACTCATGATCAGACTGAAAGTCAAAGTCAAACTCAAACTGAAACTCGAACTGATACACAGCTTCAAACTGATACTAAATCTCAAACTGAAACTCGATGATGATATGAGTATGACTTCGAGTTTCAGTTTCATCATGAGCTTGACTTTGAGTTTCAGTTTTTATAATGAGTTTTAATTTAAGTTTGAATTTCAGTTTCATCATGAGTTTATCTTTCAGTTTAATTCAGAGTTTGACTTTGAGCTTCAGTTTGATTATGAGTTTGAGATCGAGTTCGATTATGACTGTGAGTTCGATTTTCAGTTCGATTTTACTTTCAGGGCCGATGAGTTCGATCTCGAGTTTCAGTTTGATTTCGAGCTTGACCTTGCGTTCCAGTTTGAAATCGAGTATGAGTTTGAGTTTGTCTTTCGAGTTTCAGTTCCAGCGCGAGTATGAATTTCAGTTCCATCACGAGTTTGACTTCGACTTTCAGTTTACCTAAAAGTTTGACTTTGAGTATCAATATGATTTTGATTTTGAGTTTCATAATGAGTTGTACTTTGAGTTTCAGTTTGTTTATGAGTTTGACTTTGAGTTTAAGTTTAATTATGAGGCTGACGTTGCTTTTCAATTTCACCCATGAGTTTGACTTCGAGTTTCATCATGAGTCTAACAATGAATTTCAGTGTGATTATGAGTTTAACATCAAGTTTCAATTTGATTTTGAGTTTCAGTTCCATCATGAGTTTGATTTTGAGTTCCAGTTTGATTATGACTTCAAATTTGATTATGAGTTTCAGTTTGATTTTGAGTTTAGTCTGATTACGACTTAGATTTCGATTGTGAGTTTGACTTTCAGTTTCATCATGAGTTTGACTTTGACTCTCAGTTTAGTTCAGTGTTTGACTTTGCAGTTTCAGTTTGATTTTGTGCTCGAGTTTGATTATGTCTCCGAGTTTCAGTTTTAGTTTCAGTCTGTGTTCAGTTCGAATTTCAGTTCGTGTTTCCGTTTCAGTTTCAGTTCGAGTTCCTCTATCTGTTGGAGCATCAGAAACATTGGAGACATTTTATAGATGCATTTCGATTCTGAGAGATCCATGAAGTTCAGAGAGACAATATCGAATGAGTGCGTTTGTAGAAAGCCTTTATGTTGTTGCTCGTCTCGAGTCGGAAGTGCTAGCCATTGCTCACGGAGACGTGTTCGGAATTTTCTTCAGTCAGAACCCAAGAGAATCTCTTCCTTTCAGTTGCTGTCTCCATACCTTTACAGTTATTGTTTCACCCCAGTCACTTGCTATGCTTGGAAACCCCAGTTTTCTTAGATGCTCTCTCCTCCCTGAAATTCATACCTCGTACGTCTAAATCATCCGGGCACTTTTTCAGTGTAGCCAACTAAGCTGAGTACGTGAATCCTGCAGAATCCTGGCTAAAAAGAGGCTGATAATATTAATATCCAGTCGAGGGTACAAATAAGTATTTCAATGCTCGAGAGGATATTATAGCTCAATTCTCGTGAAACAGAGAGAATTTCAACGGGTTTTAGGCACCATGAATCATCCTGAAGCCTCCTGATCCTGATCATTTAATTTTTTTGTTCTTCCTTGGTCGAAAAGACGTCCTTTATGAGGTATTCAACAGCATGTATTATGTCTCAAGTAATTGAATTCAAGGGACATCTAATTTGAGAACACTATGATGTAGATCTAACATCCTCCTGTATAAATGGCATTAAATTGTGCTCAACGTCAGCACAGACCCCTCCGGCAAGGGGTACGTTATAATCGAGTCGGCCATACATCACGAGCGATACCAATGCTATCTGCGAGGCGAGTATAACAATCGCTTAACTAACGGCCAAACGATGAAATTATGTGACAGGGTTATGCTCAGGAGGTAGTATCCTTAATCAAGCAAGAAGCACGCTCAGTCTTACCGCCCCATTAGGTAGCACCGGTCGGGTTGAATTTATTGTTCGCACTGCCATCAGCAATCATTTTTCACGCACGGGCCAACGAGCATTATATTCGGTGCGGGATTATTACAATACGAGGTTCAAAGAGCGATAATTGTTACAGGAAGGAACGCGGTAAAGGAGACAGGGTAATTATTGTGATAGAAAAAGGTTATAGGGTCGTCATCTTCTTCTTCTTCTTTAATTGCCGTGGCAAATTTGATAATAAGGCTATATATAGCCGACCATATATGGTCGCTTTTACTGAGGTGTCTCGACGGATCGAGTCATTTTCTGAATTTCTCGACCAAAATACCGTACGAAAAAGATGAGCGCTGTAAACGGCCAATATCAGACAGGCGAGAAAAAAGATAGCAGCTTGGCTGGGATAAGAGCTAACATCTTCGGGCGATGTGAGGAGCTCTTGTTCTTATCATACATTATACCAAGCCAAGCTGCCACCTGATGTGACTCAGACTAATGCGGAGAAGGGGCAGATCCATCAGTCAACCGGCGTGGCCACTGCACTGCGAGCTAGAAAGCTATTCAGCCCAGCATCCCAGCAAGGATTTACCATCTGAACAAGGAACAAGCCTCCTCTGCATCTTCAGCATCCGAGCGCTTCCATGAAATATGTAGCTATCAACAATGGCCTACCACTAACGGGTCTTCGTTTTGGTGAAGCGATGATAGAACATTCGCCGGTACCGAGGACTTGGCACCTTTCGGTCCTTGAACCTATCCATCACACTCATGCTCGAGCTTCTTGACATTTCTGAAACAATGCCCCCTGCTCCAAGAGAGGAAAATGATTTAAAAGCTGTTGAAAGTAAATCATATCTAAGAGGATCTAAAACTGTATTCACGCTTACAGCATTAGAAATGAGACAAACCTGCTTGAATAGATCTCAAGCAAAAAGGATGTTCAAACTTTGAATCAACAGTTGAGTTCAAACAAGACTGTTGCCCGCATGTCAATCACGTGATAGTATTGAACCATAAAATAGAGACATTTCCGTAATGATCTTTACCGATTCTTACCGTTTTCTTGGTGGATAGGAAGGAAAACACCGTATATTCTTACACTGGAGATGCCAGGTTGCTAGGATGGGTAGGTACTTTTAAAATTCTGTGCTGACATCTAGCACTTCAGTAAATCTGACAAAATCAAGAAACCCTCGCTGTTGTCTCCATACGGGCGCTCACTGAAACGGCTGTAACTCCCGAACGGTGAAAGATATCGAAGTGGCGTTAGTCCCATTCGGTTCAGCATGAAAAAGTCCATAAAATCAGACGTCTTCGAGGCTGGGCAGAGAACGTTTTTGATAAAAACACCTTTTTTCATGACTTGTCTTCAACAATTCCTTCAAATGTTAATAATTGGATGAGTAAGGATTTCGGGTGTCCTAAACGAAGGACACTTTTTGAAAAAAAATTAAATCTTTCGCTGTTTGGGAGAAAAAAGTGTTGATGGCAAACGGTGGACGGACGGAATTGTTTTTTTGCAGATTCGAGTTCTACACCCATTGAAAACGTAAACAAATCCTTTCAAAGGACTATACATTTTTCTTTTTTAGTGATTTCGATAGCTTATTACTTATTGAATAATAATCCAATAAGGCTAAGGCAAGTAAACTGTTCACTTGAGGGGGGCATAGGACCTATGCCATAGGTAATATAATAAAATAATTTATCTTATCCGTATCATACCGTACAACGTGGCACCACATCAATCTCAATTTGGGTGAAAACCAATTTTATACACGGCTTATTATTGGCTACAGTCAATTTCACCCTAAAAGGCTGACAAGAACTGTACAAGAAAACTCCACTACACACCGAAGCTGTTGAGACCCCCTTCCATTAACTTTGCATTTGTATACCATCCCAGCCCAACACGGAAAAACGGGAGCAATGTTGACCGCCAGGCGTTGAAAATCCCCTCAGTCGCAGGGTTCGAACCTCTCTTTATAGAGTAATCCATCACTTTGGAGAGCAAGGGAGGATCGAGGGTCGGGCCACGCTGGAAGGGTTGAAATGGCTGCTCGGAGTAAAGCAGTCTGGAGGGAGGATTATAAGGTTCCGTTCAGAAGGTCCCACGGTGTTACCTAGGATTGAAGAAACGAAAGAGCCGCGCTGGGGATGGAGAGCTAGACGCTTGGAGCTTCGGCAACTCCAGCAACCATTTGTCCCGAGGCGGATACCATCTTGGAGTATATCAACCGTGAAATAGGCTTCTGCCCTACAAACATAATATTCGATAGATGGAGGAGTGTACTGCTTCCCCAGCGAGGGCATCATAAACACAAAAGTTTCATGCGCCAACTTTTCCCATCCTTCTGAGTCGAGTGGCCCGTATGAGCTTACCATTGGCCAGCAAAGCGTCTGAATGCTTAATAGTCCGACGGGAGCCTAAATAAATTGCTAGCCCTGTTTCTTAGGAGGGGACTCAAGTTTTTGCATTCAAGGGTTGAAAATATTCGAGTGAACCTGCAGCGTTGCGAAGTGGTTTTACGAATAATGATGATGTAGCTAAGGTGGTATCAGTACTTATGGAATCCAAACGATCCGAAAATTTTCTGAAGTCTCTCCTTTCGGTTTATGCAGCCCGAAGCTCCCAAAATAGGTATACATGCATCCTAAAAGGTATACCCTGCTCAAAAGCTCCAACACAAGCTCGCATTCGGTAAAATCAGGAACAGAGAAGGTTTACTAAAGGTACGTGCCTAATACACACTTTCTTACATTCGACTTTATGAAGACCCTTCAAATTTCCAAAATGTTACATTTTTTCGCATATCTCTGGAAGAACCAGGATGTCAGCGCTCCCTCTGGCTTTGCTCCTCTAAAATGCAGTGACATTCCGCCTTCCTAGGATAGACAGTAGGGTAAAAAATAGTCCAATGTCCAGTTCTACGAGTATAGCATTTTCAAACCATAGGTACTGAGAATTTTCCAAACCGAATTGAGAGTTTTCCAAACCAAAGTGAGAATTTACCAAACCAATTTAGGAATTTGGCAATCCAAATTAAGAATTTCCTGATCCATTTTGAGGATTTTAGAAACAAAGAAGTTCTTATTTGGTTTGTACATTCTCAAATCGGTTTGAAAAATTCTAAATTTGGTTTGGAAAATGTTCAATTTTGTAAAGAAAACTTTCAAATTGGTTTGGGAAATTCTCAATGTGAATTAAGAAGTTCTCAAATTGGTTTGGAAAATTCTGAATCAAGTTTGAAAAATTTTCAACTTGACTGGGAAAAGCTACGAATAGAATTAGACGTTTTTGGCTATCAAAAGTTGCTTGTTTGATTTATTAATTTTTCTCCTGCGGGACAAAAATTATAAAATTACAAATTATGTATGCGAGCGCCGTTTGGTAATCAGGAACTCGAGAACAATAGCGAAGCATTGGATTGGCTCGAAATTCTTCCTTACAGAGAAAACAAATCAAGGCACCAATTGGTCCGCTGCCTTCAAAAGTATGCCAGCACTATTTGGACGTCTCGAGCAAACAATGAGCAATAGTCACTGAACGAAAAGCTCTCTCCTTTGTATCAGGCGTCAGAAAGGAAGACTTTGTCTCAACAAGTTCCCTTTTAACCGAAGTGGAAACTGAGTCGGTGCTGAAGGGGATTGTCAGTAACCTATTGTCCGAGGGAATGTTCCGAGTCATGAGTAGGACGTTGGTTTTACAAATGCGACGCCAGGATTTTGTTGCCTGGGACGTATCTAGTTGCGACCTTATCAAGGAAAATTGGAAGTGAGGGATTCCGACTGATGGTCTTGTTATCATGATCGAATCCTTGATACAACAAGCGTCTGCAACTTGAATGATGTGGCTGTTAATAATGTTGAATAGTGTTGGAAACCCCAGTTGAGACTTGCATCACTCGTCCTAGTCATAAGTCTTTATCTTGACCGTCAATGTGTTACCCTGAAACCGAATTACCTTGACCGAAAATGTGAATAATAAGATTTACTCTTCTCGTGATTACTGATCTGCGTCAAAATTCTTCCAATACAAAAATATCTGTTTAGGTAAAAATTCCTAAATGTTATGGGCCCAGCACGCTTCCAGTGGCCACTGCGTAGAAATCATTGCAAGGCTTTAGGCTTTAGGCTTTTTAGACCATGAATACTTCAAAATCGGTTCATTGGCCCCAGATATTTAGCTGCTGGGAGGCATCAATAATTTCTGAGTTATCTGAAAAATTCCTGACAACTGAGTGATATGCAAGTAGTTTTGGTGTGCACCCACCAGATGATTTTCCTCTTATTTTTTTACTTTTTTCCCAAATTTTCAACCTTCAACATTTTGGATTATTGGAAGAATGTATCCTGTCATATATCCTCATACATGAGCTGCCTGTAGCATTGATGCTAACATTTTATAACTGACGACAATGACTTCTTAAAAGGAGTACTCTTGAAAAATGAATTTTTGTTCGCAGGTATGGACCTATTGATCATCTTTCAAGCGTGCTCATGGTGTGAGTAGACTCCTCATTTACAAAATCCTTGCAACATCGAGGTTATGAGACAACTTAATTAGAAGTTTGGTTTAACGATGCCACATTAGTTCCGCCATCAACGAATTTCAGTTTTTAAAAATCCATTGCTCAATCCATAGCTGTACAAAATTGACGTTTCGAATCTTTTGGCCGCTGCATAACCTTGGAAACACGAAAAAACGCTTTCTCTCACTTTACTCATTTAGATATTGTCCCTCTGTTCGACATATTCGAATATGCCTTCGGTAACTACAATGAAAACCGCCTCTTTCGCATGAGGCCGGGGGCTACACTCTGTTGGAAAGCCCCCAACTTGGTCGAGCGATAATTCGAAGATAACACTGGGTAACAGCCAAAAAATCGTCCGGGGTTTCTCAGCATTTTTAGACTAATTTTGGTGTTCTGATTCCAAATATCACCTCGGTTTTGCTCTATCAGGTCAACTTTTTGAGAAACAGCCATAGCTACCTGACGAGCTATACATACGAGGGGGGACCCAAAAGTAACGGGAATTGTGTCATAACTTTTTTATTTTCCAATATTTTTACACCAAATGTTGACCACCTTCAAAGTAATTACCACTGACTGCAACGCACTTGTCAAATCGGGTTTCCCACCTTCAAAAACATTGTTCAAATTCATTTAATGGAATGAGCTTGAGGCCATCCAGCGATTTTTGCTTTACCTCTTCCACAGTCGTAAATCGTTTTCCTTTCCAGTCCCTTTTGGGACGGGGGAACAAAAAATAGTCGCAGGGGGCAAAATCGGGTGAATAGGGGGGGGTGAACAATCGGTGTCATGCCATTTTTCATAAGAAACTGCTTCACAGACAGGGGCATTGTGCGGGGGCATTGTCATGATGGAAGAACCAATCCCCTGACTGCCACAAATCCGCCCTTTTTTTCAATCATCAATGAGTTGATGATTCTACATCAATCAACATCAACATCAATGATCAATGAGTTGATTTTCTCAACGTTGTCATCAGTTCTTGACGTTGAAGGGCCGCCAGAACGAGGTTGGTCTTCAATCGTCATTTGCCCATTTTTAAAACGCTGAAACCACTCGTAGACTCGTGTTTTGCTTAATGCAGCATCCCCATAAGCAATTTTCAGCAATTCGAGAGTTTCAGCCGGCGTTTTCCCTAACAGAAACAAAATTTTACGGCGCGCGTTGCTCCACGCTGTCCGCCATCACACGTTTTCCGTTCGCCGAAACGAAAAAAGTTGTTTCACTAAAAAAGATCTAACGGACGAACCGTTCAACTCACAGCGACCCAACTTTGCACACTGGCTCTTGAGATGTGTCCCTTCCAAACCCCTCACTTGCCAACGAACCACTCACAGCAGTCTTTCCCCTCCAGCTCGATTCCCGTTACTTTTGGGTCCCCCCTCGTATGTTAATTTGAGGGTTTTGAGTTCAATCCTGGTTTTTTTAAAAGGATATAGCCAAGTATTCATATATAAATGGTTGCTTCTGATGTGTTTCTGTTTCCAAATGACAAAGTTATATTTTTTTATTCCAAAATTAAAAAATCCAATATGAGCAGCACCAAGCTTGTCTATATATACAATATGTCTGTAGCGAACAAACCTGACCTGATTGAAACAAACAATGGGCATTTTCGAACTCAGAGCATCACCATTAGTCAAATTCCGGTGGAAAACCCTGGACGATTTTCCAAAAGATTTTTTTTGTTACGCAGTGTAATCACGTCTCAACAGACCGTGCGGTCCGTCGAACAATGAACGGAAACTAAGCCAGACGGTCCGCATACATGGGTTGTTATTTTAGGATGATGAATCTCATTCAGAAGGACGACGGTTAAAATAATTCACGCTTGATTATAGTGGAGAGCCAAAGAATAGCTAATAAATAAAATTCTATTTATTTTATATTAATTTACCTTGATTATAATCCAACTACAATGGGATCCGTCCTTCAATTGAATGGTGAAAGGTGAAGTTTCGATAATCGTATACAGTGTTTACATTTCGATGGTCAAAAATGAAGGAAAATGTTCTATAAGCCGTATCCAACACACCTCTCGCCCTGACATTTTTTCATAGTCCGTATTTTCGACCTTTAGGGCTTCTTTATCAATAGTCGATTATCCAAAAAATCATAGCTAATCTCTTGGCTACAAATTTCTCGGAGACACAGCCTATGCGCATCCACCCAAAAATCACCCTGAAATTAGTGGCCGGGTGATTAGCTATGATTTTTTGGATAATCGACTATTGATAAAGCGACCCTTATTCTATTGAACTTCTGTAGTTCTTTCAATTTTTGAGTAATCTGAAGGTTACCGTTGGAAAGGTCGTCAATATTCCAAAAAACGAAAAAAATCGAGAGAGAGAGAGAGAGAGAGAGAGAGAGAATGACTTGTAGAACATTTGCATTCATTTTTGAACATCGAACGTGTAGGCTCTCTTTCCTGTATCTATGAGGGATCCTGCAAAAACGTAATTTTATTTTTGAACTTAGTACTCGGTGACTACTTCCACGAATCTACAGTTCGAACGAAAATGGTCATATTCAACGGTATTCGCGAGTTGTAACCAAATTTCGCGATACAAGGTCGATATTCCAAAGTTGGACGGGCCCAGCTGGTGTTGCCAAAATGCAAGCGGTCAACGCTTGCTAATGTGTACCCTCTGCATTTTAAGGACAGTTCTCGAGAATATCAAGCCTGGCTTACTGGGTTGGGATAGCTGACCTGCTCTTGGGGAACGTGAAGTTAATTCGAGGTTGAATTTAAATTTCCTGCCGGGGCTGGAGCAGAAATGGAGTAGAGGGGAAGTTCCCATTGGGAATGGTGGAATTCCGAGCAGCCAACTCGACTCGGGCTTTGAAAGTCTGAAGTCGGTCTGCCACCCTGAACATTAAAAGTCGCCAGGTGACAGAGACGATGAATCCATTAATGCTCTTCACATTTAACAGCCGCAAAGTAAGATACTACTTTATGGTAGAAGTATAATTTTATTGAATCCAGGATAGTTGAACGAAGGGAACACGTATCGATCATGCAACCGTCATCAATCAACTAGTTAGGGCCACTTACATACAAAAAACTTATTCTACCTGCTCGTTAACCGACCTGTTGTAACATGTTAATTGTTGCGTCTGATGGTGAACTCTATTTTACGGAAGAAGAAGAAGCTGCTGTTGTTCATATTGATGAGAGGAGTAACGTCAAATAAAGAAGAAGTCTCGTGTATTTTTTGTTAAAAATTAATTTTGCCCACATGTTGTTGAATTGTTTTGCCCTTGTTGTTAAATTAATTTTGACCACGAATGAATGTTACGATCCGGTAACTTCATCGGACTATTTTGTGAGAAAGTAGCTCCAAGGAGACGTTGAATTTGACGAGAAGCTAATAGTTCGCCGAATGCGGTCCCATGTACGTCAAAAGAACGCTTTGAAAACAAAATTTTGCACAATTTATACAAAATATCCAATTAAATTCGCTACATGACGGTCATCATCGATGATCTGCGATTTCATTGCTTACTCCCGCGATGTAATAATCGACGTTTATCCTAATAGGAATACCAGCCCCTTTCAAATGAGCATTTCGCTCTATTCCGTCCTAGCACTTGCTTAGCAAACTGGCGCAGTCGGCTTTGCAAACGACGGAAGTTGTGTAACGACAGTTCCCAAATGACGAGGCAGCAGTTGACAATGGTCTTGGACTTCGAATTGGCAATTCTGGTTCGGCAATAGTTCCGCCGATTTCCTCATAGCTGACAAATGAATATCGCTATTCTCCAGGTGTACAGAACGGAGAAGCTGTTAGTGACATGGTTAATAAAGGGGGTTTTAGCAATAGCTTGTTTATACTATGTAAATGATGGCTTAAATTATGTTTAGTTCTCCAATTTCGATTACCTATTTCAGATACCCCGAATACCAGGGATGAATTACCTATATAAGGTTTTGGGCCAAATTTTCCATGTCACCTATGGGAGTCGAACTCTAACTCGCGGGTAGAGCCTATAGCTAGAAAATATGATCAAATTGTGCCACACTTTTACGTTTCAAAATATGGAAGTATTGGTTGTTATCAACGCACCACTGGTTTTCATCCGTAGCAATAATCTATTTGCGTAGCTCAGAAGAATCCCGAGAAGGCGATGGCTTTTCATGAATGGATTCGCGATGGAGAATATGAATGAATTCTTTGTAAGGAGTATCGAATAGCTGCTATTCAGAAACATAAATTGAATCCCCCTGAAAGCAACATAACTTTTGTCCAAGAAGCGTCGCATATTTTCCACTTTAGATACCAGCGCAAAAATATAGAAATGATGATTCACCATAACACCTCTTAATATTAGATATTGATAATGATTATCAATATAATTATTAATCGATTAATAATTTAACAATATAATTTTAATCAAATATGATTATTAGGTCACGAGTTGACCACCCACAATACAGATAATATATTGTGGCTTCGTACGATTATGGTATTTCATGATCGTTTGATAATGTAATATTTTATGTACCTACAGTGCATGATACATCATAGCAAGCTTCGAGCTATCACTATTTCCCATGAAACTATAATTTGATTAGTTGGTAAATACAGTGATTTTATTTACAAAAATGTAGGAATAAAATTTTTAGATCATATATGCACTCATGGGTATTCAAACTTGGTAAGCTCATGAATACGCCGTCAACTCGTATTCATGCCTTCGCAGCCCAGCTGTAATCCGCTGCAACTAAACCCAGTTCAAGTCGAGTGTTGATCAGTTGTAAGTCTGTAGTTGGCGAAGCACTAATGGCAATTAGTGTCGACGAGTTGTGGTTAACTTATGCCGTTTGAGCTGTTGCCCAGCCTGAGCCTGTAGGGCGTCCTGATTAACCTCTCATTGGCCCTTGCTTACGTTCGAGTGAAGACCTTTAGGAATTTCAATTGTACACGTCCTACTTGATAGTCGGCTCAAATCCTTGCTTTGAGATCAGAAGATGGACTCAGGCACTCTGTTGGCGAAGGGATAAGGCGTCTGACTAGTGACCAGGTTCGGACCCGGTGAAAGGGATATTCGATTTCCCACTTGAACTTATTTATGCCTAAAAGCACACCCTGTCGAAAGGAAAGAGTTGAACGATATTGTTGAATGTAAGTGAGGAGGTGTCTTTCAAAAGTGAACATGTCCACTTGGAAAAATTGGCGTTTTATGAGCTTTCCTACGATCGTATAGCACATTAAATTAATTATTTATTTATTATTTAGTTATTTATACATTCAATAAATATGACTATTTATAAAAAAATTATAAATTATTTATTTTATGTACCTACCTTCTACACGATCGTAGGAAAGCTCATAAAACGCCAATTTTTCCAAGTGGATATGTTCAGTTTTGAAAGACACCTCCTCAAGTATTGTAAGAATTGTTCGAGTATTTTGTCATCACCAGCCTGGGACCTAATATGCAAAAGGAAAGGGTATAAAAACCAAAATTATTAGATATTCTACCAAAATTCTGGCACATACCATTCTCTTTCTGAAGAAATTTGTTCTATTATGCCTGTCCACGATTATGTGGATATCTAACAATGTTTTTATGTAGGATCATGAAGCAGATCATCGATAACCATCAATCATTATAATTTATCATCAGCCACCATCGATTACCATCAATCATCGTCGATCATAACAATTTATCATCAGTAATAAAGGATCCATCATCAATAGTAGGTAATTGATCATCGTCAATCATCATCGATTATCAATTATCTTCAGCCCTAGTCAGTCAGCACCAATTATCATCAACCATAATCAATCTTCACATTTTCTTAAAATTCCTCTCATTAAATTTTAATTATTTAAAATTATATTTAATTAAATATAATTAATAAAAATTAATTAATCGTAATTAATTAAAAGATTACTTTTTCTTTAATCTTTAAACTTTCTTAAAATTCTCCGCAGTCAATTTCAATTTTCTTCTCATTATTATTGCGAGTTATTAATGATTCATCAATGATCCCGAGACTCACCAGATTCGAAGCTTTTTATCTCGATTTTCGTTGACCCCGGTAATGGTACCATAACATGTTAGCAGCCCTTGCGAGCTCTAGACATTATTTCTCCGCACCTATTTTAGAGCCTCCACCATTTCGCTCTTTTCGCGGCTCTCACGGTTTTCTTGCTCCACCTTTTCCTTTCCAGACGTCTCCCGACGGTAAATAAGGAAACTTATCTATTCCGGTAATTGGATTCTCCCGCCTCCATCTATCTCGGCCTGATTTCGAAAAGTCTTATCGGAAATCATTTTTCGAGCTCGAATTTTCACTTCCTGCATCACCCCCTCGCGTATTAAGATTAATCCCATTCATCAAGCTGATGAATTATACCCGGATTCGTTGATGACAAGTTATCCGGCAAATTGATTGCTTTTTTGTTCAGCTGTTTGGAGAAGGAGCGACCGTTTAATTTATAGGAGGATAGTATCCGCATGATGCTCTTTCTAAGCTAAAACTCACACAGGAGGAGTCCCGGCTGTTTGATAGCGCTGTGAATCGCTTCGAGCACAATGTGAAAAATTGATTATATACTATGTCATAGTATAATATACTTAGCACAGTAATATACATAATACTATATTATTGGTGCCTATTTGTGACCCTATCCCCGATTCAGCGACTACAACACTCAAAAGAAGGGGTCGATCTTCCACCATAGGTACTATATTATAATCAATTTTTCATAAAAAGTACGAGAATGAAATAACTTCACACTGAAGCTCGAATTACCTAATTGCAATTATGCAAAATTATGAAGGGAAATGAAAGAAGAGCAATTGTTGAGCGCAGATAAACGGAATGAACCTTTTATTTACGTCGCGTCAGTGTTGCCACTCAAATCGGGGCTTACAAAATAACACAATTTCCCTCAGAGATGAAAAGTGAAGCGTTCTGAATGCCTTCTTTAAGATACAGGTCCCAAGTAGGTTAATTGTTGAAGGACAGAATTAAAATGTATTTATGATTTTTATCGATAAGTACAAGAAGTACGTCGCTTTTTATGAATTCAACTCCCAGAAGTTGGAGATGCTACAATGAGAAAAATGAATTTTCCTCCTTCTATTTTTTAATTAAACTTCGGAGAGGACTTTGTTTTTAAATGGAGCATTGCAGATCCTCCTTCGGACTCCGGACCGAATTCCATCCCGATTCAACTTTGTTCAGCTTGCATTCTACTTTCGGGACTCGCTTTCACGGATGATTGATGGGGCAGTGAAACGGCAACAAGCCCTCCCCCTCGCCCCCAGTCGTGAAATCAAGTTCCTCCGGCACGTTCATCAACGGCTTCATCTATCTTGGATTCGCGACGGCGGAAAGTGAAAATGTAGCAGGCCGTGAAACAACTTAGTGTTTATTTATTCAAACGTTAGCGAGGGGTGGGGGGTGGCTCCATCGTCCCGTGGCGATAAAATATTCGTCAGAACGCGGGACGATAGTGCTCCCTTAATGCCGAAATGGGGAGAACGCGCAGATTTTTCCCCCTTCCCCGAGCATTAGACGAGAATTTGGACTGGTTTCGATAATGTCACATCCGTGTTTTTTTTTTTTTTAAGTAATTACAGGCGTACGAGGGCCAAAATATGATTCGCAGGTTCTAATCAGACTTCATCTTTAAAATGTCGAATTTTTTCGATAATTCAAAAATCAAAGGATATCCTCCAAATAATTGTTTTTACTTCTATATTTACAGAGTACCTAAATGGAAGTATTGTAATCGTCCTAAAATCAAGAAAACTTTTTCTTATACCTGTTTAATCGGAATTTGAATAACTCACAGTACTTTTGATATATCAATCAACTAATATTAGTAGGCATTTTTAGTGTTTACTATTTTATTTTTTTCCGGCCACAAAAATGAACCGTTCTTGGTCTTGGAATTTTGTTTTAACTTGCAGAATACTTTCGTATCTTTTATTTTCCGAGAACTTGACGTATTTTTGTATTTAACAAATTTTAAAATTTTAATATCGAGTTTTTTAAATAATTTTGACCTAAACAGTCTCAAGAGGAGTGAAAATATGATCAAATTGTGCCAAAAATTTACATATAAAAATAATGTATCTACGCACCGCTGGTTTTAATTTGGGGAATATTGCATTTCCCACAATTTGAGGAAAAACTGTATTGAATTCCTAAAAGAGAGCATAACAATTATGGGCGGCATAACAAGTTTCGGAATGAAGAAAATATCCACAAACCGGTTCTTCTACCTAACACCAGCCTTCACCTACCCTATTTAACAATTTCGCTCGATTCGAACGATACGTTTCCGTTTAACAATTATCTCGTTTGAAACTCATTTAGCCAAATTGCTGCTCTCAACGGAGCGCTATTTAATACTGCCGACACTCCTATTCGCAAAGTTAGTTCAGCTGAAAGTTAATGAGAAGGTTGAGTTTCCCAGCAAAAAGCGAATTGGTTATTCAACGCGTAATTAGCCGAGTGTCAGTTGAAGGAGGGCAGACTTCATTATTTTCTCGAGAGAACGAGCGAATCGAGATCAGGCCCTGATCGATTCTGTCAGAATTAAAAAAACAAACATCAATCGCCTGCAGAAATTTTCAACATTTTTATAGAAATAATGGGGAAAAACATTTTTTTTTTGCCACGGGACCCAAGCCGATTTTTTATTTGATTTTTTCTTCTTCTTCATTAATGATATGGAATTTTTTAGGGGAGGTTTCATCGAAATGTAACGATAGGTATCTATAGAGTGCTCTAGTGCTTGATCGAGCCCTATACTCGGCGTATATTACTGGAATTTTAATGTATGGTTCATTTCGTCTTGCTCGACGTTGCAAATTAATTCATCTTGCAACGTCGCATATCGAGGGAAAATCTCGAACCATTTCCGATGAAATTTGCGAACTGTGCACAATCATAGTTGAATGGTGCAACGTGAGAGCAGTGAACTGTTCATAATGTCACTCAATCGGCTCATTGGTCAGGCTGGTATTGTCAGATGTTGGTAAATACCATCGATCAGCGCTTCTATCATATTCCTATCGTCAGCCCAAGCTGAGATGGGAAAATTGTCAGATTTCCCCGGAAAACCTGATGTTTGTCGTCATGGACAAGGTCCACAGACAGGTACACAGGTAACCGTGCATCCAAACATCGAATTACCATAATGCTGCTTTGACATCCATCAAATAAAAATATTTTTTGACAAAAATAGTTAAACGGTTAAAATACATTCACTGAAACACAATATTTCTGTGAGGAAATCGGAAAGTCGTATTTCCGAGCACCAAAAGGCCTTAAAAGATAAGTAGAACAAAAAGCCATAGCTGAAAATAAAGCTGCAGTTTGTGGATCTGCCTAAGGAAAAAATAGTTCATTTAATAATACAGTCATATGTATATAAAGCATTAAAATATTCAAATAATGTTCCAAAAAAAATCAAAATATTCTAAGAATGTTCCTATTGATAATAATCCAATAGCTTCTTTTTGTATCTTAGTTGAAGATTGCAATCTCGTAGGGTAGACTGCGATGGATGAACATTTATCAATTTATGAACATGAATTAATGGGACGTAAAAATGCATTATGCATTAAATAATGCATTTTTACGTCCCATTAATTCATGTTCATAAATTGATAAATGTTCATCCATCGCAGTCTACCCTACGAGCAGCCCCATGCGCGGCACCGTAAAACCTGTATTTTTGAAAAAAGCCGATCTGCAGATGCCATGGCATTCGATTCAGAATGAAAAAAGATAACAAATGAAACGTTTTGCTCCTAGGTCGGAGATGACTTTGGAAAACACAATTTTTCGAAGATATCCACAATTTTCCGAAAGGGCTTAAAACTGGCCGATTGGCTTGACTAAAGAGTTGGGACTGACCCGGAATTGATTTTCCTGAAAATTAAAAAATAAATTTCCAGCCGTAAGCGAGAAAAAGTGTTTCTGTTGGACGGTGGACGGCGGACGGTGGTGGCGGACGGCGGCGGCGGACGGGGGACGGACGGACATTCTTTTATCGCAGATTTGGATTCAAGACGCTTCGAAACGTAGCCCATGAGCATTTCAGGGTGGTTAAAAAATATTTTCTAGGGCGATTACAATGGTTTATTATTAAATCATAAACCGAAACAAAAAGGTGAAAATCGAGAATAACTTGTACTTTTGGACGTTACGTAAAAAAACGGCTTTCGGTTTCGGATTCAACACCCGAAAAACTTACAGAAAAGACAATGGTGTAAAAGTGAACTTTTATTCTGTACCCATACCTAAGTGATGGATCTTCAATGGCAGCGACGACAGTGCTTGTCGACGGCGAAAATTCCCAAAATTGGCAGCTAGCACTCACTTTTGATTTAAAAATCTGCCCTCCAGAATATCGGCCACACTCGTCTCTCTTTCAGGACGTGGTTTACTGGCGCCATTCCATATAATAGCTCCGACTCTAGTCGAGCACTTCGTTCTAGATTTTTCCACTTGCCTTCCCAATCAAGTCCGGAATAGCGAGTATGTTACCACCGACGGTTTTAATGCTCCGTTCAAGTTGGTCGGTCGTGAAATTCAAAAGCCTCTCGCGCTTCGCTGTTCGACGAATCGAACCGGGTTCAAACCGATTGAAAACTGGGCGATTTTTATGGGGCAATATCGGTTCAATGTTCTGTTCCTCTGATGTTCAATGTCCCGAAGAAGATTTCCATTTAAATGCAGGAGCGTGGGCGACTGTATGGGAATGTCTATTGACACACGAATATTGATACGTCATTCTGCACTGGCAGATTCGTAGAACTGAGTGGCGCTCTAGATTGAGTGGCGCTCTATATTGAGTGGCGTTCAAACGAGTGAAGAGCAGTTTTACTGTGACGATCATAGGAATTATGGTACCTTGGGAATCAAATCAATCGGAATCGTGTACCGAACAAAGCTTTATTTATTTCAGCGTGTAAAATTCTGAAGGATTGCCCGACAAAAAAAAAACGAGTGGTTCATACAATACTTTTATATTTTGAAGTGTAAGAGAGTGACACAATTTGATCATATTTTGCACTGCTTTGAGGGAGTTTAGGTCAAAAATATCAAAAAACTCACAATGCAAATTTTGAAACAGGCCTAAAATGAAAATACGACAGGTTATCGGAATATAAAAAATATCCAAATATTCTGAAAGGTAAAACAAAGATTTTAAGACCAAGAACGCTCAAATCGGTTCATTTTTGTGGCCGAAAAAAAAATAAAATAGAAAACACTAAAAATGAAAATGTATCAAACGTAGTGTGAGTTATTCAAATTCCGATTAAACGGAGTGTTGTCTTGCCAAGACGAACATTTCAGTTTAAGAAATTTGAAAAAAGGTTGAAAAATGAGGGAGCTATTCCAATTTTCGTAAATGACCACAGATGTTTTTTTTTTGTGATGAATCGTCGGCCGTAGAATATTCTTCTTTTGAAAATAGTCGGGATTCGGCCAATTGAATTAATCTTCCACTCCTCAGTCCATTTATTAAGTTACGTTTCGGGAGCCAACTGCTCCCATCTTCAGACAATAATAAAAATCAATTAGGCACTCCAGCACATTGGAATTTGTCATTACTGTAATTACTGGAATTTGTCAATGGGACCAGTAATGACAAATTCCAATGTGCTGGAGTGCCTAATTGATTTTTATTATTGTCTGAAGATGGGAGCAGTTGGCTCCCGAAACGTAACTTAATAAATGGACTGAGGAGTGGAAGATTAATTCAATTGGCCGAATCCCGACTATTTTCAAAAGATGACCACAGATGGACACTTGTTTGAGAAGTGATTCTGAGTAAATGTGTTAAAGTAAAGGTTTTTTCCGATTTTAGAACAATTAAAGTACTTTTATTTACTCTGTAAATATCGAAGTGAAAAAGAACAATGGCAACGTCAGAAATGGCGAACATTTTGAATATTCAGACCCAGATTTTCCCAATTATAAGCCGAAAATCCTCTCGCAGAGCAATTTCGGTTAAGAGTTCCGCGAATTTCCCCTTCACGCGAACGATAAAAAAACTTCCATTTACCTCATGAACTCGAAAAGGTAAAAAGTGCGAGGTTTTTTCAAATTTCTCAGAACAAATCCCTCGCCGTCGACGGGGTATTTGGACATTGGCAATTCCGATTCTCCCCTGGAACAAACTGCTGATTCGCGTTGGTGATTTGTTCCCCCGTATGGGATTTCATCGCGATGGCCCTCGTTCCTCTTCGCGCTAATTTTCCGCCGGATTTCATCAACGCTGGTGAGCGATTTAGCGATAATTCGTCAGCCTCTCCCGGTTTTGTGTACCATTCATTTGAGAAGCGTTTGCTTCGGTTTGAGGATGAAGCAGCTAATGGTCAGCAGCTGCAGCGTTGCCGGATTGGCCAGATTTTGTGAATTGCACTATGGGTGATTTCTGCGTTTTGATGGAAATCGATTTTCGGTGCGATACTCGTAATTTTTTTAAAAAACGGGGTTAAAAAATCATTATGGAAAATCTAGTTGAGTAACCTCCGTTTTTTTAAAGTTTGTTAAAAATGAAACAAAACTGTCTGGAGGCTGAAGGACCACATTATTAGCCTTTATTATTATTACGTTTTGACCATTCAAACCGACAGTGTGTCAGGAATGGCTCACGAAAATTGCCAAGCCTATCGCGATAAGGATTCATAGACGGTATTACCTATTCGACCCCTTGCTTCCCTTGAGAAATCACAAAAACTTAATTCTTGCGGCTTCTGATATTTTTTCGCATTCAAACTTTAATATATCCCTGAAAGCGATAAAGAATCGACAAGTCGACAGTACCATGAATAAGCTGATTGAATGGTATAGTTCTGGTGGTTAAAGTGACTTTTTCTTTCAAAAACATAAATATTAAATATTATTTAATTTTGATTAAATTATTAAAATTAAAATTATTGACATATTATAAATGTAAATAAAAAATATTAATATAAATATTTGTTTGCCCTAATATCTCAAACAACAGAACAATTTTTATCATTTTGTTTCGGACCTCAAAGTTTTCTATAGACCCACATGACCTGACTGTCTTGAAGGTGGGAAGCTTCGCGATTCGACACTTTCAGTCCATTATGGACAAAATTTTGAAGTGAAACAAATTTATTTATGAAGTTACGAATTGACTTGCTTTACCTATAGGAAATTCCTAACGCTTCAAATTCTTACACAGAGGTTTAATTTTTACCCACTGTTAAAAACGAATCAAATATTATTAAATTGATAACCGAGCACGAATCCTTGACATTGGATTGCAATCCTATACTTACCGAAGTATACGGGTAATCGTGAAAACTTCAGCCGTTTGGGAGAAAAAGGTTAACGGCGGACTGGGGCGGCGGACTGGGGCGGTGGACAGCGGCGGTGGACGGCGGACGGCGGCGGTGGACGGCGGACGGACGGATATGTTTAATTGCAAATTCGCATTATACACCTTTTGAAACCTAAACCAAAAAAACTCCAGGGTAGGTCAGAAAAAGTAATGGGCCATTACCATTACATAGGAGGAATTGTTGTAGGGCAATGGTCATTACATTTTCTCATAGCGAAATTGTAATTTGATTAGTAACCATTACTCATAGCAATGATTGCTTAAGAACTCTGGTATCAACACTCCAAGTAGGGTCAAGTGGGGTAATTATGAACATGGGGTAATTAAGAACAAAGTATGTTTGGGCTCCTGTGAGCAATGGAAAAATCAAAAAGATGTAGCAATCGAATGTTCATTCTCTCATTGATAGGTTACGACTTTTTTTTCTCCAATTTGGCAACGCCGATGACGCCATTTACGTGTTTATCAAAAACCTTATTAAAAAGTTTGTGAAACAGTTTTTTAGTGTTTGAGGTTCTTTCCTCTTCTGGCTGAAAAAATTGTGTTAAGTTATTGTTTTCAATATTTTTACATGCGTTAATTGTTTCTTCAACAGGATTTCACTCAAGTTTTACCTTATCTCGTTCTCAGTGACTTACAGAGGGCGTTCATAATTACCCCATACTTTTTTGGGTATGGGGTAATTATGAACATTTTTTTCTTAGAGTTTTTTTGCACTTCTCGTCCATTTTTAGCAATGAAATGGTACAAACTAGGTGATTTTCGTTTGAATTATGATATTTTGGGAGTATGTAAGTATATTGACTTGATTTATTTGGATCTTGGGGTAATTGTGAACTATGCTATGGGGTAATTATGAACATCGTCTTTTACATCTCATACGCCTAGTGTAACACGTTCGTGCTAACTGTCACATGTAACAGTGTGAAATGAATCAAATGTAACCTTTTGAACACCTCTTTTAAACGTCAAAATCGCTGTTCATAATTACCCCATACCCTATGGGATAATTATGAACATAAGGGGTAATTATGAACAGTGGTTTTCAAAGACCATACAGCAGTCAAAAAAATTCAAAAACTGTCTCACAGTGTATTAGGGATGTAAACCGATTGTTTTAGAGAGGTTTCCAGGTTTTTACATGGACTAGGTACTTCTGAGAGCTGTCAGTTTGTAAAATTGTTGCAATTTGTTCATAATTACCCCACTTGACCCTAATCTAAAAGAAAGTCATTTCTTTCTCAATTTCTTTCATACGAGAGGTGAAAACTTCCTAAATTTGCCCCTGACTTTAATAGCAAGAGCGGTTATCATATCCATATGAACATCGTTCAGGCTATGTCAGACCATTCTGACAGACCGCAGGCCGAGAGATAACAATTTGAAAACCTTCACCGTGACGTTCCGTATCTCGGGTTTATGAAATCGTCACCAGGACGTAGTTGCCTAAAAGCTATAGAATCTCCAGGCCAAAGTACGAACACATTCTGCCATTGAATGTGGCGCGGCCCGAGGAAATGAGGGCGCCCTGACGGAAAATCGGAAACTGAAATCCCCTTCGGACCTGTTTCGTATCAATCCGTGGCCCATAGAAGGTTGGCAACTCAAAGAAGAGGCTTCGGGTCGCAAATTTTTGAAAATTGCAAAAAATAAAATGCCTAGTTTTTGTACCTAAATAAATTATGAAAGTATTCCGATCTTCAGACCGAAATCAGGATAGTTAACCGATTTAAACGTCTGAAATTTTTTTGTCATTAGAGGCTCACACAATTAAAAAAAAATTCATGGCTCAAGTTCAAAGTTGCAGCATTCAAGACTAATTATGTGTATTTCCTTTTATTTTAAATCGAAGGTAAGACGTTGAAGCAATATAGTTGCGCAATGTAGAAATTCGCTTTCAATCATCTTCTGGCTGATTTAACGTTCAAGTATGTGGTTTTTGAAGCCCCAAGGATGTTATTTTGTGTATGGAGGTTCTTAACAAAACTTCATCATGCCACCTCTAACCTATGGTGTATTCTTACGAATTTTTAAGTTAGGCACCTTCTGAAGACGTTTCATGCTGAATGTCCCCATTGAAACCGATCCTCCAAAAGCTTGGAAAAATCTTGGAAAACAATTAAAATGAGTGATCAAATTTTCAGAAATGGCTCTTATGAAGTTTTGTACAAAAAGACCCTCATTCCTCTTGGCAATACAATTACTTAAAAAATCTATATCCTTACTCATGCGTTAGTGCGCCATTGAACGATCAATATTCAACCGCTTTGCGCCATCAGCACAAATTCTCGAAACCTAGCCGAACTCCGATTCTAACCCTTTTAGGTATCCGAAACAATCCCTCCCCTACAAATCCTATTCGGAGGCCCAAACCTTCTCCTTACACGTACAACTTTCTACCCCAAAGTTATCTTACCACACCTTTTCGTCCGCTCGTTGTACACATCTGTCGTCCCTTCCTGATCTTGTCCGCCCAGTTTTCTCTCATGGCCTTTTTTCCATGTCAAGACGCTGAAGGCGAATGCCGGTTTTTACCTTTCAGCCTGACGTCAAACGTTCAATTCGACTGGCGTGAAAGCGACACGTTTCATCAATAGGCGCGCCCGAACTGATTCGGCCTTGGATTTCCAGGGAAATCCTGTTTCTATTGCATGTGGAAAAAAGGTTAACAGCCGTTCCAGACCTGGGTTTTCGACCGATAACTGAAGTTGTCCCGGGCGTGCACTGCCGCCCTCGAACAGAGCGCCCGAACTCTTGTTTCTAACACGATGTCCTCTTCTTTTCAAAATTCTCAATTGATATTCAACTGGAAGACGGAAAATTTTATCGCACACTTCACTCAGATAAATATTTCTGGAAATAATGTAGCTGTACTTGGTTTAACGAGCGGAAAGGAACCTCTGGAAAAACGGTTTATTTTGCTTATCCTTGTTCTTATACCTCTTCTTCTCCTCCCATCCTCGCCTTCCTCCTCCCCTAATTATGCCTAATGATTTTAAAATCAATTTGGAAAATATTTTTATTTTCTTCATCTTAGCCTCTCCTTCTTCCTTCCTCTTTTAATTCCTTATCATTCACCTCTTCACCTTCTTCTCCTATACTCCGATAGCCATGATTGAAATAATAATATACCTAATAAAATATATGATTTTGTAAAAAAATTGAAAAAAATATTTTTATTTATTTGGAAAACGTTTTGTGGCAATATGGCAATTAATGTCACAAAACGTTTTACACCCCTATCGTTGTTTCACCATTTAACTTATCAAAGTCCATCTGGATATTTTTGACTGCGAATAAATTAACCAAAATGTATTTGTCTCATTAATTGGTACGAGTTGAACTGGATTTTTAATATCAAAAGAACAAACTCTTTGTATGTCAGAAGAAGAGAAATAATGTATTTCAATTTTTCTCAAGCAGTTTTCATAGGTAATTATCTTCCGAACAATAAAGTAAAATCGAGTATCTCATCCTCGCAATAGAGCGGGGAAAGTTGCTCTTCAATTCAATGAGGGGTAATTTGAAGTTATTAGTTAACTGGCTGTCGGGCTTGAAACAATTTTTCATAATGAAAGATGATGGCGGGCTTGAAGTTTTAATTAACAATGAAGATCCTTCGAGCTTGGAATCGGCAAATTTTTAAACAGTCTATTTCGAAAATTCCATAGATCTTTTCAGACGATGAATTTCCATCTCGAATCTTTTCTCGCTGATTCCCTTTACTTAGACGCTGCTTAGTGTAATTTTTACGAAACATTATGATGGCCAAACGAGAAGGGTTTTCAAAATAAATTGTCAAAATGAAAAAAAAATATTGTGGAAAAGCGCCCAACAAGGAGTTGAACTAACATTTTGATAATTGCGCGAATTTGGATTTCACCTCATCCTCATGTTGTTGGCAGAGATGCACAAGAAATTATTTGACTCGCAAAAAAATATAAAATTCCAAAATTTGAAAAACACTTACAAACAAGAAGGCATTTAAAAATAACAACGATTTGACGATTTATTATTATTTTATTTATTTATTTTTTTTATTTTCTTTTTATCATCCAAGATCCACCCGAATCCTAGACAAATTAGAGAATTTGTTTTTCAAATTCAAAAATTTGGAAAAGTTTAATTCAAATTTTTTTTAAATCTCTCATGATACCTACTTTGGTGAGGTAGGAAAAATTCAAATCTTCTGCAATTTGAAAATCGGCTGATGGGTTCTTGAGTAAAAATTATACGACTTTCAGCATCTTCCTTCTCCTTCGCATACATTCATTTGTCTGTATGACGATCAATGAAAATAAATGTCAAAGGTAAAATTTAATTTTTCCCTTGGATAAATAGAGATTAAAATAAATTAATAAACTTGCCCTTATTATTGCGGGTTAAGCTGCTAAAGCAGGAAGGTTGTTCTTCTCACTCATTTTGCACCTCATTTCTGTTAAAATATCACCACCTCGTTAAGTCCTCCCACAGTTATCTCAAATATTTGTGTTACCAGCTCCGCCATCAGAAATTAAATTAACTCCAATTTCATGCTGCTTGAGATACGAAACTGGGATCCTGTTATTTGACGTTATCAAATTATCCGTTTTGATGCGGCATAACTGAGTTTGTAGGATTTTCATAATCCAGATTGACTTTTTACGGGTCGATAAGGTGAAAATGTTTTTCCCATACGGACGTGTCGTGGAAGGAGCCTTTTTTCTTCCTTTTTGCCTTGAATGGGCTGGAGTTTTGGGATTTTTACGAATATGTAAAAAGGATAACCATGGATTCACTTGAAATTCGGTCAGAAACTGATTTTGTGTTATTTTCGTACATGCGAAAACCAATTTGAACCGGATATCGAATGCATGGCGGATCGTCAAAGCTGATAGCTTTTCAAATTTTTATTGGTCCCGCCCTGGTGAAAAACCTGAGGTGTTTTCCAGGTGAAACAGAGTCACGAGATGCTACGTGATCCATCGGGAATCAAGTTGGCGTGACTGTCTATAACGAAGTGTTTCACTGGTTTTCTACCCTCGTGGGAGACCACACGTTAGACACGTCTGTACATACAGTTTACATAGCATTCTGAATTCTAAGCCGCTTTTTGGGTTAACGTCGAAAATCATGCTAGCTGAAGTTACAGTTTGTCCAAAAAAATCATTTTCACGCTGATTTTTTGTGAGGCGAGAATAAGTTGAACCAAAATTTCCAATAACAATTTCAGAATTTTATATTTTTGACAATATTTTTGCATTCATCGCCGATTAGAACTAACAGATCCAAATTTTCAGCCCAAAATTGTGTTTGACTCAGCAGTGAAATGCGAATAAAGATTATGACCGCACATTATGATTCACAGCGCCGTCTTTTGTGAACAAGTGAGAGAGTGACGTCATAACGCTTAATATCGTCACCCCTTTTTCCCAAATTTTACTCATAGGAGTGTCAAGGTCTCATTTTTGAGTTTTTATTCAAATTATGGGATACTACAATTCGTCCGCGAGTGATTATGTATCTGTGTCTTTCGTCCGCCTTAAGTTTTTTTCATCGGCCATCGGTGGTGTTTATCTGCCATTGGCTCATTTGCCATTTAAATGTGTTTAATCTGCCCTGGGTTCCCTTCGTCTGAAATGGGTGGTTCCATCAACCATAGACGTCTTTCATCGTCTACAACTGTCAACAAAAATCGACGGCAAATTGTTTTCAAAAATCGTCTACAATTGTTTGCTAAAGTATCTCTACAGTCGAGGGAAAAGGGAAGGAAGAGGGAAAAAGTTTCAAGGATTATGAAAGGATCGCCAATTTTTGAGTTATGAGCTACCTACCCAACATTTTTTTTTAATTTCAGAATTTTTTTTGAGGTTCCGAAAACCAATTTTCCGGAACCAGTGGTGCGTAGATAACACACAATACTTCCGTGTTCCAATACGTAAAATTTTGACACAATTTGATTAAATTATGACTAATTTTTAGGGGTTTGAGGGCAAAAATATAAAAAAACACACTACGCAGATTGTCAAACATGACTGAAATCAAAATACGTCAAGCTATTGAAATATAGAAATATATTTTGAAAGGTAAAACAAAGATGTTAAGACCAAGAACGCTCAAATCGGTTCATTTTTGTGGCCAGGAAAAAATAAAATAGAAAACACTACAATTGCCAATATATCGGAAGTACTGTGAGTTATTCAAATTCCGATTAAACAGGATGATAGGTTTTCCTGGGACAAACATCCCAGTTCAAGAAATTTGAAAAAAGGTTGAGAATTGAGGGAGCTCTGGCCAATTTTGTAACGTTTGGACGTACCTACGGAAACACAGACACTTCTTTGTGAAAAAAAGCGTATAAGTAAGTTTTATCTGAAGCTCCGATCCGAATTTCGATTTTAGGACGATAGGTACTTCTATTTACTTCGTAAGTATGGAAGTAATAAACCGAAATTATTATATCGAAACACTTTCAGCAGGAGCGCCTTATCTTTACGAGTGCCAAGTTCAACAATGGACCCCAATCGCCTGTACTGGCTGGTTTAGGCGGTTAAATACTGAATGGCGGCTATATGGTTGAATTACGAGGTTCAACAAGGATCTCTCGTATACGTCGTTGAACCGCTTCAACTGCTGGTGGCTTGAGTCAATTTGCAATAACACTGACCTCCTGTAGCGTTGATGTTGGCGCTTCTCATATAGCGAACGGTAATGACCTCAGTAACCGAGGCCCTGGGGAGCCCTGCAGCGTTAAACATGTGCAAGAGCCGCAGGCTTACCAACTGCAGTCAGACGTGTCACTATTGCACGTACTCTTCAAATAGCTGCAATTGGAGTAATGGACAAACGGTCGACTGCAGCGGACGCCGTTAAAACTTTAATCTTGCGAAATCGTCCGACAAAACTATCCGGTCGAGACAACGAGAGCTTATGAACATCTGATGGGACAAGTCGATGATGATAACAACTGATAAACGTAATCATCGGTTAGCCGCCAATGTCTTCAGTTTCTGTTCCTGCCCTCAAACCCAGGGGATGCATTAAAACCATAATGTTATGGAATAATCGCAAAAAGAATATAGGACAATTTACTAAAACCAGTGGTGCGTAGATAACACACAATACTTCCAAATTTTGAAACGTAAAAGTGTGACACAATTTGATCATATTTTGACTGCTTTTAAGGGTGATTTGGTGAAAAAAAAAACCAAAAAACTCACTTTAAATGTGAGATATCGACCCGTAGTTGAAGGGTAAGGGGAAGGAACGAGGAATGTCACAAAAAGTACTTTTAGAGAAAAAGCAGGTTTTGTATGTTAAACTCTATGTTTTTTCCCCTTAAACCGAATCTTTCGTTGCTTCTCAGTGCAACATTTACACTTTTTTCCCCTTGGAGTTTCACTATACGGTTAGTACCTTCGAATTCCTACAAAATGCGCTATTAAGCTTGTTTTTGAGAAAAATGGACATTTCCTGTTCTTTCCCCTTACCCTTCAGTTGATTATGGATGTCAGTTGCAAGAAACTCACTATGCAAATTTTAAAATTCGCCCAAAATAAAAAATTTTCAATTCAAAATTCCAATTTATCGGAACACAAAAAATATCTAGATATTCTGCAACGTAAAACAAAGATTTTAAGACCAAGAACGCTCAAATCGGTTCATTTTTGTGACCGGAAAAAAATAAAATAGAAAACAACAAAAATGCAATTAGGTATATCGGAAGCTCCGTTCCGATTCTCGATTTTAGGTACCTAGGTATTTCCCATACTTCCATTTACTCTGTAAATATGGAAGTAAAAAGGCGTGCTTTTCTCAGACGAACATACATTTCAACTAAATGCGAATAAATAGGAGACAAGAATAAACGCACGGTGCAACCAAGTCCAAAGCGAGTCAGTATTTGAACTGATAAGATAAGATAATCCTACATCTATTCCTACCCCATTCTACCGGCAGTGAACGACAAGCTCGAAGAAAGAGCGCCAAAAAAGCAGGTTGAGTCCATTTTCTTGATGAGATGCGCAAGGAGTTGTTTTACCAGTAGAACTCAAAACATGATTTTCCCAAAAGCTCAACTTACGAGGATTTGCACGTTCACTGTCGATTCGAATTATACTAATATTCGAAGAGAGAATTTTCTTACTGATATCCGCAAGTGAAATTCGCCGGGTTTTTCGCTCCCTCCGTCGAAAAAGCGACCAGCCACTTGTCACCGGCAGAAATCGGTATTTGCATAAATTCAACCCCCTCTCACACGAAGGTTTCCTCGGCTCCGAAGTTGCGAAGGTCTGGAACTCACACCGGTTCCTGAATACAGAACACGCTTAGAAAACTTCGATTGGCGCTTAGTGGCGGCGAGGCCGTGAAAACGGCATTTGGCGAAGCTGTTGGCCAAGTTGCTGAAAGGTGGAGCCTCCAAGCGAAGCCGGGAGCAACGGCGAAGTTGAGCGCCTGCAACGTCGGTGTTCCAGATATGCCAGTGTCAATCCTCTAATACCGCGATATCGAATTTCCGACCGGAGCGCGCACGATTGTAATCTGTCCGATAAGGTGGGACTATTGCAAGCGAGAATACGATAAATGGCGAAGCTAACATCGACACTGGACTAGGGGACGCCTCTTTTTCGGTTTTATGGGATCACATTTGCGACAGAAAATTTTTTTGACTTAATTTGACCGGCGATTCTATCCAATTTTCAACAATTAAAATCCCGAAATAAAAATTCAATTTTGTTTGGTGATTTTTCGGTAATTTTTAGATTTATGAAGCAGTTCTGCCCTATTACTCAGCAAGATGACTGAAGCAGGGCCCATCGCAAGATCAAAAAGACACGACAATGACAGAACGTAGGTACCTTCTACGGAAATGATCACGGCTCAATTGGGATTTTCGAGGTTATTCAACAACAACAACAACTACAACAACAACAACTGCAAAAACAACAACAACTACAAAAACTACGACAACAACAACAACAACAACAAAAACAACAACAACGACAACAACAACAAGAGCAGCAGGAACAACCACCGCCACTAAAATCACCTACACCACCACCACCACTACCACTACCATCCAACAGCAATCATTAAAGCAACATTCACCACCGTCACCACTTACACCACCATCACCACCAACACCACTAATACCACGTCCAACACAACAGCAACAACAACCATGAGTACAAGCACAACAAAAACAACCACAAATTGTGGATATTTATATCCACCACCATCAACAATAACACTACCACCACCACAAACGCTACCGCCACCACTAACACCACCAACAACAACGTTCACTACCACCACCCACCCACAACAACAACAACAACAACAGCACGTCCATATCCACCACCACCAACAACAACAACGACATCAACAGCAACAACAAAAAGAGCATCAGCAACAACCACTACCACCAACACCACCACCACCACCAACAACAACGTTCACTACCACCACCAACAACAACAACGTTCACTACCACCACCCACAAAGACAACAACAAAAATATCACCACCACCACCACCAGCAGCAGCAGGAGCAGCCAGGAAAATAACAACGGCAGCGTCTAAAGCAATGACAACCACAACAACAACCACCACCACCAAAAACAAAATCAATAACAGCAACACCCCAACAACAACCAAAACCATTGGAAACTTCTCAGTTCGAGCAAGGGAAAACTGCGACAAAAATCGATTTTGAAATTTATTGCAATTTTGCTTCATTTATGGGCAAAATGTTATTTTATAGTTGGCGGCTGGGTCGCCCCTGCACGTAAACGTACTGGTCGTATCGTCGTAGGCGTAACTGTACGCATCGGGGCACGCCTGCTTGAAGACGGCCGCATAGTTGACGGGCCAGTCTTCGCTCTTGCACGTATCGGGCGTCCCGTTGTCGCCGCGGCAACAGTACTGATCCGTGTCGAAGGCTTCGCAGGCGCTTTTGCAGGCGACCGTCGCACCGTCGGATTCCACTTTGAGCTCGTCGGGGCAGATGGCGTTCAAGTCGGCTGTGCAGCCGGCGGCTCCGCAATCGTACTGGCCGCCGTCGCCGGTCTGGAACGCGGAACTCGGCTCCATCCTGATCGGTAGATTGTAGCCGTCGACAAGACTGACGTCGTAGTAGTCGAGGCCGCCGGCGCCGGCGAACGTGATCTCGGCCAAGGTGACGGGCGGGTTGCCGCCGGCGCCGTTGCAGGCGATGTTGCCGCAGTCGCCGGTGGTGCAGCGGCCCGAATCGTCGCAGCCGGTGCGGCCCCAGAATCGGCCGGCCCAGTCGCCGGGGACGTCGACCGTTTGCGCCTGTCCGGCTCCTAGTTCGAAGCCGCCGTCGTTCGGCTGTCCTGAAAAATGGAAAAAAATAATTTCGATATTAATTTATAATTGATTTTTTATATTAGATTATTTTTATTTATTTGTATTGATTTGAATTCATTTGTATTTATTTTTATTTATTCAATTTAATTTTTTAATCTATAATTAATTTTTTTTGTCAATCAAGAATAATTCTTGATTATTCTTGATTTTAAATTAGGTATTTAAATACTAACGACGTTCAGGAGGGGTTTTGAAAAACGCGACGATGAAAACAAATCATTTTTTGAAGAATGAAATTAAATCGAAAGAAATCGATTGAAATAAAATGAAATTAGGGGAACTGAAACGAAATGAAATTAAACTAAATTTAATTAAAGAAAGCGCAAAAGAATAAAGATAAATAAAATTAAGTGATATGAGACGAACTAAAATTAAAAGAACAAAATAAAATGGAATTGGAACCTTAAAAGTCTAAAATAAATCAGGAATGAATTGAAATGAAATAAGGATAAATAATATCTCTGAAACCTGCAGTCAGTTTCGACGTCAAAAGCTTTTTTCTGATTTTCGTTCAATTTTAATTTCAATTTTTCAAAAATCTAATTCAATTTGATTACATTGTACGAAAATCAGAAAAAAGCTTTTCACGTCGAAACTGACTGCAGGTTTCAATATAATTTCAGGCCAGAATTTCAACTCAAAAAATGTATTCAATTCGAAGTACGGTACCTTTATCCGGATTGCCCTGAATTCCGGGCCACACGGTGAAAGGGCAATTGTTCGAAATTTCTATTTGATTGCCGCCGACAAAAATGAAGGCAGACAGTCCAAAAATTAAGGCAAACATTTTTTTCGGTTGCTACAGACACCAATTTCGGACTAAGTTATTAGCGAAGTATCGTCGGCTTAAGTACTAGGCGTTGCTGATGAAAAACCGGCGGGTTTTCCTGTATTCAATTGGAATAATTATAGTACATGGACTCCGAGGACGTTTTACGAATTGCAGTAGCTCCCAGCTACTCTGCCATGGCGCACTTTTTTAGCCAAAAAAGGAGAAAAAGAATAAGAACACAACCTATGCCTTCCATTGATCCCCAAGCCCCTGCGTCATGTTGTCGTGCAGGCAACCCGCCTGCAACCTACCTACCGTCACTGTTCTTCTCGCCATTCGCCTGGCCACTTAAATCTTTTTTCTCTCGATCTTTTTCTTTTCGTTTTTAATTTATCTTTATCTGTTGGCATCCGTTTTGAAGAATGCCGAAATCAGATGCGATTTCGGCGTCCGTCAGATGCTGAGAGATCCGGTCCGATTCGAATCGGGTCCGGGCGGCGTCTTGCAATCGACCGCGTGCTCGCGGCGGCGTTGTTTCTGAGATTCTTCTCGGAAACTTCTATTGGAAATATCTACTGGTCTTCAATCGACCGCCGCTCCGTGTGTCGAGCCCCTTAAAGGCTCGCTAGACGCCCCTCCGGTCTGTCGTATGGGTCCGCCTTCAGCCCCATCCCCTGTGAGGGGCCTTGTAGGCGGTTATATTGCGGAGGTCTCCCAATCATCCCGGGCCGCCGGAAAGCACCGTATTCCGTCGTTGGGGGCTTCAGCGGGCCCGATTGCTTCGCGTCGTCCGAAATTCGGACTTCAGCGAGCTCTCGGACTTCCGCGTCGTCCTCGACGACTAAATTGATGGATTGCCGAGGGTCTTCAGCTATGAAACCGTCGGCGCCTATCCCAGTCTCTTCTGTTGACCGTTTTGCGCCGTCTTTCCTTCGGTCGCCGGTCCAATGCATCAGCCGGTAAGAGATGGGGACGCAATATCGCTTGAGGGGTACCGAAATTTGGTACATAATACATTTGATCGTGTTATGTGCGATACATTATATATGTATTATGTACGATGTATTATATACGTAATACATTTAATCATATTATATACGTAATACATTTAATTGTATTATCTTCATTGGTACATTTGATGTATTTGGATGTGTCTCCTAAGTCACCCCCCCTGAGCCATATTGTTTGCCCTCTTTCTCCAAAAAGCTTCGGAAGGGCCTAAGGCGGTCGCGTGAGGATCGGCGCTCGAGGGATAGGACGCGCCATCGGTCGAAACGGGACCGCAGGTCTTCCCCATGCACCCGCACCTGCTTCCTTGGTGGTTGCAATGGGTACCTATCGTCTCTGACGCCTCTCGCGAACTCACTCAAATTTACGATATAGCTACTCACTGTCCTACTCACTGTAAATCTTGTTCCTCCAGCGGTGGATCCAATTCTGCCCCGTCAAGTTGAGAAATCTCCGCAGGTGGATAGACTGGGTACCAATCTGTGGAAGGCACTTCCAGCCACTCGCCCATCAACAACCAGATCGGAATTCATACCTGTTCGACGATGTAGCAGAGACCTGGACAAAAGAGGCTTTGGATATGGCAGAGGCTGAGTAGCTACTTCTGGCTACCCCAACCACTCAAAGCCAAGATCCGCCTGCCGATGTTCAGCTGCCAGGAAACTCCTATCACCCGCCTCGATGCCAGCCGGGGCATCAGGCCAAACCGGCTCCAACTCGTCGGGGCTGTTGAGGTTGCAGAAGCGAAGGAGGAACCGGCTGAAAAATCAAACCAGCCGTCGGAGGGAGTGACTCCCTATCAGGTGATTTCTTTACTTGTGGCAATCTGTCTGGCTCTTGGTTGGACCTTGAAGCCGACGTGATTGCCCCCACGCTCTTTGCTGGCAGAATCCGCGATTTTTAAGGGAATTGGAAGTGAGTCACAGACTCCCCAGTATTATGGCAGTGGGTGAAAGGCTATCGCCTTCCCTTCGAGCCCACCCGGCTCCCTCTTCATTTGTCGGTTTCCGACGTCGAGGCTGTTCCCTTGGATTCGCCTGCTATTGGGGATTTACCCCCAAAGATTAAAGCGTTGGCATATTTCCTGTAACTTGTGGCTATCTGTCTGGCTCTTGGTGGGACCTTGAAGCCGACGTGATTGGCCCCACGATCCTTGCAGGCCGAATCCGTCATTTTCCTGGGAATAGGAAGTGAGTCACAGACTCCCCAGTATTAGAGTAGTGGGTGAAAGGCTATCGCCTTCCCTTCGGGCCCACCAGCCCCCCTCTTCATTTGTCGGTTTCCGACGTCGAGGCTGTTCCCTTGGATTCGGCCGCTATTGGGGATTTAACCCCAAGGATTAAAGCATTGGCATAATATGCCATAATTTATATTATAATAATTTATATTTATATAATAATATAATATACAATAATAAATTATATTATAAATTATCTAAATTGTAGGCTCTTGGCTTGGTATAGACTTGGCCGACCGACCGCCCTTGTTTCCTTTCTGAGATTTTCTTAGTTCCAAAGAAGGGCTCTTTTGATTACCGTTTAGTTTTTAACCTTGAACAACTTAATAAGGTTTTAGTCACTGGAAGGTTCCGTTTTGATGACTATCGTTCCTTAACTGCTTTTTTAGACCCTGGGGATTTTGCGGCCAAAGTTGATATTTCGGATGCATATTTTACAGTGCCGATGCAGATTGAGGATTTTCCTTACATAAGCATTTCATTTTCTGGGCTACACTTACCTTATGGCCGCCCTTCCCATGGGTCTGGCTAGTGTATGTGTTTCATAAACTTATGTGACCAGTTATGGCTGCCTTAAGGTCCTCTGGTGTCACCTTAGTTAATTATTAGAAGATATTGCGGTCATTGGCAGGTCGGAGGCCGTCTATTGCCATGCAGCCTTATCTACAAGCCGTTTGCTTACTCAGCTTGGCTTTGTAGTTAACTACTCTAAGAGCATTCTCTTTCCTGTCCAATCCATCACATTTCCGGGACTTCAGTTTAACTCGATCACCTTGTCCATTTCCATACCGGAGCGCAAGGCCCCAGATTAACCGAATCCTCCGCAAATCTTCGGGGTTGATTCGTTCTCTGGCGTGCCTCATTGGATATTTGGTGTCCTGTCTCCCAGCAGTACGGTATGGACAGCTGTACCTCCGCTCTCTAAGAGCGTGAGAAAGTGCGCGCGTTGGATCCCTCTAACGATAGCTATTCTGCACCTTGAAATATTTCTTACCTAGCTCACAATGAGCTTGTGTGATGGTTCTCGGCTCCTTCTCAGGGTACGTCGCCTATCCGGACCGATTGCTACCATCATTGCATTGGACCGATGCTTCGCTGACGGACTGGGAGCTTACCTGCCGCCTCATTGTACTTGTGGCTGGCGGGGCGCCGATTGAACCACTGACCATAATAATATTATGGTCATTGATATTATCAATGAACTGGAATTATATCCCATTTCGCTGAGTCATGGCCACATATTTCAATTCTCTTATGGATTGATGACACTACGGCCGTGGCCATCATTAATAGATTGGGCTCCGTTTCCTTCCCACGTTTGCATGATATCGCTCCTAAAAATTGAGGATTTTGTGAGCAGCGTAATCTTTGGCTTCAGGCGACTTACATTGCCGATGGCGGCAATAGCGTAGTGGACGAGGAGTTTTGACACGATTTCCAACATGGAGAAAGGCGCTTGTCCCACGAGGTGCTTGCCTCCATTGTTAAGGCATACTCAATGCCGGAGATAGACTTGTTTGCCATCTCTTTGTTGCATAAATGTCCTCGTTATTTTTCTTTCGTCCCAATGCTCACGCCGGAGCTATTGATGCATTTACGATGTCACTGGGTGGAGTATTTTTCTATTGTTTCCCCAGTTTGTTCTCCTCCTCGTGTGCTCAAAAAAGATTCGTTGGGATTTGGCCCATGGGATTGTGGTGGCCTCTTGTTGGCCTCAACAACCTAGGTTTTCATTATTTCATGACCTGGCCATTTCCGATATCTTATACTTCAGTCCTGGGGTCCTATTCTGTGGACTGAGGGCGGTGTGTCTTGGGAGGTCGATATCGATTTGTTATGATAAATCTAATGACAACGTATGACAATTTGTGTAATGAGTCGATAGCGGCTGCTGGGACATATTGCTTCAATTTTGCAGAATGGGACCCCTGCTCCTCACCTCTTGATTTCACCTTACAAGGACGCGCCACATCCACAGGGCTCCACTCTCCACTTGATGGCGGTGATCCTCTCGTTTGCAATAGCGGTGTTTTCCACTCTGTGCAGGAGCCCCGGGAACGCATAAACAATAATTGTCTTCCATTACTCAATGGACCTCTTATAGTGCTGCGCAGCGCTGGGATCCTACTGTAGTTGATACGTCGAGGGTCTTGCAGTTCTTTCAGCATCTGCTCGACTCCTCTTCGGTATCCTACAGTTCGTTCAACACCCACCGATCAGCCCTGTCTTGGCTAGCCGACTTTGACCTTGGCTCTGACAAACTGATTTGTCGGTTCCTAAAGGCAGTGTTCCGCCTGTGCCCCATACGTGCTAAAATTGTGTCGACTTTGGACCCTAACAGGGTGCTCTCATTCTTGCTCTCCTTCTCCACGTTTAAGGTGCTGTACTTGCCGTTCTCTTGCTCTCGGCTTCAGGCTTTTGATCGCAAACGACTCGGCTTTTTGAGGTCACATATCCAAGTCTCCTCATCAGGAGTGCTCATTTTTGTGCCGGCTCTCCGTATGTCTTCTCGACCAGGAGCGTCAGTTCCTAATTGGCGCTTTCCGCTTCTTGTCGAGGATGGGTTCCTCCGTGTCCCTAGTGTTCTGCAGGAGTCTCTCAGCCGCACATCTTCTGCCCCTGGGGACGGCCCGTTGCTCGTCACTTCACGGCCTCCCTTTACGCCTCTATCCTCAGTCACGTTACAAGGTTGGGTTACGACCCTGCTGCAAGAGGCGGAGATTGATATGGATTCGTTCTTGGCATATTCGACTCGGCACGAAAGGGGTCCCCTTGGATGTTATTTTCAAAGCAGCTGGGTGGTCTCAGTCGTCCTTTAGGTTCACGACAGTCTATAATCGACCCCTCTGTTCTCAGGCCTCTTTTGCGGCTGCTGTCTTGAACCCATCCCCACGTCCCTTCATTTTCGGGACCCCGGGAAAATTAATTGCCTTCTGCTGAGTGGGAATTTTGTGATCTTCTAGAGAGGTCTACATATTGTTCGAAATTTTCCTTCTTGTTCTTGGGACCGATTGAGGTGTTCTCACTCTCTTTCTGATTTAGAGCCAATTGAAGTGTTCTCATCCCTATGGATTTTTGTCAGATCCAATTCTATTTTGGGAATCTGACACTTTGGTTTTCCCGAGATTTTACCTTTTTTTTGCTTGTACTCTTCCCTTCACTAGTTACCCCTTCATTTTCTCTACCTTTCGCGGCCCTTTTCTGTCATTGTGATCGTGGCTTTGGCGCGTTGGTGGCAAGCTGATCCCAGAAGTTCTGCCCCTTCTTGCGCTCAAGCCTGACGCTTGCCTTCGGCATGACTGGCCGCGAACAGGGGAGAGAGGGTCTTATTACCATGCTTCTTGGGGTTCCAGCACAGTATGCCTTAGGGCGTTCTTGGCTGGCCTATGTGATATCTACTATATTAATTTTTTCTAACTTCAATTTCCAATCCAATTTCACCCACCCTTCTGCGCCTGGAACAATGCTTGGTTTTTGTTGGTGACATATCTATGAATTACCTACGTTGCCATTACCAATTATTCTCCATGTTAAGCTGATCCAGATGTTGAGGGTAGGGTGAAAGTGGACTTCAGCCATCTAAGGGGAGGGAGACACGCCTTGCCATTCCTTAGGTAAGGGGGGGGGGGGGAGTTCCCGGTAGTCTGGCGCCATCGAGCCGCATGAACGACACCAGGCAGCCTGATCAGTAAGGGCCTTTAGCTATACTTGAGGGCTGCCGGTATCAGGTTCATTCGGGCTTTGCCTTTTTTGGCCGTGGCCCAGGCGACTGGCTCGTACCAGAGTGCGCAGGGTTCTGTTGCGCCCGCGCGGGACTGCGAATCATCTGCAATTCGTAAAACGTCCTCGGAGTCCATGTACTATAATTGAGGCTCAGCCTACATTCTTGGATAGGCTGAGCTAGATTATAGCTAATGGACGGAGAGGACGTTTTACCACCCGCCGCAAAGTGTCTGGCCTGGCATTTGTTTCCGCTATGGCCGACACTCCCACCCAACCGCGCGGTCGCTCTTCTGGCCTTTTCTGGTCTGCGAACGTAATGACGGTAGGTAGGTTGCAGGCGGGTTGCCTGCACGACAACATGACGCAGGGGCTTGGGGATCAATGGAAGGCATAGGTTGTGTTCTTATTCTTTTTCTCCTTTTTTGGCTAAAAAAGTGCGCCATGGCAGAGTAGCTGGGAGCTACTGCAATTCGTAAAACGTCCTCTCCGTCCATTAGCTATAATCTAGCTCAGCCTATCCAAGAATGTAGGCTGAGCCTCAAATATGCATACATTTGAGTAGATAATACTTCGAGTTCAACGCATCGTCGATTGTGATGTACATTTTCCCATTTACGTACATCGTTATCGGTTTCGTCAATGAGGAAGAGGAAAGCTTCCGTTATTGAATTCACTAACCTGTTTTCCTCAATTACCTGCTGAATATTAGGAACATGAATGTTTTCAATGAGTTTTAGAATCAATTAATGCATGGATAATAGGGGAAAATTGATTTTGAGACCGTGACTTTTATCAGAAATTTCAAGACCTTGAAGGTTTACTTTGCCCTGGTACATGGTATTCTAAAAAGATGAAAAACAAGGCTTTTCTCTCGCTTTTTCCAAAAGAAAAAAAATTTTTGTATTCTTATTATCTCAAGTAAAACCTTTTTTTTCGATTCTTTTTTTCTAAAGGTATGAGTCTTATACTATGTTCCACTAAGGAGATGGATGGCAAGAAATTTTTCAAAATTATTTTATCTTGAGAGTACGGCCAATTTGCCCACGAAGGAGATAAGAACTAATTAGCCGGACTTCCGGCAAGAAACCAATCGGCCTGTAAATATTGACTGGAGGAACTCAAAAATGAAAAACGACGAGGAACGAGGCGATATTGAGTAAACAAGTTACATTAATTAAAAGATGGGCAAACAGACAACCTATTTAGGTGGTGGAGGAAAGGCTGGCAGAATTTAGGTACAGCGTTTATCAATAAACTGGTATCTCTTGTGACTTTCGTTAATGTGCACATTGGGTGAGGGAGCCCGAAAAACGAACTCCGAAGAGCTCAAATATCTCAAAATTCCTAATAAAAGTCACGGTCTCAAAATCAATTTTTAACCTCCGGAACCATTCGAGCGGATTTCCCTGAAAATATTGCGCTATCTGAAAGCAAACCTCATTAACTAACTGCTTAACTAACCTAATGGCTTTTGAAACCAATTTCGCCAAAATCGGGCCAGCGGTTCAATTCAAAGCTCAGCCCACAAAATTTGGGAATTACCTAAACGAATAAATTCACTCAGAATCACTTCCCGAACGAGTGTTTGCGGTCATTTACAAAAATGGCCATAGCTCCCTCAATTCTCGACCTTTTTTCAAATTTCTTGAACTGAAATGTTTGTCTCGGTAAGACCTAACATTTCGTTTATTTGGAATTTGAATAACCCACAGTACTTTTGGTATATTTGCATTTTTAGTGTTTTATTTTTTTTTCCGGTAACAAAAATAAACCGATTTGAGCGTTCTTGGTCTTAAAATCTTTGTTTTACCTTGCAGAATGTGGATATTTTTTATGTTCCGCGTTTTTTTATTTCGGGCGAATTTTGAAATTTGAATAGTGAATTTTTTGATATTTTTGACCTAAACACCCTTAAAAGCAGTCAAAATATGATCAAATTGTGTCACAATTTTACGTTCCAAAATATGGAAGTATTGTGTGTTATCTACGCACCACTGGTTTATTATACGTACCTCCTCCAAAACTGCCTTTCAATTTATTCAGCCTCATCCACGAAGGTACCGCTAGTTTTTCAAAATGTATGCATTTGGCACGGCGGCTATTCGAGATTTATTCACGCCGGTTATGTAGCCAACTGTAAGCAGTTCAGTCCGAGTTTTGGGGTCCTCTCAGGAAAGTAATTATTCAGTCGTTTCCGCTCTACTTGGGTCTGAACCCGTCGGGCACATCTGTAAGTGACTCTAATTCGAAGACTTACCTATTCCTCATGGTTCCTGCAGACCCGGAACTTTGTTTGACCGAACTTTCCATTTTTGGCTCGGGTGCCGAAAGGACGACCCAGTTTCCTACGGGTGTGTAGCGCTGCGTCTACGCAGCATTGCGTCAAAAAATTTGCCTCCCGGCAAAGCGTCAAAAAATTTGCCACCCGGCAAAGCGTCGAAAAATTCGCCCTCCGGCAAAGCGTCAAAAAATTCGCCCTCCGGCAAAGCGTCAAAAAATTTGCCTCCCGGCAAAGCGTCAAAAAATTCGCCCCCCGGCAAAGCGTCGAAAAATTCGCCCCCCCGGCAAAGCGTCGAAAAATTCGCCCCCCCGGCACAGCTTGGATTTCATTTTTGAACAGGAAAAATGTAAGGACAAACAGACAGAAAGATCATAGGTACACTGAAAAATGTGGCTGACATGTTTTTTGAACTCAGGGGCATCTGAAACGTAAATATTCGACAATATCTGCCAAATAAATGTATTTATACATCTTATAAGGTCCTCAACGATTTGATGATATCATAAAGTCGGATCGAAAATGTTTCTTAAATTACCTCTGGACGTTTTTTTTTTCTTTTTTGAACGTAAGGTGAAAACGTTGGTTAGAAAATCAGGCAGGGGAAAAATTCTAAGCCTGGAATATATTCGAGGATGAAGGGAAAGTATGCTGCTTAATATGAAAAGCTAGCTGGGGGTCTTCGTATGAAAATTCACTGGG
The DNA here is from genome assembly GCA_036186465.1 of Nesidiocoris tenuis. Classification (NCBI taxonomy): domain Eukaryota; kingdom Metazoa; phylum Arthropoda; class Insecta; order Hemiptera; family Miridae; genus Nesidiocoris; species Nesidiocoris tenuis. The sequence goes on along the minus strand of AP028915.1, from coordinate 12,706,078 downwards.
CTCGAGCCTCAGCTGCTTTCAGCATAGCCCTAAGGAAGTGACTATAGGAACCTCAGTAGTTTCCTGTTAGCGGCAAGGAAGGTCGTAAAACGCGGAGAACCTTGAGCTTATGGTCGTTATGGTTTTGGAGGCGAGTCTTTTTGCAGAAGCTGCTTTGCAAAATAATAATTTTTCATCCTGATTCCCCCCCGAGAGAGCGAAGAAAGAATCCAGGAAAACCCATTGCCTCCGTATTATTTGCTGAGATTGTCATCAATCTGTATATTGGATAATGATTCATTTTCAGTTTGGCTGAAATATAAGGGTCATTCTAAAATTATGGGACTATTTCAGGTGTCGGAAAAACGAAAAAAAAAGTTCGATTTCCCCACTTTTTTTTTGGTGTTACGGTCTTTGTAGGGTTCCCTCAGTACAATTCTGAAGTGGGGCCACACTTTACCTAACACCTAACATACTTTTATATTTCAATACGTCCGATTTTCGGTTAAACAGGGGGGTTTTACTGAGACAAAACTTAAGAATAAACAATTTTTTGTAGATATTTTCGTATGAAATTTTTTGTTTGCCCACTGATTGGATTTAATCTGATCGGCACTCGATAGAAATCACGAGGCGCAACGTCGAACAATCGATGAAATCACGAGAAAAGTACTGTGCGTTATCCAAATTCCGATTAAACAGGGTGTTAGGTCTTGCCAAGGCAAACATTTCAGTTCAAGAAATTTGAAAAAAGGTTGAGAAATGAGGGAGTTATGGCCATTTTTGTGAATGACCACAGACGGACAGACGGACGTAACGGACACACAGACACTTGTTCAGGAAGTGATTCTGAGTAAATGTGTATTATAAAAAAGTTTTTTCTGAAGCTCCGTTCCGATTCTCGATTTTAGGACGATTCCAATACTTCTATTTACTCTGTAAATATGGAAGTAAAAAAGGCTCGACAGTTCTTTAAACGCAAGTTCCCTGACACAATCTGAGTTTCGTGAGATTCTTATCTGAACCGCAGATCCCTCAATACGTGTACTCTAATAGAAACCCGACGGGCTACCTTTTATCTCGACGCCATTCACTCCAAGAGAACGATTTAACCCTTTCGATTTTTCAAAATGCGAGGAAAATCTTTTCGGTCACGAAACTCTATTAGATTGGAGGAAGAGGGGATGACTATAGGATGATTGTCTGGTCTGCCTCTTGCTGCTGGAACAGGCGATCGTGAGCTGGAGCTCTGATTGATAGCAGCCGGGTATCCCGTCCTCCAGCTCAGTCGTTTTCCAGTTCGGTCCAAAAAACCTAACGACCCGACGCTACCCGACTCATCGCTCTTGTTCTTTCCAACCCGATTAGCCATAGCCAAGGTACAGAAGCCGGCCCATTTATCAAGTTCAATTTCTCAAATTCCGCTCAATAAATCAGTACATTTGACCTTTGGGTTTTCAGCCTTTGATTGCGTGCCGGGTCTATTTAAATCGGCCGAGGTAGAACACTGGAACAATGCCTATACGATCGCCTTTCAGAACGCGCGGCGATCAATCATGCGATAGGTACAATAAAAGGCTGATCCGAATTCGTGCCAGTGTCCCTAATTGACTAATGCGTTTTACCTTTAACTGGTTTTCATGTTTTGAAAAATCGACTAGCAGCTCAGCCGAGTGATTTTCAATCTTCCGATTCCTTTCCCTATTTCTCAGGTGTAAACAAAGCCTCGCACAAAAATTGGCTGTTAAGGTTTACGAACGTTCAAGAATGCTATTTGAGACCGTTCATGAACATTCACGAACATCACTCAAGAATAATCATAATCATCTTTCAAGAATATTTATAATCGTCTTTAATCATATAGGTACATAATCGTCTCTCAAGAACATTCGTGAACTTCTTTCTATCGTGAACTTTATTCTAAAACACTCATGAATAAAGGTCATGAACTTCGATTATTTATGTCAAGAACATTCACGAACATTCATAATGAACTGTCATGGACATCGTACATGTGCATTCGTGGACATGATTGAAAAATATTGACGAACTCCAATACATTCATGAACACGTCTCAAGAACAGACTTTGTTCCAGAATATGCATGGCCATGATTCAAGAACAAACATCCAAAAACATTCGGGCCAATAGTTGAAGAACATTCACGAACGTCACTCGAGAAAAATCTCTACAATACTTAAAATTGCTTTACAATGCTTACAAAACGTGTATAGAAGAAAATTGATAAACGCATTCATCAACTTAAAATTAAAAAAAATCATAGACATACGTAAAGAACATTCACGGACACCGTCATCAACGATTCAAGGATCAAGGATTCATTTTTTATATTCCAATAACATCGCGTATTTTTATTTTAGGCGAGTTTTAACGTTCGATTAGTGAGTGTTTTGATATTTTTTACCTAAATACCCTCAAAAGCAGTCAAAACATAATCAACTTGTGTCAAAAATGTTCGTATCAAAATATGAAAGCATTGTGTGTTATCTACGCACCAATCGTTTTCCTTCTACAATTGTCAAAACTGGGCCACAACAGGAGAATTGCTTCTATTACGTTTTGGCCTGTCATAAAAAAGGTACACTTTGGACTGTGTCTGTCTGAACTGGGAAAATATCTTACACAAATGGCTGCAATAGAGGGTGCAAAATGAAAAGGCCACGAGACCCTCGCAACAATACCGCCGAATCTGAAGATGTATTGCGGCTGCTAAATTGTCCGCGCCAGAATCCGTGATGGGCACATTCTGTAGGCTATTTCTGTCCTCTTTTGAATGGACTCCTAATGAAATCGTAAATATCTTGTTGGAAGGGTTTGTTCCCACGGAAGGGGATTTTATAATGAACATTGAGGTTTCTACCTGGATAATTCCAAAGTTATACGGCAGCAGGTATGCCGTGGCCGTTGCTGACCTAATACGGTGTATAAATTTGTCGCTTAATTTGCAACATGTGCTATCCAACATTTTGGCGAAAATGAGTTCCATAAATATTTTTATCCAAAATCTTGCGCTCCGTGCGCTGAACTACTTAGTTTTCCAAAAATCAGCTAGGAGTCGCTCAAAACCTAAGAAACGCCACATGTGCTATTTGAAATCTGCGACTACGCAGAACTACCTAGAACCACCTGATGTTATTAGTCGTCAAACCAATTTTCAAACACCAAAACCCAACTAATCTTGACTTTTAAGTAGTGAAAAATTTGTAAAAACCTTCAAGGAATCCAACAAGCCCAAAAAATTCAAAATCGGTTCAGTAGAACCTCCTCAAATCGGCAAAACGCGAAAAAAGAGAAATGAAGATCAAACTCGACCTGAAACTCGAAGTCAAACTCAAACTGACGTTCAAACTCGAACGGAAAGTCGAAGTTAAATTCAAACTGATGTTCAAACTCGAACTAAAACTCGAAGTCAAACTCAAACTGACGTTCAAACTCGAAGTCAAACTTAATCTGAAGGTCAAACTCGAACTGAAAGTCAAAGATGAATTCAAACTGATGTTCAAACTCGAACTAAAAGTCAAAGATAAACTCAAACTGAAGTTCAAACTCGACCTGAAACTCGAAGTCAAACTCAAACTGAAGTTCAAACTTGAACTGAAACTCGAGGTCAAACTCAAATTGAAGTTCAAACTCGAACTGAAACTCGAAGTCAAACTCAAAATGAAGTTCAAACTCGAACTGAAACTTTAAGTCTAACTCAAACTGGAGGTCAAACTCGAACTAAAACTCGAAGTCAAACTCAAACTGACGTTCAAACTCGAACTGAAACTCGAAGTCAAACTCAATCTGAAGTTCAAACTCGAACTAAAACTCGAAGTCAAATTCAAACTGAAGTTCAAACTCGACCTGAAACTCGAAGTCAAACTCAAACTGAAGTTCAAACTTGAACTGAAACTCGAAGTCAAACTCAAATTGAAGTTCAAACTCGAACTGAAACTCGAAGTCAAACTCAAACTGATGTTCAAACTCGAACTAAAAGTCAAAGATAAATTCAAACTGATGTTCAAACTAGAGCTAAAACTCGAAGTCAAACTCAATCTAAAGTTCAAACTCGAACTAAAACTCGATGTCAAACTTAATCTGAAGTTCAAACTCGAACTGAAAGTCAAAGATAAACTCAATCTGACGTTCATACTCGAACTGAAACTCGAAGTCAAACTCAAACTGACGTTCAAACTCGAACTGAAAGTCGGAGTCAAACTCAAACTGAAGTTCAAACTCGACCTGAAACTTGAAGTCAAACTCAAACTGAAGTTCAAACTAGACCTGAAACTCGAAGTCAAACTTAATATGAAGTTCAAACTCGAACTGAAAGTCAAAGATAAATTCAAGCTGAAGTTCAAACTCGACCTGAGACTCGAAGTCAAACTCAATCTGAAGTTCAAACTCGAACTAAAACTCGAAGTCAAACTCAAACTGAAGTTCAAACTCGACCTGAAACTCGAAGTCAAACTTAATCTGAAGGTCAAAATCGAACTAAAACTCGATGTCAAACTCAAACTGTAGTTCAAACTCGACCTGAAACTTGAAGTCAAACTCAAACTGACGTTCAAACTCGAACTGAAACTCGAGGTCAAACTCAATCTGAAGATCAAAATCGAACTAAAACTCGATGTCAAACTCAAACTGTAGTTCAAACTCGAACTGAAACTCGAGGTCAAACTTAATCTGAAGTTCAAACTCGAACTAAAACTCGAAGTCAAACTCAAACTGAAGTTCAAACTCGAACTAAAACTCGATGTCAAACTTAATCTGAAGTTCAAACTCGAACTGAAAGTCAATGATAAATTCAAACTGATCTTCAAACTCGAGCTAAAACTCGAAGTCAAACTCAAACTGAAGTTCAAACTTGACCTGAAACTTGAAGTCAAACTCAAACTGAAGTTAAAACTCGACCTGAAACTTGAAGTCAAACTCAAACTGACGTTCAAACTCGAACTGAAACTCGAGGTCAAACTCAATCTGAAGATCAAAATCGAACTAAAACTCGATGTCAAACTCAAACTGTAGTTCAAACTCGAACTGAAACTCGAGGTCAAACTTAATCTGAAGTTCAAACTCGAACTAAAACTCGAAGTCAAACTCAAACTGAAGTTCTAACTCGACCTGAAACTCGAAGTCAAACTTAATCTGAAGGTCAAACTCGAACTAAAAGTCAAAGATAAATTCAAACTGATGTTCAAACTAGAGCTAAAACTCGAAGTCAAACTCAATCTAAAGTTCAAACTCGAACTAAAACTCGAAGTCAAACTCAAACTGAAGTTCAAACTCGAACTAAAACTCGAAGTCAAACTCAAACTGACGTTCAAAATCGAACTGAAAGTCGAACTAAAACTCGAAGTCAAACTCAAACTGAAGTTCAAACTCGACCTGAAACTCGAAGTCAAACTCAAACTGAAGTTCAAACTCGACCTGAAACTTGAAGTCAAACTCAAACTGACGTTCAAACTCGAACTGAAACTCGAAGTTAAATTCAAACTGATGTTCAAACTCGAACCAAAACCGAAGTTTGTGTTTGACTTTGAGTGTGATTATGAGTTTGAGTTTCAGTTTAAGTTTCGCTTCGAGTTAGTTTTTGTCTTAGAGTTTAATTGCAAGTATGAGTTCCAGTTCGACTTCGGTTCGATTATCAGTATGAGTTTAAGTTTTTGGACCTCTTTTTGTGTGGGTTTCAGTTTTAGTTTGACTTTGATTATGAGTAGGAGTTTCAGTTTGAGTTTTACTTCGAGTTTGAGTTCGATTTATGAGTTTGAGTTTCAGTTCCAGTTTTAGTTTGACTTTGTGTTTGAGTGTGAATGTGACTATGAATTTGGGTGAGAGTTTGAGTAATTTTCAAGCCTGGATTGTTGGTTTTCCTTGTTGTTTTTATAGATAGTTCTGAGTTAGACGTTAGATAACAACTCTATGTATTGCGTCAAAGATTAGTGAGCATAGGCTTTCCAGCAAAAGTTGATTAGCCGGTTTTTTTCAGCTTCCTGCCTAAGGAAAATTAAAAAGACTTTTTTACCGCGATAAGGTATAACATTTTACAAAGAATCTTTCAGATTCAGCCCTTTGATCAGTTAGGTGGGAATTGAATACCATCGTCTGTTTGTGAAGTTTTGTTGATAGCTGAATTAAGGGAAACAGTAGAAAGGAAAGCATAGGTTTCGAGGCTAAAATAACAAAGTATTTTTATGCTATTCTAGCTGGATATTTTTCTCCAATCTTTATAATAGAAATTTGATTAATTTCCCTTTAAGGATAATATCATGCGGGAAGGCTCTCTGGCCAAAAAACGGTTTTTTGGCCGATCAAAAAATTTGTTTTTATTGAATAATTAACCAAAGCCATATGTTTTAAGATTATATACCTAATATCTCAGAGCGATGCAGGAGCATGCCCTAGAACTTTACAAAAAAGCAACACAACAAAACCCTCTGGATGAAAATAATAAAACAAATAGTATTTGTATAAAAAATATTATTAAATCCCACTAACCGACAATTGATAAAGCGGCCCTTAAACTAACAACCTTTGCTACATTAAAAGTCGTCATAAAGCCCTGAGTGTGCACCCTGAACTCGGTAGTGAAAGTGTTTTGGTTATCTTCTTGCTTAATTTAAACGTTATTTTACTTCACCATAGACATGCGAATAGACCTGCCAAAAATCACTACCTATAAGAACAGTGGATGAAAATCTCGAAGAATAACCTCCCGAGAAGGAAACTGAGAAAGTCGGTATAACGAGATGAGGAAGGAAGATGGATCAAAGAGTGGGGAAGTGAACTATTAAACTCGTGACAAGCAAACTAAGTGACGGAGGTGCTTAAAACTTTTATCTCGTCGCTCTCTGTTCTATGATTCGGAAGGAAAAGCAGTTTTCAATTTATCGTCAGCTTCAACTTCTGTCGGATCCCGCAGCTGCACCTTGGGGTTTCAAGTCGTCCTGTTCAAAGTTACTCGAACGACAGTCATCGTGACTCCGATCGGCTACTCCTATAAAACAGATCTCTATTCGGCGTGTGGATTTTTTATCAATTGAAGATTCAAAAGTCTCTCAACCAGTTAACTGCTTCAGAGGTAAGTAGGTGATCCGTAAGGAGGGCCAAGCGACCGAAAGCGCTCAAGTTAAGAATAATGGCTTCCAATAATCGTACCAGTCTCAAGCCTTTAAAATTGAGGAAAAATCGTTCAAAACTGAACATGTCGACTTGGAAAAATTGGCGTTTTATGAGCTTTCCTACGATCGTATAGTAGGTACACATAAAATAAAAATTTATAATTTTTTTATACATACCTAGTTATATTTATTGAATATATAAATAACTAAATAATAAATTAATTATTTATTCCATTGGTATCTATATTTCATTAATCATTTGAAATTATTGGTTTCAAAACGAAGTTTTTTTATATTTTTGACCTGAACACCCCTAAACGCAGTCCAAATATGATCAATTTTACGTTTCAAAATATGGAAGTATTGTGTGTTATCTAAGCACCACTGGTTTACCATTTTGATGTTTGAACTGCAATGTCGGTACATAGGAGTTAGTTTTTGATAACCCATGTACGCCATGCTTATGGAAAATTCAAAAATTTCCTCAAAATTAAAAAAAGTTTCATACCTACTGAAGAAATGCGCGTTTTTATGTATCAAAGAGTGGACTACCTGAAAAAAAACTTTGGAAAATCGTACCCTGGAAACGAGTTGAAATTGAAGAATGCGGTTGGCGGCGTTTCGTTCCATTTTGAGTCTGTTGTGGATCAATCCTCCTCAACTTTGTTAATTAGTCAGTGTTATCGGGATTAGAGTCATACAGATGACAACTTCACTCCTTCGCCTGGCAAGTTGTCATCTTCTGTATTTGCGTGTCTGTATGGCCCTGATTCCTATAACACAGACTAGTTATTTCGAGTCTGGTTTTGCCCAATTTTTTTTTACACAAATTCGGGACACCCTGTTTTTTGAGACGGACAAAAATTGTTAGTTATTATTTATCTAAGCAAGCAAGTAGCTAGAGCAAACAGAATTCTTCTAATGGCTCCACCTTGTGGGAATATAAGACTTGAAATCAAAAATCTTCAGTGTAGAATCTGTTCTCCAGAGTTTCCATGTTCTGATGTGTACCCCTCGATTGTCATTCAAATGGAGATGTGGTGATGGAATGTCAGATCTGGTGAGCATTGGTGAACCATCGAGATGATGAACGTTGCGATTCTATACACGTTCTACCGACCCTGGCGCTCAGCGCTGTACCCTAATATCTTTCTCCGCTTTATTCGACGGGGTTTGTGGTCCGTAGAAATTGCCAAGGGGTCACACAAACGCGACATTTACGAGCCCGCGAGACGAGATAGATCGCCGTCATTTCGCCCTGGGATTTATGGTTTTAATCAGAAAAAGTGCCTAATTCCTCATGGGGAATCAGCGGTTAAACAAATCTCGACGCGATTCGGGGGTCCATTTCCCGAAGATCTTGAAGAGGATGTTGGTCTGAGAAGAAAAATGTCGTCAGTCTCATTCTTCACGAGCTAAAGACGGAAATATCATTTTGAAAATCGTTGCTCAAGTCAAAATAATTTGTTGATAACTGATACTGATGAATGAAATTTATTAATTGGTCGTTCGGCATGCAAGAAAGATTAGCTCGATTTTTTCAACTTTTCAGAAAATCCAACATACTGGTATGCATGCGAATTAAATAAATTCAATTATGGCCAGGAAAATGGAGTAAAAAAGTAAAAGAAAGTTGGATGATAATCAAAAAGAAGAGCCCCCAACCAACCAACGTGAGAGCTTTCAAATTTCAGCAAAGGATTAGGTACCTCTTTTTCAGGCCTAAGAAAAGTTAAGCGGTGTTGCTCGAAACGGTTTTCTTTTACTACCGAAATCGCCCAAACCAGTGGTATCATCAGATTCTCCGTGAAAAAACCTATCCAGTGATACCGATAACTCGTTTTTGCCAAAAATTGAGTTAGTCAGTGTTGCATGCCGAATGAGGAAATGATAACTGCCTAGTTGTCGAGAGGCGTCACAAATTGAAGACAAGTGGCTGAGTCGAATCATCCCAAAAGGGACTCAAGGCAGATCGCTTTTGCATGAAATTGCTCAAGATCAGGAAATATTCGATAATTCTTTGAAACATATTGACTCATTTTTTTGACGACTGGCTTTACTTGTTTCAGTGGCAGCTGGCAGTGGCCTGAGATGCTACCAGTGCGGACAGTACACGGATGGAGTGGGTTCCATAACGCCTTGCATCAACCATACCGATCATCACCTCAAAGAATGTCCCAAGTCAAATCAGAAAACCTGCATAGTAAGTACTAAAGTCTATCATCTTTATATTATAATGGTGTTTAATAGTTTGAATGATGTTTATAAATGAGGCGTTGATAGCCAGAGTGGACCATTCCACAAACTGTCCAAAAATGAGTTATACAGTGCAATGGGTCTGTGGTTGCTCTATCTATCGAATTATTATTAAAATTTGACTCGTTCTCGAATGTGCTAAGAGAGAGCGCAACTTTTCAAATGGTCCGTCTGCAAATTGGCCGCCGATTTTGATGGCTAGGGTGGACCTTGTGTCTTGTAGAAATGTCCCTATGGTTCATGAGTCATCTGTTCACCCAAGAATGCTTGTATTTTTTTCTTCAAAACACCATAACAAGGCCCTTAATCAATTACAAGAAATTAGTCGAAATTTTCAAATGCGATTTTCTCAGTTCAACACCTGTGTGGAATGGTCCACTCTGGCTATCAACGCCTCAAATTTTTTCAAGAAAGAGAGGAAGAAGGTAATCTCTTTCTTGAATATAAAAATACAGAGTGTCCCATACTTGCTGTGCAAAACTCGATTGAAACTAGACCAAAAATAGGATAAAATGCCGTCAACCGCATTTTTCTATCCCCAACCGTTTCCATTATAGGTACGTTTTTTAAGTTTTTTTTTCCACGCCTTGCTTTTTATCACAAAAACACACATTACTCCGCTTTAGAACAACTTTTCAACACTTTTGATGACATTTTTGGATTCAGCGTTAAATTTCCTATGCGGTCAATGGATTTTTGTGGTCAAAAACTAACTTCTAAGTACCGCAAATCAAGTTCAAACAACCTCAACCTACTGCCCGAGCGCCTTCGCCAGCACGGCCCTACTCTGATAATGTTCCCTTCAGTTTGGCTAGCAGATATAAGGCTATTTTACTATCTTGGAACCAAGGGGATCGCCTACGGGATCACTCATACGTCAATTCGTACATTTTTTTCGATGCAGTGATGCCATAAGGTCCTAAATTCGATCCTTGACCCAGTCGCGACAAAAATCGCTCGTGAGGAGGGCCGAGCGACCGAAAGCGCTCAATAAAATAATAGTCTTCAAATAAAAAACCACCTCCAGCCTCTAGACTGGTGCTGAGAAGACACAAAATACTTCCATATTTCGATACGTACGTTTTTGAACTCGAGCAATTTGATTTTGAATAATTTGGTGGTCCCAAAACACAGTATGCAAATTTTAAAACTAGCCTTTAATCAAAATACGTCAAGGCACCTATCGGAATATGAAAAATATCGACGTAGGTACTCTGCTAGGTAAAATAAAGATTCTAAGACCGAGAACGATAAAATCGGTTCATTTTGTAGCCAGGAAAACCAGTGGTGCGTAGATAACACACAATACTTCCATATTTTGAAACGTAAAATTGTGACACAATTTGATCATATTTTGACTGCTTTTGTAAGTGTTTAGGTCAAAAATATCAAAAAATTCACTAGTAAAATTTTAAAATTCGCCCAAAATGAAAAAACGCCACATTTTCGGAATGTAAAAAATATCCACATATTCTGCAAGGTAAAACAAAGATTTTAAGACCAAGAACGCTCAAATCGGTTCATTTTTGCGGCCGGAAAAAAATAAAATAGAAAACACTAAAAATGCAAATATCTCGGAAGTACTGTGCGTTATCCAAAATCCGATTAAACACTGTGTTAGGTCTTGCTGAGACAAACATTTCAGTTCAAGAAATTTGAAAAAAGGTTGAGAAATGAGGGAGTTATGGCCATTTTTACTTCCATATTTACAGAGTAAATGGAAGTATTGTGATCGTCCTAAAATCGAGAATCGGAACGGAGCTTCAGAAAAAACTTTTTCTTATACACATTTACTCAGAATCACTTCCTGAACAAGTGTCTGTGTGTCCGTGTGTCCGTGTGTCCGTGTGTCCGTGTGTCCGTCTGTCCGTCTGTCCGTCTGTCCGTCTGTCCGTCTGTGGTCATTTACAAAAATGGCCATAACTCCCTCATTTCTCAACCTTTTTTCAAATTTCTTGAACTGAAATGTTTGTCTCGGCAAGACCTAACACCCTGTTTAATCGGAATTTGGATAACGCACAGTACTTCCGAGATATTTGCATTTTTAGTGTTTTCTATTTTATTTTTTTCCGGCCGCAAAAATGGACCGATTTGAGCGTTCTTGGTCTCAAAATCTTCGTTTTACCTTGCAGAATATGTGGACATTTTTTATATTCCGAAAATGTGGCGTTTTTTCATTTTGGGCGAATTTTAAAATTTTAATATTGAATTTTTTTATATTTTTGACCTAAACACTTTCAAAAGCAGTCAAAATATGATCAAATTGTGTCACAATTTTA